>QXEO01000531.1:8532341-9732341 GCA_007115705.1 Dactylis glomerata
GCTGGCGGCGGTGCTCTCGGAGGCGCTGGTGGCGGTGTTATCGGAGGTGCTGGTGGCGGTGTTCTTGGAGGTGCTGGTGGCGGTAGACATGGCTATATTCCTGATTCTTCAACCAAGCATAACTTGAAGATGTCGTTCCCTCGATTCGATGGTGAGAATCCCCGCGTTTGGAAGGATAAGTGCTTAGATTACTTCCGTTTGTTCAATGTCAATCCTTCTCTCTGGTTGGTGTCTTCCACATTGCACATGGATGGAAATGCTGCCTTATGGCTGAAGGCGTACAAGCTGCGTCATGAGATCGCTTCGTGGCCTGCTCTGATGGCCGCAGTGATAGAGAAATTTGGGGCCGATGACTATCGCAAGTATCTGAAGCAGCTCATGTCTCTCAAGCAGAAGGACTCGGTAGAAGAATATCAATTGTAGTTCGAATCACTTTCTTATCAGATCTCCATCCTTAATCCATATTATGATGAGCAGTTCTTCGTTACCCAGTTCATTCGAGGACTTAAGCGCGAACTCCGTAGTACCGTTGAGGCGCAGGTGCCGGACTCGGTAGAGAGGGCCATTCTGCTCGCGCGTGTTCAAGAGGAGGTGCTGGCAGAAGCTAAACCCTGGGCACACAAGCTAGGGCAGGCTAAAACATGGGTACTGGACAACACTGCTCCTCGTGCAGATGCAGCCAGACCAGCGATCCGAGTCGGCGGAGGCGATTTGTGGCGTGATCGACAACTCCGCGATTACAGGCGTAACAATGGGCTGTGCTATCAATGTGGAGACAAGTTTGATCCGATGCACCAGTGCGCCAAGAAAAAGAATGCAGAGTTGCATAACACAGAGCTGGACGAGCATGCTGAATTTCTTTCAGAGGAAGTGTTAAATCTGATGGAACTGCACGACATTGCTCAGGCTGAACAGCTGAGTTTATCAATCCATGCTATGGCTGGGACTGAGGGTGCTGAAACTCTGAAGCTGCGTGCCCTCGTGGGAAATCAGGTCTTACTCATTCTTGTCGATTCGGGTAGTAGCAATAGTTTCCTGAATGCAAATATGGTGGACAGGTTACACTGCTCTGTCACAACTACTGCGCCCATTCCTGTTAAGCTAGCAAATGGATCATTCATGCAATGCACTGAAATGGTACCTGATATTTCTTGGTGGTGTCAAGGAGAGACTTTCTCCACATCCATGCGAGTGTTGGAACTAGGAGCGTATGATGCTATTCTCGGAATGGATTGGCTCAAGTCACACAGCCCCATGGTGACTGACTGGGAAAATCACTGCTTAGCCTTCCCTCATAATGGCAAGTTTGTGAAGCTAACTGGAGTAGCTGCACCAGTTCTGGCACCTGTCAGGGAGTTACCAATCGAGCAACTCATTAAGTGGTACAAGGGAAATGAAGTGTGGGCTTTAGCTATTGTGCAGCCAGAGGGTGAGCAGACACAGTCACAAATTGCTCCTGAAATACAAGCTGTCATTGACCAGTTCCCAGATGTGTTTGCCACGCCCACTGACTTACCTCCAGCAAGAGACTATGATCACACTATTCCTCTCAAGCCAGGATCGGCTCCCTTCAATGCACATCCCTACAGATATTCTCCAGCCCACAAAGATGAGATAGAGAAGCAAGTTCGAGCAATGTTAGAGGCTGGTACCATCATACCCAGCATGTCTCCCTATGCGTCACCTGTGCTGTTAATTCAGAAGAAAGATGGCTCTTGGAGGTTTTGCGTGGATTATCGGCGCTTGAATGAATTGACTATCAAAAACACTTTTCCCATGCCAGTCATTGATGAACTTTTGGACGAGCTGTCAGGTGCCAAACTGTTCTCTAAGTTGGATTTAAGGGCAGGCTATCACCAGATTAGGGTTTTGCCGGCTGATGAGCACAAAACTGCGTTCAAAACTCATCAGGGACACTACCAGTTCCGTGTGATGCCGTTCGGGCTGTGCAATGCGCCAGCCACCTTCCAGTGTGTCATGAACCTGGTACTCAGCCCTTGTCTGCGCAAATCAGTTCTCGTTTTCATGGACGATATTCTAGTATACAGTTCATCAGTGTCTGAGCATGTCACACACCTCAGATAGGTCTTCACCTTGCTGCAGCAGCACAAGTTGTATGTGAAGGCAAGCAAGTGCTCTTTTGCTTGTACTAGCCTAGAATACCTCGGGGCACATCATTTCAGAGAATGGGGTGGCTACTGATCCTCGCAAGACTGAGGCAATGGTCAAGTGGCCACAGCCTACCACAATTACTGAGCTGCGCGGTTTTCTTGGTCTTACTGGCTACTACCGCAAGTTTGTCAAGAATTATGCGATCATTGCACGCCCGCTGACAGCGTTGCTGAAGAAAAAAGGGTTTGTCTGGACTGAACAAGCAACAGCAGCGTTTCTAGCATTGAAAGAAGCTATGGTGTCCACGCCGGTGCTGCAGTTGCCCAATTTCCACAAGCAGTTCGTGATTGAGACAGACGCATGTGATCCTGGCATCGGGGCGGTGTTGATGCAAGATCAGCATCCGGTCGCCTTCCTCAGTAAACCACTTAGTGCGACGCATCAACAGCTATCCATTTACGAAAAGGAGTTCCTCGCCCTGCTAATGGCTGTAGAGCGATGGCGGCCATACCTGCAGCGAGGCGAGTTTCTTATCAAAACTGACCACCACAGCCTGTGCTATCTAGAGGATCAAAACCTGCAGTCCCCGCTGCAGCGCAAGGCCATGTCGCGACTGATGGGTCTTCAATTCAAGATCACCTATCGCAAAGGGGCGGAAAACATTGCAGCTGATTCCCTCTCGCGTGTCGGGCATCTGATGGCAATTCAGGCTTGTTCAGAGGTGCAACCGGTGTGGATTCAGGAGATCGTGAATTCCTACGTCACCGACCCAGATGCCCAATGACGATTGACTGAATTGGCGGTGGCCAGCCCGGACGAGCACGGGTACTCTTTGCACCAGGGGCTGATTCGATATCAGGGACGTGTCTGGCTTGGGGCAAATTCGGCTTTGCAGACGAAGCTCATCTCTGCTTTCCACGCCAGCGCCATTGGAGGGCACTCCGGCGTTCAGGCAACATATCAGCGTCTGAAACGGCTGTTTGCATGGCAAGGCATGAAACTTGCGGTGACTGATTTCGTGCGCCAATGTGACATCTGTCAGCATGCAAAGCACTCCAACTAGCACCCTCAAGGCCTGTTATAGCCCCTGCCGACTCCTCAAGGTGCCTGGCAAGACATCACTATCGATTTCATCGAAGGACTGCCTATGTCTGAAGGTGTCAACACGATAATGGTGGTCGTCGATCGGTTCACCAAGTGCAGTCATTTTTTACCACTGAAGCATCCATTCACAGCACCCCAGGTTGCTCGACTCTTTGTCAATTCAGTGGTCAAGTTGCATGGGATGCCTCGCTCCATCGTGTCCGATCGCGATCGCATATTCACCAGCCACTTTTGGCGATTGCTATTTGAGAAGCTGGGCACCAAACTGAAGTATTCCACAACATATCACCCACAGACCGACGGTCAGACTGAGAGAGTGAACCAAAGTTTGGAGATGTTTCTTCGATGCAGCATTCAGGAAAATCCCACATCATGGAAGAAGTGGCTGCCACTAGCTGAGCTTTGGTACAATTCCTCGTTTCATACCTCCATTGGGTGCTCGCCGTTCAAGGCTCTATATGGGCACGATCCAGATTTTGGCGCCATGCCCACAACATCAGCCGACCCAGCTGTTCCTCTGTCGGAATTGATTGCTGACAGAGCTGCTCATTTGGAGTTGCTGAAGAAGAATTTGGCGGCTGCACAAAACCGTATGAAGCTCAAAGCTGATCGCAATCGCACGGAGAAGGAATTTCCAGTGGGTGACAAGGTATTACTCAAACTACAGCCGTACGTCCAGCAATCGGTGGTGAGTCATCCTTTTCCCAAGATAGCATACAAGTTCTTTGGGCCATATACCGTGCTGGATCGCATTGGCAAGGTGGCTTACCGCTTACAGCTGCCACCGGTCAGTCGAGTGCACTCGGTGTTTCACGTGTCGCAGCTCAAGGAGTATCGACCTGATTATACTCCTGTGTTTGCCGATCTGCCCAACATACCAATGCTCGATACCGCAGAGACTGTGCCTGAAAGGATACTTGACAGACGAATGGTGAAAAAAGGGGGCTCAGCCATCACTCAGGTCCTGATCAAGTGGACTGGCATTCCTGAAGATTCTGCAACTTGGGAAGATTGGAGTACTCTGGTGCATCGTTTCCCATCTGTTCTTGCTTGGGGACAAGCAAATTCTGCTCCGGGGGTACTGTCACGCAGACGGTCATGCCTTAGACCTAGGCGGGCGCCATCAGTCCAAGAAGGCGGGAAATAAGATGGCGCCGGGTGTGTGGTGTGTGTGTGTGTGCTAAGTTAAGTGTCTCTGCGTGTGGGCCTGCGTGCCAGCTGTGTGGCGTGGGTATAAGATGACGTTGGCTGTAACCGAACGACTATGATTGAACTGAGTAAAGAAACGTGATCTTCCTCCTGTCTCTTCTCTCTCGTTCTATTCTTCTTGCTCAAGAAATCATCCGATCCCCAAATCTAGCCATCATACTAGATCGGGGTGGTACACGGCGGAGGTCTCGAACCCTAGGCGGCTGCGTGTTTGGGTTTGGGCTTGAGCGTTCTGGTCTGTTTATAGTCAGGTTAACTCCAAGAAAAAAAAGGTATTTATAACCTTTGTTTTATCTAGACCCATAACTAATTAAAATTTCAAAATATCCAAAGGCTAGAAATAAACAAGTGGGCTCCCATTTGCATAAATTTATAGTCGTTTCCAGTCAACTCATGGAGAAGAACTCACTCACGACTCAGATTTTCCATAAGACTTACCGATCAAAAAGTAAAATTTCGGTCATCTTTTAGGACTGTCAAAACTAGCGCTCATATATTCTGGGTCATTACAACAAAGTTCTTAGTTGTGTTGTGTGCAGGTTCCACGTTGCTACTAGTTGAAGATGCGCTAACAAGTATCAATAACGGCGCCCTTGTTGGAGTGTCATGAAGCTAGCAAGCATCACCTTCTGGAGTTTGGCTTTTTCCGACTGGATCGATAAACCTTGGTTTCTTACTGAGGCAAAATTTGCTACTGTGCTCATCATACCTTCCTCTTGGGGTTCCCAACTGGAGGGTGATCTACATCAACACCGTGTCGCATCAAGCTAATTTTCTGGCGCCATTGCCGGGGAAAAAGAAGACTTATGCAAGGGGAGTTTCGCACGCACATCCTTTACTTTGTTTATTGTTTTGCTTTACTTTATTTTTGCTTGCATCGTTTTATCAAAAATACAAAAAAATAGTTTCCTTATAGTTGTTATTTTTACTTGTCTGCTATTAGCTTTGCTAGAATGGCTACTCTTGAAAACACCAAGTTGTGTGATTTTACTAGCACTAATAATAGTGACTTTATCTACACTCTTATTGTGCTCCTGCTGCAAATTTTTATGAGATTAAGCCTGCTTTATTGAACCTTGTTATGAAAGAGCAATTTTCTAGTGCTAGTACTGATGATGCTGCAGCTCATCTCAACAATTTTGTTGAGCTATGTGAGATGCAGAAATATAAGGATGTAGAGAGTGATATTATTAAGCTTAAGTTGTTTCCTTTTTCTTTGAGAGGAAAAGCTAAGGATTGGTTGCTATCTTTGCCTAAAAAAAGTATTGATTCATGGGCTAAGTGTAAGGATGCTTTTATTGGAAAATACTATCCTCCTGCTAACATTATAGCCTTGCGTAGCAATATTATGAAGTTTAGCCAATTTGATAATGAACATGTTGCTCAAGCTTGGGAAATGATGAAATCTGTGATAAATAATTGCCCTACTCATGGACTGACTACTTGGATGATTGTCCAAACTTTTTATGCAGGACTGAATTTTTCTTCAAGGAACCTATTGGATTCAGCTGTGGGAGGTACTTTTATGTCCCTTACCTTGGGCGCCGCAACAAAGCTTCTCGACAACATGATGGTAAATTATTCTGAGTGGCACACCGAGAGAGCTCCACAAGGTAAGATGGTAAATTCTGTTGAGGAAACATCTTCCTTAAGTGATCAGATTGATGCTATAATGCTTATGCTTTCTAATGATAGAACTCATGTTGATCCTAATAATGTTCCTTTGGCCTCTTTGGTTGCTCAAGAAAAGCTTGTTGATGTAAACTTCATTAGAAATAATAATTTTAACAACAATGCTTATAGGAACAATTTTGCTAGTAACAATTATAGGCCGTATCCTTCTACCAATGGTAATGTGTCGATGGATTTCGTGTCGCAAGAACATGGGGTACCACGCGACAGACCCAAAGATTCGAACCCAGGGGGCTGAACATGGGAGATCTTGGATCACAACGAAACACGGTGACGGAAGCCTCGAGTCGTCGAACGCACAACGCACTGCAGAGAGAGACGCCGAGCTTTACCCAGGTTCAGGGCCCTCGTGGTGAGGTAAAACCCCTACTTCCTTCCTTCTTGTATTACGATGTGATACCTCGCGAGGAGTGCAAGGTCTTGGTTACAGAGCTCTAACTGGCCGGAGGTAGAAGAACCAACTTAGCCTAGCTAGGAGCCCGGAGATGAAGATTTGATCCCCTCTAAGGGGTGGCCTCCCCTCCTTTTATAGTGCCAAGGTCCTCCTTCCCCTTATCATCTTGGGGAAGGGGTTGCCACACACGGCCAAGGAGGGAGGACAGCTGTAGTCTTGATTCTTTCGTGGACGTAGTCTTCGTAGAGTAGTGGCGCCGGTCCACCGGAGTGGGTGGAGGAAGCTGACGTCTTCCTCTGGCGCCCTTCACCGTCCACGCTATTTTTAGGGGGATGGCCAACAACCACTGTGCCGCTTTATGCAGGCATGGCGAAAGTTGGTCTCCTCCCTGTTAGGGGTAGCGTGGGCGGTACGCGGTCTTCTGCCCTTATCTTCTTGCTCTGCACGCAAACATGCCGAGCTGACATGGACGTAGTCCCTCCCCTCACCAGCAGAAGCTCGTGAGGAGGTCTTCTGGTCCTTAGCAGTTTTGGTCGTCGTTCCCCTCATGAGGCGCCTCCTCATGAGGGACTTCTCCGCTGGCTTCGGTCGTCGTTCCACCCCTGGGCTGAAGCTGGGCCATTGAAGGGGCCCAGGAGCAGGTGGACCGGGATACCCCGATATCCAGAACACCGACAGTAGCCCCCGGGAGCCTGGTCCGCGAACGCACCCTCTTGAGGGAGCGAAGGGCCAGGGGCCCCCAGAAGCTGCTGGGCCCTCCAACGGCACGCGTCGACGCACGGTCAGAGGACCATGTGAAGATGCAGAGGCCGCGGACGCGTGGCATGACCGCAGCTGGCGAGACAAAATGGCGGGGGACGCTGCAGTCCCCGAGGCATCAAACCGTCATGATGGCGCATCGCTTCGCTGCAGAGCGCTGCGCCAACGCTTCGATTCCCGCACTAAGACTTGATGCATCGACGCCGGCCGCGCCCCTTAAATGCAGCCTCCTCGAGACCTCCAGCACCTCACCCTCTTCCTCCAGTGCCACTTCTTCCTCAACGCTCCCCAAGCCCATGGATCCCTCTGCCTCCTCCGCCGCCGCAGAATCAAGCTCGGGGGCGAAGCGCCGCGGGCGCCCCCCGTGCAGCAAGAACAAGGTGAAGATTCCAGCCTGGTGGACGCCCGACGCTGGCGTCCCCCTACGAGGCGAATCACGCCGCCCCGGGGGCCTCTAGTGCCTTGACCCTTCGGGGTCCTGCGCCTGGAGGCACTCTGCATGCGCCATCGCCGGTGGCGGCGGCGTCGGCTCCCCGCTCCTCGGGAAGCATCGACCGGGTGCTCCGGGAGGTGGAGGCCGCCCTGGCCCCCTCCCCCTGGCCGCAGAAGGCCTAGGGCCACAGGAGGCGGCCCCGCCGGCGACCGAAGTGGTCACCACTCCCCGCCCCTTGGCGGCGGCAATGCTGGGACCCCTCATCGCCCCGGGGTCCCGCTTCCTGGAGCTCCTCGTCGTCATCGACCTTTGGAGCTTCGACTCCCTCCGGCTGCCTGACGCAGTCCGGAGGGTGATCTACGCCCCCGGCGCTTCCTCCGGAGAGGTCGCGCTGTCGGAGCAGAGCAGGCCAGATCTCTTCTGGCCTGTGGACATCATCCTCGGAGCGAGCGACAACGCCGTCCTCTCCAGGCACTGGAGGGCTTTCGCCCTCGGCCACTGCCTCCGCGTCGGTGACCACCTCGTCTTCCGCTTCAAGCTGGGGACGCTGGAGGCCTCGGTGTGGATCTTCGCCGCCGCCGACGTCCGCCGCACCTACCCCCAGCCCGTGGCGCAGTAAAGGGGCGGCCTTGGCGCGGTAGCCTTCTGGGGAGGGGAGCTAGTCTCCTCCCCTCTTTTGCAATGTAGCTTGCGCCGGTGGGGTATGCCCCGCCATGCCTTTGTTCCTTCCCCCGCCGGGGGTCATCAATGAAATCTTCTTTGCTTTTCTCGCTCTTCGTTGTTCGCCGTTGTCCTGGTCGTCTGCGCGCTCGAGAGCCCTAGCGAGTTGTCAACGTCGATGGGAGGCCTCCCTGCGCCTCAGAGCTCATGACGGGGTCGGAGCAGCGACGACATCGGACGATTCCTGAGACAAGTAGTTGAAGAAAGAGTTGGAAAACAAAAAACCCCAAATCCCCGAAAACGAAAAACAAATCAATAAAACAAACGAAAAAAGAAGGCGAATAAGATGCCCCTGTGACCGGCACAGGGGCCTTCTTCATCGTGAGGGAGCACAACACTATCTGTGCTAGCAGCTAAGAGCAAATTGCCACGTGTGGCGATTCACGGGGCCTTCCTCGTCGTTGAGGGAAGCTGGACCCTCACGGACGCAAAAGCGTCGACGCTTAAGAGAGCCCAGAGACCGTCGACACCTCGTTAAGGGTTGCTCACGAGGTGAAGGGCCTGGCGTGGACCTCCAGATCTGCGTCTCCTTCGCAAGATGATCGGAGCGGCCTTAGTCTTTAGTAATCCTGCCGCGTTTGGCCTTCCTCAAGCGAGGGGAATCTTCCTGCGGATGCTTAAGCGCATCGACGCGTCCTTGCACCTCATGAGGGTTGCTCACGAGGCGTTGGTCCTTAGCGGGTGCCTTGGGCACACCTTGGACTTTTCCCGAAGATTTCTTATTTTCTGGTGTACTTCGCGAGGAACTAAGCACCATGGGTACTTGGAGGTGATCGATAACGGGGCCGTCGCCCCTGATCAGAGCTCAGTCCCTTCAGGTTTTTTGGGCTTGCTATTTTCCGAGTGAAGGCCCCAGCATAGACACCGTGCCTAGCCCCCTTCCGCGTGGAGTACAACAGAAAATAAATGGACTTCATGCCATTTTAATATCATGCCGAAGCAGAGGCGCTATATTGCGCAATAACTTAATATCAGTGCCGAAGAGCAGTTTGAGCTGATAAAAAGTGCTGTGACAATGGTCTTTCTCTCCTTGTGGGGAACCTATGGGTAGAACTTTCGCAGATGAGCTATGTTCCATGGGTTCCCCACCTACATGCCTTCCGCGGTTTCTAGCCGCGCCGAGCCTGGCCTGGTGATATACGTCACCTTGAAGGGGCCTTCCCACATTGGAGACAGCTTGTGCAGGCCCTCGCGAGAGAGTATCCTCCTCA
Source organism: Dactylis glomerata (assembly GCA_007115705.1). Lineage (NCBI taxonomy): Eukaryota > Viridiplantae > Streptophyta > Magnoliopsida > Poales > Poaceae > Dactylis > Dactylis glomerata. The sequence goes on from QXEO01000531.1 coordinate 8,541,976, forward strand.
GCACTAGGTCGCCGACCTCCGGAGTTCTTGCTCGGACATGGCGGCTATGGTAGTGGTGTAGTCCTTGCTGGTACCTCGCGGCGCAAAGGGCTGCTTGGCACCGGGCTTCTTCGAGCTGGAGGAGGCGGTCATTGATGAGGTCCTCTTGGCGAATCTCGTTGAAGGCGAGCACTCTTGGTGACCCAAACTTGACGTTGGTGGGAAGGACAGCCTCCGCCCCATAGACCAGGAAGAAAGGAGTCTCCCCCGTGGGCTTGGTGGCGGTAGTCCGGATGGACCACAGGATGGATTGGAGGTTGTCTAACCATTTTTTGCCGCAGGCTTTGAGCTTGGCATTGAATCTTCTTGTCTTGAGTCCCTTGAGGACCTCGGCGTTGGCATGCTCGGCTTGGCCATTGCTCCTGGGATAGGCGAATGAGGCGAAAAAGATCTTGATGTCGGCCGATGCACAGTACTCCCAGAACAGCCAGCTGGTGAACTGGCTGCCGTTGTCGGTGATTATGCGGTTAGGCACACCAAAACGACAGACCAGCCCACGGATGAACTTGACTGCGGACCTGGCCGGAATGGTGCACACCGACTCCACCTCCACCCATTTGGTGAACTTGTCGATGGCGACGTAGAGGTAGCGATAGCCCCCTTGCGCTCTGGGAAATGGACCAAGAATGTCCAGCCCCCAAACGGCAAAGGGCCAAGTGAGTGGGATGGTTTGCAGCTCCTGCGCCGGCTGATGAATCTGCTTCGCATGGAATTGGCACGCCTCGCACCTCTTGACCATCTCCGTCACGTCCCAGAGCGCTGAAGGCAAGTAGAAGCCGCTTCGATATGCCTTTGCAGTGAGGGTTGAAGCAGAAGCGTGATGCCCACACTCGCCGGCGTGAATGTCCCTGAGAAGCTCTTGGCCTTGGTGAGTAGATATGCACTTCAGAGCGACACCATTTGGGCGACGCCGGTACAAATCACCATCCTTGACATAGTATCCTAAAGCTTGGCGCACTATCCTTTCAGCCACTGACTCATCTTCAGGAAGCCTGCTGCTGACGAGGAAGGCCTTGAGCTCAAGGATCCAATCCACTCCCTCCTGCCATGCCAACGCCAGAAGGACGCGGTCACTCGAAGGAGGCCCGCAGTCCGGAGCCCCCTGCTCCAGCGGCGGTGGCAGGGCATGCAGAAGGTCTGATCTGGACGACGATGGAGAAGCGGACGGCTTGAAGAGACGCTCCTCAAAGACGCCGGCAGGTTGTGCCAGGCGATGAGAGGCGTGCTTGGCGATCTCGTCCGCTTCCACATTTTCTCCTCTTGGAATGTGCTTCAGCTCCAAGCCTTGGAAGCATTTTTCCATCTTCCGATGCTCCTCAAGATAAGCTGCCATGTGCCCATCCTTTGGAGTGTAGCTCTTGTTTGAGAAGTTCACAACCAGCTGTGAATCTCCCTTGACGACGAGGCGCTTGATGCCCAAAGCATTTGCTGCCCTTAGGCCAGCGAGTAGTCCTTCATACTACGCGATGTTGTTGGAGACCTTGTGCTCTGGTTTAAAGCAGAGCTGGATGGTGTAGAAGAGCTTGTCCCCAGAGGGAGAGGTAAGGACAGCGCCAGCCCCCACGCCGGGGAGGTTGAAGGCACCGTCGAAGTGCATGCCCCAGCGGCCTGGGGCTTCTTCTCCTGGAAGCGTTGACTCCTCCTCCGGAGGCTCATCGGCGAATGGATCAGTCCATTCGGCGGTGAACTTAGCCAAAGCTTTGCTCTTGATCACCTTGGTGGTTTCGAAGGAGATCTCGAAGGGTTGAAGCTCCACGGCCCATTCTGCCACCCGTCCGGTGACATTTGGGTTGCCTATAATGGTTTCCAGGGGACGATCAGTGACCACCTTAATCGGGTGACCCTGGAAGTAGTGACGTAGTTTCCTTGAAGCGATCAGCAAGGTGTAGAACAGCTTTTGCTGCATGGTGTAGCGCTCCCGCGCGTCACGTAGTACCGTGCTGACGAAGTACACGGGATTTTGCAGCTTGGCGGTGTCCTCAGAAGTTTTCTCCTCTTGGAGTTTAGGAGCGTCGCTCTGAGAGAGCGGCTCGGTCGGCGAAGTTGCAGCGGGCGGCTCCTCTTGAGGGATAGAAGGAATAGCTGCCTGTACCTTGTGAGGAGCCCCCGGGCAGGAAGGATCGATTCCCTCTTTGGCGATTTCCTGGGCATCCCGTTCTGCGACGAGGACAGCGCTTCTAGTTCTCGGGGTCGCCGCGATGTAGAGCAGCAAGGGCTCGCGGAATGTTGGGGCAACCATGATCGGTGGGCTCGTGAGATATTTCTTCAGCTTGGCGAAGGCCTTGTTGGCTTCCGGAGTCCACTCGAACTTCCCAGTGCGCTTCATGAGCTTGAAGAAGGGCAAGGCCTTCTCCCCACTCCTCGCGATGAAGCGCCCTAAGGATGCCATGCATCCCACGAGGCGTTGCATTTCCTTGAGATTGCGCGGAGGACGCATTTCTTCGATGGCCTTGACTTTGTCAGGGTTTGCCTCTATCCCGTGATGAGACACGAGGAACCCCAACAACTTTCCCGACGGTACGCCGAAGGTGCACTTGGCGGAGTTGAGCTTGATATTTACCTTTCTCAGGTTGGCGAAGGTTTCCTCTAGATCCTCGATGAAGGTGTGACTCTCGCGAGTCTTGACGACGATGTCGTTGACGTAGGCTTCCGCATTTCTTCCCATCTGAGCCCCCAAGGCCTTACGCATGAGCCTTTGGAAGGTGGCTCCTGCATTCTTCAGGCCGAAGGGCATGTAGACGTAGCAGTACACACCATAGGGAGTGATGAAGGTAGTCTTCTCTTAGTCCTCCCTTGCCATCTTGATCTGATGATAGCCGGAGAAGGCATTTAAGAAGCAAAGGAGGTCACCACCGGCGGTGGAGTCGACGATTTGATCTATCCTCGGGAGTGGATAAGGATCCTTAGGACAGGCTTTGTTGAGACTTGTGAAATCCACGCAGAGGCGCCCACTGCCATTAGTCTTTGGGACTACCACCGGATTGGCAATCCAGGTGGGGTGGGATACCTCGTGTATCAACTTGGCCTTCTTCAGCTTTTCTATTTCTTGGACGATGAAGTCTTGTTTCTCTTGCGCTTCTTTTCTGGTCTTCTGCTTCACGGGGCATGCCTGAGGGCACACGGCTAAGTGGTGCTCAATCACCTCCCTGGGAACGCCAGGCATATCTGATGGAGTCCAAGCGAATATGTCAGAGTTTGCCCGCAGGAAGGTGACGAGCGCACTTTCCTATTTGGGAGAAAGCCCTGCCCCGATGGTGACGAAGTTCTCATAGCCCCCAGCCTGGAGCGGGACCTTCTTTCTTGCAGAGCGCTCTTGGGTGAATTGGGGCCTCCTCCCCGAGGGTACCGCAGCTTCCCCAATGCTCATGTCCAGCATCGGATGGACCAGGTCCTCTCTTGGAGTAGGCAATGCAGAGGCAGCGAACTTCTTCCCTGTCGAGCCTGGCAGGAGGGGCTCGAGAGAAGCCTTCTTCGCAGTAGCCCGTTCTTGAGACATGAGCTGCTTCTTCCTTGTGAGGTCACCGAAGTGTTCCAGTAAATCTTCGTCGGCGGGGAGCAAGGCGGCGGCCTCACGGTAGACGTGGTCCACAGATCGGAGAGCGTCCTTTTCGTTGCAGCGCACGGTGATCGTGCCATTGGTGCCCGGAATCTTGAGGACGTTGAAGCCGTGATGCGTTGCTGCCATGAACCTGGCCAGGGCTGGATAGCCGAGGATGGCATTGTATGGCAGCGCAATGTAGGCGACGTCGAAGTCGAGGCTTTTTGTCCTTTAGTTGTCCCGGGTGCCGAAGGTGACAGGCAGGCATACCTGCCCAATTGGCATTGTAGGACCCTTTGGTTACCCCAAAGAACGGTCGGGTTGGCATGAGCCGATGGTACGGCACCTGCATCTTCTCGAAGACCTCGACTGAGATGATGTTGAGGCCCGCCCCTTCGTCGATGAGAGTACGATTGACAGCGATGTTATTGATGGTAGGCATGAACAAGAGGGGAATTGTGCCAACGCCCTTGGTGGAGGTCGGATGATTCTCCTCGTCGAAGCCGATCTTGCTGGTTGACCACTTCATCAAGCGGTTGCCGATGTTGGGCTGTGCCACCGCGATCTCTCGCGACAGCTGCTTGAAGTGACGATTAGATAAAGGAGCTTGAGCTCCACCCAGGAGGCAAGCGGCGAAGCCTCGCGGCTCCTGATAGCCCCCTTGGTTCTCTTCACGATGATCATTCGCTGGTGGAGGCAGCGGCAGCGGCTCGGGATCTGCACGAGACAGACCATCACGGCGGCGACCCTCGTCACGATCGTCGTTGCGGCGATCGCCCCGGGATCCACCCTTGCCGTGCCTACGGCTACTCCCACGGCGCTTGGTGACACCATTTTCTTCATGAAACTTTTGGACAATCCAACAATCGTCGGTATTGTGGGTGTCCTTTTTGTGGAGGATGCAGTAGCAGCGATGTCGACCTTTATCGCGCTCGGAGCGGTCCCCGCAGCGCTGCTTATGTTCGGGCCCCACTGCGAGGACAGCAGCCTCCTTGCGCTTGGGGTCCTCGGACTTCGGCTTTGGGGGAAGCGCCTCCGGCAGGTTGTGCATGAAGAGCCTCCCCTCTTCAGCCTTGGCGCAGCGGTCGGCGATCTCGAAGAGCCTGACGATGAAAGTCAGCTCATCATTCACGGACAGCTTCTCCCTCATCTTGATGTCAGAGACGCCCGTGGAGAACGCGGAGATGACCTCCTCGTTGGAGATCCTGGGAATCTTGTTCCTCATCTGGCTGAAGCGCTGGATGTATTGATGAAGCGTCTCGCCCTTGTACTGATGCACCGCCTTAAGATCATTCTTGGTGGCGGGGTGCTCGTACGTGGGCATGAAGTTAGCGACGAACTGACGGCACAAGTCCTTCCATGAGGTCATGGATTCGTGAGGAAGATTCATGAGCCAAGTTCACGGAGCGTCTTTGAGGGCCATGGGGAACCAATTGGCCATCGCACGCTGATCTCCACGCGCGGCCTGGACGGCGACGACGTAGAGCTGGAGGAATTCGACGGGGTTGGTGGTCCCATCGTAACGCGCGTCGATGTCCGGCTTGAACTTGTCAGGCCAGACCACATACCGTTGCTAGCGAGTGAGAGCAAGGCACCCGGGGTTATAGATAGGGTCCCCGGGGGTCTTGACGTTCTTGCCAGCTTCAACGATGTCATCGATGCCGTGGTCATGGTTTTCGCGGCGGCGCTCAAGGGAGACGCGTGCGTCTTCCGGAGCGCGTTGGACGATTTGGCAGCTGGGCTCCAAGCGCGACGAAGATGTGGCGTGGGATGCTACATTCTTGGCCTTGGCGGCCTTCCCATCTCCGGTGCCCGGGGCGCGACGCCCCGCCGCCGGATCTGGTTCACCCGTGCCCTGGGATCCTCCCTGGGCCGGGTCTTCATTGGCGATGGCGACGAGCTCGGCGATTCGAGCGCGCCACCCCTCACGCCCGTCATCAGTGGGCTAAAAGCGCAGCTGCTCCTGCGCCATGGCGAAAGCCTGCGCAGGAGATAGCTGACTCCCAGAACGAGCGCGAGAAGTGGCGGTGGCGGTGAAGGAGAGCAAAGGCTCTGTACGCCCGGACGGGAGGTAGGAGGACTCTTAGATCTTCCTCCTCTTCCTCCTCGGCCGAGGCTTCACGACGACGGAAGATGGGCTCGGTTTGCCCCCGAACAGCGTTACGGCGGTGAAGACGCTCGAGCCATGCGTTGGCGTTGGCCATGTCGAAGCAGATCTAGAAGAAAACACACCATAGCCCCCTACCTGGCGCGCAAAATGTTGATGGATTTCGTGTCGCAAGAACACGGGGTACCACGCGACGGACCCAAAGATTCGAACGCAGGGGGCTGAACGTGGGAGATCTTGGATCACAACGAAACACGGTGACAAAAGCCTCGAGTCGTCGAACGCACAACGCACTACAAAGAGAGACGCCGAGCTTTATCCAGGTTCAGAGCCCTCGTGGTGAGGTAAAACCTCTACTTCCTGCCTTCTTGTATTACGACGCGATACCTCGCGAGGAGTACAAGGTCTTGGTTACAGAGCTCTAACTGGCCGGAGGTAGAAGAACCAACTTAGCCTAGCTAGGAGCCCGGAGATGAAGATTCGATCCCCTCTAAGGGGTGGCCTCCCCTCCTTTTATAGTGCCAAGGTCCTCCTTCCCCTTATCATCTTGGGGAAGGGGTTGCCACACACGGCCAAGGAGGGAGGACAGCTGTAGTCTTGATTCTTCCGTGGACGTAGTCTTCGTAGAGTAGTGGCGCCGGTCCACCGGAGTGGGTGGAGGAAGCTGACGTCTTCCTCTGGCGCCCTGCACCGTCCACGCTATTTTTAGGAGGGTGGCCAACAACCACTGTGCCGCTTTATGCAGGCATGGCGAAAGTTGGCCTCCTCCCTGTCGGGGGTAGCATGGGCGGTACGCGGTCTTCTGCCCTTATCTTCTTGCTCTGCACGCAAACGTGCTGAGCTGATGTGGACGTGGTCCATCCCCTCACCAGCAGAAGCTCGTGAGGAGGTCTTCTGGTCCTTAGCAGTTTTGGTCGTCGTTCTCCTCATGAGGCGCCTCCTCATGAGGGTCTTCTCCGCTGACTTCGGTCGTCATTCCACCCCTAGGCCGAAGCTGGGCCGTTGAAGGGGCCCAGGAGCAGGTGGACCGGGATACCCCGGTATCCAGAACACCGACATAATGGTTATGGTAACTCTTATGGTAATTCCTCCAACAACACTAGGGCTGCACCCTCTGAGCTTGAAGTCATGCTCAAGGACTTCATCGGTAAGCAAACTGCTTTTAACCAGTCTATTGAGGAAAAGTTTGGCAAAATTGATATTCTTGCTTCAAAAGTTGATATCCTTGCTCATGATGTTGAACTTATGAAATTAAAAGTGTTGCCTAATGAGGTTAAGGAGAACAATACTTTTGCCACCGCTAATGCTATCCAAGTTAGAATTGATGAAAATGTTAGGATGTTAGCAGAATTGCATACCAGGTGGGAAAGAGAAGATGAGATGGCTAGAAAGATGAAGGTATGTACCATTACTACCTCTAATTATGTTGTTCCAAATGCTAGCAATCCTCTTACTTTGATTGGTGTAGAGAAAACTCCCAGTCATTGTACTAAAAAGCCCAAAACTGCTAAAATGTTTTCTCAAAAGAGTGCTGAAATTTTTTGGAGTATAGGAGTTGATAGCTCTATTTCTTTTAATAATTTTGATGTTGATGGCTGCAATATATCTGAAGTTATTTTGTTCTTGCAAAAGCTTTCTTTGAGTCCCAATGCTAGTTCTATAAATGATGCTTTTACTAACCATATTACCAATGCTATTATGAAAATTAGGGATGAAAAGTTGAAGCAAAAAGCTTCTATTCCCAAGAAGTTAGAAGATGGTTGGGAACCCATCATTGATATGCATGTTAATGGTTTTGATTGCCATGCTTTATGTGATCTAGGTGCTAGTATTTCTATTATGCCTAGAAAAATTTATGATATGCTTGATTTACCACCGCTTGAAAAGTGTTATTATGATGTTCCTATTGCTGATTATGCTAAGAAGAAACCTTTGGGAAGGATTAATGATGTTCTTATTATGGTTAACAATAACCTTGTTCCCGTTGATTTTCTTGTTATGGATGTTGAATGCAATGCTTCATGTCCTATTATTTTGGGAAGACCTTTTCTTCGAACTGTAGGTGCCATCATTGATATGAGGGAAGGCACCATCAAATATCAATTCCCACTCAAGAAAGGTATGGAACACTTCCCTAGAAAGAGAAATAAATTACTTGTTGACTCTATTCTTAGAGCAAATTATGAGCTTGATGCTTCATCACTTGATATTACTTGATTTGCACTTTATGCGCCTAGCTCAAAGGCGTTAAAGAAAAGCACTCTTGGGAGATAACCCATTGTTTTACTTTCAGTTCTTTTTCTTTTATTTGAGTCTTGGAAGTTATTACTACTGTAATAACCTCTCCTTATCATTTTTATTTCAGTGTTGTGCCAAGAGAAACCTCTAATTTGAGTGAGGTAAGATTTGGGGATGTTGCTGTCCTGAAACAGATTTCGGTGCTACACCGTAAAAATTCGTGAAAATTCTCATAATATCTTTTTGACCTGCGATTTCTTGTGCACATGCCCCAGGTTATTTCCAAACTTTCATTAGTTTTACACTTTTTGATTTGAGCAACAGAAAACCCTCTAAAAAATCGACCTTTGTCAGCTGTTCTGTTTTGACAGAATTCTGCCACTATTTGTGTTTGCCTCTCGATCGCTTTCTTTTTTAGTTCTTTTGATCACAGAACTTTTGGGGAAGTTGCTACAGTAGTATATGCTTTACATGTGGTGGTTTTGAGTTGAAATCTGTAGCAAAAGGGGTTGATTCAATATTATGCTTACACTAATGTTGCTAATAGAATTGTGTTGAGTTTTGTATGAAGGAAGTTTTGAAGTGTAGGGATTGGAGAATGATGAGATGAGTTGAAGAATGGACAAAAGCTCAAGCTTGGGGATGCCCACGCACCCCCAAGAAATATCCAAGAGGTACAAGCGTCAAAGCTTGGGGATGCCCCCGAGGCACCCCTTCTTCATCGGCAAAAATCAGGTCACCTTTCAACACACTATATTTTTATTGCTTCATGCACTATGCGTTTTTCTTGGAGCGTCAGTTGTTTTAGTTTTCAGTTTTGTTTAGTTTTGTTTGCTGCAATAAATGGTTGTACCCCAACAAATTTCTTTTGGAGAAGTTGCCTTGCTTTTCATTTGCCAAGAACACTTCGTTTTTCACTCTTATCGTTCAAACGAGTGTTCTCTTTTTCTGCTACTGTGTTTAGCTTTCATTTTTCGCCTTGATTTTTGTTCATATCTTGTTATATCTTTGCATCAAGGTGTATTTTTACCTATGGTCCATGTTGGTATTCATCAAAAGAGTTGTTTTAAAAAGGTTCAAATGGTGTTGGAAAAGAGAAAAAGTTTCATGCAAAAAAGTGGTACAAAAAGGAGCTTGTGTAGACTGCGGCTTAGGCTTTTGCATGTCGTGCTTGATATCGTTTTGATAGTATGCGTAGTGATTTTTTCTGTAGCATGACTTGTCTCAAATGACTGAGATTGCTTAATGAGCCTTTGAAAAAATCATGCATTGTTTTTATTATTTGGAAGCATTAATTTGGTTTTCTCCTTGATGCTTTATTTGGGTTGACTTGGCACATGCTTACACATGTTAGACTCATACAAAGTCGCCATAAGCCTCTATGATCATTTATTTTTTGAATTTTGATGCCATCTTATGCTTCTTTTAATGTTGTTGTGTCGCTTTGCATGATTATGGCCGTTATTGCTCTCTTAGTTGGTCGCTCCCAGTCTTTTCCTAGCCATCATTTTGTACTGAGTATGAGCTCTACTCGTGAATCCAACTCCTCAAAACCAAGTTGTTCCAAGGTGTCCACCATACATACCTATTACCAATTTGCTATTCCAAAGTACATTCGACTTGCTTTTATCTATCCTTCAAATTAAACTCTTTTTGGTGTTATGCGAAAATTGGTTAGTAAAGCTCTCACAAACCTAATGGCACACTTTACTTTTCTCATTCTTAAAATTTGACATTGTGGCTCTCTTATGTTGAGTTGTTATGCTTGCAAGTTGTAAGTTAGAAATTATCCAAACCATGCCGTCATGATGTAAGCTTTCAACATTGCACTTCTTATTTGAGTTGATATCGTGATCTTTTGTTTATGGATACTCGCGATGTGAAATAAGTTGGGAATCTTGTGGGATCATGGAGTTTTTATATGTGTTAGAGAAACGCCTAGGCCGCTAATCTAAGCCATGCATAATTCATGGTGGAAATTTACAGCATGCCCATAGTGGACATTCGATGATGCATCTCAAAATAAAAAGCTATACCAATGGTAAATAAAAGAGATGTCGAGGTGTTCATTGTCTGTTTGTCTTGTCATTTTTGATGTGGGCTTGTTCCATGTCATCGGGCAGGAGGTACCCCGTTGGCGGTTCTCGATGATACGCATATATTTACAGTGACAAGAGCTTGCTTGGGACTCTAAGTCGAGTAGCATGAGCTTTGGGTATTCGTACTTCACGGGACACGAGGTTTTCAACTTATGATTTGTCAAGCATATGCTTCATAATTGTACTCGCATTAACTTTAACCATTCAAGATGCTTATGATGGGGGCAATGAGAGCTCAAAGCTAGTAAGTACCATAATTTTTGAAGGTTTATAAAACTCGCAATCACTGCTTCCCTCTACGAAGGGCCTTTCTTTTACTTTTATGTTGAGTCTCCACCTTCTACCTTTATGCACTATCTAAGAGCGCATAGTTGTCATTCTTAGTATAATGTGCATTGTCCCAAAGTTATCACTGATTGATTCATGATTTTGGTTTCACTTGTTCTTAAATTATTTGTATCTAGTCGCCCTCTTAAACTTGAAGGTGTCCTATGCATTTATGTTTTGCTATTTCATGAAGGACAAGCTGAAAACCATTTGCTATGTTTTTCCTTATGTTTGAACACACGTTTGACTTTCATTGTTTCATTTTCATGATATTTTGTTTGTGTTCTTTTTCATGTTATAATATGGTTGCTAAGTTTCTTCTATTGAAATTATCTCTTTCATGCCCATGTTTTAATTTCTTTTGATCCTAGCACCCAATGCTTACATAGATGATCAAGATTGTGTAGGTGCATGTTACCTCAAAAATTATTCTTTGTTATCACTTACCTACTCGAGGACGAGCAGGAGTTAAGCTTGGGGATGCTTGATACGTCTCAAACGTATCTATAATTTTTGATGCTCCATGCTTGTTCTTACACCATTTGCTTAGTGTTTTGTTACAGTTCATGGCATTTTTATGCATTTTCCGGAACTAACCTATTAACAAGATGCCACAGTGCCAGTTCCCTGTTTTCTGCTATTTTTGTGTTTCAGAAAAGTTACACAGGAAATATTCTCGGAATTGGACGAAACAAAAGCCGAACCTCCTATTATTTAACGAAGCTTCCAGAAGACTGAAGAGGAGACGGAGAGGGGCCACGGGCTGGCCACACAGTAGGGTAGCGCGGCCAGCCCCTGGCCCACGGCCCCTATGTGTGAGGCTGCCCTGGTCCACCTCTGATGATGCCCCTTCGCCTATAAAGACCCCTCGACGGGAAAAACCAAAAGACCCGATGAATTTGCCAGAAACACATCGCGATCCGCCGCCGCCGTCGACCCAAGATCTCGTGAGCTGCCTTACATGATCGAGACTACCTTTATGTAATTCTATATGTTGTGTTTGTTGGGATCCAATGAATATTGGTGTTATGATTAAGTTGATGTTCTGAATTTTATCTTATGTTATCTCTATGTTGTTTATGATCTTGCATGCTCTCCATTGTTAGTAGCTATCTTGGCCGAGTAGATACTAGTGACTCCAAGAGGGGGTATTTATGCTCGATAGTTGGGTTCATGCCTCTATTTAATCTGGGGGAGTGACAGAAACCTCTAAGGTTGTAGATGTGTTGTTGCCACTAGGGAGAAAACAACAATCTTGTGTCTAAGGACATTTGCTTTGTTTACATTACACACTTTGCTTAATGCAATTATCTGTTGTTCGCAACTTAATATTCACGGGGTCCTCGGATGATTCCCTGTGGGTGGATTATTAGTCATAGATGCAGTTGGATGGGGGTCTATGTATTTTGTTGTAATGCCCAGAGTAAATCTCATAGTGATCCTCTTGACATATGCAGGTTATCTTTGTTCTATCAATTGCCCAACTATAATTTGTTTACCCAGCATGTTGTTATTTATCTTATGGAGAGACACCACTTGTGAATTGTGGACCCCGGTCCAATTTCCTTTACATTGCTATCACCTGTTTACTTTACTCGCACTGTTTACTTTCTTGCATACTACTATTGTTTTCCACTCGATACGCTCATTCCTTTGTTTACAGCAAACCGGTGAGATTGACAACCTCATCGTAAGTTGGGAGCAAAGTTCTTGGTTGTGTTGTGTGCAGGTTCCACGTTGCTACTAGTTGAAGATGCGCTAACAAGTATCATTAACGGCGCCCTTGTTGGAGTGTCATGAAGCTAGCAAGCATCACCTCCTGGAGTTTGGCTTTTTCCTACTGGATCGATAAACCTTGGTTTCTTACAGAGGGAAAATTTGCTACTGTGCTCATCATACCTTCCTCTTGGGGTTCACAACTGGACGGTGATCTACATCAACACCGTGCCGCATCAGCAGCCGGCAGATGGCTCTTCCCTTGGCCTACCCAGATAGTTATCCCCATGACACTAGCCCCCGAAACTGGCAAAGTCTCATGGGACAGCATGGGGCTTCGGCGGGTTCTATTCCTCGCCGAGGTTAACACATGTCCGTCGAAGTCCCAGGGCTCCTCGTCCGGCTAGAAAGTTGTCGATCTTGAGGTTAGGGTCCGTGGAGTTTCGCCGACCGTCTCGGGACGTGCCGGCTACTGGACTAAACCGGCTGGAGGCTGCCTCATGGCCACCAGCTGGCATCCAGCTCCTCGGGACTTGTTCTTTCGGGGCTTGGACCCATGCGCCACTTGTCCACACGCTGTAGCGTCATGTCCCATCGGCTCTCGTGTCCTGATCTTTTTCGGCAACCGCGGGGGTTGTAGTCTTTGAACGTCAACGTGGCGCATGACAAAGGGTGCGGTTGCCAACGCATCATGGGTGAGGTGCACAACCGATCCGCTGGCGCCCGCCCCCCTCCTTTTAAACAGGGGGACCGTTCATGGGCGTTGGTCACCGGTTGCTCACTTCTCCCCTTCCCTTGGCCGCCCACTTGCCCCAAATCTCCTAAGCTTGAAAACCTTCACCTGACCAAGCTAGGGTTCCAAACTTCCTCCGCCGCCATTCCATTTATCCAGATCCGGACCAGGATGGCTCCGACGGTACCTCGATCGAAAGGCAAGGGCGCTGCATCGGGCGAGGGCGACGCCCCGGCCTCTTTGCCCAAAGGATCCTGGGAAGGATCCTGGGTGAAGGAGCGGAGGATCGAGCTGCTGTGCCAGGGTCAGGTAATCCCGTCCAAGGATCTCATGAGCTGCCACCCTGCCAGTGGCTAGAGGGTTCCCGCGCCCCAGCCTGGAGAAGCAGTGGTCTTCTTCGAGCATTTCCAAAGGGGCTTTGCGCTGCCCACCAGCAATTTCCTGCGGCAGTTCCTGGATCATTTCCATCTGCAGCTGCATCACATCGGGGCGAACGCGATGATGACTTTATCTAGGTAAGCCACCCTCTGCGAGGCGTATCTGGGCATCTATCATAGCGTGGAGCTATTCCAGTGGCTCCTTTACTTCAAGACCCAGATGGTGGACTCGATTCCAGTGACGTGCGGGGCGGCATCCTTCTACTCCCGCAAGACCGCCGGGTTCCTGAGGCTGGCGAGAAAGGAGTCTTGCAAGATATGGCAGTGCTCCTTCTTCTATGTGAAGAATCTCGAGCAGGATGTCGACCATGTCAACCTACCTCCCTTCGACGCGGGGGGACCTAGCGAGCGCGACAACTGGAGCGCATCTCTTCTAGGCCCTGGCCCTGACATGGCCAATAATCTTCGGTAGATCGTTGCACTGCAAGCAGAGGGCGGCCTAAAGCCGTCAGATCTCCTGCTCGCCTTCCTTGACGCCCGAGTGTTGCCCCTCCAGCGCCGGCCACATAAGATGTGCTTCCTAGGATCCAACAGAGATCCCAGCCGGCACTCCTCCAAGGCGCTGTCCGCGGAAGTGGTGGTGTAGAAGGCGAACAAGATCGCCGACGTCAAGCTCCTCGCCACATTGGCGTGGAGTTTGAGGCCTTATTACCGCAACAATCAGATTGCAGAGGTATGTTTCCCTAGCTTATCTTTTCACTTCCCAAACCTTAGGATGCTGGTTGGCTGACTGGCTTCCTGCCGGCTTCGCACGCGCTGCCCTACTGGCTTGGGCAGAACCTGTTTGTTTTGCAGACCTCGGAGAATCAAGATATGCGCCAGGCCAGGTTCACCACTGACAAGGTGCATTCAGATGACAAGGTCATCTGGGATGACGATGATGAGGATGATGATGCCGGTTCTAGCGCCACCGTCCAGGGCTCAGACGCCACTTATGACGATGACGGGAGCGAGGAGCTGGAGGAGCAGGGCGAATCCCTTAGCCACTCAAGTAAGTCCCCATGTCTCGCCTCCTTAAGAGACTGGTCCGAAGACGATGATGATGAACCAGTACCGTCTGCTGCCTTCAGGTAAACAGCTCTTCATGTGGCCGCTGTGGCCGCTGCCGGAGGTAAGATCTCTCCGGTTGTGGACGTGCCGGATTCTCCAGAGTGGTCTCCAACTGCTCCGAAGCCGGCCGCCCCAAGGAAACCTGGAGGCGGGACAGCTGCCCCCAAGAAGAGAGCTCAGTTGGCTGCTCCTAAGCCGGCTCAGAAGCAGAAGAATACCGAGCCAGTGGCGAAGGATCTGCTTCCCCCCAAGGTTGAAGAAGGTGGTCAAGCACCAGGCTACAGCAGTGGCTGGGTAAGATCCTCGCCTTTGCCCTCTTTTCCGCTTCCTGCTTTCACATTTCTGCCACACTTAAGCATGGAGCATCTTCCTTTTTACAGGTCCTCCATCTCCATTGACAAGTTCCTGAAGCCCCTTCCCATGACAGCGCTGGAGGAGACTGAATCTTCAGCCTCCGCCCTCTTGCGCAGCAAGGGGATGCGTAGGTGGGACGACTGTGGCGACTTGGGTCACGCCGAAGAGAGGGACCATGCCTTGCAAGAGGAGGCCCGCAAGGTTGAGGAAGGCGCGGCGGGACTTATCCGCCAGGGGATGGCAGCAGAGGATGCCGCCGCCAATGCAGACGTCGCGGCCGAGGCGGGACCCGGGCAGACGGAGGAGGCCACTACTGAGGAGATTACTGTGACAGAGGTCATCGCGCCTCGCACTACCACCGATGAGACTGCGGCGGGGGAAGCCATCGCCGCCGAGGTGTCTTCTGGCCCAGCTGGCCAAGAAGAACCGCGCGAGGTCGCAGAAGAGGCGATGAAGGAGGCTTCGGCTGGTGCAGAGACATTAGAGCCTCCGGAGATGGCTGTGCAAGCTTCTTCTAGCACTGCACCTGCGCTGGGTACGAAGGCTGGCACGCCCGTGCCTGGAATGGGGATTGACAAGGTTGTCGATCCTCCTTGCGTTGGAACTGGCGCCGATCCTGAGAAGGTTTCTAAGGAAATTCTCGCTGCTCGAACAGGAGAGGGCGACCGCGGTGAAGCTTCCGTCACTCCTGGAGCATCTGCCAATAGCACTTCGGGAGGGAAAACCTTTGCAGCTTCGACCGGGTCCGACACTGGTAGCCAAAGCTCTGCCAGCCAGCTTCAGAAGGAATGGGTGGACACTGCTTCCAGCGCCGGCTCCGGCAGAACCAGTAGAACCAGGGGCGGGAACTTGACTTTGGTGAAACTGAGCAAGCAGCTCGCCACTGTCAAGTCATCACTGGGAAATGTAAGCCTCCTATTCATCGAAGCAGAGAAGACCATCAATGTAAGTCATTTGTTCTTAGCTTCAGATTCTTCTGCCGGCTGTAGCACTATGCCGGCTAGGCAACCTACCGGCTGAACGATGGAGCCGGTCGCTCTATGACCGATTCCTCCTCCTATTAGCCCCCGAGTTTCAAGGTAGCTGTAGTGGCAGCTGGCTTGGAACTGACTCTCACTGAAAATCACTCCTTGGTATTCTTAGGGCATTAACGAGCTTCAGGCCGACGTCTTCTAGAAGTTGTTGGCGAAGTATCTGATACGTCTCTAACGTATCCATAATTTTTGATGCTCCATGCTTGTTTTTACACCATTTGCTTAGTGTTTCGTTACACTTCGTGGCATTTTTATGTATTTTCCAGAACTAACCTATTAACAAGATGCCATAGTGCCAGTTCCCTGTTTTCTACTATTTTTGTGTTTCAGAAATGTTACACAGGAAATATTCTTGGAATTGAACGAAACAAAAGCCAGAAGTCCAGATATTCACAGGAGCTTCCAGAAGACCGAAGAGGAGACGGAGCCGAGCCAGAGGGCGGCCACACCACCAGGGGGCGCTGGCCCATGCCGGCCTGTGGTGTGGGCCCCTGGTCCACCTCTAACGCTGCCCCTTCGCCTATAAAGACTCCCCGACGGGAAAAACCTAAATACCCAATTACTTTTCCAGAAACACATCGCGATCCGCCGCCGTCATCGACCCGAGATTGGGAGGGTCCAGAAGCTCTTCCCGGCACCCTGCCGGAGAGGGGAATCGCCACCAGAGGTCTTCTTCATCGCCATGCTTGCCTCCGGCGCGATGAGTGAGTAGTCTACCTTGGACTATGGGTCCATAGCAGTAGCTAGATGGTTGTCTTCTCCACCATGTGCTTCATGTTTAGATCTTGTGAGCTGCCTTACATGATCGAGATCACCGTTATGTAATTTTACATGTTGTGTTTGTTGGGATCCGATGAACATTGGTGTTATGATTGAGTTGATATACTAAATTTTATCTTAAGTTATCTCTATGTTGTTTATGATCTTGCATGCTCTCCGTTGTTAGTAGCTATCTTGGCCGAGTAGTTGCTAGTGACTCCAAGAGGGGGTATTTATGCTCGATAGTGGGTTCATGCCTCTATTTAATCTAGGGGAGTGACAGAAACCTCTAAGGTTGTAGATGTGCTGTTGCTACTAGGGGGAAAACAACATTCATATGCTCGAGGGCATATGCTTTGTTTACATTACACACTTTGCTTAATGCAGTTATCTGTTGTTCGCAACTTAATACTTGTGGAGTTCTCGGATTGATTCGCCACAAGTGGATTATTAGTCATAGATGCAGTTGGATGGCGGTCTATGTATCTTGTTGTAATACCCAGAGTAAATCTCATAGAGATCCTCTTGACATATCATGTTGTTTTTATTCTATCAATTGCCCAACTGTAATTTGTTTACCCAGCATGTGTTATTTTATCTTATGGAGAGACACCACTAGTGAACTGTGGACCTCGGTCCTATTTCCTTTATATTGCTATCACCTGTTTATTTTACTTGCACTGTTTACTTTACTCGCATACTGTTACTAGTTTCCACTCGATACGCTCATTCCTTTGTTTACAGCAAACGGGTGAGATTGACAACCTCATCGTAAGTTGAGAGCAAAGTATTTGGTTGTGTTGTGTGTAGGTTCCACGTTGCTACTAGCTGAAGACGTGCTAACTCATTTGATCGTAAACGGCGCCCTTGTTGTAGTGTCACTAGGCTATCAAGCATCACCTTCAGTCGTTTGGCTTCCTCCTCTCCTGATCGACATACCTTGGTTTCTTACGGAGGGAAAACCTTGCTGCTATATTCATCATACCTTCCTTTTGGGGTTCCCAACTGGACGGTGCTTTACATTATCAACACCGTGCCGCATCAAGCTCTTTTCTGGCGCCATTGTCAGGGAGGAAAAAGAAGACTTCTGCAAGGGGAGTTTCGCACGCACATCCTTTACTTTGTTTTAAGTTTTGCTTTACTTTATTTTTACTTGTTTTGTTTTATCAAAAACACAAAAAAAAATTAGTATCCTTGATAGTTGTTTTTACTTGTCTTCTTTTAGTTTTGCTAGAATGGCTACTCCTGAGAACACCAAGTTGTGTGATTTTACTAGCACTAATAATAATGATTTTATCTGCACTCCTATTGCGCCACCTGCTCCTGCTGCAAATTTTTATGAGATTAAGCCTGATTTGTTGAACCTTGTGATGAAAGAGCAATTTTCTGGTGCTAGTACTGATGATGCTGTAGCTCATCTCAACAATTTTGTTGAGCTATGTGAGATGCAGAAATATAAGGATGTAGAGAGTGATATTATTAAGCTTAAGTTGTTTCCTTTTTCTTTGAGAGGAAAAGCTAAGGATTGGTTGCTGTCTTTGCCTAAAAATAGTATTGATTCATGGGCTAAGTGTAACGATGCTTTTATTGGTAGATACTATCCTCCTGCTAAGATTATAGCTTTGCGTAGCAATATTATGAAGTTTAGTCAGTTTGATAATGAACATGTTGCTCAAGCTTGGGAAAGAATAAAATCTATGATCAAGAATTGTCCCACTCATAGACTGACTACTTGGATGATTGTCCAAACTTTTTATGCAGGACTGAATTTTTCTTCAAGGAACCTACTGGATTCAGCTGCTGGAGGCACTTTTATGTCCCTTACCTTGGGCGCCGCAACAAAGCTTCTCAACAATATGATGGTAAATTATTCTGAATGGCACACTGAGAGAGCTCCACAAGGTAAGAAGGTAAATTCTATTGAGGAAACCTCTTCCTTGAGTGATAAGATTGATGCTATTATGCTTATGCTTTCTAATGATAGGAATGATGTTGATCCTAATAATGATCCTTTAGCCTCTTTAGTTGCTCAAGAAGAGCATGCTGATGTAAACTTCATTAAAAACAATAATTTTAACAACAATGCTTATAGGAACAATTTTGCTAGTAACAATTATAAGCCGTTTCCTTCTAATGGTGATAATAGCTACCTTGGTAGACCTAAAATGCCCAATGAAGAAAGAATTTTTGAACTTGAAAAGGCTGCCAAGAATTTTATCCAGGTGCGATATGAGCAGAACAAGACTTTCACCAAGACCATGGAGGAGCAATCAGATCTGTTGAGGACTATTAGTCATCAACTTGAAAATTTAAACAAGGCTATTCCTGAGTTACAAGCTAAGGTTTCCAAAGCTGAAACCGATATTTCAACTTTGTCTAATGAACAATCTTCTTTGATTAATAGAATGTCCACTAAGCCTGATCCTTTTGCCACTGCTAATGCTATCCAAGTTAGAATTGATGAAAATGTTAGGATGCTAGCAAAATTGCATGCCAGGTGGGAAAGAGAAGATGAAATGGCTAGAAAGATGAAGGTATGTACCATTACTACCTCTAATGATGTTATTCCTAATGCTAGCATCCTCTTACTTTGATTGGTGTAGAGAAAACTCCCACTCCTTGTGTTAAAAAGCCTAAAACTGCCAAAACTTTTTCTCAAAAGAGTGCTGAAATTTTTTGGAGTGTGGGAGATGATAGCTCTATTTCCTTTAATGATTTTGATGTTGATGGCTGAAATATATCTGAAGTTATTTTGTTCTTGCAAAAGCTTGCTTTGACTCCCAATGCTAGTTCTTTAAATGTTGCTTTTACCAAGCATATTACTAATGCTCTTATGAAAATTAGGGATGAAAAGTTGAAGCAAAAAGCTTCTGTTCCCAAGAAGTTAGAAGATGGTTGGGAACCCGTCATTGATATGTATGTTAATGGTTTTGATTGCCATGCTTTATGTGATCTAGGTGCTAGTATTTCTATCATGCCTAGAAAGATTTATGACATGCTTGATTTACCACCGCTTGAAAAGTAATATTATGATATTTCTATTGCTGATGTTGCTAAGAAGAAACCTTTGGGAAGAATTAATGATGTTCTTATTATGGTTAACAATAACCTTGTTCCCGTTGATTTTCTTGTCATGGATGTTGAATGCAATGCTTCATGACCTATTATTATGGGAAGACCCTTTCTTCGAACTGTAGGTGCCATCATTGATATGAGCGAAGGCACCATCAAATATCAATTCCTACTCAAGAAAGGTATGAAACACTTCCCTAGAAAGAGGAAGAAATTACTTTTTGACTCTATTCTTAGAGCAAATTATGAGCTTGATGCTTCATCACTTGATATTACTTGATTCACATTTTCTGCGCCTAGCTCAAAGGCGTTAAAGAAAAGCACTCTTGGGAGATAACCCAATGTTTTTACATTCAGTTCTTTTTCATTTATTTGAGTCTTTGAAGTTATTACTACTGTAATGACCTCTCCTTATTATGTTTATTTCGTTTTTGTGCCAAGAGAAGCCTCTAATTTGAGCGAGGTAAGATTTGGGGATGTTGCTATCCTAAAACAGTTTTCGGTGCTGCACCGTAAAAATTCGTGAAAATTCTCTGTACATTTTTTGGACCTACGATTTCTTGCGCATATGCCCCAGGTTATATCCAAACTTTCATTAGTTTAACACTTTTTGATTTGAGCAACAGAAAACCCTCTAAAAATTCGACCTTTGTCAGCTGTTCTATTTTGATAGATTTCTGCCAATATTGGTGTTTGCCGCTTTATCGCTTTCTTTTTGAGTTCTTTTGATCATGGAACTTTTGGGGAAGTTGCTACAGTAGTATATACTTTATATGTGGTGGTTTTGAGTTGAAACCTGAAGCAAAAGGGTTGATTCAATGTTATGCTTATACTAATGTTGCTAATAGATTTGTGTTCAGTTTTGTATGAAGGAAGTTTTCAAGTGTAGGGATTGGAGAATAATGAGATGAGTTGAAGAATGGACAAAAGCTCAAGCTTGGGGATGCCCATGTCACCCCAAGAAATATCCAAGAAGTATAAGCGTCAAAGCTTGGGGATGCCCCCGATGCACCCCTTCTTCATCAGCAAAAATCAGGTCACCTTTCAACACACTATATTTTTATTGCTTCATGCATTATGCGTTTTTCTTGGAGCGTCAGTTGTTTTTAGTTTTCAGTTTTGTTTAGTTTTGTTTGCTGTAATAAATGGTTGGACCCCAACAAATTTCTTTTGGAGAAGTTGCCTTGCTTTTCATTTGCCAAGAACACTCCGTTTTTCACTCTATTCATTTCCATGAGTGTTCTCTTTTTCTAGAACTGCATTTAGCTTTCGATTTTCGCCTTGATTTGTGTTCAGATCTTGTTATATCTTTACATCAAGGTGTATTTTTGCCTCTGGTCTATATTGGTTTTCATCAAAAGAGTTGTTTATAAAAAGTTCGAATGGTGTTGGAAAAGAGAAAAACTTTATGCAAAAAAGTGGTACAAGAAGGAGCTTGTGTAGACTGCGGCCTAGGCTTTTGCATGTCGTGCTTGATGTCTTTTTGATAGTATGCTTAGTGGTTTTGTTGTAGCATGACTTGTCTCAAATGACTGAGATTGCTTAATGAGCCTTTGAAAAAATCATGCGTTGTTTTAATTATTTGGAAGCATTATTTTGGTTTTCTCCTTGATGCTTTATTTGGGTTGACTTGCCACATGCTCACACATGTTAGACTCATACAAAGTCATCATTGCCTCTATGATCATTTAGTTTTTGACTTTTGATGCCATCTTATGCTTCTTTTAATGTCGCTTTGTCGCTCTGCATGATTATGGCCATTATTGCACTCTTAGTTGGTCGCTCCCAGTCTTTTGCTAGCCCTCATTTTGTACTGAGTATGAGCTCTACTCGTGCATCCAACTCCTAAAAACCAAGTTGTTCCAAAGTGTCCACCATACATACCTATTAGCAATTTTCTATTCCGAAGTAAATTTGACTTGCTTTTATCTATCCTTCAAATTAAACTCTTTTTGGTGTTATGCGAAAATTGGTCAGTAAAGCTCTCACAAACCTGATGGCACACTTTACTTTTCTCGTTTTAAAATTTTGACATTGTGGCTCTCTTATGTTGAGTTGTTATGCTTGCAAGTTGTAAGTTGGAAATTAGCCCAGCCATGCCGTCATGGGGCAAGCTTTCAACATTGCACTATCTTTCATTTGAGTTGATGTCGTGATCTTTTGTTTATGGATACTCGCGATGTGAAATAAGTTGGGAATCTTGCGGGATCATGGAGTTTTTATATGTGTTAGGGAAACCCCTGGGCCGCTAATCTAAGCCATGCATCATTCATGGTGGAAATTTACAGCATGCCCATAGTGGACATTTGACGACGCATCTCAAAATAAAATGCTATACCAATGGTAAATAAAAGAGATGTCGAGGTGTTCATTGTCTGTTTGTCTTGTCATTTTGATGTGGGCTTGTTCCATGTCATCGGGCAGGAGGTACCCCGTTGGTGGTTCTCGATGGTACACATATATTTACAATGACAAGAGCTTGCTTGGGACTCTAAGTCGAGTAGCATGTGGTTTGGGTATTCGTACTTCATGGGACATGAGGTTTTCAACTTATGATTTGTCAAGCATATGCATCATAAGTGTTTTCGCATTAACTTTAACCATTCAAGATGCCTATGATGGGGGCAATGAGAGCTCAAAGCTGGTAAGTACCATAATTTTTGAAGGTTTATTAAACTTGCAATCACTGCTTCCCTCCGCGAAGGGCCTTTCTTTTACTTTTATGTTGAGTCTCCACATTCTACCTTTATGCACCATCTAAGAGAGCATAGTTGTCATTCTGAGTATAATGTGCGTTGTCCCAAAGTTTTCATTGATTAATTCATGATGTTGGTTTCACTTGTTCTTAAATTACTTGTATCTAGTCGCCCTCTTAAACTTGAAGGTGTCCTATGCATTTAGGTTTTGCTCTCTCATGAAGGACAAGCTGAAAACCATTTGCTATGTTTTCCATATGGTTTGAACACACATTTGACATTCATTGTTTCATTTTCATGATCTTTTGTTTGTGTTCTTTTTCATGTTATAACATGGTTGCTAAGTTTCTTCTATCAAGATTATGTCTTTCCTGCCCATGTTTTAAGTTCTTTTGATCCCAGCGCACAACGCTTACATATATGATCAAGATTGTGTAGGTGCATGTCACCTCAAAAATTATTTCTTTTGTTATCACTTACCTACTCGAGGATGAGCAGGAGTTAAGCTTGGGGATGCTGATACGTCTCCAACGTATCCATAAATTTTTTATGCTCCATGCTTGTTTTACACCATTTGCTTAGTGTTTCGTTACACTTCGTGGCATTTTTATGCATTTTTTGAACTAACCTTTTAACGAGATGCCACAGTGCCAGTTCCCTGTTTTCTACTGTTTTTGTGTTTCAGAAATGTTACACAGGAAATATTCTCGGAATTGGACGAAACAAAAGCCAGAAGTCCAGATATTCACAGGAGCTTCCAGAAGACCGAAGAGGAGACGGAGCCAAGCCAGAGGGCGGCCACACCACTAGGGGGCGCGACCTGGCCCTGGCCCACACCAGCCTATGGTGTGGGCCCCCTGGTCCACCTCTGACGCTGCCCCTTCGCCTATAAAGACCCCCCGATGAGAAAAACCTAAATACCCGATCTGATAAGGATCACACCGGTGATCCTATGAGTTTTGTCCCGATCTTTCACAGTGAGTCAACCCGGTAAGAAATCTTCTAATAACGCGAAGAACGTCACCTGAAGAAGAGGAACAAATCCAGCAAGCAACATGATGAAGATCACCATGCCTCAAACCTAAGCCTGATAATCCTTGATGAACACAAGAACCCTCACAGCAATATATTTTTATAAACACGGCAGCGCCGTTTCCCCGGAGGGATGATACATGGTGGAGCACACGATAGTTTTAGACTAAACAACTGAACTCCCTCAACCCTAGACTGCTGGCCTCCTTATATAGATGGCCAGAAAACTGTTGGGCTTGGACAGGCCCAAACCCAAAACACAAATAATTCTAAGTGGCCCACAACTTGACCTAGCTACGAAATAACATAAGCATGAATATAAATTGCTGACACAACCTTAGACTAATTATTACATATCGTAGGTCGTCCTGGCGTGCCAATCTGCAATGAGCTTCCCTCATCTTGGTGGAGTCCTGAAATTGGGCTTCACCTCCTCCTTCGTGCCCATATCATCCTCCCCCCCTTCAAAAAGCGTTGTCCCCAACGCGTGAGGGTCTGCTCGAAAAGGTGGCAGAATATCAACAATAGCACCATGCATATTTGCCATCTTCAAGTCTTGCGTGCCTTCCTCACCACCTCCTCCCTCTTGGCCTGCTCGACTTGATACAGCCCTAGGTGGTTGCACCTCTTTTCTTCGCCAAATAAACTTGTACTTAGGCACCTCCACCTTCTTCTTCTCAATCCTTGCTGGAACCTTGCGTTGCTGAACATGAAACTTCTTAGCATGACCCTGCAAAGTAGTAATGCCCGGGCCACACAACTGACGAACACGTCCATCTTTGCCGGTATGCACACGCACTGCTGCTCCAACAAAACGTCTCCGAGGTGTTCTAACAAAACTGTGGCTGACTACCTGCGGCACCGTATGCACCGGAACACGATCATCACCAACGTCATCGGTCTGAACACCCATGTCAACACGAACTGGAAGTGGAACACATGGAATACATGCTGACATATCCTTCCCATCATCAATAAGAGGCTTGACATCAACCGGCTTGTCACTAACAAGAACAACTGGCTTGTCATCTACAGGCTTGGCTGAAACAATATCACCATTGACGCTCTTCGCATCATGCTCCTCAGGTTGCGGCGTAGCTAGCCCAGATTTTGGCTTAGCCTTGCGCAACTTCTCCTTGTGTACCACCAGCTCAACATCAGACTTTATGTGATCATCCTGCATAGGTTTCAAAGTCCGCTGTTTGCCATCATGCACAAAAGAATATGTATTTGCTCTCCCAGCATGAGTAACATTGCGATCATACTGCCATGGACGTCCAAGTAACAGTCCACACACCTCCAATGGCAACACATCGCACTCGACCTCATCAGCATAATCACCAACTGTAAATGGCACACGTACCTTATGAGTAACTTTCAGTATACCGCAACTATTTAACCATGCAACATGCTTAGGTTCAGGAATACGCCATGTCGATAAACCCAAAGTCGACACCACAGCCTTACTGATGCCATTACAGTAGCTACCACCATCCACCATGAGCTTGCACGCTTTGCCCTTGATCATACACTGCATCTGAAATAGACTCCAACGCTAACCTCTTTCCACTGCCATACAAGCATCATCATAGACTCTCTTTAGTTGCATATTCAACCCATTTAACGGTTCAGCCGCTTCCAAAACATCCTGGACAACATCAGATCTGCATAAGGTACAATTGTTTTCGTAGCCGGACTGACCTGCTCTACCAAACAACCCGCTGGCACAAAACGAGGCCTTGCAAGGCGCTTCACTTCTCCCCAAGTGTTTGGAGGACTCTGGCCCTTTATACGCATATCATACCGTAAACGCTTCCACCAAGCTGTAGTTGTTTGATCAAAGCGATCAAGAGCTGAAGTGTAACAAGTAATTTCCCCATAATCTCGAGAATGCGGCAATAACCAACGGTCCATTACCTCTTCCCATGCTAGGTATTCCTGTGGCGTAGCATCAATCTTCAACCAAAGCCTTCGCAAACCTCCCAATGCCTTAGTTGCAGCAATAGCATCAGGGTAAATTAGGGGTGCTTCATCCGCTTCGCCTAGCCAAAGAGCTTGATAACAATTCGATACATCCGTCTGAACTGTCTCCATAACACCGGCCACCATATCAGCACAACTCAGCACCAAAGCACACCGTGGCAGAGAAATTTGCGGAAAATAGCACGGAGTTGCGGAACGAATGCACCAATTACTCCGGCAGTGATTTATTCCAAACTGAGCAAACCTGATCACAACGTGATGCTGCAGCCAACTGAAAACAACACCAATCAGAAAAAGAAGGAAAAGATAATGGGGCGGGCTGCACGCTTAGGGACAGACAAGGTCTGTGGTCGAGCGCGGCGGCCGATCCCGTGATGTGCAATGACGCCTAGCAGCTGAGTCCTCTCACCAGGGCACAGAGGGCGTCTGTCCTAGCGAGGCCGGGGCGATCCTCTCGATCGATCACACAGAAGCATACCGCACCAACCCCGAGGAGACAAAAGAAATTCAGAAACAAGTACAAGCGCTTCTCGACAAAGGTTATATTCGTGTGAGCTTAAGCCCTTGTGCTGTTCCTATTATTTTAGTTCCTAAGAAAGATGGTACCTGGCGCATGTGCGTAGACTGTAGAGCAATAAATAACATCACTATTCGATATCGTCACCCTATTCCATGCTTGGAAGATATGCTTGATGAATTGAGTGGTGCTGCTGTTTTCTCTAAGATTGATTTGCGTAGTGGTTATCATCAAATTAGGATGAAAGAGGGGGATGAGTGGAAAACAGCCTTTAAAACAAAATTTGGTTTATATGAGTGGTTAGTGATGCCTTTTGGGTTAACTAATGCACCAAGTACTTTTATGAAATTAATGAACCATGTTTTGCGCAATTTTATTGGCAAGTTTGTGGTTGTGTATTTTGATGATATATTAATCTACAGCCGCAATGAATCTGAACATAGTGATCATATTCGACAAGTTTTGCAAGTGTTGCGTGATGCTAAGTTATATGGTAACCTTGAGAAGTGCACATTTTGCAAAGATAAGGTCATATTTCTGGGATTTGTTGTTTCTAAGCATGGAGTAGAGGTAGATGCATCTAAAATTGAAGCTATTCAAAATTGGCCTACTCCCATGAATGTTAGTCAAGTACGAAGTTTTCACGGTCTTGCTGGTTTTTATCGCCGTTTTGTGAAAGACTTTAGTACTATTGCTGCACCTTTAAATGAGTTAACTAAGAAAGGTGTTGAATTTGTATGGGGCGCAGCCCAAGATAATGCCTTTGATGAGCTGAAACGTTTGTTAACTTCTGCACCTTTGCTTGCACTACCAGATTTTACTAAGCAATTTGAGATTGAATGTGATGCTAGTGGCATTGGTATTGGTGGTGTTTTGATGCAAGAGGGTAGGCCTATTGCCTATTTTTCTGAAAAACTTTGTGGTGCGAGGTTGAACTATCCAGTTTATGATAAAGAATTGTATGCACTTGTTAGAGTTCTTGAGGTTTGGCAACATTATTTGTGGCCAAAAGAATTTATCATACATTCTGATCATGAAGCTTTGAAATATCTAAAAGCTTAATCTAATTTGCATAGGCATCTTTCTAAGTGGGTTGAGTTCATTGAGTCTTTTCCATACATAATTAAACATAAAAAAAGGTAAAGACAATGTGGTTGCTGATGCTCTCTCTAGGAAGAACATGTTGTTGACACAATTAGACATTAAGGTTCCTAGTTTAGAGAGTTTGTGTGATTTATATGCTACTGATCATGATTTTTCAGCACCATATAGCATGTGTATTGGTGGGAAAGCATGGGATAAATATCACATTCATGATGGGTTTTTGTTTCGTGCTAACAAACTATGTGTTCCAGAATCGTCCGTGCGTTTGCTATTGTTGCAGGAATCACATGCCGACGGTTTGATGGGTCACTTTGGGCGCGAGAACACGCTACTCATGCTCGCTGATCACTTTTATTGGCCTAGGATGAGGCCTGATGTGGACAGGTTTGTCAAGCGTTGCATTACATGCAACAAGTCGAAGTCCAAGCTAAAGCCTCACGGTTTGTATACTCCATTACCTGCACCTACTACACCATGGGAGGACATTAGCATGGATTTTGTATTAGGTTTGCCTTGGACTAAAAGAGGCCATGATTCTATATTTGTGGTAGTGGATAGATTTTCTAAGATGGCTCATTTTATTGCCTGCCATAAAAGCGACGATGCGTCGCATATTGCTAACCTATTTTTCAGGGACATTGTACGCTTGCATGGAGTACCCAAGACAATTGTCTCTCATCGTGATGTGAAGTTTATGAGCTACTTCTAGAAGACACTTTGGGGAAAGCTGGGCACAAAGTTATTATTCAGCACTACTTGTCATGCCCAAACTGATGGTCAAACGGAGGTGGTAAATCGCACACTTTCAACAGTGTTGCGATGCATGATCAAGAAGAACATGCGTGAGTGGGAAGATTGTTTGCCGCATGTGGAGTTTGCATATAACAGGGCGGTTCACTCTACCACGCAGCTATGTCCTTTCGAGGTGGTCTATGGTTTCAAACCCATTACGCCTCTTGATTTGTTGCCTCTTCCTATCCAAGAGCGAGTCAATATGGAGGCATCAAAGAGGGCAGATTTTGTGAGGAAGATTCATGTGAAGACTAAAGAGACTATTGAGAAGAAAGGCAAGTATACTGCAGATCGTGTAAACAAGAAGCGAAAAGAGGTCTTGTTCCAGCCCGGTGATATGGTTTGGTTACACTTTCGCAAGGACAGATTTCCACAGCTACGTAAGTCCAAGTTGCTGCCCCGTGGTGCTGGTCCTTACAAGGTTCTTGCCAAGATTAATGATAATTGCTACAAGATAGATCTTCCTATAGCTGAGTATGGCGTGAGCAATAGCTTCAACGTTGCTGATTTGACACCATATGAGGGTGAAGACATTGCAGCGTCGAGGTCGACGCCTTTTGAAGGGGGGGAGGATGATGAGGACATCCCTATTACACCACCATTATCTCCTGCTCCTATTGATGATGAAGATGTTGCTACGAAGAAGTCCAACGAAATTAGGATTGGACCAATTACTAGAGCACGTGCAAAGCTATTGGAACAACAGGTGAACTCACTCTTAATTGAACCTGATGTTTTATTTAATGAGAGCTTTACACTACCTAAGTCTATGCATCTATGTATGATTAGGTTTGCTGATAACACAAGCATTGCACGAGGAGGAGACGCGTCGCAGCAAGATGAGCAAGACTTGAAGATCAAGTGCGCGAGGGAGGAGAGGGAGGCAGGCGCACCCGGAGATCACCAGAACATCAAGTCTACATGAGAGAGAGCACGAGATGGCACGCTAGGACAGCCTTCGACGCGATGTCTACGAGTCTAAGGCGCGCCACACTCATGGCCTGCGTGCCAAAATAGGCCGAACCCATGTATGGGTCGGTATGTACCAGTTTGAGTCAAACCGAGTCCGTTTGGGCCCAAAACAGGTTGGTTTTGGGCCAGGTCTTTGCCCAGGTCGCCCCAACCCCTTTAAGTACCCCTGGGGCGCCCCCTAATGTCGTTCAGACTACGTTTAGATTACCCCCAAACATCAGAACGAAATTGCTTGTAAGCTTTCCTCTGAAATCATATATTCCTCTGTGTTTTGCTCGGAATATCTACCCCACTCCAAGTTTGTTTCGATCTGGAGTTTTGCTACTGAGAATTCAAGTGTGATCTGTTGTTCTATTGGGAATTAGGAGATTGCAGAACCGCTTCGTGGTCGGCGGCTACGTGCGCAGGTGTGTGGTGTCTCGAATATCCATAGGGTTGAAGATCTGTTGCATTGGCAACGGGGGAACAGCTAGAGACTTCGTGTGCGTCTCACAGATTATCTGCCAAGTCATCATCCATCTACATCGGCTCACTGAGAAGATCGGGCAACCCCTTATCATGATCACTTTTCCAGAAACACATCGCGATCCGCCGCTGTTGTCGACCCGAGATCGGGAGGGTCCAGAAGCTCTTCCCGGCACCCTGCCGGAGAGGGGAATCGCCACCAGAGGTCTTCTTCATCACCATGCTTGCCTTCGGCGCGATGAGTGAGTAGTTTACCTTGGACTATGGGTCCATAGTAGTAGCTAGATGGTTGTCTTCTCCACCATGTGCTTCATGTTTAGATCTCGTGAGCTGCCTTACATGATCGAGATCACCGTTATGTAATTCTACATGTTGTGTTTGTTGGGATCCAATGAATATTGGTGTTATGATTGAGTTGATGTACTGAATTTTATCTTAAGTTATCTCTATGTTGTTTATGATCTTGCATGCTCTCCGTTGTTAGTAGCTATCTTGGCCGAGTAGTTGCTAGTGACTCCAAGAGGGGGTATTTATGCTCGATAGTGGGTTCATGCCTCTATTTAATCTGGGGGAGTGACAGAAACCTCTAAGGTTGTAGATGTGCTGTTGCTACTAGGGGGAAAACAACATTCATATGCTCAAGGGCATATGCTTTGTTTACATTACACACTTTGCTTAATGCAGTTATCTGTCGTTCGCAACTTAATACTTGTGGAGTTCTCGGATTGATTGGCCACAAGTGGATTATTAGTCATAGATGAAGTTGGATGGCGGTCTATGTATCTTGTTGTAATGCCCAGAGTAAATCTCATAGAGATCCCCTTGACATATCACGTTGTCTTTATTCTATCAATTGCCCAACTGTAATTTGTTTACCCAGCATGTGTTATTTTATCTTATGGAGAGACACCACTAGTGAACTGTGGACCCCGGTCCTATTTTCTTTTATATTGCTATCACCTGTTTACTTTACTCGCACTGTTTACTTTACTTGCATACTATTACTATTTTCCACTCAATACGCTCATTCCTTTGTTTACAGCAAACCGGTGAGATTGACAACCTCATTTTAAGTTGGGAACAATGTATTTGGTTGTGTTGAGTGCAGGTTCCACGTTGCTACTAGCTGAAGATGCGCTAACTCGTTTGATCATAAATGGCGCCCTTGTTGGAGTGTCACTAGGCTATGAAGCATCACCTTCAGTTGTTTGGCTTCCTCCTCTCCTAATCGACATACCTTGGTTTCTTACTGAGGGAAAACCTTGCTGCTATACTCATCATACCTTCTTCTTGGGGTTCCCAAATGGACGGTGCTTTACATTATCAACACCGTGTCGCATTAGTATCGTACCGGCAAGTCCCGGTATCAAGCCCTAAAGAAGGACTTGGAGAAGCTGTCGGGTAAGCCTAGATTCTTCTGATTTCGGCGTGCCCTTCTGCTGCTGCCTTGTCTTCAACATTTTCTGTCCGCAGGCGCCGCCTCCCACATCTCCTTGCTCAAAGCTCGACTTGCCGACTCGGTGTCGGCCAGTGAGATCAGCCGGCTCCAACAAGAGCACGAAGAGCGCCCCAAGGACTTGCAGGTTCAAACCGACAGAGCCCAAATACTGGAAGCGAAGCTGGCGAACGCTAAAGAAGCAGAGTCGACACTGCAGCAAGAGTTTGTGCAACGGCTGGCCAAGGATAAGAAGATTCTTGTGGCAAAGTATGATAGCGAGGTGGATGAGCTCCGCGCGGCACAAGACACCAGGAGTTAGCTGATCTCCGGAAGTCTGACTACGAGAGGCACGATGCAGAACTTGGCATCTGGCATGTGCGAGACCGCAAGATCCACGCTGGTCTCCAGAGTCTGGAGCATGCTCTCCTCGGTGTGTCTCATCGTTGGCTTTTTCTCCTTTTGCTCCTTTGTGACCTTTCCCTTCTCACTTGCTACTCTCGCAGAGGCCTTCCCTGACTCTGCTGTAGCTGCGGCAACCATGTTGGAAGAATGTCGGGCAGATTACCACATCGTCTGCCACGAGAATCCCAAGGCTGAGCTCTCCACAGTGGAGTTGATGGCGTCGATCAAGGCTTAGCTCCAACCCGTGGCTAAACAGGGGTCACAGCTGCGCAAGGTTGTCGCTTCTGTCTTCCAGGCTTTGTGGCTGGGGCAAGTGGAGCCTGATGACCTCGAATGGGTCCTCCTGTGGATAAAGTTCGTATCTAATCGGGTCGATGTCTGGAAAGGAGTCCGCGGCCCGAGTCGGCGCCGAGCAGGCCCTGTCCTTTGTGCTCTCATGGTATCAGGGCATCAGCCTGGACCAGCTAGAGCATCTCCACAAAGACGGCTTGCGCGGCGTCGACATGGTAAAGCTTCGCCAGCGTGCCTGTGCTATTGCAGAATGTGCAAACACCGATGTGCTCTTCGACGCGGGGGAAAGTGATGATGATGAAGCCATAGATGGTATGGACTTCGAAGTGCCCGGCATCGTGGAGGCATTTGAGAAGACAACCGAGGACCCTGCCGGCAGCTCCGGTCCCCCATCCCCTAGTGGCAAAGATTTCGTGTTGGTAGTGAGGACCACTAATAATGCCCCTTTCGAGCCGGCTGATGCCCCAACCGATCCTTAGCTAGGTCGGGGCTCTTTATCGTTGTTTATTTGTGTGCTAAACTTGTGTTGTATATAACAACATCGTGTTTGCACACGTCGGTGCCATTATATCCCAAGTCCTTGATGCATCGATTTTTAACTGTTTGTGGACTGGCCTTAACCTGATCCCATCAACTTTTTTCCTTCATCTTCCCATCCTTCGGCTCTTCTACCCCCAACCGGGAGCCTAGTGCCGGTTGGTCTCCCTTGGACCGGTAGCCGAATGCCGGTCTAGGATGAGAGCGTACCGCGGGATGAGAAGTAGTACGTCAGTATTTGAGAGATCTGGCTTAGTCCAGTCTATGCGCAATCATTAACCGATACACCTAGCACTTAGGTAAACGACGGCATTTTTAGGATTTGTGTGTTTTTTTCTCTTGGCGATTTTCCTAGGTGGGCGACCTGCCGGCTCCATCCTCGATAGCTATCATGAGCCTGGGAAGGAGGTTAGGCTCGAGGTCTGATCCACACGAAGTACTCGATCGTTTGACAAGAGGTTCGATTGTTTAGGACAGCCGGCTTCCGCTTGAAGCCGGTCTTTAGTAAAATTAATAGCGCTAGAAAGGTAAACGATACTCAAGTCATTCTTTTCAGGGAATCGGCCGTATGCCGCCCAACTTTCTTTTATTCATCGACACTTGTCCGGGATATAAGATTTTTGCCTTGGCAGACCGAAGGGCTTAGACGATCGATATCTCGATTCTTCGCGGGTGAGGTCTTTGGGTTCACTTTCCTACTTTGTGGAAAGGCCAACCTCTGAGACAGTAGACTTAGCCATCTTATCTACCTCTAGCAGGATCTTCTTGGCATCGCTTGACGGCTTGAGATTGGAAGCCGGCTGGCTCAGAGCCGGTCGCCCAGGCTAGGTCAGCGCCACTCGCTGAAGGAGCTAGCGCTTCTCCTCGGTGATGAGCAAGGCCTCAGCGAGCTTAGAGCTGGCTTTTGCGCACTCCATCGATTTGTTGTAGCACTTTGTGATGGTGATCACTCCACAAGGGCCAGGGAGTATCATCTTGAGGTACGCATAGTGCGGGACCGCCATGAACTTGGCCAGGGTAGGGCGACCAAGCAGCCCAAGGTAAGGGTTGTTGAGGACCACCACTTCGAATCAGATCGGCTCACGGAGGAAGTTGTCCTTCTCTCTGAATAGCACCTCCAGCTGGATTCTCCCCATGGGCGTGCATGAATACCCCGGCACGATGTCGTGGAAGGTCAGCTTAGTTGGCTTCAGCTGAATTGCAGGGATTCCCAGCTTCTCCATTGAGGTCTGGTAGAGAAGGTTGATGCTGCTGCCTCCGTCGATGAGTATGCGCGAGAAGCGGCAGGTGTGTGTCTCGGAGAACATGATGGGGTTCAGGACCAGAGCGTAGCCCCCGAGTCTGGGCATGACTGGCGGATGATCCTCGTGCCCCCATGTGATGGACGCCTTAGACCAGTGCATGAACTGGGGATCTGCCGGTATGACAGCATTCACATCGACACCAAACCAGTGCTCGTCCTTTGTGTCCTCCTTCTGAGTGGTGAAGACATGGTACTGCTCGACATTGGCCACTTTAGGGTAGTCTCCGGCTGGCTTAGCCGGCTGCCGGTCACGGTTCTGATTTCCTTGCCCCTCAGCCGGCAGGCCTGGCGGCGGCCCCGGCAGCTGGTGGTTCCCTCACTCCAAGTCTCTAGTGAAACTACACTGGTGCATGGTGTGTCCTGCCGGCTTGCCTGAGACACTGTGGAACTTGCATGGCTGGTCCAGCATCACCTCGATGGTGTACTTGTCCTTGTTGAACTTGTCACTCTTGCGCTTCTGACTCCCGCCCATAGCCCCCGGGCTTCCTTGGACAGCGTCCACTTGCTTCGAGCCATACTTGTTGTCATGACACTCATCTTTTCTATTGCCATGGCGGTCGCGGTTGTGATGTCCGCCCTGGCCGGATGCCGGCTGGGATTGCCCTATAGCCGGCCCGGACTCAGCGAACTGCACCCTGGCCGCGGAGTCGGCCGACGCGTACTTGTCCGCTATCGCCATGAATTCGGCCATGGTCTTCGGCTTAGCTTTGTTGATCTTGTGCTTCATCAGGGACCCTTCCCTCCACCCATCGGTGAAGTATCCGATGGCTTGCTCTTCACCTACTCCCTCGCACGAGTTGCGCAGCTCCGACCATCTCGTGAGATAGTCACGATCTGGCTCGTCTAGGCCTTGATTGCAGAGGGCCAGCTGCCGCGGGCGGGGAGGTCACTTGTACGTTCCAGTGAAATTCTTGATGAACACCTCCTTGAATTCATACCATGAGTTGATCTGTAGAGATGGAAGGCTATTGAGCCATGTCCTGGCAGATCCTTGAAGCATGAGCAGCGCACCGCCACCCTCTTGTTGCCGCCCGCAATATCACTGGTGATGCCGTAGTCCGACAGCCAGTCCTCTGGCTTCACTGCTCCGGTGTACTTGGGCATATCTCGTGGGAGCGCGAACTTTGGCAGAAAGGGTTCGTTGTAGATGCGTGGGCTGAACAAACTGGTCCCATCGAGGACTCCTCCTCATCGAGTTTGGAGTCTGCCAGAGCGTCGTCCTTCAGAGGGTCAACGCGTTTGCCGACTCTCAGGCTCACATGCGAGAGAGCTGGCTGGGGGACTTGAGCGCCGTGCCCGGCTCTAGGAGCCGGCACGGCATGTGCCATAGCCTTGCCCCATGCTGGCTCTGCTGCGTTAGGCTGAGGTGGATTGCATGGCTTGCTGGTGACCACAGCCGGATCTCGAGGCTGCCGGCTATGGTAGCCGGAGTGCTGGGTGCGGTGATTTCCACCACTCTTGCTAGGAGCTCGGTTGCTCCGGCTGTGCTCCACCCGGCCTTGGTTGGGCGAAGAAGCTTGCTGCGCCTGAGGCTTGTTCTAGCCTGCTACGACGAGGCAGTTGTCGCACCGTGTGCTGCTAGCCTCCCCGTCCGGCTCCATCGCTTGCTGTTGTAGATCGGCGGTGTTCAGGACCTCTTGGAGCCGAGCTTGCTTCTCCCGCAGCTCCTTGTCTTGCAAGCCGACTAGCTCGGATGTGATGTAGCGAGAAGCGCAGAGGTTCTTGGTGGGCGTGCTGTAAGTTGGCTTGGCGATGAACGGAGGTGACCTTGCAGAGGGCGCTGCTCGGTTCAGCTCCGTGCCCAGATCTTGGCCTTGCTGACGTACTTGTCCGGCCCGGCTGGGGCCATCCCCAGCCAGCGTGTAGCCTTGCGCGGTTTTGTACTCGCAGAGCGTGGAGTTCACGCGCCGGCGGGTGTCGTCGATGTCGACCGCCTTTCCAAGGTGGGTGATGCGAGCTTCCTCCAGGTTCTCGGCGATCTTGGTAAGATCCGCGGTGAGGTCGAGGGGCGCACGCAGATCTATGATGGCGGAGTCCAAGATGTCCCGCTCTAGAGGCGGAGGGTCTTGCTCCGGTAGAGGTGGGCGTTCAAGCGGCGGGCGCATGGTGCGCGGTGGGCCACCGCCACCTTCTTCCTATTGGGTCAACACCTCGACCATGGTCCCAAGATCGCTGCTTTCGCTGCAGCTTGAGCCTGCATCGCAGAGAGGGTCGAGCACGTCGGTTACTGTCGATGGATTTCGTGTCGCAAGAACACGGGGTACCACGCGACGGACCCAAAGATTCGAACGCAGGGGGCTGAGCGTGGGAGATCTTGGATCTCAACGAAACACGGTGACATAAGCCTCGAGTCGCCGAACGCACAACACACTGTAGAGAGGGACACCGAGCTTTACCCAGGTTCAGGGCCCTCGTGGTGAGGTAAAACCCCTACTTCCTGCCTTCTTGTATTACGACGCGACACCTCGCGAGAAGTACAAGGCCTTGATTACAGAGCTCTAGCTAGCCGGAGGTAGAAGAACCAACTTAGCCTAGCTAGGAGCCCGGAGATGAAGATTCGATCCCCTCTAAGGGGTGGCCTCCCCTTCTTTTATAGCGCCCAGGTCCTCCTTCCCCTTATCTTCTTGGGAAAGGGGTTGCCACACACGGCCAAGGAGGGAGGACAGCTGTAGACTTTATTCTTCCGTGGACGTAGTCTTCGTAGAGCAGTGGGGCCGGTCCACAGGAGTGGGTGGAGGAAGCTGACGTCTTCCTCTGGCGCCCTGCACCGTCCACGCTATTTTTAGGGGGGTGGCCAACAACCACTGTTCTGCTTTATGCAGGCACAACAAAAGTTAGTCTCCTCCCTGTTGGGGGTAGCGTGGGCGGTACGCGGTCTTCTGCCCTTCATCTTCTTGCTCTGCACGCAAACGTGTTGAGCTGACGTGGACGTGGTCCCTCCCCTCACCAGCGGAAGCTCGTGAGGAGGTCTTTTGGTCCTTAGCGGTTTTGGTCGTCGTTCTCCTCATGAGGCGCCTCCTCATGAGGGTCTTCTTCACCAGCTTCGGTCATCATTTCACCCCTGGGCCGAAGCTGGGCCGTTGAAGAGGCCCAAGAGCAGGTGGACCGGGATACCCCGGTATCCAGAACACCGACAGTAGCCCCTGAGATCCCGGCCCGCGAACGCACCCTCTTGAGGGGGCGAAGGGCTGGGGGCCCCCAGAAGCTGCTGAGCCCTCCAACGGCACGTGTCAACCATGCGGTCAGAGGATCATGTGAAGATGCAGAGGCAGCGGATGTGTGGCGCGACCGCAGCTGATGAGACGAAGCGGCGGGCGACGCTGCAGTCCCCGAGGCGTCAACCGTCATGATGGCGCGTCGCTTCACTACAGAGCGCTGCGCCAATGCTTCGGTTCCCGCGCTGAGATTTGACGCAACAACGCCGGCCGCGCCCCTTAAATACGGTCTCCTCGAGACCTCCGGCACCTCACCTTCTTCCTCCTGTGCCATTTCTTCCTCGACGACCCCCAAGCCGATGGATCCCTCCGCTTCCTCCGCCGCCTCCAGAACAAGCTCAGGGGCGAAGCGCCGCGGGCGCCCCCTGGGCAGCAAGAACAAGGAGAAAGTTCCCGCTCGGTGGGCGCCCGGCGCCGGCGGTCCCCTGCGCCTTGGGGCGCCAATGCGGGGCATGGCGAATCGCGCTGCGCTGGGGACCTCCAGCGCCCTGACCCTTCGAGGTCCAGTGCCTGGGGGCGCTCTGAACGCGTCGTCGCCCTTGGCGGCGGCGCCGGCTCCCCGCGCCTCGGGGAGCATCGATCGGGTGCTCCGGGAGGTGGAGGCCGCCCTGGGCCCCCTCCCCCCACTTGCGGCCGCTCCGGGACCATAGGAGGTGGCCCCGCCAGCGAACGGGGTGGTCGCCACTCCTCGCCGCCGGGCGGCGGAGCTGCTGGGTCCCCTGATTGCTTCGGGGTCCCACTTCCTGGAGCTCCTCGTCGTCTTCGACGTCCTGAGCTTCGACTCCCTCCGGCTGCCCAACGCAGTCTGGAGGGTGATCTACGCCCCCGGCGCCTCCTCCGGAGAGGTCGCGCTGGTGGAGCAGAGCAGGCCAGATCTCCTCTGGCCTGTGGACATCCTCCTTGGAGCGGACGGAAATGCCGTCCTCTTCGGGCGCTGGAGCCCTTCGCCCTCGGCCACCACCTCCGAGTCGATGACCACCTCATCTTCCGCTTCAAGCTGGGGACGCTGGAGGCCTCGGTGCGGATCTTCACCACCGCCGGCGTCCGCCGCACCTACCTCCAGCCCGTGGTGGCGTAAAGGGGCGGCCTTGCCGCGGTAGCCTTCTGGGGAGGGGAGCTAGTCTCCTCCCCTCTTTTGTCAAGTAGTTTGCGCCGGTGAGGTATGCCCCGCCGCACCTCCGTTTCCCCCTTCCGGGGTTTATTAACGAAGTTTCCTTTACTTGTCCGGTCCTTGTCGTTCGCCGTTCGTCCTGGTCGTCCGCGCGCTCGAGAGCCCTAGCGAGTTGTTAATGCCGACAGGAGGCCTCCCTGTGCCTCAGAGCTCATGTCGGGGTCGGCGCCGGTGACGACGTCAGGCGATTCCTGAGACAAGTAGTTGAAGAAAGAGTTGGAAAACAAAAATCCCCAAATCCCCAAAAACGAAAAAACAAATCGGTAAAACAAACAAAAAAAGAAAGCGAATAAGATGCCCCTGTGACCGGCACAGGGACCTTCTCCGTCGTGGAGGTGCGCGGCACTATCTGTGCCAGCAGCTAAGAGCAGATTGCCGCACGTGGCGATTCACAGGGCCTTCCTCGTCATTGAGGGAAGCTGGACCCTCACGGACGTGAAAACGTTGACACTTAAGAGAGCCCAGAGACCGTCAACACCTCGTCAAGGGTTGCTCACGAGGTGAAGGGCCTGGCGCGGACCTCCGGATCTATGTCTCCTTCGCAAGATGATCGGAGCAGCCTTGGTCTTCAATAATCCTGCCACATTAGGCCTTCCTCGATAGAGGGAATCTTCCAGTGGGTGCTTTGTGCATCGACGCGTCCTTGCTTCCTCGTGAGGGTTGCTCACGAGGCGCTGGTCCTTAGCGGGTGCCTTGGGCACACCTCGAACTTTTCTCGAAGATTTTTTATTTCCCGGTGTACTTCGCGAGGAACTAAGCACCATGGGTACTTGGAGGTGATCGATAACAAGGCCGTCGCCCCCGATCAGAGCTCATTCCCTTTGGGTTTTTCGGGCTTGCTATTTTCCGGGCGAAGGCCCCAGCATAGACACCGTGCCTAGCCCCCTTCCGCGTGGAGTACAACAGAAAATAAATGGACTTCATGCCACTTTAATATCATGCCGAAGCAGAGGCGCTATATTGCGCAATAACTTAATATCAGTGCTCAAGAGAAGTTTTGAGCTGATACAAGTGCCGTGACAACGGTCTTTATCTTCTCGTGAGGAACCTACGGGTAGAACTTTCGCAGATGAGCTATGTTCCACGGGTTCCCCACCGGCATGCCTTCTGCGGTTTCCAGCCGCACTGAGCCTGGCCTGGCGATGTGCGTCACCTTGAAGGGGCCTTCCCACATTGGAGACAGCTTGTGTAGGCCTTCGCGAGAGAGTATTCTCCTCAGCACCAGGTCGCCGACCTCCAGAGTCCTTGCTCGAACATGGCGGCTATGGTAGCGGCGTAGTCCTTGCTGGTACCTCGCGGCGCGAAGCGCGGCTTGGCACCGAGCTTCTTCAAGCTGGAGGAGGCAGTCCTTGATGAGGTCCTCTTGGTGAATCTCGTCGAAAGCGAGCACTCTTGGTGACCCAAACTTGACATCGGTGGGAAGAACAGCCTCCGCCCCATAGACTAAGAAGAAAGGAGTCTCTCCGGTGGGTTTGGTGGCGGTAGTCCTGATGGACCACAAGATGGATTGGAGGTTGTCTAACAGTTTTTTGCCGCAGGATTTGAGCTTGGCGTTGAAGCTTTTTGTCTTGAGTCCCTTGAGGACCTCAGCGTTAGCACGCTCGGCTTGGCCATTGCTCCTGGGATGGGCGATGGAGGTGAAACAGATCTTGATGCCAGCCAATGCGCAGTACTCCCGGAATAGCCCGCTGGTGAACTGGCTGCCGTTGTCGGTGATGATGCGGTTAGGCACACCAAAGCGACAGACCAGCCCACGGATGAACTTGACGGTGGACCTGGCCGGGATTGTGCACACCGGTTCCACCTCCACCCACTTGGTAAACTTGTCGATGGCAACGTAGAGGTAGCGGTAGCCCCCTTGCGCTCTGGGGAATGGACCGAGGATGTCCAGCCCCCAAACTGCAAAGGGCCAAGTGAGTGGGATGGTTTGCAGCTCCTGCGCCGGCTGATGAATCTGCTTGGCATGGAATTGGCATGCCTCGCACCTCTTGACCATCTCCGCCACATCCCAGAGCGCTAAAGGCCAGTAGAAGCCAGTTCGATATGCCTTCGCGGCAAGAGTTGAAGAAGAGGCATGATGCCCGCATTCGCCGGTGTGGATGTCCCTGAGAAGCTCTTGGCCTTGGTGAGTAGATATGCACTTCAGAGCGACGCCGTTAGGGCGACGCCGGTACAAGTCACCATCCTTGATGCAATAGCCTGAAGCTTGGTGCACTATCCTTTCGGCCTCCTCTTCATCCTCAGGAAGCCTGCTGCTGATGAGGAAGGCCTTGAGCTCGAGGATCCAATCCACTCCCTCCTGTCGTGCCACTGCTAGAAGGACGCGGTCACCCGAAGGAGGCCCGCAGTCCGGAGCCCCCTGCTCCGGCGGCGGTGGCAGGGCAGGCGGAGGGTCTGATCCGGATGAAGATGGAGAAGCGGACGGCTTGAAGAGACGCTCTGCAAAGACGCCGACAGGTTGTGCCAGGCGATGAGAGGCGTGCTTGGCGATTTTGTCTGCTTCCACATTTTCTCCTCTTGGGATGTGCTTTAGCTCCAAGCCTTGGAAGCGTTTTTCCATCTTTCGATGCTCCTCGAGATAAGCTCCCATGTGCTCATCCTTTGTAGTGTAGCTCTTGTTCGAGAAGTTCACAACCAGCTGTGAATCTCCCTTGACGACGAGGCGCTTGATGCCCAAAGCATTCGCCGCCCTTAGGCCAGCGAGTAGTCCTTCATATTCCGCGATGTTGTTGGAGACCTTGTGCTCAGGCTTAAAGCAGAGCTAGATGGCGTAGAAGAGCTTATCCCCAAAGGGAGAGGTAAAGACAGCGCCGGCCCCCGCGCTAGGAAGGTTGAAGGCGCCGTCGAAGTGCATGACCCAGAGGCCTGGGGCCTCCTCTCCTGGTAGCATCGACTCCACCTCTGGAGGCTCGTCGGCGAATGGATCAGTCCATTCGGCGGTGAATTCAGCCAAAGCTTTGCTCTTGATCACCTTGGTGGTTTCGAAGGAGATCTCGAATGGCTGAAGCTCCACGGCCCATTCTGCCACCCGCCCGGTGACATTGCGATTGCGTAGGATGGTTTCCAGGGGACGATCAGTGACCACCTTAATCGGGTGACCCTGGAAGTAGTGACGTAGTTTCCTTGAAGCGATGAGCAAGGTGTAGAGCAGCTTTTGCTGCATGGTGTAGCGCTCCCGCGCGTCGCGCAGTACCGTGCAGATGAAGTACACGGGCTATTGCACCTTAGTGACGCCCTCGGGAGTTTTCTTGTTGGGAGGCTCAGGAGCGTTGCTCTGAGAGAGCGGCTTGGTCGACGAAGCTGCAGCGGGTGGCTCCTCTTGAGGGACAGAAGGAATAACTGACTCTTCCTCGCGAGGAGCCCCCGGGCTGGGAGGATCGACTTCCCCTTTGGCGATTACCTTGGCGTCTCGTTCCGCGATGTAGAGCAGCAAGGGCTCGCGGAATGTTGGGGCAACCATGATCGGCGGGCTCGTGAGGTATCTCTTCAACTCGGCGAAGGCCTTGTCGGCTTCCGGAGTCCACTCAAACTTCCCAGTGCGCTTCATGAGCTTGAAGAAGGGCAAGGCCTTCTCCCCACTCCTCGCGATGAAGCGCCCCAGGGCTGCCATGCACCCCGCGAGGCGCTGCATTTCCTTGAGATTGCGCGGTGGACGCATTTCTTCGATGGCCTTGACTTTATCAGGGTTCGCCTCTATCCCGCGATGAGACACGAGGAACCCCAACAACTTTCCCGATGGCACGCCGAAGGCGCACTTGGCGGGGTTGAGCTTGATATTTACCTTTCTCAGGTTGGCGAATGTTTCCTCCAGATCCCCGATGAAGGTGCGACTTTCGCGAGTCTTGACGATGATGTCGTCGACGTAGGCTTCCGCATTCCTTCCCATCTGAGCCCCCAGGGCCTTACACATGAGCCTTTGGAAGGTAGCTCCTGCATTCTTCAGGCCGAAGGGCATGCAGACGTAGCAGTACACACCACAAGGCGTGATGAAGGCGGTCTTCTCTTCGTCCTCCTTTGCCATCTTGATCTGATGATAGCCAGAGAAAGCATCCAAGAAGCAAAGGAGGTCACAGCCGGCGGTGGAGTCGATGATTTGATCTATCCTTAGGAGTGAATAAGGATCCTTGGGACAGGCCTTGTTGAGACTTGTGAAGTCCACGCAGAGGCGCCCACTGCCATTATATTTTGGGACAACCACCGGATTGGCAATCCAGGTGGGGTGGGCCACCTCGCGTATTAGCTTGGCCTTCTTTAGCTTCTTTATTTCTTGGACGATGAAGTCTTGCTTCTCTTGCGCTTGTTTCGTAGTCTTCTGCTTCACGGGGTGTGCCTGAGGGCACACGGCTAGGTGGTGCTCAATTACCTCCCTGGGAACGCCGGGCATATCTGACGGAGTCCAAGTGAACATGTCAGAATTTGCCCGCACGAAGGTGACAAGCGCTTTCCTATTTTGGGGAAAGCCATGCCCCGATGGTGACAAAGTTTTTGCAGCCCCCAGCCTGGAGCGGGACCTTCTTGGTTGTAGAGCGCTCTTGGGTGAATTGGGGCCTCCTCCCTAAGGGTACCGCAGCTTTCCCAATGCTCATGTCCAGCATCGGATGGACCAGGTCCTCGCTTGGAGTAGGCGACGCAGAGGCGGCAAACTTCTTCCTTGTCGAACCCGGCAGGTTGGGCTCGAGAGAGGCCTTCTTCGCAGCAGCCCGCTCATGAGATACGAGCTACTTCTTCCTCGTGAGGTCGCCGGAGTGTTCCAGTAGATCTTCATCGGCGGGGAACATAGCGGCGGCCTCACAGTAGACATGCTCCATAGATCTGAGATCATCTTTTTTGTTGCAGCGCACGGTGATCGTGCCGTTGGCACCCGGGATCTTGAGGACGTTGAAGCCATGATGCGTTGCTACCATGAGGCTTTCTGTCCTGTAGTTGTCCCGGGTGCCGAAGGTGACGGGCAGGCGTACCTGCCCAATTGGCGTTGTAAACCCTTCAGTTACCCCAAAGAACGGTCGGGTTGGCATGAGCCGATGGTATGGCACCTGCATCTTCTCGAAGACGTCAACCGAGATGATGTTGAGTCCCGCCCCTCCGTCGATGAGAGTACGGTTGACGGCGATGTTATTGATGGTTGGCGTGCACAAGAGGGGAATTGTGCCAACGCCCTTGGTGGAGGCCGGATGGTCCTCCTCGTCGAAGCTGATCTTACTGGTTGACCACTTCATTAAACGGTTGCCGATGTTGGGTTGTGCTGCCGCGATCTCTCGCGACAGCTGCTTGAAGTGACAATTAGATAAAGGAGCTTGAGCTCCACCCAGGAGGCAAGCGGCAAAGCCTCGCGGCTCTTGATGGTCCCCCTGTTTCTCTTCACGATGATCATTAACTGGTGGAGGTAGCGGCAGCGGCTCGGTATCTGCACGAGACAGACCATCGCGACGGTGACCTTCGCCACGGTCGTCGTCATGGCGATCGCCCCGGGATCCACCCTTGCCGTTGCTGCGGCTACTCCCTCATCTTGATGTCGGAGACGCCCGTGGAGAACGCGGAGATGACCTCCTCATTGGAGATCCTGGGAATCTTGTTCCTCATCTGGCTGAAGCGCTGGATGTATTGATGAAGCATCTCACCCTTGTACTGACGCACCGCCTTAAGATCGTTCTTGGTGGCGGGGCGCTCGTATGTGGGCATGAAGTTAGCAACGAACTGACGACACAAGTCCTTCCATGAGGTCACGGATTCGTGAGGAAGATTCATGAGCCAAGTTCGTGCAGCGTCTTTGAGGGCCATGGGAAACCTATTGGCCATCGCACGCTGATCCCCACGCGCGGCCTAGACGGCGACGATGTAGAGCTGGAGGAATTCGATGGGGTTTGTGGTCCCATCGTAACGCGCGCCGATGTCGGGCT
This sequence comes from Dactylis glomerata, assembly GCA_007115705.1. NCBI lineage: Eukaryota > Viridiplantae > Streptophyta > Magnoliopsida > Poales > Poaceae > Dactylis > Dactylis glomerata. The sequence goes on from QXEO01000531.1 coordinate 8,585,294, forward strand.
TGAACTTGTCAGGCCAGACCACGTAGCATTGCTGGCGAGTGAGAGCAAGGCACCCGGGGTTGTAGATAGGGTCCCCGGGGGTCTTGACGTTCTTGCCAGCTTCGCTGATGTCGTCGATGGCGCGGTCATGATTTTCACGGCGGTGCTCAAGGGAGACGCGTGCGTCTTCCGGAGCGCGTTGGACGATTTGGCAGCTGGGCTCCCCGCGCGGCGAAGATGCGGCGCGGGAAGCCACCTTCTTGGCCTTGGCGGCCTTCCCATCTCCGGCGCCCGGGGCGCGGCGCCCCGCCGCTGGATCTGGTTCTCCCGCGCCCTGGGCTCCTCCCTGGGCTGGGTCTTCGTTGGCGATGGCGACGAGCTCGGCAATTCGAGCGCGCCACCCCTCACGCCCGTCGTCATTGGGCTGATAGCGCAGCAGCTCCTGCGCCATGGCGAGAGCCTGCGCAGGGGACAGCTGACTCCCAGAACGAGTGTGAGAAGTGGCGGTGGCGGTGAAGGAGAGCGAAGGCTCTGTACGCCCGGACGGGAGGTAGGAGGACTCCAGATCTTCCTCCTCTTCCACCTCAGCCAAAGCTTCACGACGCCAGAAGATGGGCTTGGTTTGCCCATGGACAGCGTTACGGCGGCGAAGACGCTCGAGCCTTGCGTTGGCGTCGGCCATGTCGAAGCAGATCTGGAAGAAAACACACCACAGCCCCCTACCTGGCGCGCCAAATGTCGATGGATTTCGTGTCGCAAGAACACGGGGTACCACACGACGGACCCAAAGATTCGAACGCAGGGGGCTCAGCGTGGGAGATCTTGGATCGCAACGAAACACGGTGACGGAAGCCTCGAGTCGTCGAACGCATAACACACTGCAGAGAGGGATGCCGAGCTTTACCCAGGTTCAGGGCCCTCGTGGTGAGGTAAAACCCCTACTTCCTGCCTTCTTGTATTACGACGCGACACCTTGCGAGGAGTATAAGGCCTTGATTACAGAGCTCTCGCTAGCCGGAGGTAAAAGAACCAACTTAGCCTAGCTAGGAGCCCGGAGATGAAGATTCGATCCCCTCTAAGGGGTGGCCTCCCCTCCTTTTATAGCGCCCAGGTCCTCCTTCCCCTTATCTTCTTGGGGAAGGGGTTGCCACACACGGCCAAGGAGGGAGGACAGCTGTAGACTTTATTCTTCTGTGGACGTAGTCTTCGTAGAGCAGTGGCGCCGGTCCACAGGAGTGGGTGGAGGAAGCTGACGTCTTCCTCTGGCGCCCTGCACCGTCCACGCTATTTTTAGGGGGGTGGCCAACAACCACTGTTCTGCTTTATGCAGGCACAACAAAAGTTGGTCTCCTCCCTGTTGGGGGTAGCGTGGGCGGTACGCGGTCTTCTGCCCTTCATCTTCTTGCTCTGCACGCAAACGTGCTGAGCTGACATGGACGTGGTCCCTCCCCTCACCAGCGGAAGCTCGTGAGGAGGTCTTCTGGTCCTTAGCAGTTTTGGTCGTCATTCTCCTCATGAGGCGCCTCCTCATGAGGGTCTTCTCCACCAGCTTCGGTCATCGTTTCACCCCTGGGCCAAAGCTGGGCCGTTGAAGAGGCCCAGGAGCAGGTGGACCAGGATACCCCGGTATCCAGAACACCGACAGTTACCTCTTCTGGGAATAGCTTGGCGATGTAGAAGCGATGGCCGCCGACATTGAGGAATGAGCCGATGTCGCCAAACCCGTCCTCGAAGCAGGTGAGGTTTCGCTGATGCAGCCAAAGGTGTCGAACCTCCAGACAAGGCCAGAGGCGACCTTCTCGCCGAGATTTGATGGGGATCCCGGCCGGAACTTCACTCCGGTTGTTGCCGCACGTTGCCCCATGGTAGGCGCCAACTGTCATGGTATTTTGAGGACAGTAGCCATAGGGATGGCTTAACGGAGGGGCTTGTCAGAGAACAGCGACGGGTCTGGCTCGAGATTGGGTAGTGACGACGCAGCACATACCCAGGTTCAGGGCCCTCCACGCCAGAGGTAAAACCCCTACTTCCGTCCTTAGTCTTTATTCTTAGCACACAGTGGCTTACAATGCTCCCATAGCTATGTTGTCTAGAGGAAGAAGAAGAAGAAGGGTTTGATCTCCCTACTCTAAGGGTCTAGGCCCCCTTATATAGGCGGGGGCCTGGTTACAGTATGTCGTCCGACTGCCCGGCTGTCAGCTCCCCTGTGGCTGTGGTCTTGGCATCTGTCCCGCTTTTCTCTGTCCCTCTTCCTAGGTGCAGGCTGCTTCATAAAGCGCCTTTTCCCCTGAACCGGCATATCCGAGGTATATGCCCTCGGTTTGCCTCGGATCCTTTCGTAGAGGAGGGGCTTGCTCAGTGCGGTTGGTGGAGGCCATGCGTGGCTAGAGTCACATTGGTCTCCAGCCTCTGTCGCTCTTGTCGGGACCCTGCAACCTTTAATAAAGCGTCGGTTAAAGGTTACGTCGTCTTCACCGGCTCGGGCCTTCGGTGGTCGAAGCCGGCCTCTTTGGCCGGATGTCGCGGTGATCCCTGGGGCGTGAGCGGGCAGATGGCTCTGCCCTTGGCCTACCCAAATAGCCATCCCCACGACAACGGGGTACCTCCTGCCCGATGATATGGAAGCTTTCCCATATCAAAATGACAAGACAAATAGACAATGAACACCTCGACATCTCTTTTATTTACCAATGGGTATAGCTTTTTATTTTGAGATGCGTCGTCGAATGTCCACTAATGTTATGTTGTAAATTTCCACCATGAATGATGCATGGTTTAGATTAGCGGCCCAGGCGTTTCTCTAACACATATACAAACTCCATGAGCTCACAAGTTTCCAAATTATTTCACATCGCTAGGCATCCATAAACAAAAGATCATGATATCAACTAAATAGGAATAAGTGCAATGTTGAAAACGTGCCCCATGAAAGCATGGTTGTGCTAACACTCAACTTACAACTTGGAAGCATATAACTTCATAAGAGAATCACAATGGTCAAGTTTATTAAGTGCAAGAGAGTAAAATGTGCCATCAAGTTCATGAGAGCTTTACTAACTAATTTTCTCATAACAAAAAAATTAATTTGGAAGATAGATAAAAGCATGATGAATATACTTGGAATAGAAAAAATGCTAATAGGTAGATATGGTGGACACATTGGCAAACTTTGGTTTTTGGGAGTTGGATGCACGAGTAGAGCTCATACTCAGTACAGGTGAAGGCTAGCAAGAGACTTGGAGCGACCAACTAAGAGAGCAATAACGGCCATAATCATGCATAGCGACAAAACATTATTAATCAAAGAATAAAGTGATATTACAAGTCAAAAACTAAATGATCATAGAGGCTTGAGGTGACTGGTTTATAGTCATAACATGGTTTAAGCATGCCTCAAGTCAATCCAAATAAAGCATCATAGGAGAATACCACAATATTATGCTTTTGTATGGTAAAAACAACACAAGATTCTTTCAATGGGACATTAAGCACTCTCAGTCATTTGAGATAAGTCATGCTGCAATAATAACAACTAAGCATATAATCAAAATATTATCTAACATGACATGCTAAAGTCTAAGCCACAGTCTAAGCAAGCTTCCTTTTGCACTACTATAAGCATGAAATATTTTACTATTCTCCAACACCAATCAACTTATTTGAAACAACTCTAACAAGCTCTGAACATAATATGAGTGGAAAACTAGAGCTAAACGCAGTGCTAGCAAAAAGTGAACACTCGTAGGACAATAAGAGTGAGAACTAGATGATACGTCTCCAACGTATCTATAATTTTTGATGCTCCATGCTTGTTTTTACACCATTTGCCTACTGTTTCGTTACACTTCGTGGCACTTTTATGCATTTTCCGGAACTAACCTATTAACAAGTTGCCACAGTGCCAGTTCCCTATTTTCTGCTATTTTTGTGTTTCAGAAGTGATACACAGGAAATATTCTCAGAATTGGACGAAACAAGTTCCTGAAGTCTTATTTTACCCGGAAGCTTCCAGAGATCCGAAGAGGAGTAGGAGGGGATCCACAGGGGCCCCACACACCAGGCTGGCGCGGCCCAGGCCCTGGCCACGCCGCCATGGTGTGAGGAGGCCTGGGGCCACATCTGACATCGCCCCTTCGCCTATAAAGACCCCCCGACGAGAAAAACCTAAGTACCCGATCAATTTTCCAGAACACATCGCGATCCGCCGCCGCCGTCGACCCGAAGATCGGGAGGGTCTAGAAGCTCTTCTCGGCACCCTGCCGGAGAGGGGAATCGCCACCGGAGGTCTTCTTCATCGCCATGCTTGCCTCCGGAGCGATGAGTGAGTAGTCTACCTTGGACTATGGGTCCATAGCAGTAGCTAGATGGTTGTCTTCTCCACCATGTGCTTCATGTTTAGATCTCATGAGCTGCCCTACATGATTGAGATCACCGTTATGTAATTCTACATGTTTGGTTTGTTGGGATCCGATGAATATTGGTGTTATGATTGAGTTGCTATACTGAAATATATCTTATGTTATCTCTATGTTGTTTATGATCTTGCATGCTCTCCGTTGTTAGTAGCTATCTTGGCCGAGTAGTTGCTAGTGACTCCAAGAGGGGGTATTTATGCTCGATAGTGGGTTCATGTCTCTATTTAATCTGGGGGAGTGACAGAAACCTCTAAGGTTGTAAATGTGCTGTTGCTACTAGGGAGAACACAACATTCATATGCTCAAGGGCATATGCTTTGTTTACATTACACAATTTGCTTAATGCAATTATCTGTTGTTCGCAACTTAATACTTGTGGAGTTCTCGGATTGATTCGCCACAAGTGGATTATTAGTCATAGATGCAGTTGGATGGCGGTCTATGTATTTTGTTGTAATGCCCAGAGTAAATCTCATAGTGATCTTCTTGACATATCACGTTTATCTTTATTCTATCAATTGCCCAACTGTAATTTGTTTACCCAGCATGTGTTATTTATCTTATGGAGAGACACCACTAGTGAACTGTGGACCCCGGTCCTATTTCCATCATATTGCTATCACCTGTTTACTTTACTCGCACTGTTTACTTTACTCGCATACTTCTACTGCTTTCCACTCGATACGCTCATACCCTTTGTTTCAAGCAAACCGGTGAGATTGACAACCTCATCGCAAGTTGGGAGCAAAGTACTTGGTTGTGTTGTGTGCAGGTTCTGTGTTGCAGCTAGCAAGCAAAGCTTGGACGAGGCGCCATATATAAATTGTCTGAAGCTGTCGCAAACTAGCAAGCATCACCTTCAGTCGCATTGTCTGCTGTTCTCTCCTGATCGACATAACCTTGGTTTCTTAACTAAGGGAAAACTAGCTGCTATACTCATCATACCTTCCTCTTGGGGTTCCCAACGGGCTGGTCATTCACCACGCATCAAGCTAATTTCCTGGCGCCGTTGTCGGGGAGAAGAGTGGAAGACCTCTGCAAGGGGAGTTGTTCGCACACACATCCTTTACTTTGTTATTGTTTTGCTTTACTTTATTTATTTTACTTGTATCGTTTTATATCAAAAACCCAAAAAAATTAGAATCCTTGGTAGTTGTTTTTTACTTATCTGCTTTTAGTTTTGCTGAAATGGCCAATCCTGAAAACACCAAGTTGTGTGACTTTTCTAGCATGAACAATAGTGATTTTATCTGCACTCCTATTGCACCACCTGCTCCTGCTGCAAACTTTTATGAGATTAAGCCTGCTTTGTTGAACCTTGTTATGAAAGAGCAATTTTCTGGTGCTAGTACTGAAGATGCTGCAGCTCATCTCAACAATTTTTTTGAGCTATGTGAGATGCAGAAATATAAGGATGTAGAAAGTGATATTATTAAGCTCAAGTTGTTTCCTTTTTCTTTGAGAGGAAAAGCTAAAGATTGGTTGCTGTCTTTGACTAAGAATAGTATTGATTCATGGGCTAAGTGTAAGGATGCTTTTATTGGTAGATACTATCCTCCTGCTAAGATTATATCTCTGCGTAGCAATATTATGAAGTTTACTCAGTTTGATAATGAACATGTTGCTCAAGCTTGGGAAAGAATGAAATCTATGATAAAGAATTGCCCCAATCATGGACTGACTACTTGGATGATTGCCCAAACTTTTTATGTAGGACTGAATTTTTCTTCGAGGAACCTACTTGATTCAGCTGCTGGAGGCAGTTTTATGTCCCTTACCTTGGGCGCCGCAATAAAGCTACTGAACAACATGATGGTAAATTATTCTGAATGGCATACCGAGAGAGCTCCACAAGGTAAGAAGGTAAATTCTGTTGAGGAAACCTCTTCCTTGAGTGATAAGATTGATACCATTATGGCTATGCTTGCTAATGATAGGACTCATGTTGATCCTAATAATGCTCCTTTAGCCTCTTTGGTTGCTCAAAAAGAGCATGTTGATGTGAATTTCATTAGAAGCAATAATTTTAACAACAATGCTTATAGGAACAATTTTGCTAGTAACAATTATAGGCCGTATCCTTCTAGTAATGGTTATGGTAACTCTTATGGTAACTCCTGCAACAACACTAGGGCCGCGCCCTCCGAGCTTGAGGAAATGCTCAAGGACTTCATCGGTAAGCAAACTGCTTTTAACAATTCTGTTGAGGAAAAGTTAGGCAAAATTGATATTCTTGCTTCTAAAGTTGATAGCCTTGCTCATGATGTTGAACTTCTGAAATTAAAAGTGTTGCCTAATGATGTGAAAGAGAACAATTTTTTTGCTACTGCTAATGCTATTCAAGTTGGAATTGATGAAAATCTCAGATTGTTAGCAGAATTGCATGCTAGATGGGAAAGAGACGATGAGATTGCTAGGAATTTGAAAGTTTGTACTATTACTACCTCTAATGATGTTGTTCCTACTGCTAGCAATCCTCTTACTTTGATTGGTGTAGAGAAAACTCCCACTCCTTGTGTTAAAAAGCCTTAAACTGCCAAAACTTTTCCTCAAAAGAGTGCTGAAATTTTTTGGAGTGTGGGGGATGATAGCTCTATTTCCTTTAATGATTTTGATGTTGATGGCTGCAATATATCTGAAGTTATTTTGTTCTTGCAAAAGCTTGCTTTGACTCCCAATGCTAGTTCTTTAAATGTTGCTTTTACTAAGCATATTACCAATGCTCTCATAAAAATTAGGGATGAAAAGTTGAAGCAAAAAGCCTCTATTCCCAAGAAGTTAGAAGATGGTTGGGAACCCATCATTGATATGCATGTTAATGGTTTTGATTGCCATGCTTTATGTCATCTAGGTGCTAGTATTTCTATCATGCCTAGAAAAATTTATGATATGCTTGACTTACCACCGCTTGAAAAATGTTATTTTGATGTTCCTATTGCTGATGTTGCTAAGAAGAAACCTTTGGGAAGGATTAATGATGTTCTTATTGTGGTTAACAATAACCTTGTTCCCGTTGATTTTCTTGTTATGGACATTGAATGCCATGCTTCATGTCCTATTATTTTGGGAAGACCCTTTCTTCGAACTGTAGGTGCTATCATTGATATGAGGGAAGGCACTATAAAATATCAATTCCCACTAAAGAAAGGTATGGAACACTTCCCTAGGAAAAGAAAGAAATTACTTTTTGACTCTATTCTTAGAGCAAATTATGAGCTTGATGCTTCATCACTTGATGTTACTTGATTCGCAATTTTCTGCGCCTAGCTCAAAGGCGTTAAAGAAAAGCACTCTTGGGATATAACCCAATGTTTTATTTTCAGTAATTTTTCTTTTATTTGAGTCCTGGAAGTCATTACTACTGTAATGACTGCTCCTTATCTTGTTTTTTTTTCGTTGTTGTGCCAAGAGAAGCCTCTAATTTGAGTGAGGTAAAGATTTGGGGATGTTGCTGTCCTGAAACTGTTTTCAGTGCTACACCGTAAAAATTCGTATAAATTCTCTGTATATCTTTTGGACCTGCGATTTCTTGTGCATATGCCCCAGGTTATATCCAAACTTTCGTTAGTAGAACACTTTTTGATTTGAGGAACAGAAAACCCCTCAAAAATTCGGCCTTTGTCAGCTGTTCTGTTTTGACAGATTTCTGCCAATATTTGTGTTTGCCGCTTTATCGCTTTCTTTTGAGTTCTTTTAATCATGGAACTTTTGGGGAAGTTGCTACAGTAGTATTTGCTATATATGTGGTGGTTTTGGGTTGAAACCTGAAGCAAAAAGAGGTTGATTATATGTTATGCTACACTAATGTTGCTAATAGAATTGTGTTTAGTTTTGTATGAAGGAAGTTTTCAAGTGTAGGGATTGGAGAATGATGAGATGAGTTGAAGAATGGACAAAAGCTCAAGCTTGGAGATGCTCATGCATCACCCCAAGAAATATCCAAGAAGTACAAGCGTCAAAGCTTGGGGATGCCCCCGAGGCACCCCTTCTTCATCGGCAAAAATTAGGTCACCTTTCAAGACACTATGTTTTTATTGCTTCATGCACTATGTGTTTTTCTTGGAGCGTCAGTTGTTTTAGTTTTATTAGTTAGTTTGTTTTGTTTGCTGCAATAAATGGTTGGACCCCAACAAATTTCTTTTGGAGGAGATGTACTCGTTTTCATTTGCAAAGAACGCTCTAGTTTTCACTCTTATCCTCATCGAGTGTTCTTCTTTTTCTGCTACTGCTTTTGGTTTTCGTTTTCGCCTTGATTTGCGTTCAGACCTTGTCATATCTTTTCATCAAGGTGTATTTTTGCCTCTGATCTTTATTGGTTTTCATCAAAAGAGGTGTTTATAAAAATTTCAAATGGTGTTGGAAAAGAGAAAAAGCTTTATGCAAAATAGTGGTACAAGAAGGAGCTTGTGTAGACTGCGGCTTAGGCTTTTTCATGTCATGCTTGATGTCTTTTTGATGGTATGCTTAGTGGTTTTGCTGTAGCATGACTTGTCTCAAATAACTGAGATTGCTTAATGAGCCTTTGAAAAAAATCATGCGTTGTTTTTAATTATTTGGAAGCATTATTTTGGTTTTCTCCTTGATGATTTATTTGGGTTGACTTGGCGCATGCTCACACATGTTAGACTCTTACAAAGTCGCCAATAGCCTTCATGATCATTTAGTTTTTGACTTTTGATGCCATCTTATGCTTCTTTTAATGTCGCTTTGTCGCTTTGCATGATTATGGCCATTATTGCTCTCTTAGTTGGTCGCTCCCACTCTTTTGCTAGCCCTCGCCTTGTACTGAGTATGAGCTCTACTCGTGCATCCAACTCCTAAAAACCAAGTTTGCCATTGTGTCCACTATAAATTCCTATGCATGGTATTTGTAAGCCATTCCAAGTAAATTTTCATGAGCTACCTTTGAAAAAACCTTCAAAACACTTCTCATTTTGTGACACTGTTTTCAGCTCATGGGGACGTAGTGGTCAGATTTGCTATCTTCCATATTGCTTATTCCAAAAATAAAAAAAGGAAAAAAGAAAAAGAAAAAAGGTGTGACGACCCCGAATTTATCACAAATTCGAAGTGCCCGTTATGTAATCCATCACAATCCCAGAATCAGTGTTGTGATTTACATAACGTAGTTGATACCACAATCATAGCCATTAATAGTAAATAAAGGGGATTACATAGGTGGTCGCACCGACCGAACCTTATCAACATGCAGCGGAATAACACTTTGGGTCCATGTTGTCAAGCTTCAACCGCACAGGCAAAGCAGACAGTAGGAAACGAGCCTAATTCGCAAAGTCGTCAATGAGTCCTTCCTTCTTGATCTTGCTCCTTCAAGTCTGGCCAAGTTAATAGCCAGGGACACAGCCATGAGTACATTGGATGCACTCGCAAACCATCTTATAAACAAAGTGATGAGAGAGATATGCATGGTTGATATGGTGGACTAAGCACTAGGTTTAGTTTGCCAAAAAGCTAGTTTTGTTTCCCAAGAATGTTCATTGGTAGAAAAGAGGTTTAGTTCTCTAAGTTCAATCTAAAGAGGAACTACCAGGGTGTCAACATCATTGTCAAGTCAAGTCATTCACCAAGTTCATCATGGTTACTTTTATTCTTGACAAAAGTCAAGTACAGCTTGCCAACTGTCCATGACCGCGGACGTGGCTATTCGAATAGTTTGAAAACCTCTGCAGAGGGGTACACTTTACCCACAAGATTCGATACATCTGCCGGGAGAAATCCACGGATCGTCATACACAAGTATGCGGGGTTCAGATAATCAAACAAACTCTTTCACTTGCTCACCCTAGTATAGGATCCTTCCCTAGAGCCCGGGATACGGAATCCCCGCTCCGGTGCCTCTAGTTCTGGCCATTCCGGGATGCCGGATTAGTGTAATCCACTTGGTTCAGAAGTAACCGCTCACGGTGTCCTTCCATAAAGGTTTGATACAAGGCCTCCCATACTAAGGTAAACAAGCTACGGACTAAGCCCCTTCCCATATAGGGGTAATGTGGTTGTACGGTATGGTTGGCTCCCATAGTACATCACTCGTTGTCATTGAGAAATACATTTCATAGTTCTTAGTCAAGATTGATTTCTTTCATAAAGCCATTATGTAGGAGCAATCTCCAATTCAAGTTTCAAGTTCAAGTCACCACTTTTCAAATAGAGTTCCCCTTATAGATGGCCTCAATATTATTAGCGACTAAGCAACTACAATGAGTGATGATACTACTAAATAGAGTTGGATAAACTCAGCTTGATGCTCTTGCTAAGCAAGATATCACTACACTTCTATCATTCTACTCTAGCAATTCAATCATGCAATTTACTTAAAACAAGTAGAATGCAATATTAAAACTAGGCATTGGGAGTATGAATCAAAAGATGGCTTTCCTGGCTTGGCAAAGTCAAAATAGTCTTCATCTTCATCTTTGATTGCTTGATCTCCATCTCCATTTCTTGGTTGACTTCGGGATCCATTCTCCTTACTCTCGTTGTCGTCTAATCGTTGGAAAGCAAATAAGCATACAATCACCACACAATTCACAAACAACACCTATTTACTCAAATACACATACTTGGGTAAGGGAAGTGATCAAGGAAGTCTATGGAGAGTGGTTTCGATTTAATTGACTCCATAAAGATGAGATTATTGCTTTCTTGACTTAAGTGAGGATTTAATTTACTTTGAATCATGAAATATCTCTTGCAAGTCCTTATTGACCATGGTCATAGACCACAAGTAGATATTCAAGATTATGGTTCAACCAAAGAGGCTTCATTGGATTTGGAGTATTTTTCTTTTATCGAAGCTATTTCTAGTTTGCAAGTATTTAGTAATCAAGTTTGAATCTATAAGTACAATCTATTAATCCTAGTTGACTTGGATTAGGAGCTATAGATTAATATCTGAAAAGGTGGTTGATTAGGAATTGGTTTTATATCATTTCCATATTTTGAGATTGGGGTGCAAGTTTGAGTTTCTAATTACTACTATGTAGTATTAAATTTCCAAATACTTCATACAAGCTTACATGGACTAAGATCAATACCTACATATAGGTATTTGGAAATGTGGTTTAACAATAAAGGTTCCATAAAGATTTTGATTATAGGTTTGAGTTTAATAAGATCCTATATGGCAAATGCCTATTTAACCATATAGGTAAATAGCATTTATTTTATAAGGTTCAAAAATGAGATCTAATGGTATAGGCAGATGGGTATCACTAATTGTGAATTTCTAAAGTTGGATTTATATTTTTAGGAATTTTATTTGAATTGATATGGATTTTCTAAGTTGGAAAAGCTCCTGTTTTGTTATTTTTACTGCAACTATTATGTAAATCTAATTGTGTTGAAACCACTTCTAAAGGATAGCTTATGTTCAAAGGTTTCCAGAACATTTTCATTTGTTAAATTTGAGTCGGTAGAACTCCGGGAAAATTAAATATACGAAAGCATCTGAAAACTATTTCGAAAATTTGAAAAATCGGAATAACCCTTTTTTTTAACCTGGGCCGGATACACAGACTGGCTGGGCTGGCCCGTTAGGCTGCAGTTGGGCGGTTGCAAGGAAAAAAAAAACGCAGACAATGGGCCCCGCTGGTCAGATTTAATGAGCCGAATCGGTATCGGGGTCTTCCTCTTCCTGGCGCTACTGGGACGGGAGCGAGGGAGAGTACTGGGAGGAGGGCGGTGACGGGGAGGCTCACCGGAGCGGCGGCGACCGGCGGCGAGGGTGCAGGGCGGCTGCGGGGGTTCTTCTCGGCCACTTCCCGCAGGCGGCACGTCGGGGGAGGCTCCGTAGCACCGGGAACGGGCGGTGGTCTGCGGGGATGTCGAGGTCGGCGAGCTTGACGTAGGGCACGGGAGAGAGGGAGACGTTGTCTAGGAGGGAGAGGGAGGTGAGGCGAATCTTTTCAGGAAACAATGGCGGCTTTTTATAGGCAGGAGAGGGAGCACGGGGTGAGGGGATCTGCGGCCAGAGCGCGGCCGGTGTCGGCTACAGAAGGGATGCGGCGGTCGGTGCTTTCGACGGAGGGCTGCGGCGTGCTGTGGCGTGCTGCTGGCGCACTTGCGGGCTGCGGGGTGGTCTGGTGCAGAGGGGGCAAGGAAGGTGTGCTGCGGTGGTCTTCCTCTTCTCCTCCATGTCTCACGGCCGGGGCCTGGGCAGGGGTGGCTGGGGATCGATAGCAAGGCGACAGGGGACACTGTGGGAAGGACATGGGCACACCAGAGGGGTCTCTCCACTGCTTGCAAACAGTGCTTGACTATTGCTGAATCCTGCCCACAACGTGTTCGACGAAATGCCCGCAAGAAGTAAAAATTCGAATTTTCGAAATTTTCAAATTGGGTTGGTCATTATATTGGATAGGGATTCTAAAACAATTTTTGTTAGGTCAAGAGGTGGTGTTTTGCTCCAGGGCTATTTTGAATTTGGGGGTTGTCCTATGTTTCAGATTCAATCTTTTGCAGATGTTTGAGTGGGGTTAGCATTTGAATTTTGGTTTGAAGTTTGTTAGTCCAGCAAGAATGTAGGTTGATCTTGCTCAACCAACTGACCACACACTCAATTGATTTACAGATTACTTATTTTAAGTGTCCAAATTAGGGTAGTCAATAACAATTTCTAGATCAAACTTTTCTTCTATTTTCTTTATTTCTCTTGCTTATGGATCTTTTGATCTTTGTGGTTCTTCTCTAATGCTTCTGTTGGTTAAGTTTGAATTAACTAAACATTGCACAACAAATTAAAACCCACATGAAATCATAGAACAACATGTATTGAAAATACTATGTATGCATGCAATAATAGATAAAAGGTTTTATCTTGGCCCAAAAGTGTTGGTTTTCTTGGAGATGACATGGAGTTGGGAATGACCTGTTATTTGAATTCAAACTCTGGTAGAAATTTGAATAGGGTTCCAAGTTGATTTTTGTTTCCAACTTTATTGTATTTGATTCTTTGTAACTTGTTCTTAGTTGTGGTGGAGAGATGCATGATGGTATAGTTCAAATATTGCTTAATATAAAAGGGCAAAGTAGTGTAATCAGTAATTTTTTTAAGATCACTACTTCCTCTTTTCTTACTTAGGTTTTTGTGTTGCGGTTTATTTTCTTGATTCTTTTCTATTTGCTTGTGATTGCTTGACTAAATTTTGGGTTTGGTAAATATTGTTGTTTCAAATAAAGTAATAGTTCGCAAATCCTTTTGGAAATATTCATTTGAGGAACAAAAATAGTTTTCAGAAAGAGGACCTTTTAAATCCACTATTTTTAAACAAGGCTAGTTTTATTGAAATAGGATTTTGCTTTATTTTCCAATAATGGTTTTGAGAATTTGGATCAAAGGATTTGATTTAAAAACCTTTCTCATATGCGTTTTATTTGAAGCATGGGAGCAAATGCTCAAATTCACAAGTTTTAAAAGACAAGAAATTAATCTTGTATTTAAAATAAAAGTTTTTGTTGGCTCCAAAATTTGTTATTTTAATAATTCCATTTATTTCTATTTCCCAAAAACTTGGGTTGTTACAATCTTCCCCCCTTAAAAAGAATCTCGTCCCGAGATTCACAAGTTAAGATTGAGATAGATTGAGAGATGAGATTAACAGATAAGAGATGTAGTGTATATTGATTCCTATCGAGGTAGAAAGATTGGGTACACCCAAAATGTGATAAGGCCAAATGGTCCAACACACATATTCATCAATCACATAGGATTTTCAACAAACAATCACACTTTTCAAAAACAAAATGTTTTAGGTTTAAACCATAGAATTTCATTAATAAGGGGTCTTGCAGATTACATGTCTCATTCATTTTAGAAGGAGATAAACAAGACTACTAGAACACTTTTGAGAAAACAAGTTGTTGGGGTGGTTGCTACATGTTGCCGGAGGGCATATGAGCAACATATCCCAAAACAAATCAATCATTCAAACACACAAGGCACTAAGCACACTTAATAATTGTGAGGTAAGGGCAGCTCAATGAAATCAACTGAGCATTTCCTATAAATCATGTGGGTCAAAAGGTTTGCTGGGTCTTCATCATTTTTGATCACTCTTTCTTTGCTCTTGAAGTCTTTGTCTCATAGGGTTGACTCTTGTTGGAAGATTTCTGGATCAGGTGAAGAGACTCTCTTTCGATGGTAGCGGTCGTAGTTGACATCCAAGGTTGAAGTCTTGAAAAATATTGAGTCCCTCATCTTTTGATTCAAAAGTCCTTCGGTCTTAGGTTGGTATATCGTCCATAGTATTAATTTGAAGTAGATGAGGAATAGAGTAAAACAAATATTGGAAAAGACCTTGTAATTAAAGAGGTAAATAAATTCTTTGTCAAAATCTGTTGAGAGTATAAGTTGAGAGTGTAAGATATTTGAAGTGAATAAGATGGGGGTATAAGCTGGGCTTTGGGTACCAAAGCAAATAAATTTCTTTTGTAGAAATAAGTTTTTGTCAACACATCACTTTCTTAGCTAACGACCATGCTAACTAAGGTCTCCTAAGGTCATGATAGTCCTGATATCAAACTGGTGATATCAGAGATATCATTTTCTAACGACCATGCTAACTAGGGTTTCCTAGAGTCAGCCTAGGCTGTGATACCAACTTGTGACGACCCCGAATTTATCACAAATTCGAAGTGCCCGTTATGTAATCCATCACAATCCCAGAATCAGTGTTGTGATTTACATAACGTAGTTGATACCACAGTCATAGCCATTAATAGTAAATAAAGGGGATTACATAGGTGGTCACACCGACCGAACCTTATCAACATGCAGCGGAATGACACTTTGGGTCCATGTTGTCAAGCTTCAACCGCACAGGCAAAACAGACAGTAGGAAACGAGCCTAATTCGCAAAGTCGTCAATGAGTCCTTCCTTCTTGATCTTGCTCCTTCAAGTCTGGCCAAGTTAATAGCCAGGGACACAGCCATGAGTACATTGGATGCACTCGCAAACCATCTTATAAACAAAGTGATGAGAGAGATATGCATGGTTGATATGGTGGACTAAGCACTAGGTTTAGTTTGCCAAAAAGCTAGTTTTGTTTCCCAAGAATGTTCATTGGTAGAAAAGAGGTTTAGTTCTCTAAGTTCAATCTAAAGAGGAACTACCAGGGTGTCAACATCATTGTCAAGTCAAGTCATTCACCAAGTTCACCATGGTTACTTTTATTCTTGACAAAAGTCAAGTACAGCTTGCCAACTGTCCATGACCGCGGACGCGGCTATTCGAATAGTTTGAAAACCTCTGCAGAGGGGTACACTTTACCCACAAGATTCGATACATCTGCCGGGAGAAATCCACGGATCGTCATACACAAGTATGCGGGGTTCAGATAATCAAACAAACTCTTTCACTTGCTCACCCTAGTATAGGATCCTTCCCTAGAGCCCGGGATACGGAATCCCCGCTCCGGCGCCTCTAGTTCTGGCCATTCCGGGATGCCGGATTAGTGGAATCCACTTGGTTCAGAAGTAACCGCTCACGGTGTCCTTCC
Organism: Dactylis glomerata; assembly: GCA_007115705.1. NCBI lineage: Eukaryota > Viridiplantae > Streptophyta > Magnoliopsida > Poales > Poaceae > Dactylis > Dactylis glomerata. The sequence continues at coordinate 8,601,205 of QXEO01000531.1, forward strand.
ATAAAGTTTTGATACAAGGCCTCCCATACTAAGGTAAACAAGCTACAGACTAAGCCCCTTCCCATATAGGGGTAATGTGGTCGTACGGTATGGTTGGCTCCCATAGTACATCACTCGTTGTCATTGAGAAATACATTTCATAGTTCTTAGTCAAGATTGATTTCTTTCATAAAGCCATTATGTAGGAGCAATCTCCAATTCAAGTTTCAAGTTCAAGTCACCACTTTTCACATAGAGTTCCCCTTATAGATGGCCTCAATATTATTAGCGACTAAGCAACTACAATGAGTGATGATACTACTAAATAGAGTTGGATAAACTCAGCTTGATGCTCTTGCTAAGCAAGATATCACTACACTTCTATCATTCTACTCTAGCAATTCAATCATGCAATTTACTTAAAACAAGTAGAATGCAATATTAAAACTAGGCATTGGGAGTATGAATCAAAAGATGGCTTGCCTGGCTTGGCAAATTCAAAATAGTCTTCATCTTCATCTTTGATTGCTTGATCTCCATCTCCATTTCTTGGTTGACTTCGGGATCCATTCTCCTTACTCTCGTTGTCGTCTAATCGTTGGAAAGCAAATAAGCATACAATCACCACACAATTCACAAACAACACCTATTTACTCAAATACACATACTTGGGTAAGGGAAGTGATCAAGGAAGTCTATGGAGAGTGGTTTCGATTTAATTGACTCCATAAAGATGAGATTATTGCTTTCTTGACTTAAGTGAGGATTTAATTTACTTTGAATCATGAAATATCTCTTGCAAGTCCTTATTGACCATGGTCATAGACCACAAGTAGATATTCAAGATTATGGTTCAACCAAAGAGGCTTCATTGGATTTGGAGTATTTTTCTTTTATCGAAGCTATTTCTAGTTTGCAAGTATTTAGTAATCAAGTTTGAATCTATAAGTACAATCTATTAATCCTAGTTGACTTGGATTAGGAGCTATAGATTAATATCTGAAAAGGTGGTTGATTAGGAATTGGTTTTATATCATTTCCATATTTTGAGATTGGGGTGCAAGTTTGAGTTTCTAATTACTACTATGTAGTATTAAATTTCCAAATACATCATACAAGCTTACATGGACTAAGATCAATACCTACATATAGGTATTTGGAAATGTGGTTTAACAATAAAGGTTCCATAAAGATTTTGATTATAGGTTTGAGTTTAATAAGATCCTATATGGCAAATGCCTATTTAACCATATAGGTAAATAGAATTTATTTTATAAGGTTCAAAAATGAGATCTAATGGTATAGGCAGATGGGTATCACTAATTGTGAATTTCTAAAGTTGGATTTATATTTTTAGGAATTTTATTTGAATTGATATGGATTTTCTAAGTTGGAAAAGCTCCTGTTTTGTTATTTTTACTGCAACTATTATGTAAATCTAATTGTGTTGAAACCACTTCTAAAGGATAGCTTATGTTCTAAGGTTTCCAGAACATTTTCATTTGTTAAATTTGAGTTGGTAGAACTCCGGGAAAATTAAATATACGAAAGCATCTGAAAACTATTTCGAAAATTTGAAAAATCGGAATAACCCTTTTTTTTAACCTGGGCCGGATACACAGACTGGCTGGGCCGGCCCGTTAGGCTGCAGTTGGGCGGTTGCAAGAAAAAAAATGCTGACAACGGGCCCCGCTGGTCAGATTTAATGAGCCGAATCGGTATCGGGGTCTTCCTCTTCCTGGCGCTACTGGGACGGGAGCGAGGGAGAGTACTGGGAGGAGGGCGGCGACGGGGAGGCTCACCGGAGCGGCGGCGACCGGCGGCGAGGGTGCAGGGCGGCTGCGGGGGTTCTTCTCGGCCACTTCCCGCAGGCGGCACGTCGGGGGAGGCTCCGTAGCGCCGGGAACGGGCGGTGGTCTGCGGGGATGTCGAGGTCGGCGAGCTTGACGTAGGGCACGGGAGAGAGGGAGACGTTGTCTAGGAGGGAGAGGGAGGTGAGGCGAATCTTTTCAGGAAACAATGGCGGCTTTTTATAGGCGGGAGAGGGAGCACGGGGTGAGGGGATCTGCGGCCAGAGCGCGGCCGGTGTCGGCTACAGAAGGGACGCGGCGGTCGGTGCTTTCGGCGGAGGGCTGCGGCGTGCTGTGGCGTGCTGCTGGCGCACTTGCGGGCTGCGGGGTGGTCTGGTGCAGAGGGGGCAAGGAAGGTGTGCTGCGGTGGTCTTCCTCTTCTCCTCCATGTCTCACGGCCGGGGCCTGGGCAGGGGTGGCTGGGGATCGACAGCAAGGCGACAGGGGACACTGTGGGAAGGACATGGGCACACCAGAGGGGTCTCTCCACTGCTTGCAAACAGGGCTTGACTATTGCTGAATCCTGCCCACAACGTGTTCGACGAAATGCCCGCAAGAAGTAAAAATTCGAATTTTCGAAATTTTCAAATTGGGTTGGTCATTATATTGGATAGGGATTCTAAAACAATTTTTGTTAGGTCAAGAGGTGGTGTTTTGCTCCAGGGCTATTTTGAATTTGGGGGTTGTCCTATGTTTCAGATTCAATCTTTTGCAGATGTTTGAGTGGGGTTAGCATTTGAATTTTGGTTTGAAGTTTGTTAGTCCAGCAAGAATGTAGGTTGATCTTGCTCAACCAACTGACCACACACTCAATTGATTTACAGATTGCTTATTTTAAGTGTCCAAAGTAGGGTAGTCAGTAACAATTTCTAGATCAACCTTTTCTTCTCTTTTCTTTATTTCTCTTGCTTATGGTTCTTTTGATCTTTGTGGTTCTTCTCTAATGCTTCTGTTGGTTAAGTTTGAATTAACTAAACATTGCACAACAAATTAAAACCCACATGAAATCATAGAACAACATGTATTGAAAATACTATGTATGCATGCAATAATAGATAAAAGGTTTTATCTTGGCCCAAAAGTGTTGGTTTTCTTGGAGATGACATGGAGTTGGGAATGACCTGTTATTTGAATTCAAACTCTGGTAGAAATTTGAATAGGGTTCCAAGTTGATTTTTGTTTCCAACTTTATTGTATTTGATTCTTTGTAACTTGTTCTTAGTTGTGGTGGAGAGATGCATGATGGTATAGTTCAAATATTGCTTAATATAAAAGGGCAAAGTAGTGTAATCAGTAATTTTTTTAAGATCACTACTTCCTCTTTTCTTACTTAGGTTTTTGTGTTGCGGTTTATTTTCTTGATTCTTTTCTATTTGCTTGTGATTGCTTGACTAAATTTTGGGTTTGGTAAATATTGCTGTTTCAAATAAAGTAATAGTTCGCAAATCCTTTTGGAAATATTCATTTGAGGAACAAAAATAGTTTTCAGAAAGAGGACCTTTTAAATCCACTATTTTTAAACAAGGCTAGTTTTATTGAAATAGGATTTTGCTTTATTTTCCAATAATGATTTTGAGAATTTGGATCAAAGGATTTCATTTAAAAACCTTTCTCATATGCGTTTTATTTGAAGCATGGGAGCAAATGCTCAAATTCACAAGTTTTAAAAGACAAGAAATTAATCTTGTATTTAAAATAAAAGTTTTTGTTGGCTCCAAAATTTGTTATCTTAATAATTCCATTTATTTCTATTTCCCAAAAACTTGGGTTGTTACAAAAGGCACTCCTCCATGGTATGTGAATGTTGGTGGGCACCCGATGGAATCGGTTAGCCATGGTTTGAGAAAGGAAAAAAGGTGGGGAGGAGTGCCAAGCTTTATAAAAGAGCACAAAAGTGCCAATCTCTCTCTCAAAAACTTGCTTCATTTTTTTATGGAAGATAGTAAGAACCCCATTGCTAGTCGTTGTCAAAAGCAACCACCTCTCAAAACTCAATTTTTATCTCTCTGTTTTACAAATGAAAAGCTCTAGCACATGTTTAATCACTGCTTCCCTCTGCGAAGGGCCTTTCTTCTACCTTTTATGTTGAGTCACCACCTTCTATCTTTATGCACCATTAAGAGAGCATAGTTGTCATTCTTAGTATAATGTGCATTGTCCCAAAGTTTTCATTGATTGATTCATATTGTTGGTTTCACTTGTTCTCAAATTATTTGTATCTAGTCGCCCTCTTAAACTTGAAGGTGTCCTATGCATTTATGTTTTGCTCTCTATGAAGGACAAGCTGAAAACCATTTGTATGTTTTTCCTTATGATTTGAACACACGTTTGACTTTCATTGTTTCATTTTCATGATCTTTTGTTTGTGTTCATTTGCATGTTTACAACATGGTTGCTGAGTTTCTATTGTCAAGATTATATCTTCATGCCCATGTTTTAAGTTCTTATGATCCCAGCTCACAAATGCTTACATATGTGATCAAGATTGTGTAGGTGCATGTCACCTAAAAAATTATTCTTTTGTTATCACTTACCTACTCGAGGACGAGCAGGAGTTAAGCTTGGGGATGCTTGATACGTCTCCGACGTATCTATAATTTTTGATGCTCCATGCTTGTTTTTACACCATTTGCCTACTGTTTCGTTACACTTCGTGGCACTTTTATGCATTTTCCAAAACTAACCTATTAACAAGTTGCCACAGTGCCAGTTCCCTGTTTTCTGTTGTTTTGTATTTCAGAAGTGATACACAGGAAATATTCTCGGAATTGGACGAAGAGGAGTAGGAGGGGAGCCACAGGGGCCCCAGACACTAGGCTAGCGCGGCCCAGGTCCTGGCTGCGCCACCATGGTGTGAGGAGGCCTGGGGCCACCTTTGACATCGCCCCTTCGCCTATAAAGACCCCCCGACGGGAAAAACCTAAGTACCCGATCAATTTTCTAGAACACATCGCGATCCACCGCCACCGTCGACCCGAAGATCGGGAGGGTCCAGAAGCTCTTCCTGGCACCCTGCTGGAGAGGGAATCACCACCGGAGGTCTTCTTTATTGCCATGCTTGCCTCCGGAGCGATGAGTGAGTAGTCTACCTTGGACTATGGGTCCATAGCAGTAGCTAGATGGTTGTCTTCTCCACCATGTGCTTCATGTTTAGATCTCATGAGCTGCCCTACATGATTGAGATCACCGTTATGTAATTCTACATGTTTGGTTTACTGAAATATATCTTATGTTATCTCTCCATAAGATATCTTATGTTCCGATGAATATTGGTGTTATGATTGAGTTGCTATACTGAAATATATCTTATGTTATTTCTATGTTGTTTATGATCTTGCATGCTCTCCGTTGTTAGTAGCTATCTTGGCCGAGTAGTTGCTAGTGACTCCAAGAGGGGGTATTTATGCTCGATAGTGGGTTCATGCCTCTATTTAATCTGGGGGAGTGACAGAAACCTCTAAGGTTGTAGATGTGTTGTTGCTACTAGGGAGAAAACAACATTCATATGCTCAAGGGCATATGCTTTGTTTACATTACACACTTTGCTTAATGCAATTATCTATTGTTCGCAACTTAATACTTGTGGAGTTCTCGGATTGATTCGCCACAAGTGGATTATTAGTCATAGATGCAGTTGGATGGCGGTCTATGTATTTTGTTGTAATGCCCAGAGTAAATCTCATAGTGATCTTCTTGACATATCACGTTATCTTTATTCTATCAATTGCCCAACTATAATTTGTTTACCCAGCATGTGTTATTTATCTTATGGAGAGACACCACTAGTGAACTGTGGACCCCGGTCCTATTTTCATCATATTGATATCACCTGTTTACTTTACTCGCACTGTTTACTTTACTTGCATACTTCTACTGCTTTTCACTCGATACGCTCATAACCTTTGTTTCAAGCAAACCGGTGAGATTGACAACCTCATCGCAAGTTGGGAGCAAAGTACTTGGTTGTGTTGTGTGCAGGTTCCGCGTTGCAGCTAGCAAGCAAAGCTTGGACGAGGCGCCATATATAAATTGTCTGAAGCTGTCGCAAACTAGCAAGCATCACCTTCAGTCGCATTGTCTACTTTTCTCTCCTGATCGACATAACCTTGGTTTCTTAACTGAGGGAAAACTAGCTGCTATACTCATCATACCTTCCTCTTGGGGTTCCCAACGGGCTGGTCATTCACCACGCATCACTAGAGTGTTCTGAGTAATGAAAATGAGTGTGTCTCTCTCCAAAACAAGCATGCTGGGATCCAACAATATACTACAGCAAACAAAACAAAAAAGGACTGAAAACAAAAGATGCTCTAAGAACAACACATAGCATATGAAGCAATAAAAATATAGTGTCTTGAAAGATGACCTGATATTTTTGTAGATGAACAAGGGGGGTACATTGGGCATCCCCAAGATTTGATGCTTGTACTTCTTGGATATTTCTTGGGGTGACATGGGCATCCCCTAGCTTGAGCTTTTGTCCATCCTTCATCTCACCACATCATTCTCCTTTCCCTACACTTGAAAACTTCCTTCATACAAAACTTCACACAATTCTCAATAACAACATTAGTGTATGCAAGATAGTAGATCCAATTTTGGTTTAGTATCAACTCAAGTAAAACATCGATTAAAACATTAGATACTGTAGCAACTTCCTTTAAAAGTTCTTTCGATCAAAAGAACTCAAAAAGAAAGAGATTAAGAGGCAAATGCAAATAGTGGCAAAAATCTGTCAAAACAGAACAACAGGTAAAGATCGATTTTTTCAAAAATCTTCTGTTACACAAATTGAAAAGTGCAAAATTAACGAAAGTTAGATAATAACCTGGGGCATGTGCACAAAAAATTGCAAATTAAAATACTCTTCTGAGATTTTTTACAACGAAGAACATAAATCTGTTTCTAGACACCAACTCCCCCAAATCTTACTTCCTCCCCATTAGAGGCTACTCTTGGCACAAAAACGAAATAAAAAGGATAAGGAGAGGTCGCTATAGAGGTAACAACTTTCAAGACTCAAAGAAACAAAAATAAACTGAAAGCAAAAATATAATGGGTTGTCTCCCAAAAGCTCTCTCTTTATAGACAATAAGATAGGCATAGTGATTTTAAAATATGCTCACGTAAGAAATAAGAGTTGAAGCAAAAGAGAGCATCAAAAAGTAAATATGAAACACTTTTAAGTCTAACCCACTTCCTATGAAAAACAATCTTGTAAAGAAACAAGTCATGAAAGCACAAAGCAACAAGCATAGGAAAACAAAACAAGTGCAACTTCAGGATTTTCAACATAAAGAGGGGAAACTTAATATTGTTGAGATGCATAAAACCATGTTTCCCTCTCTCATAATAACATTCAGTAGCATCATGAATAAAATGAACAATATAAATATCACCTAAAACATTCTTATCATGAGCCACATGCATAAAAGAATTAATACTCTCCACATAAACATAGTCATTCTTATTAATTGTAGTGGGAGCAAATTCAACAAAATAGCTATCATTATTATTCTCATCACCATAGTCATCAAATATAGGAGGCATATTGTAATCATAATTAATTTTCTCCTCAATAGTAGGTGGACTGAAAATATCATATTCATCATTGTAATCATCATATATTGGAGGTATAGTATCATCAAAGTAAATTTTCTCCTCCGTGCTTGGGGGACTAAAAAGATCATTTTCATAAAAACTAGCTTCCCCAAGCTTAGACTTTTCCATAGCATTAGCAATAATGGTGTTCAAAAAATTCATACTAATAAAATTGCTATTAGCATGCAAATAAAGTTCCATAGGTTTTGTCACATCCCAAAATTTTGGAATGTGAAATAAATAAAATAGGAACCATGTATGTTTGTCTTGATTTAAATTCCACAAGGATTTAAAACTTTTTGAATTATTTAAAATCCTTATTAGAAAAACCATTTCAAACTTTCTATTATTCCTTGAAGAACTCATTTGAGAAAATAAGATTTCAAAATACCATTTTGTATTTATTCAAATACTATGCAAGCACATTTGCAAAGGAAATATTTTACAAAATGATTTATATCAAATAAAGTTTGCAATGCCAAAAGCATGTTTGCAAATAAAACCCAAATACTACTTTTATAAAGTATATGCCTTGAATTTAAAAAAGATTATTTTCAAACCATATTTCTAATATGCAAAGAAAGACCTATTTGACTAATACTCAGTTTTTGTTGAAAACTTATTCTGATCTTGGAAACTGATTCTTTATTGATTTAAAATGATATTTCGAGTTTTTAGAAAATTTTAGCAATTGGTTTGAAATCATTTGAATGTCAAAATCAAAAATTATGAAAAGATCAAAAAGAAACAGAAAACAGAAAAAGAAAAAGAAGAAAAGAAGAAAAAAACTAGAAAAGGCCCCCGGGCAACGTTTCAGCCCAGCAGCAGAAGTGGCCCATGGCCCAATAAGCCCACCCAAACCGGTACCCTCTCTTCTCTCTCCCTCCCACTGACATGCAGGCCCCAGCTGTCGGGCCACCTCAGCATCTTCAACCTCCAGCCAGAAATCACGCCCAAGACCCCTGCGCACGCAATCTTCTCTCCCTTTTCAATTCGGTTGATGCCCTACACGATTCGCCATCCCTCCACGCCTATAAAGGTTTCCCCGATCTCCTCTCTCTCATGCACCCATTTTCCCTCTCTCTCCGTCGCCAGGCTGCGTGAGATCAAGCGCGCCATCCCGCAGACGCCACCGCAGTTCATCGATGATCCCGGTAAGCCCCGACCCTTCCCCACTCTTCTGTCTGCTTTGGCACCTTCCCCTCTCCCTCGGGCACCTCACAGACATAGCTCTGTCTTTTCTTGTGCTCCATAGCGCCGTGCTCGGCCTCGACCAGATCCTGCTACCCGCGACCTCAACCCCGGCGAGCAATCACCGGATAAGTGGAGCGCCTCGAGGTCGCTCGCTTCACCAACAGACTCGCCCTGAGCCCTAGAACCCCACGGTAATCTCCTTGAACTTCATCTCCCTCTGTATTGCCGGGAACGTCCGATGCCCAAAACCTCCCTGCCACGCCAGCTAACTCCGATTGTACCTCCTCGACGCTCCAAGACGCTATCAATGACGTAGATCACGCAATCGAGTTCACCTTGCTCTCCTGCACGCCGTACACATCTCCATCGCCTCCGAAAGCCTCCGGAATGTCATCGCCGTTCACCTCTGGCTGCAACCTCACCAGAGATCCGCCGAAACCCTAACCCCCCTGTGGTGAGCCTCTCCCCTCTCTCTCGTCCATTGGATCTGGATCTAATTGGCTAGATTAGATCACTTAATCAAACCGGTACTGTTAGATCTGGGCCGCCCGATCTACATAAAATACAACGGCTCTAATCTGTTCTAGATCCAAATCGGTACCGGCAAATCGGAGGCTGCCACGTTAGGTTTAAGTTTATGTTTAATTTAAAATAGCCAGAATAGGTTTGAATCTTGTAAAATTCATATCTCGAGATCTACTGATCCAAAAATTGCAAATAAGATGTCCCTGAACTCCTAAAATTGTGTAGAACACAATTATGAAATAAAATTTGTCTTTTGAACTACTTGAAAACATTCAAATTTAAAAATATGAGTTGAGTGTTTCTGATATAGTTCAAATTCTATAAATCCTTTTCACTTGATTCTTTTTGCAAATTGATCATATTTTTGTCCTATGTCCAGTAGAACCACTGCACAAATTATTTGAACCAATTTTATCAAGTATTCAAATACAAATGAGGATTTGAGTATTTTCTCTCTAAATTTAATTCTATAAATATCTTTGGCATAATTCCTTTTGCCAATTGCCTACCTTGATATTGAAAAGCCACCAGAACACTTCACACACTTTTTACACTTATTCAAAGTCAACTCCATTAGTTCATCATTTTTGCAAGTTTTGGTTGTGTTAATTGAGCACCTTGCAAATATCAATCCAAATTCCTATTGGGCACTTTGTGATATTTGACTATTGTCCCACTCTACCAAGTGGTGTGAAATATCCTAAATCCTAATGACCACCTCTACCATGACTTATTGAAAATTCTACTCTCTATCCTTGCCTAAGTGCAAAACTATCAACTCCATCTTACCCAGCTTCTTCTAAGTATTTTGACTACCCCATCCAACACTATGGCATAGAAGTTTTCCCATATCAAGACCATGGAGAAGAAGTTGAAGAGAATACAAGAAGTTGAAGGAAAAGAAGAAGTTCAAGAGAAGACAAGGAGATGAAGGAAAACAAGAAGATCAAGAGAAGAGAGCCCAAGTCAAGAAGATGAAAGTGACAAACCTCATGACTTAGAATTTATCCATCCAACTTCTCAAACAAAGCCTAAGAATCTCCTTGAAGCTATTTTTACTAAGTGTTTGGCACTTCCTAACAATTTAGAAAACCCACATCAATCCTTAGAAGTGCTTGACTTAGCCATTCTCTCCATCCATATCAAGTCAACTTCATGGCACAATCTTTTGTCCAATTATCACTAAGACTTTGAAGACTAAGCTAAAACAAATAGGAATCTTTTGTTGTCTTGTTTGATTATGTTGCCTTGCATGGTGTGTTTATGTTGTGTTACTTTTTATCTTATAGTTGTACGGAGAGCCACGTGTGTTGATTAAGAGAAGTATGATCTTCTGAAATTTCTAAGGCAAGTGTCACTCTTATTCATAAAATTCCCAACGTTTTACTATGCATGTAGTGTTTCCCTTCTTTTAATAATATGCATGTGTAGATTGTTATGCTTGCTACCTCCTATTTAGGATATCCCTGATTACCCTTTTAGAAGAAACACCGTAAGTGTAGATTGCTTAGTTGTGCTATAGAATTCGTGGTTGGGATTCCACATGTTCTTTTATTAAGTATGAAAACTATGTTTTGCAAAAACTAAGAAAAACAACTAAGTTAATGAAACACCTGGGTGGAATTGGTAAGATGGATTTATGTTGAGTGGTTACACCAGAGTCATTTCTATGGCGGTCGCCTATATCTCACTTGAAGGATGGCCACCTAGGAACAAAGAGATTGGAGACTTTCAAGTCGTGAAGCTTCCAGTGCAGCCATGAGTCATATGGGCTCTGTCTTGACCAATTAAGTTGTGAGAACTCAGCCAGACGGACAGAGGGTGGTAGTGAATTGTAGGATGGAACGCGTCTGGGTTGGTGTGAGGGATTGCTTCTGAAAGATCTCGTCTTAGTCTTCACCTGGCCATTTGAGCAAAATGAGCATCATGGCAAAAGGGGTTGACTGAGTCTTGTGGGAAAAGTGCACAACCCCTGCAGAGTGTTAAAACTAAGTACTTAGCCGTGTCCCCGGTTATGGACAATTTTGAGCGACATGATTTTGAAGCTGTTCAAGGATCTCCTCATCCAAACTTCTTAAAAATAAAAACGTGAAGGGTTAACAAGGGATTGTTGTGTGATCATAATTATGTGCACCTGGTGGATTTCTGTGTGTGCATAATTAATTAGGAGCACCTGGTGGATTCGAGTGTGTGCAACAGTGCTTTAAAAGGGAAATGCGATCTTTTGAAAAGTAGGATAAACAATTGCTTTTCTGCAAGCTTAGCCTCTAGATCCACTTAGCCAAATATTCATTTAAGTGTTAGGTTCCCTTTGTGTCCACCAAAAAGAGACATCTTGCCAATACAATTCAAGTGTATTGACCCTTTGTGGCTGCAACGTTTCATGTTGCGGGTTTTGATGATAAGAAATGTACGACAGGGTTACGAGTCTATCTGCAGCATGTTCGCGTGTGGCACATGAAGAAGAAGGACTCCATGCTATTTTTTATTTTGTGGTAAACTCTGATAGCTTAATGCTATGAGTATTGTAAAGTTTCTTTATGTAATTGCTGGATCATGCGATGTAATAAAATGACCTTTGTTTCTTGATATTACATCTTAAACTATGTGTGCTAGCGTTTGATCCTGGGACTAGCACTGAAAAGCACAGGGATCGTCATCTTTAAAAGGTGAGGTCCCTACAGATGGTATCAGAGCATTGTGTTGCCCTTAGGTTTGTGACCCTAGGATTGGACAAAAACCCCTTAGAAATATGGGAGTTGCTTTTATTTCTAAGATAAAAATTTACACACTCATTACCTCGTAAACTCTTCCCTTAGTCATTTTTGTCTCTACTCCTCTTCAGTTCAACTCAAAGACGAAGAGCTTCAACTTGAACACCTCAAAGGACTTCAAGATCCACCCACCCCTATCAACAAAGGAAGCAAATTGAAGGAGTCTAGAATAAAAGGTCTATGCGTCAATAGTTCTAGGACTTAGAAATTCTTACGAAGGATCTTGATAACAATAGGACCAACGAACTGCTTTGCAAACGATGAGCTACTTGCCCCACTCAAAGAGAATGATAAGATGACGAGAAAGATTTGGAAATACCCGAGGATTTAAAAGTTTATCCAAGTTTTACTTTCTTGTTATAACATTCTTTCACTACTTATTCTGTTGTTTTAAAATCTTTTAGATGGGCAACATCAATGAATCCGTCAAGAAAGGACACATGATGACCATGACCCTGAAATGTGAGACTGAGTTTCCCAAAGCACTGAAGAACATCATGTTAAGCATGGGAAGCTATAAAAGAACTTGGAGAGAGACTCAAGTGGAGACTTTATAATACTCAGAAGGACCTCAAAAAAGAAAGAGAGGATACTACTGAACTGAAGGAAACCATAAGTCAACTTCAAGGTGACATGGTAGAGCTTGCAGCTCTGAAGAAGCAGATAGACCAAAACAATGGATCTGTCTGAAAAAGGAACCAAGAAGCTTTAGTTGGACCTCCATTTAAGACTTTTAATAAGTAACATCATTGTAATAAATGTTTATGATCATACTGACTTGTGCAATGATCGTACCTTTCATTTGTATTAAAACTTGATTGCTTAATGAGATGAATGCTTGTTGAATGTTTATTGATTGTAAGGTGATTTGCCTTGAATCATTGCTAACTGGTAGGAACATTCTTTAGAAGTTTTCCACTCTATTCTTCTCCATGTTAAAAACCTAAACCCTACCCTAAAACTTAAACAGATGCATCATCAAAGCCAGAACAGCCTCAACAACTCTCAGATGGACTTAGTAATGCAGAGGATGATAGAAACGCATACCCAGTTGACTCAAGTGGTAACCCAAAATATGATCAGCATCAAGAGCAATGAGTTACCCCCAGGAGTGCAGCAAATGCTAGATGCACATACTCACATTGTGCAAATGGCATCTCGGATCATGACTAACAACAACAACAACAACGATGACATATCACCAAGTGACCCTAGCAATGGCAAGCCCGAAGAACATGTTGTGACAAGAAACCAAGCTTGCAAACTCTATGGAGATATAGGACATATATCTAAGGAGTGTGAGGAGCAATGCCATAGTTGTGGAAGAGATCATTGTAATGAAGAATGCCGCTTCTCGAGGGTTATGTGTATTTTGTGTGAGGGAACAAATCACATCCTCACAGAATGTCATCTCTATGCTATGGTGGATTAAGTGAATCAACAAGTCAAGCAGAAGTTACATCAATCACTCAAGAAAGCGGGTGCTGAATTCGAGCCCGAGGAGGCAGAACATTTTGTCACTACCAAGAGAAACAACCTGAGCAGAAGACTACAAGTAACCAAAAATAACCACAAGAAGGGGGAAAGGTTTCCCTCAATCATAATGGAGTATGAGAAGCAAGAATTGGAAGCTCTTCTAGCCCTAGAGATGCCAAAGAAGAAGAAAGATATCAGCCAAGTAGAGTGCCGAGAATGTAAAAGGTTAGGACACTATTCATGGGACTGCCCAGATAAGGAGAAATGCAAAGAGCGTGAGAAAGAGGGTTATATAATCAATGGGGGGCAAAAGAAGGATCATGCTCAAGATATCTGTTTCAACTATCGCGAGTCTGGACATTATACTACAAATTGTCCAGAAAAGTATAGTGGAAAAGATTTCAGCCTTGTCACTTGTTTCAAATGTGGCAACAAAGGACATTATGCAAATAAGTGTTCTGAGAAGTACTCAGAGTGCCAGTAAGTAAGGACAACTGAAGGATGACACACTATAGTGGGATATAGTAACACATTGATGAGCAACCAACGTAGAAGATGTCGTATGCAACTGCTATTTTGGAATAAATGTCATAAGGATATGTAAGGAGTGAAATAAGAGACTATGTGGTGTGGGTAGTACTCTCATGATGTAATAAGGTGGAATGAAAATCTTCATATATATTTTCAAATCAATCTTTTATGCAGATCTCGCTCTAGTAATGTTGTTAATACCCATAAAATGAGGTTGTATGGAAAGCAAATTTCGCCAAGGAAAAAGATCATTGAAGGATTCTACCACTTGTGAGATAATACCATATAGGAATTTTCACGCAAACAATAACCAAGGACACGATAGAAGTTTCCAAAAAAAAGTGTGCCTAATGGTCTCGAACAATGGTTCAATCTTCATGAAAGTTGTTTTTATCAAACTAGTGAGGTGACCAAGAGTTAGTGTACGAGATGTACCAAACTGAAATACAAGGTAACGATTGGGTGCATTATGGATTGGCCCCCATGATGACTACTCAAATTGTTCGCTCTTGATATGAGTAATGGTAAATCTAAAGAGACATACCTACAAGAGAGACGATGTTGATAAGCCAAAACCTTTGGAGGATAAGATATTGTATCCTTACAATAGGCAAGTGTTGCCAAACGTAGGAATCCGGTGAGGATGAACCACAAGCTTACCGTTGAAGATGACTTGCAATGGAAGATGACCCAGTGCCAACTCAAAACCAAGGTGTGCCCCGTCTGAACCCAAAGACCTAGACTATCTACAAAGGTTTCTTTTGAGGGTGGTAGCCCACCTAGTATCCCAACCCCATCTTTCTTTCTAGCCTCTCCAAATCTCGGGGACGAGATTTCTTTTAAGGGTGGTAGTCTGTCACATCCCAAAATTTTGGAATGTGAAATAAATAAAATAGGAACCATGTATGTTTGTCTTGATTTAAATTTCACAAGGATTTAAAACTTTTTGAATTATTTAAAAGCCTTATTAGAAAACCATTTCAAACTTTCTATTATTCCTTGAAGAACTCATTTGAGACAATAAGATTTCAAAATACCATTTTGTATTTATACAAATACTATGCAAGCACATTTGCAAAGGAAATATTTTACAAAATGATTTATATCAAATAAAGTTTGTGATGACCCACAAGTATAGGGGGTGTATCGTAGTACTTTCGATAAATAAGAGTGTTGAACCCAACGAGGAGCAGAAGGTGTTGATGAGTGGTTTTGATCAAGGATTCACTGTAAATACTAGCAAACATGTTTTCAGGGGTATTTGGTAATACGAGTAAATAAAGCGTGAGTAAATAAAAGACAGTAGTAACAATTGCAGCAAGTGGCCCAATCCTTTCTTCAGCAAAGGACAAGCCGGTTGTGTAACTTATAATAACCAAACGTTCTCGAGGACACACGGGAGTTTCTGTCAAGAGCTTTCGCTTCATAAAGCCAATAGTCTTTATTGGTTTGATAGGTGTTATGGGGGTGAACCTGTGCTAGCGCACTACCCTTACTAGGATCAATACACACTTGTGATTATACCCTCCTGCAAGCATCCGCAAATACAAGAAAGTAATTAAGATAAATCTAACCACAGCCTTAAACTCTAAGATCCTACGCTCCCTGGTGCAATGGTTTCCCAATGGAGGTTTAGGTTTCTGTCACTCCAGCAACCCCACAATTGGTAGCCAAATACACAATGCATCTCACTAGGCCCATAAATGGTGAAGTATCATGTAGTCGACGTTCACATGACACCACTAGTGAAATAGCACCACAACAATATCAAACCATTAAATATTTCTCAACAATAATTCACTACTAGCATCTTGACTTCTCCCATGTCCTCAAGAACTAAACGAACTACTCACAAGATATCATATGGATCATGATCAGAGGTGAAATAATGGTAAATAACAATCTGAACATAAACCTTAATTCAACGGTTCCACTCAATAGCATCAACTACAAAAGTAATCAACACCGGGAAAGTTTCCCCTATGAATATAACAAGATCCAACTCAAGATGTTACAGCGGGATGGCGTGGTGATGGTGGAGATGAAGGTGCTGGTGATGGAGATGATGATGATGATCCCGATGAAGTCCGGTGCGATGGTGATGACGATGGCGATGATCTCCCCTTTCTGAGAAGGAATTTCCCCGGCAGATTTCTCCCTGCCGGAGAGCTTTTCTCTCTCTGGTGTTTTCCGCCCCGCAGAGGCGGCGGTGTCTAACTCTGAGCCCCCCCTTGACTTAGGTTTTCGGGGACGATGAAGTACGCGAAGGGGCGAGACCAGAAGTGGGCCAGGGTGGCCTCACACTGGGCTGGTGCGGCCAGGGGTTAGGCCACGCCACCCTGGCGTGAGGGCCCCTCCTGGCTCCTCTCGACTCCTCCTTCTGGCTTCCTGAGTCTTCTGGGAAAATATAATTTCCTAGTATTTTTTTGGAATTTTCCTAATCTTCAAAATATGGTCCCTTGATGGTCCTTTTTCCAGCAGAATCCTGACTCCGGCAGCAAATCCTCCAATGATCATCAAACATGTGAAAACAAAGGAAATAACATAAGTATCATATCTAAATATGAAATATATCAATGAATAACAGTAAATTATGATACAAAATAGTGATGCAAAATGGACGTATCAACCCCCCCAAGCTTAGACCTCGCTTGTCCCCAAGCGAAAACTAAACTCGGTAAACATGACCACAGGTTTATGGAGTGAAGTGTCGATAATCAAAATACGGACAAGAAGCATCACATTTACCAAGGCACAAATTATAATAGACAGCAACTTCCCTTTATAAGATATAGACTTGCAATAGGTAAAAGGGAATCACATGTAAATATGCACAAGGTAAACTATAATTGGCAATGGCAAACCTTAGTTCTTGGTCAAAGAATGAAGAACAAGCTATTCTTTCTTTTGACCGGAGCCTTTTAAAACAGAGCTAATATAGCAAAGACTATATGCTCAACAAAACAAACTTTTGCATTCATAGAAAGCTTTCAAATATATATTCCTTCAGACAAAAGCATTATACAAAACAAGGAAGATAGTAAACATGATTAAACGGATCAACATATGGATGAGTGAAACATAACAACTCAAGTGCTTGCTGGAGATAGAAGGAAATAGGTTGACTCAACATAAAATTAAAAGATAGGCCCTTCGCAGAGGGAAGCAGGGATTAAACATGTGCTAGAGCTTTTCATTTGCAAAGCAGAGGTAAAAAGTTATTTTGAGAGGTGGTTGCTTTTGTCAACGACTAGGAACGGAGTTCTTGATATCTTCCATACTAAACAAGTGAGAGCGGTTCCGAGATGTTTGATTAATTGGCACATTGGCGCTCTTTTATAGCTTTGCACTCCTCCCCACCTTTTCCTTTCTCAAACCATGGCTAACCGATTCCATCGGGTGCCGACCAACTTTCACATACCATGGAGGAGTGCTTTTCTTTTCTTTTCTTTTTGAGATTATAATGGTTTGACCAGCTCCCTTGCAAAATTAGTGACGAGCAGATGAAGCTGCCTAGTCGAGGGGTACTTAATTTAGTATGGAAGATAACAAACCCATCCACTACGTCCTCATGAGCTAAAAATAGTGGCACAAAATGAGAAGTGTTTGAAGTTTTTTGAAAGGTAGCACATGAAAATTTACTTGGAATGGCTTGAAATACCATGCATAGGAATTTATAGTGGACTCTTTGGAAGTGACTTGGCTTTTGGGAATTGGATGCACGAGAAGTATTCCCTCTCAGTACAGGTCTTTGGCTAGCAAGGCTGGGTAGCAAGCATAAGAGTTGCATGAAACAAACAAGCATACATATAATAAGAACAATCATGCAAACTCCCTTGAAGGTATAATGATTTTGACTTTGAGAATAACAATGCTTATAAGCCAAACATAAGGGAAAACTGAAGTGATGTAACTACAAGCACTTCTTTATTCTTTTCTACTCAAACCTCAAGGTAAAGTTGCTACTGACCAAGCTAGGTTTGCCAAAACCAACTAAATTTACTCATGCTCCCAAAGTGATACCAATACCAATCAACAAGACTAGTCATACAAGAGAGACTGCAAACTAACATAAAGTGTGCGGAAAGTAAACGATAAAACTTCTCATTAATATTTTATTACCGCAACTCACACCAAGGGATACATAGATAACCAACTAAGGAGGATACTTCCAAACCGCAAACTATTCTATAAGATAACTTCTCTATTCATGATATGACTCTACTTGAAAAGTAAATGAGCAAAAGGTAATGATGTGATACCGCGACACTCCCCCAAGCTTGGAACAAGACAAGGGGATGCCTATACCGATGATGAATTACTCCTTGGGTGGTATTGGTAGCAGCCTTGGATTAATGAAGTATTCTAGCATTCTGCGAAGCCTGATATTCTCTTCTTGAAGCATCTCTACCTCCCTCTTCAAGGCTCGATATTGAGTGCAAAACTCATAAGTGACCAGCATTCCCTCTTCTATCATGGGCATGGAGTTAAGATCCAAAACATGATATGTTGGTCCCTGCAGATCATGAGAAAAGATACGTCTAGCTTTCGTTGGTCCTTCAAAAACAGGGTTTTTCGGCCTTGCTCTTCCAGAACCTTGCTCCTCCTTCCACTTTTGGCCTAGGTGAACAAATTCCCAGGGTCTTTTGCCTTTGTCGTTGCTTGAGGAAGCCATGGTGCTCTCAGAACTAAAATCAACTCCTGACAGAAATAGCTCGAAACAAAACACGACGAGAAAATGATATACAGACCTCGGGGACTCCGGGGGGTTAAATAGGCGAAAATTATACATTGAAATGAAATGACAGGAGGAAACCGGGACGGAAACGAGTTCCGAGGTGCTCTCACACCTGGGTGGCGTGGCTAGGGGTGGGCCCGTGCCACCTATGTGTGAGAAGCACACCGACTCCTTTTCCTGCCCGTTTTCATCTCGTGATTTTTTATATTTAGTAAAAATAGCAAAAATATTAAAGAAAAAGCTTTTCGCAAAACTTCTCTGACTGGAACTATTACCTATTCGAAAACGAACTCTGCAGGTACCTGCAATTTGTCTTGGATGAATTCTTCCGGGGAAACTATTTCAATAACATCAACATCTTCATTATAAGAATCTCCAGAAATATAATGTTTGAGTCTTTGCCCATTCACCACTTGTGTAGAGTCATCCTTCAATGAAGCAATCTTAATAGCACCTGAGCGGTACACTTCCACAATAACATATGGTCCTTCCCATTTAGAAAGTAATTTTCCTGCAAAAAATCTGAGACGAGACCTATACAATAGAACTTTCTCACCAACATGAAACTCTCTCTTAAGAATTCTCTTATCATGCCATTGCTTGACTTTCTCTTTAAAAAGCCTGGCATTCTCATACGCTTCGTTTCTCCACTCATCTAGAGAACTCAAATCTAATAACCTTTTCTTACCGGCTAGTTTAAAATCTCTATTAAGCTCTCTCACTGCCCAAAAAGCTTTGTGTTCTAATTCTAAAGGCAAGTGACACGCTTTTCCATAAACCATCTTATAAGGAGACATACCCATGGGGTTCTTATAAGCAGTTCTATAAGCCCATAAAGGATCGTTTAACTTACTAGCCCAATTTTTCCTAGATCTATTCACAGTCTTCTGCAAGATAGACTTGATTTCTCTATTAGAAAGCTCTACCTGCCCACTAGTTTGGGGATGATAAGCAGAAGCAATTCTATGAATAACATCATATTTAGCAAGAGTTTTTCTAAAACCACCGTGAATAAAATGAGAACCTCCGTCAGTCATAAGATATCTAGGCACACCAAACCTAGGAAAAATAACATCCTTAAGCATTTTTAACGAGGTCTCACCATGGGCACTCTTTGTAGGTATGGCTTCTACCCATTTAGTAACATAATCAACAGCAACAAGTATGTGGGTATAGCCTTTTGAAGGAGGAAAAGGACCCATAAAGTCAAATCCCCAACAATCAAATGGTTCAATAACAAGAGTGTAACTCATAGGCATTTCATTGCATCTAGAAATATTACCAACCCTTTGACATTCATCGCAAGATAAAACATACCTTCTAGCATCTTTAAAGAGGGTTGGCCAATAAAAACCTGATTGTAGAACCTTTTGCGCGGTTCTATCTCTAGCATGATGCCCTCTATAAGCACTACCATGGCATTTTCTTAATATCTCTTGTTGCTCATATTCCGGTACGCATCTTCGCATAATACCATCAACTCCTTCTTTATATAAGTGTGGGTCATCCCAAAAATAATGCCTCAAATCATAGAAGAATTTTCTTCTTTGCTGAGCTGTAAAGGTTGGAGGCAAATACTTGGAAACAATAAAGTTAGCATAATCAGCATACCAAGGAAGGTCTCGTGAAGTTACATTTATTGCAGCCAACTGTTCATTTGGAAAACTATCATTAACAGGAATAGGATCAAAAGAAATGTTTTCCAATCTAGACAAGTTGTCAGCCACAGGATTTTCAGCACCTTTCCTATCTACGATATGCAAATCAAACTCTTGTAAAAGCAACACCCATCTAATAAGCCTAGGCTTAGCATCCTTCTTAGTCATAAGATATCTAATAGCAGCATGATCAGTATGAATAGTAACTTTAGAATCAACAATGTAAGATCTAAACTTATCACATGCAAAAACAACAGCAAGAAACTCTTTCTCAGTAGTAGCAAAATTCTTCTGAGCAGCATCAATAGTCTTACTAGCATAATGAATAACATTCAACTTATTATCTACTCGCTGTCCAAGAACAACACCAATAGCAAAATCACTAGCATCACACATAATTTCAAAAGGTAAATTCCAATCAGGTGGTTGAACAATAGGAGCAGTAGTTAAAGCCTTCGTAAGAGTTTCAAAAGCTTCCTTACAATCATCATCAAAGACAAATGGTACATCTTTTTGAAGAAGATTAGTAAGAGGCTTTGAAATCTTAGAGAAATCTTTAATAAACCTCCTATAGAAACCAGCATGACCAAGAATACTACGAATACCTTTAACATCTCTGGGACAGGGCATTTTCTCAATTGCCTCCACTTTTGCTCTGTCAACTTCATTACCTCTTTCAGAAATTTTATGTCCAAGGACAATTCCTTCATTCACCATAAAGTGGCATTTCTCCCAATTAAGAACAAGGTTAGTTTCTTCGCACCTCTGCAAAACTTTATCAAGGTTGTGCAAACAATTATCAAAAGAAGTTCCATAGACGGAGAAATCGTCCATGAAGACCTCCACAATTTCTTCACAAAAGCCATGAAAAATAGCAGACATGCATCTTTGAAAAGTAGCAGGGGCATTGCATAAACCAAACGGCATACGTCTATAAGCATAGGTTCCATAAGGACAAGTAAAAGTGGTTTTCTCTTGATCTTCCTTCTTAACAGCAATTTGAGAAAAACCAGAATAACCATCAAGGAAACAAAAATGAGTCTTCTTAGACAACCTTTCTAACATGTGATCTATAAACGGTAAAGGGTAATGATCTTTCTTAGTAACTTTGTTTACCTTGCTATAATCAATGCACATTCTATAACCAACTACTACCCTTTGAGGAATAAGCTCGTTATTCTCATTAGGCACAATAGTCATACCTCCTTTCTTAGAACATAATGAACAGGACTAACCCATCTACTATCAGCAATAGGATAAATAATACCAGCATCAAGGAGTTTTAATACCTCATTTCTTACCACATCCTTCATCTTAGGAATTAGGCGGCGTTGATGCTCCACGACTGGCTTCGCGTCTTTCTCCATATTAATGGCATGCTGACATAAAGTGGGAGAAATCCCTTTTAAATCATCAAGAGTATATCCCATAGCTCCTTGGTGTTTCCTCAATATCTCCAATAATCTTTCTTCTTCCTTTCCTGAAAGTTTAGAGCTAATAATAACAGGATATATTTTCTTATCATCTATATAAGCATATTTAAGATTATCAGGCAAAGGCTTTAATTGAAAAACAGGATCTTCCTTAGGCGGCAAAGTGGTACCAAGATCCTCCACAAGAAGATTATGCTTGATTAATGGTGGTTGACAAAGAAGGATATCGTCAATCTCTTCTCTTTCCTTACTGAAAACATCACTTTCATGATCTTCCATGAATTGCTGCAAGGCATTATTAGGAGCAAGCGCAATAGAAGCAAGCTATTCAACTCGAAAATTTTCATTAGGCGTGTCATTTTCATAAGAAGTCTTAGCAAACTTGGAAAAATTAAACTCATAAGACTCTCCATTAAACTTAGTAAAAAAATTCTCCTTCTTACAATCTATCACGGCGCCACAAGTGTTCAAAAATGGTCTACCAAAAATAATAGGACAAGTTTTACTAGCCTCCTTACCAAGTACTAGAAAATCAGTAGGGTATTTAGTCTTACCGCAAAGAACTTCCACATCTCGAACAATACCAAGAGGCCAAATAGTCTCTCTGTTAGAAAGCTGAACAACCACATCAATATCTTCAAGTTCACAAGCGCCAATCTCATGCATAATTTATTTGTAAAGCTCTAAAGGAATAGCGCTTGCACTAGCACCAATATCACATAAACCATAATAGCAATGATCTCCAATCCTGACAGAAATAACAGGAACACTTGTTTTCCTATGCTTTTTAGGATGTGAGAGAATGTTAGAAGCATCTTCACAAAAAAGAATATATTCATCCCCTACATCTTTAGTAGCAAGATACTTCAATATAGCTACAGGAGACTTAATAGTAATTTGCTCATCAGGTTCTGCAGCTTTCTTAGTACTTTTATTAGACACACTTACCACAGTAGAATACTTTTTTACCTTAGCAGGGAAAGGTGTCTTCTCAAAATAAGGTTCAGGCACAATGCTATCAACAATACAAACTTCAGTAGCTGCAGCAGGTATATGACTAATAGAGTCTTTATAAGACGCATGATATTTGTTCCAATCTTTCTTTGGAACATCAAGATAAGAGGCAAAGGCCTTAAGGCAATTAGCAAGTATTTGTAAATCAAGACCATAAGCACTGCTAACACTATGAAAGTCATTGGTTCCCATAAAGGATTTAATGCATTCATAATCATAGTTTATACCTGACTTCCTACCTTTGTTGTTTTCCCATCCTTCAGCATTCTCTTGTATACGGTCAAGAAGTTTCCACTTATCATCTTCTTTCATATGAGTAAATGATCCAAAGCAAGAACCATCCAAATAATCCTTATCAGGAAGAGTAAGCCGCGCATAAAAATTATCAATAACAATATTATTGGGGAGCTCATGAATGGGGCATTTGAGCATTAATAACTTCAATCCCCCCCCCCACGCTTGGGCAATACTTTCTCCATCATGAGGCCAAAAATTATATATCCGGTTATGGTCTTTATGAATTTCACTTGGAGGATAAAACTTGGAATAAAAGAGATGTACAATGTCCTCCCATGCCATAGATGGACCATCTTGGAGTAGTCGATACCACTCTTTAGCTCTGCCTTTCAATGATAAAGAGAATAATTTCTTCTTGACCTAGCTTGGTGAAATACCTGCACACCTGAACAACTCGCATAATTCATGTATAAATAATAAGTGATCACCCGGATGGACAGTTCCATCTCCTGAATAGCAGTTATCCATAATACGCCCAACAATTTTCATAGGTATTTTAAAAGGATCAATTTTAGCAGGTGGTGGCGGTGGTGGTTCATCCACATGTGCAACAGTAGTAGAAGTGTTTCCAAATAGGAAACCAAATGGAGAGTTCTCCATAGCAGAGTAAAATAAAAATAAATGACAAAATAAAAACAATACTCACAGCGACGGTTACCTTTACCAATTCCACTCGTCAATAGCGCTAAGCTCCCTGGCAACGGCGCCAAAAAATAGTCTTGATGACCCACAAGTATAGGGGGTGTATCGTAGTACTTTCGATAAATAAGAGTGTCGAACCCAACAAGGAGCAGAAGGTGTTGATGAGTGGTTTTGATCAAGGATTCACTGTAAATACTAGCAAACAGGTTTTCAGGGGTATTTGGTAATACGAGTAAATAAAGCGCGAGTAAATAAAAGACAGTAGTAACAATTGCAGCAAGTGGCCCAATCCTTTCTTCAGCAAAGGACAAGCCGGTTGTGTAACTTATAATAACCAAACGTTCTCGAGGACACACGGGAGTTTCTGTCAAGAGCTTTCGCTTCATAAAGCCAATAGTCTTTATTGGTTTGATAGGTGTTATGGGGGTGAACCTGTGCTAGCGCACTACCCTTACTAGGATAAATACACACTTGTGATTATACCCTCCTACAAGCATCCACAAATACAAGAAAGTAATTAAGATAAATCTAACCGCAGCCTTAAACTCTAAGATCCTACGCTCCCTGGTGCAATGGTTTCCCAACGGAGGTTTAGGTTTCTGTCACTCCAGCAACCCCACAATTGGTAGCCAAATACACAATGCATCTCACTAGGCCCATAAATGGTGAAGTATCATGTAGTCGACGTTCACATGACACCACTAGTGAAATAGCACCACAACAATATCAAACCATTAAATATTTCTCAACAATAATTCACTACTAGCATCTTGACTTCTCCCATGTCCTCAAGAACTAAACAAACTACTCACAAGACATCATATGGATCATGATCAGAGGTGAAATAATGGTAAATAACAATCTGAACATAAACCTTAATTCAACGGTTCCACTCAATAGCATCAACTACAAGAGCAATCAACACCGGGAAAGTTTCCCCTATGAATATAACAAGATCCAACTCAAGATGTTATAGCGGGATGGCGTGGTGATGGTGGAGAAGAAGGTGCTGGTGATGGAGATGATGATGATGATGATCCAGATGAAGTCCGGTGCGATGGTGATGACGATGGAGATGATCTCCCCTGTGACGACCTCAAATTTGATACAAATTTGAAGTGCCCGTTATGTATTCCACCGCAATCCCAGAACCATTGTTGCGATATACATAACGTAGTTGGTAACCAGTTCCATAGACATTACAATACGATGGTTCAAATACAATGGTAACAGAGACCAAGTTCATATTACAACACAATATAGCAGCGGAAATAACGTCTTCGGGTCCATGCCTTCACCCTACAGGCAATGGCGACTCATGGAGACGAGCTTAGTTCTGGTACTCTTCTTCATACCCTTCCTCCTGGTACTCTTCCCCATAGTCTGGCCAAGTTGATAGCCAGGGACACAGCCATGCGTACATTGGATGCACTCGCAAACCATCTTATAAATGAAATGATGAAGTAGATATGCAAGTTTAGTATAGTGGACTAAGCACTAAGTTTATTTGCAAAAGCTAGTTTTATTTCCCAAGAATGTTCATTGGTAGAAAAGAGGTTTAGTTCTCTAAGTTCAATCTAAAGAGGAATTTCAAGTGTGTCAACATCAAGGTCAAGTCAAGTCATTCACCAAGTTCACCGTTGTTATTTTTTTTTATTCTTGACAAAAGTCAAGTACAGCTTGCCAACTGTCCATGACCGCGGACGCGGCTATTCGAATAGTTTGAAAACCTCTACAGAGGGGTACACTTTACCCACAAGATTCGATACATCTGCCGGGAGAAATCCACGGATCGTCATACACAAGTATGCGGGGTTCAGATAATCAAACAAACTCTTTCACTTGTCTACCCTAGTATGGGGATCCTCCCTACGAGTCCAGATACGGCATGGAACTCATAGTTTTTTCGGCTATAGAGTGCTACATTTTGGACTCCCATAGACAGTGGTATCCTCCGTCACAGCTATGGCGAGTCCCAGCTTCGGAAGCGTCCCCTCGGGGTCCATGCTTCTATAAGTTCAAATGAGGTCTCCCATACTAAAACAAACAAGCTACAGACTAAGCCCCTTCCCATTCAGGGGTAATGTGGTCGTACGGTATGGTTGGCTCCCATAGTACATCACTCGTTGTCATTGAGAAATACATTTCATAGTTCTTAGTCAAGATTGATTTCGTTCATAAAACCATTATGTAGGAGCAATCTCCAATTCAAGTTTCAAGTTCAGGTCACCACTTTCCAAATAGAGTTCCCCTTATAGATGACCTCAATTTTATTAGCGACTAAGCAACTACATTGAGTGATGATATCACTAAATATGATTGGATAAACTCAGCTTGATGCTCTTGCTAAGCAAGATATCACTACACTTCTATCATTCTACTCTAGCAATTCAATCATGCAATTTACTTAAAACGAGTAGAATGCAATATTAAAACTAGGCATTGGGAGTATGAATCAAAAGATGGCTTGCCTTGGTTGGCAAAGTGTCCGGGGTACTCTTCTTCTTCTTGATAATAAAATCCCCCCTCAATATCCTCCTCAGCAACACTAGCGTCTAATAATGGAGTCAACACAAAACACACCATCACTACACAATGCTAACAACACACCAAGCACACATATTTGTTTGCTAACAATAGCATTCATGTTGCATTTTATGGAGTTGGATAGCAAGTTTCTCTTCTAAGTTTTCATTAAGTGTGCAAGTTAGAGTTTCTACTATGTGTCATATGTTGTTCACTTTCTAAGCATTGGTATTGGTTTAGGGGTACTAAGACTAGTTCAAGTGGGTAGGGATTAACTAAGTGATTTGGTAATGAGGGCAAATTAATTCTAAGTGTATGATAGGGATCTATCATTTTATGCTACTAACTAGAGTTGGGTTAGGGTCTAATTGATAACACTAATAAGGTTTGAGTTGATTAAAGGTTGACTAAACAGTAGGGGGGGTTAATTAGTAAGTTCACCTTTCAAGTTTCATAATTTTAGGAGGTTTAAACAATTTTCTAGAAATATTCTAGGGTTAATAAAGCTATGGTCACACTATTCATATCTAATTAAATTCCTAATTCAAATTAAATTCCTACAGTGTAGAGCATTTTATAAGTTTTCCAACGCATATTTATTTGCTACAAATGGATTTGTAAAACTCTTGGAATTTAAGTTTGAAAATCATATCTGAATCATATTCGAATTAATTGGAAAAGGGCGGGAAAATATTAAAAATGAAACGGACCGATTTCTAACGAGCTGGGCCGATTCTGAACAGATCGCGAATGGGCCGGCCCAGAAAACGGTTCGCACGGCGGGAAAGAATAAAAACAGAACCTGGCAGGGGGGTCCCACCCGTCAGGTCACTTAACTAAACCGAATCGGTATGCCATCGCTGGATCTAGATCGAACGGCTCTGGTGCTTCGTGTTCGTCAGAGACGGGGGAGCTCACCGGCGTTGCAGCTACGACTGTTCGACGGTGAGGGCGTGACGGAGAGGAAGCAGAACTCGACGGCGACGTGCGGAATCGACTGCGGCGATGCTCCTCCGCCGATTCCCAGCGGCGGCTTGCTCCAAGGAAGTCGAACGCGACGGCGCTCTCCGCGTCCAGTACCTCGCCGGCGGGGCTGGCGACGTCGAGCTAGGGCGAGCAGGGTGAAGTGAGTGTGTCTGGGAGGTAGCTGGGGACGGGGCGAGTCTCTCCGTTTGATCGGCGGGGGTATTTATAGGTCGGAGCGACGAGGGCGAGGGTGTCCAGAAGCTCGCCGGCTCGGGGGCCCTGGCAACGTTCGAAGGTCGTACCGGGCACGGCGGCCTCGGGGGCGTGCTAGGAGGGTGCTGGCTCGGCCGCGGAGTGCTGTGGGTCGGTGCTGGCGAGGGCAGGGCGGTCGGGAGCGTGTAGAGAAGAAGAAGACTGGGAGGGGGCCCTGGGCGCAGTTCTCTTCTTCCCTCCGCTTCTCATGGCTTGGGTCGGGGCAGGGGGAGCTAGGTTCGACCGCGGCGTCTCCCAGGAGCATGGCTACAGGCCTGAGGCGAACGGCGACAGTGATCACCACAGTGATCATGATTTGTCTCCGATTTTGTCTGCCAAGTGTTCGACGAAATGTTCGCAAGAAGTTTAAATTCGAATTTTTGAAATTTTCCACTTTGGGTGATCAGCATATGAGCCAAGGTATCCAGTGGTATTTTTGTTCTGAAGAAAGGATAGGTTTTGCAGAAATCTTATTTCAAATTTTGGGTATAGTCACTGTTTCAGATTCAAACTTTGGTTGAAGTTTGAGTGATGTTCTGCTTTGAGTTTTGAGTAGCAACTGCTTGGTTGAGTTTGTATGTGACTTGGGGAAGCTCAACTAGCTGGCCAAACACTGAGGCGAGTTATAGATTTCTTAATCCAAGGGCTCAAAGTAGGGTAGTCAAACAGATTTCCTAGATCATCTTATTCTTCTCTTTTTCTTTAATATTTTTATTTCTGGTTTCTTTGATGCTTAGAATTTGTCTCAATTGCTACTGTTGGTTAACTTAAAATTAACTAACCAATGAACAACCAAAATAACACACATGAAATCATAGAATACATACAATAGAAAAAATACATGCATGCATGAAATAATAGATAAAAAGTTTTATCTGAGTCCAAAATTTGGTACTTTATTTAATAAGAAGTGGATTACAATTTCTGAGTTGTTACAATCTTCCCCCCTTAAAAAGAATCTCGTCCCCGAGATTCACTAATTAAGAACTGAAAAGATTGGGAAACTCTTTCTATAGGTAATCTTCTCGTTCCCAAGTAGCTTCATCTTCGGTGTGATTACTCCACTGAACTTTCAGAAACTTGATGCTTCGGGTTCGAGTGGTTCTATATGCTTCCTCGAGGATACGAATAGGCATCTCACGATAGGTCAAATCCTTGTTGATGTCCACAGAACGATGATCAATATTCTTGAAAATTTCGGGCTTATGCGGAACTTCAAGACACTTCCGAAGTAAAGACACGTGAAAAACATCGTGTACTTCAGACAATTCAGGGGGCATTTCCAACTGATAAGACACTTCTCCTCTGCGGTCTAGTATCTTGAAGGGTCCAATATATCTGGGTGCAAGCTTTCCTTTTACTTGGAATCTTTGCATTCCCTTGAGGGATGATACTCTGAGATAAACAAAATCTCCAATCTGGAAGGTCAGTTCTCTACGTCTCTTGTCGGCATAACTCTTCTGTCTAGACTGGGCTGCCTTGAGGTAATCACGAATCATGCGAACTTTCTCCTCAGCTTCTTGCAGAATGTCCGGTCCAAATATCTAACTGTCTCCGGTTTCAGACCAATTCAAAGGGGTACGACACTTTCTTCCATATAAAGCTTCAAATGGGGCCATTTGCAAACTGGCTTGATAACTGTTGTTGTAGGAAAACTCCGCGAAAGGCAGACAATCTTCCCACTTAGCTCCATAGGCTAGAACACAGGCTCTCAACATATCTTCAAGTATTTGATTTACCCTTTCAGTCTGTCCATCAGTCTGAGGGTGGTAAGCTGTGCTAAAGGCTAATTTGGTTCCCAAGGCTTGATGTAAGCTTCTCCAAATTCTTGAGGTGAATTGGGTTCCTCGATCGGAAACTATGGTTTTAGGGACTCCATGCAAACTAACAATTCTGGATAGGTACAGATCTGCTAGCTGTCCCGAGTTATAAGTGGTCTTGACAGGAATAAAGTGGGCAACTTTGGTGAGTCTATCCACAATGACCCAGATAGAGTCATTTCCACGGCTAGACCTTGGAAATCCAGTGATGAAATCCATTCCAACCGATTCCCACTTCCATTCCGGAACTTGCAAAGGTTGCAGCAATCCCGCAGGACGTTGATGTTCAGCCTTGACTCTTTGACAAATATCACATTTAGAGATGAATGATGCAATCTCACGCTTCATTCCATGCCACCAAAATTGTTCCTTCAAATCTTGATACATCTTAGTTCCTCCGGGATGAATGGAGTAAGGTGTCTCATGGGCTTCCTTCATGATAACTCCCTTCAATTCTGAGTCAGCAGGCACACAAATACGTCCTTTATACCAAAGAACTCCTTGATCATCTTCCTCAAATCCTGGCACCTTGCCGGAACTAATTCGGCGCTTAATTCCGTCGATACTCTTATTTCCCTTCTGGGCTTCTTTGATTTGGCTCATCAGGGTAGGTTGAAACTCAAGGTTGGCTAGGAATCCTTGACTGACTAGTTCCAATTCAAACCTTTCAACCTCTTGGTGCAACAGGGGTTGCGCCTCTTTGATCATCATATTCAACGAGCACGGCTTCCTACTCAATGCATCGGCCACTACATTGGCCTTACCGGGGTGATAGTGAATTTCCAGATCATAATCCTTAATCAACTCTATCCATCTTCTTTGCCTCATGTTCAACTCCTTCTGGGTGAAGATATACTTCAAACTCTTGTGGTCGGTGTAGATCTCACAACGGTTACCCATAAGATAGTGCCTCCAGGTCTTCAAGGCTAGAACTACGGCTGCTAACTCCAGATCATGGGTTGGATAGTTTTCTTCATGAGGTCTAAGCTGCCGGGAGAGGTATGCTATGACCTTGCCTTCTTGCATTAACACACAACCAAGTCCAAGTTTGGAGGCATCGCAATAGACATCAAAGTTTTTGGTGATATCGGGCATGGTTAGGACGGGTGCGGTCACCAACCGCTCCTTGAGCTCTTGAAAACTCTCTTCACACTTAGGGGTCCATTCAAACTTCTTGTCCTTCTTCAACAATTGGGTCATGGGTCTGGCAATGCTCGAAAATCCTTCGACAAACTTGCGGTAATATCCCGCTAATCCGAGAAAACCTCTAACTTCAGTTTGAGTGGTAGGGGCTTCCCATTCCATGACTGAGGTGATCTTCTTTGGGTCCACAGACACTCCTCCAGCTGATAATACATGGCCTAAGAATCCAACTTCCTTCAACCAAAACTCACACTTACTAAACTTGGCATAGAGCTGATGCTCTCTCAGAGTCTCTAAGATTAATCTCAGATGGGTTGCATGCTCTTCTTCGGACTTGGAGTAGATAAGAATGTCATCAATGAAGACAACAACAAACTTATCCAAAAACTCCATAAAAACCTTATTCATGAGATTCATGAAATAAGCAGGGGCATTGGTTAATCCAAAGGACATTACGGTGTGCTCATACAATCCGTACCGGGTAGTGAAGGCTGTCTTAGGTATATCCGTTCCACGGATCTTCAGTTGATGGTATCCAGTTCTGAGATCTATCTTCGAGAAGACTCTAGCTCCAGTCAATTGGTCAAACAAATCTTCAATCTTTGGGAGAGGATACTTGTTCTTGATGGTTACATCGTTGAGCTTGCGGTAATCAGTGCACAGTCGGCTAGAACCGTCACTTTTATCCACAAACAGAACGGGTGATCTCCAAGCAGAAGAACTTGGCTGAATCAATCCTTTACTCAAAAGGTCATCCAATTGCTTCTTCAACTCTACTAGTTCAGCTGGGTTCATACGATAAGGTCGTTGGGCTATAGATCCAGTTCCGGGGATAAGCTCAATGATAAACTCAATATCCCGATCCGGTGGCATTTCGGGTAGCTCATCGGGAAAAACGTCCGGGTATTCACAGACGATGGGAACTTGCTCTAAGGTTGGTCTGGAGATACTCTTATGACATCGGGTGGTTTGGGGTGGTTTTACGGACACATGCTTTACTATAATTCCAGTGCTACTCTTCATGGTGATGGTCTTCTTGGCACAATCTATTACTCCTTGATGGGAAGACATCCAATTCATACCAAGAACTACTTCCAAACCTTTGGTTCCCAACACTATCAAATTGGCTAAGAAAGCTATTCCCTGAATTTCAATAGGAACTGCCAAACAGTTCCACTCAGCCCTTGTTGTTGACCCAGGTATTTGTACTAACATGGCACATTTCATAGGGGTTGGGTGAAGTCCACTTCTATCAACAAATAACTTGGTAACAAACGAGTGTGAAGCTCCAGAATCAAACAGAACTCTTGCATGAACTGAATTAACAGGGAACATACCAAGCACCACGTCGGTTGCCTCCTGAGCTTCTTCAACATTCATGTGATTCAGACGGCCTCGAGAGTGAGGCTGGTTCCTTGGGGGATAATTCTTGCCATTTCCAACACGGCGCTGCTGCTGCGCAAGAGCAGTGGTCTTGGATGCATCATTCAGCTTCTTGGGGCATTCATTTGAGTAGTGCCCTTTGAGTCCGCACTCATAACAGGTAACACCAGACTTGTCACCAGGCTTGGGTAACACAGAGGCGCCATTTGGCCTTGGAGTATTGGTGTTGAAGTTGTTGCCACTAGGTCTTGGAGGTGCACGGTTGAAGTTGTTGCCGGGCGGACGGTTGGGATAGTTGTAACGTGGAGCAGGTGCAGATGGCCTCATAGGTCTTGGGGCGAAACCCATGGGTGGATTTCCCCTTGGCTTCTGCGAGTTGCTTGAGTTGCCTTGATACATCATACGACGCTTGCGGTTCTCTGCAGCTTGCTTGAGTTTGCCTTCCATCTGAATGGCAGAGTCAACCAGTGACTCCAGGTCTGCAAAGTGAATGCTGACCAAGACACATTGCATCTCATCATGAAGTCCATTCAGAAACCTTTCTTGCTTCTTCTCAGTGGTGTTGGTGTCATCTGGGGCATACCTAGACAAGGTAAGGAACTTGTCACGGTAATCCACCACAGATAGGGAACCTTGCTTTAGATTTCTGAACTCATCTCTCATCCTTTTAACCAATCCCAAAGGAACATGGGCTTTGCTAAACTTGCTCTTGAACTCCTCCCAAGGCATCACATACCCTTGGGCTTGCATTGCACGAGTGCTATCCCACCAAGCTCTTGCGGCTCCCGCAAGGTAGTGGGTGGTGTACAAAACCTTCACATTTTCACCAACTTCGGCGACTGCCAAATTGTTTTCCATAGTGTGAAGCCAGTCATCGGCATCTAAGGGTTCTTCAGATTTAGTGAATATAGGTGGATTGGTGTTTTGGAAACTCCTTAACTTGGATCGGTGATCACCGTTGCCATTGTTTTCTCCTTCACCATTGCCATTGCCATTGCCATTGCCATTGTTGTGGTTCATTGCCATCTGGGTTATCTGCTGAAGAGTGGCCAAGTTGGCTTGGCGCTCAGCTCGGGCTGCTTCCCGGTCTTCCATGATCAACCTTAGCAGTTCGGCCATTTCCGGGTTCGGGGGTGGGGGTGCTCGCGGCATCTGAAGATAAGGTGCGTAAGACAAGAGGGAAAGACTAATTTTGCTAAGATTTAAAGGTAACAGGGATGATGCAATTTTTGTCTTGCTAAGGCCTTAAGGGCCAAATTCAGATTTCATTCAACACTCATCAACATATCATACATACGAGTTCACACATTACAAATGGTTTACATCAAACCATTGTGACTCGTCTACTAGAGAGGGGGATACAACTCACACCTACACGAAGTGACTCAAGGTGAACTCATAACTAGATAACACGGAAGTCTCCAATCTAAACATCGGGCTCCTCGGGGTCTTCCTCCTCATCACTCACAATGAATCCATTATGCCCACCATCTTCCGGATCATCAAGGTCCTCCATGAAGTCATCCTCATCACTAATGAGGGCATTATCCTCCTTGCGGAGATCAATGCCTTCCTCCTCACCAAGGTGATCCTCAAGACTCTCAATGTACTCAGTCAGCTCCGCCACATTGGCCTTCAACTCCTCAATGTCCTGATCCTTCTCATCGCGCTGGCGACGAAGGCTCTTGCGCTCCTTCGCAAGTATCCTGATAGTGCTCCTCGCCTCCACCAGTGCGAAGTGCTCAAGGTTGGCCTTGGTACGGGCACGATCGGCCTCCTGCTGAGTGGAGTACAGCAAGAAGTCCATGTGATCGATGTAGGTACTCGGCTCATTCTGCCCGGGCATGTTTGCGGGACGTCCATCCGCATCACGCCGAGCAAAGTTCCTAAAGTGCTCCCCCTGGACCTCCTCAACATGCAGTCCGCATAAGCGGGCGTGCATCTCCTGCATACCTCGGACCAAACCATCGGCCCAAGTGTTCTCCACAAGCTCAAACTTGACCCTTGGAGAACTCAAATTCCCCTTCTTGCCATGGCAACTGGCCCTGATAAGCCACCGTAGCTCTCCATCTGGGTGCTCATTGAGCACGGCTCCCTTGAACTCCGGATACAAACAATCCAGGAACAAGGTCAGGGTGGTGAGGTCGCGCTCAAAACAAAGGCTGCCACCATGGCCCAACTGGTAGTGCTCAGTGAATACCGAGGCCATCTACAAAATTTTAGATTAGCTTAAGTTAGTGATCAACTCAAGTGTGCAAAATTTTAAGTAGGCAAAAACTGAAGTATGTATAAAACTTTGCAAATAGAGAGGAAAGACTAAGCAATTTTGCAACCATTACTTATATCTTTGCTTTTATCAAGGTTTCATTTAACGCCCATTCTAACTAAGGTCTCCTATGGTCAGCCTAGGCTCTGATACCAACTTGTGATGACCTCAAATTTGATATAAATTCGAAGTGCCCGTTATGTATTCCACCGCAATCCGAGAACCATTGTTGCGATATACATAACGTAGTTGGTAACCAGTTCCATAGACATTACAATACGATGGTTCAAATACAATGGTCACAGAGACCAAGTTCATATTACAACACAATATAGCAGCGGAAATAACGTCTTCGGGTCCATGCCTTCACCCTACAGGCAATGGCGACTCATGGAGACGAGGTTAGTTTTGGTACTCTTCTTCATACCCTTCCTCCTGGTACTCTTCCCCATAGTCTGGCCAAGTTGATAGCCAGGGACACAGCCATGAGTACATTGGATGCACTCGCAAACCATCTTATAAATGAAATGATGAAGTAGATATGCAAGTTTGGTATAGTGGACTAAGCACTAAGTTTATTTGCAAAAGCTAGTTTTATTTCCCAAGAATGTTCATTGGTAGAAAAGAGGTTTAGTTCTCTAAGTTCAATCTAAAGAGGAATTTCAAGTGTGTCAACATCAAGGTCAAGTCAAGTCATTCACCAAGTTCACCGTTGTTATTTTTTTTATTCTTGACAAAAGTCAAGTACAGCTTGCCAACTGTCCATGACCGCGGACGCGGCTATTCGAATAGATTGAAAACCTCTGTAGAGGGGTACACTTTACCCACAAGATTCGATACATCTGCCGGGAGAAATCCACGGATCGTCATACACAAGTATGCGGGGTTCAGATAATCAAACAAACTCTTTCACTTGTCTACCCTAGTATGGGGATCCTCCCTACGAGTCCAGATACGGCATGGAACTCATAGTTTTTCCGGCTATAGAGTGCTACATTTTGGACTCCCATAGACAGTGGTATCCTCCGTCACAGCTATGGCGAGTCCCGGCTTCGAAAGCGTCCCCTCGGGGTCCACGCTTCTCTAAGTTCAAATGAGGTCTCCCATACTAAAACAAACAAGCTACGGACTAAGCCCCTTCCCATTCAGGGGTAATGTGGTCGTACGGTATGGTTGGCTCCCATAGTACATCACTCGTTGTCATTGAGAAATACATTTCATAGTTCTTAGTCAAGATTGATTTCGTTCATAAAACCATTATGTAGGAGCAATCTCCAATTCAAGTTTCAAGTTCAGGTCACCACTTTCCAAATAGAGTTCCCCTTATAGATGACCTCAATTTTATTAGCGACTAAGCAACTACATTGAGTGATGATATCACTAAATATGATTGGATAAACTCAGCTTGATGCTCTTGCTAAGCAAGATATCACTACACTTCTATCATTCTACTCTAGCAATTCAATCATGCAATTTACTTAAAACGAGTAGAATGCAATATTAAAACTAGGCATTGGGAGTATGAATCAAAAGATGGCTTGCCTTGGTTGGCAAAGTGTCTGGGGTACTCTTCTTCTTCTTGATAATAAAATCCCCCCTCAATATCCTCCTCAGCAACACTAGCGTCTAATAATGGAATCAACACAAAACACACCATCACTACACAATGCTAACAACACACCAAGCACACATATTTGTTTGCTAACAATAGCATTCATGTTGCATTTTATGGAGTTGGATTGCAAGTTTCTCTTCTAAGTTTTCATTAAGTGTGCAAGTTAGAGTTTCTACTATGTGTCATATGTTGTTCACTTTCTAAGCATTGGTATTGGTTTAGGGGTACTAAGACTAGTTGAAGTGGGTAGGGATTAACTAAGTGATTTGGTAATGAGGGCAAATTAATTCTAAGTGTATGATAGGGATCTATCATTTTATGCTACTAACTAGAGTTGGGTTAGGGTCTAATTGATAACACTAACAAGGTTTGAGTTGATTAAAGGTTGACTAAACAGTAGGGGAGGTTAATTAGTAAGTTCACCTTTCAAGTTTCATAATTTTAGGAGGTTTAAACAATTTTCTAGAAATATTCTAGGGTTAATAAAGCTATGGTCACACTATTCATATCTAATTAAATTCCAATTCAAATTGAATTCTAATCAGTCCTACAGTGTAGAGCATTTTATAAGCTTTCCAACGCATATTTATTTGCTACAAATGGATTTGTAAAACTCTTGGAATTTAAGTTTGAAAATCATATCTGAATCATATTCGAATTAATTGGAAAAGGGCGGGAAAATATTAAAAACGAAACGGACCGATTTCTAACGAGCTGGGCCGATTCTGAACAGATCCCGAATGGGCCGGCCCAGAAAACGGTTCGCATGGCGGGAAAGAATAAAAACAGAACCTGACAGGGGGGTCCCACCCGTCAGGTCACTTAACTAAACCGAATCAGTATGCCATCGTTGGATCTAGATTGAACGGCTCTGGTGCTTCGTGTTCGTCGGAGACGGGGGAGCTCACCGGCGTTGCAAGGACGACTGTTCGACGGCGAGGGCGTGACGGAGAGGAAGCAGAACTCAAAGGCGACGTGCGGAATCGGCTGCGGCGATGCTCCTCCGCCGATTCCCAGCGGCGGCTTGCTCCAAGGAATTCGAACGCGACAGCACTCTCCGCGTCTAGTACCTCGCCGGCGGGGCTGGCGACGTCGAGCTAGGGCGAGCGGGGTGAAGTGAGTGTGTCTGGGAGGTAGCTGGGGACGGGGCGAGTCTCTCCGTTTGATCGGCGGGGGTATTTATAGGTCGGAGCGACGAGGGCGAGGGTGTCCAGAAGCTCGCCGGCTCGGGGGCCCTGGCAACGTTCGAAGGTCGTACCGGGCACGGCGGCCTCGGGGGCGTGCTGGGAGGGTGCTGGCTCGGCCGCGGAGTGCTGTGGGTCGGTGCTGGCGAGGGTAGGGCGGTCGGGAGCGTGCAGAGAAGAAGAAGACTGGGAGGGGGCCCTGGGCGCAGTTCTCTTCTTCCCTCCGCTTCTCATGGCTTGGGTCGGGGCAGGGGGAGCTGGGTTCGACCGCGGCGTCTCCCAGGAGCATGGCTACAAGCCAGAGGCGAACGGCGACAGTGATCACCACAGTGATCATGATTTGTCTCCGATTTTGTCTGCCAGGTGTTCGACGAAATGTTCGCAAGAAGTTTAAATTCGAATTTTTGAAATTTTCCACTTTGGGTGATCAGCATATGAGCCAAGGTATCCAGTGGTATTTTTGTTCTGAAGAAAGGATAGGTTTTGCAGAAATCTTATTTCAAATTTTGGGTATAGTCACTGTTTCAGATTCAAACTTTGGTTGAAGTTTGAGTGATGTTCTGCTTTGAGTTTTGAGTAGCAACTGCTTGGTTGAGTTTGTATGTGACTTGGGGAAGCTCAACTAGCTGGCCAAACACTGAGGTGAGTTATAGATTTCTTAATCCAAGGGCTCAAAGTAGGGTAGTCAAACAGATTTCCTAGATCATCTTATTCTTCTCTTTTTCTTTAATATTTTTATTTCTGGTTTCTTTGATGCTTAGAATTTGTCTCAATTGCTACTGTTGGTTAACTTAGAATTAACTAACCAATGCACAACCAAAATAACACACATGAAATCATAGAATACATACAATAGAAAAAATACATGCATGCATGAAATAATAGATAAAAAGTTTTATTTGAGTCCAAAATTTGGTACTTTATTTAATAAGAAGTGGATTACAATTTCTGAGTTGTTACATCCCCTTTCCGGGAAGGAATTTCCCTGGCAGATTTCTCCCTGCCAGAGAGCTTTTCTCTCTCTGGTGTTTTCTGCCCCGCAGAGGCGGTGGTGTCTAACTCTGAGCCCCCCTTGACTTAGGTTTTCGGGGACGATGAAGTACGCGAAGGGGCGGGACCAGAAGTAGGCCAGGGTGGCCTCACACAGGGCTGGCGCGGCCAGGGGTCAGGCCGAGCCACCCTGGCGTGAGGGCCCCTCCTGGCTCCTGTCGACTCCTCCTTTTGGCTTCCTGAGTCTTCTGGGAAAATATAATTTCCTGGTATTTTTCTGGAATTTTCCTGATCTTCAAAATATTGTCCCTTGATGGTCCTTTTTCCAGCAGAATCCTGACTCCGGCAGCAAATCCTCCAATGTTCATCAAACATGTGAAAACAAAGGAAATAACATAAGTATCATATCTAAATATGAAATATATCAATGAATAACAGTAAATTATGATACAAAATAGTGATGCAAAATGGACGTATCAGTTTGCAATGCCAAAAGCATGTTTGCAAATAAAACCCAAATACTACTTTTATAAAGTATATGCCTTGAATTTTAAAAAAGATTATTTTAAAACCATATTTCTAATATGCAAAGAAAGACCCATTTGACTAATACTCAGTTTTTGTTGAAAACTTATTCTGGTCTTGAAACTGATTCTTTATTGATTTAATATGATATTTTGAGTTTTTAGAAAATTTTAGCAATTGGTTTGAAATCATTTGAATGTCAAAATCAAAAATTATGAAAAGATCAAAAAGAAACAGAATAAGAAAAAGAAGAAAAGAAGAAAAAAAACTAGAAAAGGGCCCCGGGCAACGTTTCAGCCCAGCAGCAGACATGGCCCACGGCCCAATAAGCCCACCCAAACCGGTACCCTCTCTTCTCTCTCCCTCCCACTAACATGCGGGCCCCAGTTGTTAGGCCACGTCAGCATGTTCAACCTCAAGCAGGAAATCACTCCCGAGACCCCCGCGCACGCAATCTTCTCTCCCTCTTCAATTCGGTTAAAACCCTGCCCAATTCGCCACCCCTCCGCACCTATAAAGGTCGCCCCGATCTCCTCTCTCTCATGCACCCTTTTCCCTCTCTCTCGGCCGCCAGGTTACGCGAGATCAAATGCGCCATCCCGCAGACGCTGCCGCAGTTCATCGACGATCCCGGTAAGCCCCAACCCTTTCCCACTCTTCCGTCTACTTTGGCACCTTCCCCTCTCCCTCGCGCACCTCACGGACATAGCTCTATCTTTTCTTGTGCTCCAGAGCGCCGTGCTCGGCCTCGACCAGATCCTGCTGCCCTCGACCTCAACCCCGGCGAGCAATCACCGGATAACTGGAGCGCCTCGAGGTCGCTCGCTTTGCCAACAGACTCGCCCCGAGCCCTAGAACCCCACGGTAATCTCCTTGAACTTCATCTCCCTCTGTATCGCCAGGAACAGCCGATGCCCAAAACCTCCCTGCCGCGCCTGCTAACTCCGGTTGTACCTCCTCAACGCTCCAGGACGCTATCGACGATGTAGATCACGCAATCGAGTTCGCCTCACTCTCCTGCATGCCGTACACATCTCCATCGCCTCTGAAAGCCGCCAGAACATCGTCGCCGTTCACCTCTGGCCGCAACCTCACCGGAGATCCGCCGGAACTCTAACCCCCCTGTGGTGAGCCTCTCCCCTCTCTCTCGTCCGTTGGATCTAGATCTAATAGGCCAGATTAGATCACTTAATCGAACCGGTACTGTTAGATCTGGGCTGCCCGATCTACATAAAATCCTACGGCTCTAATATGTTCCAGATCCAAAGTGGTACCGGCGAATCGGAGGCTGCCACGTCACCGCCACATTAGGTTTAAGTTTCCGTTTAATTTAAAATAGCCAGAATAGGTTTGAATCTTGTAAAATTCATATCTCGAGTTCTACTGATCCAAAAATTGCAAATAAGATGTCCCTGAACTCCTAAAATTGTGTAGAACACAATTATGAAATAAAATTTGTCTTTTGAACTAGCTGAAAACATTCAAATTTAAATATGTGAGTTTGAGTGTTTTTGATATAGTTCAAATTCTATAAATCCTTTTCAGTTGATTCTTTTTGCAAAATGGATCATATTATTGTCCTCTGTCCAGTAGAACCACTGCACAAATTACTTGAACCAATTTTATCAAGTATTCAAATTCAAATGAGGATTTGAGTATTTTCTCTCTAGATTTAATTCTATAAATATCTTGGGCATAATACCTTTTGCAAAGTGCCTACCTTGATATTGAAAAGCCACTAGAAAACTTGACACACTTTTTACACTTATACAAAGTCAACTCCATTAGTTCATCCTTTTTGCAAGTTTTGGTTGTGTTAATTGAGCACCTTGCAAATATCAATCCAAATTCCTATTGGGCACTTTGTGCTATTTGACTATTGTCCCACTCTACCAAGTGGTGTGAAATATCCTAAGTCCTAATGACCACCTCTAACATGACTTAGTGAAAATTTTACTCTCTATCCTTGCCCAAGTGCAAAACTATCAACTCCATCTTACCCAAATTCTTCTAAGTATTTTGACTACCCCATCCAACACTATGGCATAGAAGTTTTCCCATATCAAGACCATGGAGAAGAAGTTGAAGAGAAGACAAGAAGATGAAGGAAAAGAAGAAGCTGAAGAGAAGGCAAGGAGATGAAGGAAAACAAGAAGATCAAGAGAAGAGAGCCCAAGTCAAGAAGATGAAAGTGACAAACCTCATGACTTAGAATTTATCCATCCAACTTCTCAAACCAAGCCTAAGAATCTCCTTGAAGCTATTTTTACTAAGTGTTTGACACTTCCTAACAATTTAGAAAACCCCATCAATCCTTAGAAGTTCATGACTTGGCCATTCTCTCCATCCGTATCAAGTCAACTTCATGGCACAATCTTTTGTCCAATTATCACTAAGACTTTGAAGACTAAGCTAAAACAAATAGGAATCTTTTGTTGTCTTGTTTGATTATGTTGCCTTGAATGGTGTGTTTATGTTGTGTTACTTTATATCTTATAGTTGTACGGAGAGCCACGTGTGTTGATTAAGAGAAGTACGATCTTCAGAAATTTCTAAGGCAAGTGTCACTCTTGTTCATAAAATTCCCAATGTTTTACTATGCATGTAGTGTTTCCCTTCTTTTAATAATATGCATGTGTAGATTGTTATGCTTGCTACCTCCTATTTAGGATATCCCTGATTACCCTTTTAGAAGAAACACTATAACTATAGATTGCTTAGTTGTGCTATAGAATTCGTGGTTGGGATTCCACATGTTCTTTTATTAAGTATGAAAACTATGTTTTGAAAAAACTAAAACAACTAAGTTAATGAAACACCTGGGTGGAATTTGTAAGATGGATTTATGTTGAGTGGTTACACCGGAGATATTTCTATGGCGGTCGCGTGTATCTCACTTGAAGGACGGCCACCCAGGAATAAAGAGATTGGAGACGTTCAAGTCGTGAAGCTTCCAGTGCAGCCACGAGTCATATGGGCACCAATTAAGTTGTGAGAACTCAGCCAGACGGACAGAGGTTGGTAGTGAATTGTAGGATGGAACGCGTCCAGGTTGGTCTAAGGGATTGCTTCTGAAAGGTCTCGTTTTAGTCTTCACCTGTCCATTTGAGCAAAATGAGCATCACGGCAAAAGGAGTTGACTGAGTCTTGTGGGAAAAGTGCACAACCCCTGCAGAGTGTTAACACTAAGTACTTAGCCGTGTCCCTGGTTACGGACAATTTTGAGCGACATGATTTTGAAGTTGTTCAAGGATCTCCTCATCCCAACTTCTTATAAATAAAAACTTGAAGGGTTAACAAGGGATTGTTGTGTGTTCATAATTATGTGCACCTGGTGGATTCCTGTGTGTGCATAATTAACTAGGAGCACCTGGTGGATTCCAGTGTGCCCAATAGTGCTTTAAAAGGGAAATGAGATCTTTTGAAAAGTAGGATAAACAATTGCTTTTCTGCAAGCTTAGCCTGAAGATCCACTTACCAAATATTCATTTAAGTGTTAGGTTCCATTTGTGTCCACCAAAAAGAGACATCTTGCCAATACAATTCAAGTGTATTAACCCTTTGTGGCTGCAATGTTTCATGTTGCAGGTTTTGACGATAAGAAAGGTATGACAGGGTTACGAGTCTATCCGCAGCATGTTCGCCTGTGGCACATGAAGAAGAAGGACTCCATGCTATTTTTGATTTTGTTGTAAACTTTGATAGCTTTATGCTATGATTATTGTAAAGTTTCTTTATGTAATTGCTGGATCATGCGATGTAATAAAATGAACTTTGTTTCTTGACATTACATCTTAAACTGTGTGTGCTAGCGTTTGATCTAGGGACTAGCACTGAAAAGCACAAGGATCATCATCTTTAAAAGGTGAGGTCACTACAGGTTTTTAAATTTTCTCTTCAAACACTTCATGTCCTAACTCAAGATAAATACTATAAAGCTCTCTAATTTTTGTTGTTGTTTTCCATTAAGCCTAACTAGTGAAAATAAAAACAAGAAACAAAAAGATATAATTGCAGGATCTAAAGGAAATAACTTTGAGCACTCACACACTAGCAACAGTATTAGAAGATAGCTTAGTAGCCAGAGGATGTGAGTACCTTTTACCTTACCTCCCCGGCAACGGCGCCAGAAAAGAGATTGATGTCTACGCACGCTTCTATTCTTGTAGACATTGTTGGGCCTCCAAGTGTAGAGGTTTGTAAAATAGCAACAAGTTTCCCTTAAGTGAATCACCCAAGGTTTATCGAACTCAGGGAGGAAGAGGTCAAAGATATCCCTCTCAAGCAACCATGCAATTAAGATACAAGAAGTCTCTTGTGTCCCCAACACACCCAATACACTTGTCAGGTGTATAGGTGCACTAGTTCGGTGAAGAGATAGTGAAATATAGCTCAAATCATAATGCATGATAAGTATTACTCTAAACTTTAGCGTAAGAGCCACACACGATGCGCAGACTGTCAACTTCACATCGTGGGACAAGGTGTCTCTGGAGATTTCATTAATAAAAGCACTTGAGTAGCATAATAGATGAAGAGTAACATCTGCCAATTCAACTAGATTACAAAGCTCATGATCACATAAAGATCACACCATGGGAAAGATAGATAAACACATAGCTACCGGTAGAGCCCTCAGCCTCGGAGGAGAACTACTCCCTCCTTATCATGGGAGTGGCGGCGGAGTCGATGGAGATGGCTCTGGGGGCAATTCCCCATCCCGGTAGGGTGCCAGAACAGAGACTTCGGTCCCCCAAAATTGGTCTTCGATGGCGGCGGCAGTGCGGAAATTTTCGTGGATCGATACTGGACGACTTAGAGATTTCGCATCGGATGCATTTTATAGGCGGAAGAGCGATGCCAGAGGGCACCCGAGGGGCCCACACCATGTGGTGGCGCAACCAGTGGTGGGACCATGCCACCCTATGGTGCGGCCACCTCCCGGCTCTTCTCCGTCTCCCCTTTGGACTCCGTCTTCGTGTCAGAAAAATAGGAACTTTGGCTTTTGTTTCGTCCAAATCTGAGAATATTTCATTTGGTAAAAATCTGGAATAGAAAAATAGCAGAAAAAACTGGCACTATGGCATCTTGTTAATAGGTTAGTTCCAGAAAATGC
The DNA here is from genome assembly GCA_007115705.1 of Dactylis glomerata. Lineage (NCBI taxonomy): Eukaryota > Viridiplantae > Streptophyta > Magnoliopsida > Poales > Poaceae > Dactylis > Dactylis glomerata. The sequence goes on from QXEO01000531.1 coordinate 8,644,703, forward strand.
ATAAAAATGCCACGAAGTGTAAGCAAAACATATAGCAATAGGTGTAAAACAAGCATGGAGAATAAAAAATTATAGATACATTTGTAACATATCAAGGTCCAGAGGAAAAAACCCCAAGAAATGTGAAGAAATTACCTGCAGAAGTGGAACACAAGAACGTGCTTCTCCATGGCTTACTGCATGACGGCCACCTCAGATCCATCCTTCATGTACTCTAGGTCTAGTCCGACGAACTGGTGCGTGTCCCATCGTAGCCGCTGCTCGTACTTCAGGATGGTGCTCTCGATGATGCTAGTGTCGTTCATGTAGACGACATCCAGCATGGTCGATCCAGGGGTAGGGAGGGAGAACTTGTGCGTCCAGAGTGCACCGGCATCGACGGCGGCCATGAAGAATGGCGAGTAGTTCGTCGGATTGAGAGAGGAGTGGACGAGTGGGGTGATCAAGTGAGAAGGGATTAGGATGGTTTGCAGAAATGATGGGGAAATGGAACCATCTGCGAGATTAATTTTTTCACTATGGAAATTAGGTTGACATGGGACGATCAAGCAGTTACACGTCGTCTGCCATTCCGCTGACAAGTGGCTCCATGTACTAGTGGGTCCCACTTCTAGGGTTTTCGTCTTGTCACATCGCCTTGCCGCAGTACTTCTCCTCTCTGTCTCTCCTCTTTTGGCGCAACATCCTCCACTAGCCATATCCGAGCGACGAGCAGAGCACGGCGGCGCGGGATGTGCAGGTTCATCGCAAGCCATCGCGAAACCTTCGTCAGCTGCAGTCTACTGGCAATCTGTCATTTCGGTGTAGCGGCTCTGTTTCCCCCATGACGACCTCCAGTGCAACAATTTTGGTGACCACTGAGTTAAATGAATGCCTTAACTTATTTTGCAAAATCTTCTCGAAATCTCTCGATTAATCTTTACAACACTCCGATTCGACCAATTTGATTTCTGATCTGTTCGGTTCGATCGTGTGACGCCCCAAAATCAGCACCTTGCGAATTATAGCAATCACGCCACAATTCGCACGATGTCGCTTTGGAAACGCCCACCAAGCGAAATGTGCACATCGCAACATACACATTAGGCGGGTGGAATCAAGATAGTAACATTACACAAGTTCACGATGGAACCCAAAAAAGAATATAATATAACCGCGAAGACTCCACGAGTCAAGAATCCAAATATCCATACAAAGATCCAAATCATACATAAAGCAAAATAGTATCCGAGTACGGACAAGAATACAAATGGGCCTAAGAGGCCTAAAGATAAACGATAGCGTCCATAAGCCTGCCCAGGCCAAGCCAGAAGGGTAACCTTACTAATGTCGTCGCTTCCATGTACCTGTCTTCAAACCTGCTCTAGCAAAAATCTGAGACGAGCAGCAATAAGTATGAAGTACTTAGCAAGACTTCAAGACGTATAAAGCATAGTCAACAAGCCGCCTTTGTACGTGAGGTACGCAGACAAGCTCGAGAGACTCAAAAGGACGTCGGCTGTAGGGTGGGGTTAAGCGGCAGCGAGCAAGCACTAAAGAACCTATAGAGACACTCTACAACTTCCGTCTAATTAGAATAAGATAAGAGAGCGCATAAGGTAAATAACTAGGATACTAGAGCAAACATAACCCAGCCGATGAATCACCTCATTGCACCACACGAAGAAGCAACATCAAAGGCACTCACACGGTTTACAGTTTTATAATAATTGAATATTGTAGTAGAACTATTTACTACACCACTTTTATCATCAATTAGGTGCAAGTTGTTCTATGATCGAGTAGAACGGCTCCAATTCGTCCATAACCACGGACACGGCTTTTCAAAAAGATTTACCCTGCAGGGGTGCACCAATGTACCCATACACGCTCGATCAATCCAACCTAGCAAGGGCAGGATATCACAACAAGACTGTTGCTAGTTCTACGAGAGAGTTTAGGGGGGCCACCCTACTAAGCTACCCACAACGAAGTCGGCCAAGCTCCAAAGACGGACCCAGAAGTTTGCGACGGCGGTGAAGTCTGGTCAAGGGCTCATCATAGAGGGTCTTCCAGCTTCACATCAACACGCAAGGCAAATAAACCCGTCAACCATCGTAGGCGACACAACCACACCTATCGTAGGGGGGCTTAAAACCTTAAGCACCTTCAAAGGTAACTCAAACCAAATCCAGATCCAAATGTAAATATGGTGTTGTGGCCCCCGGTAAACTAACTCAAGAAAAAGTAGTAAGTCAAGGGAGACCCCATGGAATCTTCCGCGAGTGGTTAGCGCGCTCAGCTTAGAATAGTTCATGCGAACTCGGGGTCCTAGGGGACACAAGTGAGCCATCGTAAAACAGGCAAAATGACTCCCGATGCCTCTGCTTAAACAAGTGTAGTTGTAACATAATTAAATCATGTTTATTTCCAACATCTAATATCCAACTTATCTCCAATTCATATCCATCTCATATATATCAAGTAGAGCATGTGATAAACTTCCCAACAACCCGATAAGATAAAACAACTTGAAACAACCTAAGCATGCCTACGACTCGCAAGGCTAACTCAAACAACAAGCAAAAGGTAATAGGCGGGAGGTGGCAGAAATATAGTTTTGCTTTGGGGAAACAGGTGGATAGGAGACGTGACTCGAACAAAGCATCAGAACATAAGGCTAGCATAAAGCATAAATACAAATAGGTAATAAGTACCCCTATAGGTAGGTAAGGGGTGGGAAAGCTTGCCTAGCAAGATTGTCGAAGAACACTCAAAGAACTTGTCCTTGCTCACAACACCATGAAGCGTCCTATCCGGGAAGAAGCAAATCACTACAACAAACAACGGATGCAACTCTTACTACTACGGCAAAAGAATCGGCATGATCATGTGAAGGTATGCATGACATGTCAATTATGATGCAATGCAACTTATCAAAATTAAGCGGAATCGAGTTCCGACACACACACACATATATGGTTAAAGTTTTTTTACTATGCGACAATTTAAATGTTGATTAGCATGGCAAATACAAGGCATGGGTGAGCTACACAAGAGTTAAATGAGATGGGGAAACTATATATGGTAATTCCCAATTACCCCATATGTTATTATTAGGTGTAATGCAAACTATCACGTCATGATATGATGCAAGATGCAAACATGTGTATGGATGTCATATTCAGATTCTACACATTTTTCTGAACAACTTTCATATAAAACACTTTGTATTTCGAGTTACGGTTTAAAAGATACGCCTTATACAAGATTTGCATAAATGCAGGAATTTTATTTGGAAACAAAAAAAAATAGCTGAACTGGGCCAGACCTGAGCCCTATGGCGATAGATAACAGCTGTCGCGCGCCAGCGATGGATTGCTCTGGGCGGATCTGGGGTGAGGCCCAGCAGCGGTGCAGATCTGAACAAAAAGATGGGGATATTAAAAAGGGTTGGCTTTCGCCGGGTTTGAGATTCGATCTCACGACCTCAAGGAGAAAACAGAGGAACCAACTAGCTGATCTAGCAGATATTGTTGATTTCCAGGATTGTGGCAACAGTCAAGCGCCTAACGGAGATTGATACAGATGGTGTCGGCAACAGTCAAGCGAGTACTCCAGGGCAATTCAAACTAGGATCTGCAGTGACGGGTAAAGGAGTCAAACCACTGTCTTCTCATTCGGTTTTGAACACAGCAGTGAGTAGAAGTTTACAAAGTTATGAATAGAGGAACCTTGTACTGACGAAACTGAAACTGCAGCATGGACTTAGCAGTGGAGCTCGGCTGCGGACATGGTTGGGGACGAGGTTGTCCACGCAAGGCGCGGACGGAGGAGCGCTGCAGATGGAGGAGTGCCAGAATGAGCCAGCGTGGTCTTCGCGGAGTCGATGACGAGCGTTCGGAGTCAGAGAGGATCGCCCGGCAGCGCGGAAAAGCTCTAAAGCTTTCGTTCATGGCGGAGTCCACCTCGGGACAAATAGAACAGCGATGTGAGGGCACAAAACGGAGGTGAAAGAGTGGGAAAAGGAGCACAGGCTCACCGGGAGTTCGTGTGCGTCATCGGGGTTGGCGGGGAAGGGCCGGAGTGGCCAGATTTTGCCGGAGACCAGAGAGAAAGAAGTAGACGTGGTCGTTGCTATATTCGATCCCGGCTCGATTCCTTAAACGGGGATGATGCAATCGACGATGCGAACCTCCAGGATGCTTCGGCTTGGCGGCGGGTGCACTACAACGATGGTGCGTCGGTGGCCATGGCGACGGTGGTCTCTGAGGCTATTTTTGTTGCTCGGGAGCTTGCAGAGAAGAACCAGAGAAGGGAAAAAGGAAGGCGGCGGCGCCAGAACGGGGACTAGGGTTGGAGTAGGGATAAGCTTTATAGAGGTGGGGAAAAAATCAGCAGCCATCCCATCAAGGACATGGCTACGTGGAGCTTCGGATCAAAGGTTGTAGGAAGAAGAAAGCGATAGGGGAAGGCTTCGGGAGCAAGCTGGGCTGGGCCAAGAAGGCGTGGTTGTATGCAGGGTCCGGATGGGCTTCTTTTCTTCTTCTTTTTTTCCGATTTCTTCTCTTATTCTTTTTCTTGTAGAATTATTTTAGGAAGAAATAAGAGAGGGCTTTGGAAAGAGTTTAAAACATGTTCCAACAAATAAAGTTTGAAAACTTTATATTTATTTGAAACAAGAGTCTTCACAAACCAAAATAATAAAATAGTTTTTAAGAAAAAAACTTTGTTTAACAAAACATGCAAGGTGCTTGATGCATGAAGATGCACAAAAACAAAAGAACAAGCAAATCTAATAAAGGGGATTTTTCTGAGCCGTTACAATCGACACCACCAATAAGGGATCTCGCCCCGAGATCCACGCTCATGTAGGGGAAAGAGTTGGTTCAACTATCGAGTCTTCTTGCACTCTGTTGATCCTGTCGACACCACCAACAAGAGGTTCCTTCTCGACACCACCAACAATGGATTCTTGCTCACATTAACGATGATGAACTTCCAAAGAACGGTCCTATTAGGATAAAGGCAAGAGATCGTCCTCCCACGTGGGAACCTAAACTTGAGGAAGTAGGTAAGAGAGAGGACTCAAATTCGCAAAGGTAAGAGGAGAGAAGCAGAAAGGTAAGGAGTAAAATGTAGACCTACTTCGAACTATCCAACGCATTTTTAGCAAAATAGTTTTGACACTAGACTCAACAACGTCCGTTGGCAAGGTTAACCTACAGGCAGAGCGGACCCGCGGGTATCGACAAAACCTTGGGCTCTGATACCACTTGTGACGCCCCAAAATCAGCACCTTGCGAATTATAGCAATCACGCCACAATTCGCACGATGTCGCTTTGGAAACGCCCACCAAGCGAAATGTGCAAATCGCAACATACACATTAGGCGGGTGGAATCAAGATAGTAACATTACACAAGTTCACGATGGAACCCACAAAAGAATATAATATAACCGCGAAGACTCCACGAGTCAAGAATCCAAATATACATACAAAGATCCAAATCATACATAAAGCAAAATAGTATCCGAGTACGGACAAGAATACAAATGGGCCTAAGAGGCCTGAAGATAAACGATGGCATCCATAACCCTGCCCAGGCCAAGCTGGAAGGGTAACCTTCCTAACGTTGTCGCTTCCATGTACCTGTCTTCAAACCTGCTCCGGCAAAAATCCGAGATGAGCAGCAATAAGTACGAAGTACTTAGCAAGACTTGAAGACGTATAAAACATAGTCAACAAGCCGCCTTTGTACGTGAGGTACGCAGACAAGCTCGAGAGACTCAAAAGGACGTCGGCTGTATGGTGGGGTTAAGCGGCAGCGAGCAAGCACTAAAGAACCTATAGAGACACTCTACAACTTCCGTCTAATTAGAATAAGATAAGAGAGTGCATAAGGTAAAGAACTAGGATACTAGAGCAAACATAACCCAGCCGATGAATCACCTCATCGCACCACACGAAGAAGCAACATCAAAGGCACTCACATGGTTGACAGTTTTATAACAATTTAATATTGTAGTAGAACTATTTACTACGCCACTTTTATCATCAATTAGGTGCAAGTTGTTCTATGATCGAGTAGAATGGCTCCAAGTCATCCATAACCGCGGACACGGCTTTTCGAAAAGATTTACCCTGCAGGGGTGCACCAATGTACCCATATACGCTCGATCAATCCAACCTAGCAAGGGCAGGATATCACGACAAGACTGTTGCTAGTTCTACGAGAGAGTTTAGGGGGGCCACCCTACTAAGCTACCCGCAACAAAGTCGGCCGAGCTCCGAAGACGGACCCAGAAGTTTGCGACGGCGGTGAAGTCGGGTCGAGGGCTCATCATAGAGGGTCTTTCAGCTTCACATCGGCATGCAAGGCAAATAAACCCGTCAACCATCATAGGCGACACAACCACACCCATCGTAGGGGGGCTTAAAACCTTAAGCACCTTCAAAGGTAACTCAAACCAAATCTAGATCCAAATGTAAATACGGTGTTGTGGACCCCGGTAAACTAACTCGAGAAAAAGTAGTAAGTCAAGGGAGACCCCATGGAATCTTCCGCGAGTGGTTTGCACGCTCAGCTTAGAACAGTTCATGCGAACTCGGGGGCCTAGGGGACACAAGTGAGCCGTCGTAAAATAGGCAAAATGACTCACCGATGCCTCTCCTTAAACAAGTGTAGTTGTAACATAATTAAATCATGTTTATTTCCAACATCTAATATCCAACTTATCTCCAATTCATATCCATCTCATATATATCAAGTAGAGCATGTGATAAACTTCCCAACAACCCGATAAGATAAAACAACTTGAAACAACCTAAGCATGCCTACAACTCGCAAGGCCAACTCAAACAACAAGCAAAAGGTAATAGGCAGGAGGTGGCGGAAATATAGTTTTGCTTTGGGGAAACAGGTGGATAGGAGATGTGACTCGAACAAAGCATCAGAACATAAGGCTAGCATAAGGCATAAAGCATAAAGCATAAATACAAATAGGTAATAAGTACCCCTATAGGTAGGTAAGGGGTGGGAAAGCTTGCCTGGCAAGATTGTCGAAGAACACTCAAAGAACTTGTCGTTGCTCACAACACCACGAAGCGTCCTATCCGGGAAGAAGCAAATCACTACAACAAACAACGGATGCAACTCTTACTACTACGGCAAAAGAATCGGCATGATCATGTGAAGGTATGCATGACATGTCAATTATGATGCAATGCAACTTATCAAAATTAAGCGGAATCAAATTCCGACACACACACACATATATATGGTTAAATTTTTTTTAATATGCGACAATTTAAATGTTGATTAGCATGGCAAAGACAAGGCATGGGTGAGCTACACAAGAGTTAAATGAGATGGGGAAATATGGTAATTCCCAATTACCCCATATGTTATTATTAGGTGTAATGCAAACTATCACGTCATAATATGATGCAAGATGCAAACATGTGTATGGATGTCATATTCAGATTCTACACATTTTTCTGAACAACTTTCATATAAAACACTTTGTATTTCAAGTTACGGTTTAAAAGATACGCCTTATACAAGATTTGCATAAATGCAGGAATTTTATTTGGAAACGAAAAAAAAACGGCTGAACTGGGCCGGACCTGAGCCCTATGGCGATAGATAATAGCTGTCGCACAACAGCGATGGATTGCTCTAGCAGATCTGGGCTGAGGCCCAGCAGCGATGCAGATCTGAACAAAAAGATGGGGATATTAAAAAGGGTTGGCTTTCGCCGGGTTTGAGATTCGATCTCACAACCTCAAGGAGAAAAACAGAGGAACCAACCAGCTGATCTAGCAGATATTGTTGATTAGATGCAGGTGCTCATCCTTTTGATCTGGTTTTCCAGGATTGTGGCAACAGTCAAGCGCCTAACTGAGATTGATACAAATGGTGTCGGCAACTGTCAAGCGAGTACTCTAGGGCGATTCGAACTAAGATCTGCAGTGACGGGTAAAGGAGTCAAACCACTGTCTTCTCATCCGGTTTTGAACACAGCAGTGAGTAGAAGTTTACAAAGTTATGAATAGAGGAACCTTGTACTGACGAAACTGAAACTGCAGCATGGACTTAGCAGTGGAGCTCGGCTGTGGACATGGTTGGGGACGAGGTTGTCCACGCAAGGCGTGGACGGAGGAGTGCTGCAGATGGAGGAGTGTGGGAATGAGCCAGCGTGGTCTTCGTGGAGTCGATGACAAGCGTTCGGAGTCAGAGAGGATCGGCCGGCAGCGTGGACAAGCTCTGAAGCTTTCGTTCATGGCGGAGTCCACCTCGTGACAAACAGAACAGCGACGTGAGGGCACAAAACAGAGGTGAAAGAGGGGGAAAAGGAGCACAGGCTCACCGTGAGTTTGTGTGCATCATCGGGGTTGGCGGGGAAGGGCCAGAGTGGCCGGATTTTGCCGGAGACTAGAGAGAAAGAAGTAGACGTGGTCGTTGTTGTAATCGATCCCGGCTCGATTCCTTAAACGGGGACGATGCAGACGATGCGAACCTCCAGGATACTTTGGCTTGGAGGCGGGTGCACTACAATGACGGCGCGTCGGCGGCCATGGCGACGGTAGTCTCCGGGGCTATTTTTCTTGCTCGAGAGCTTGCAGAGAAGAACCAGAGAAGGGAAAAAGGAAGGCGGCGACGCCAGAACGGGGACTAGGGTTGGAGTAGGGAGAAGCTTTATAGAGGTGGGGAAAAAACCAGCAGCCGTCCCATCAAGGACATGGCTACGCGGAGGTTGTACGAAGAAGAAAGCCACATGGGGAAGGCTTCGGGAGCAAGCTGGGCTAGGCCAAGAAGGCATGGTTGTCTGTAGAGTCCGCATGGGCTTCTTTTCTTCTTCTTCTTCTTTTTTTCCGAGTTCTTCTCTTATTCTTTTTCTTGCAGAATTATTTTAGGAAGAAACAAGAGAGGGCTTTGGAAAGAGTTCAAAACATGTTCCAACAAATAAAGTTTGAAAACTTTATATTTATTTAAAACAAGAGTCTTCACAAACCAAAATAATAAAATAGTTTTTAAGAAAAAAACTTTGTTTAACAAAACATGCAAGGTGCTTGATGCATGAAGATGCACAAAAACAAAAGAACAAGCAAATCTAATAAAGGGGATTTTTCCGAGCTGTTACAGATCGGCAGTGTCCAGTGTTCTTTGAACGCATGGGTTATTGCGACGGGCGTAATAGGATGAACACCTCCTTCGCCATCACGCTTTAGCCAAATTTTCTTGAGAAAACGGTAAAATCTATACAACAGAAGTTCATGCAAGCATTTCTCTTATAAGTTGTCTAGATTGCAATTAAGTTCTCTCCTCAGATCTGCAAGAGAAGTAGTGCTGCATGAGTTGTTCTAGTACATTCATTGTTAATACTACATAAATTATGTTGACAGCATGTACATCGACCATGCATGCATCTATTTTATTGTTATATGCAAAATTACGGCATGAATTTACATGTACTTGGTAGATTATGTTTCTAAATTTAGTTTGTGTAGCAGAATAGCAGTCACATATTTGTACAAACCAAGCTAACATAATTTTGTTAATCAGGTTATCCCCTGCCATACAAGAAATTATTTCCTTGAAAGTATATAGTGTCTAGGTACAACAATAGGGTGTTTAAAGCAACGTTAGCAACTAAAGAGGGATTCAAGTTTGATGTCAATGTCACAAATGTAAAGGGGCTAGCTGGTTTACGTCTATTGGTGGCAAGGGCTGGAAAGATTTTTCAGACATATACATGTTTGAACCTGGCCATGAGCTCTGCTTCATCATTGATGAGGATGGCCCAATCACCAAAGTCATGCCTGAGACTTACCCTGTCATCCATCCATGTATGTTTGCAATATATTTCGTGTTCTTCTTTTCTGTGCTTATTTGTCTTGGATCCAGCAGAACAACTATCTTTCAATAATTTTAACTAAGTGCACTTTGAATATGCAGCCTACGTCCTAATGGCCCCTGAAAGAAGGCGCATTTTTTATGCTATCACTTCCCCCGATGGAACCACACTCAACTACAAGGAGGTGGGGGTTGTGCTAGAAGATATAGACAGGTTGAGCGGGCTTCTGATCCTGCATAATGCAGGACAGTTAGGACAAGGAACAGTTGTGCCTCTGCTTCATACCCTTAACTGGACAAACTGCAAGAAACATAATAAACATGTGGTAATGATTTTTAACCTACTGTGTTTAATATAATTTGTAGCTTTATTCAGTTACTACAATTGCTTTATCCAGTACTTTGTCGCTCACATTTCACATATTGTGTGTAAATAGAAAATCCCAAAGCGTGTTCTCCCCCCAGGACTAGAAGAAAGAGGTGAAATCACCATTGTGTGTCGGCCGTGGACTAAAGTGCACTCTACCTACACCATTTCAACTACAGATGGCCGTATATGCATCATTAGCTGGAAGAAGTTCATGGAAAAGGAAAAATCCCTGGTGGTGGGTAACAAGGTGCCGATGCAGCTGTGGCTGGGAAATCGTGGGCTCTTTCTATTTGTTTCCCTTATCCCTCGGCTCAAACTGTATTTATCATGAAGCCATGTAGATGGTTGTGCAGTACTAGGCTCATGTTGACCAATTCCATGCTCTATTTATCTGGTCTGAAGACTTTATATGTTGTTCCTAGCAATGGTTCTAATCTTCTGTCAAACATATGTTCTCGTCAGTCATGAGTGCTAGTTTGAAAACTATTATGTCCTTTGGTTATGGTGCTCGTAACAATCTATTTATGGCATGCTTGCTTTATGAAAATCTATTTACTAGTACATACTATTTGATCTTTAAGTAAAGATTTAAGTGATATGCTAAACATGTCATGCTAATTTTGACTGAATTTATGAATTCCAATATTCTCTTGAAGCTCATCGTGTGAGGTGATTTAATAATGCTGAAATTTGATATAAACCAATGTGATCACAATCTTCAATTCAAATATTAACCACTACCAATGTTATAGTACTATAGGCACAAAATATGAATGTATATATTATAGTATTGTTTCAGTCATCATCAGTATCACGATCTGAATCTGCATCAACAAAATCTGGTCCGTCGTCTTCGTTGGCGTCAACTTGTTCATCTTTGCTGACTTCTACATATTCATTGTTATCTTCTTTTGCAAGGTCACGGACAATGCGAGCATCAACTCGTTCCACTTTTTCAACCCGATTGTTAGGCTGAATTTCCAATTCGTCTTCATCATCTTCTTTATCAACATCCAGAATTATACGATCCATTTCACCTATGTCCTCCTGGAATGCATATCTTGCTTGCTCATCTGCACCATCATTGCCAAGTTCATTCTCTGGAACATCATACACATCTCTATTCTTGTAGGTCTGCACAACATTCCATGGGTCACCAAACGTAGTATCATCCAGGTAGAAACATATATGACCTTGGCTTGCCTAAATGAAGAGGGAACTCTTCAACCAAAGTACAGAGGTATTAACGCTTTTGAAGAATCCATCATCTTTCATCTTAGAACCCTTGGTTTGAAGGTCATACCAATCACAATGAAACAAGAACACAGATCTATCGCCATGCTTGTTATGATCGTACTGTAACTCTAGAACTTCCTGCAGTACACCATAATACTCATCTCCATTTCCTGTTGGAATATCAACCTTGGCCATTACACCTGAATTTTGGGTCTTTAGGTTCTTCTCCCGAGCAACCGTTCGAAACCTAGCACCCTTGATATTGAAGGAACCATGCACAATGACACGCCTGTCTGGCCCATTAGCAAGTGACACCAAATCCTCAAGTGCATTTTTTAACTTCCTTACATGGTTTTTGAACCATACTGGAAACTCCTTCTTCATTGACACGTCGATGTCAGTCACACCCCTAGCCAATAACTCTGCCCTGCAAAGACTATAAACAGAAATGGATAATGTTAATCATTACCCCCAAACACACATGCCAACACTTTGAAATAAGATTAATAATTTTTAGAAATCTTACTCTATATATGATTATGTCTCTTCACAATTGTCCAGCACATACCAAACCATTGTGTCAACATCTTTGTCAAAACATTTCAATGATGATTTCCCCAATCCTTTTGCTCCATCTGAAAAAACTTGGAACTCATCAGGGCCAACTATTCTTTTATTATCTTGATTCCTTTCATCCTTGTTAAATCTTGTTTCCAAATCACCACTGAAATATATGCAGCAGCTGTTCAAGCGCTCATCAACGATATATCCCTCGGCAATAGAACCCTCTGGATACTTTTTTTGATGCACGGTATTTTTAAGATATCCTAGCCTTCTCTCTACTGGCATCCAACCATAATGAACGGGCCTCTTAGAAGAGCCTCATCAGGTAGATGAATAGCTAAGTGCACCATCACATCAAAACATGCAGGGGGGAATAGCTTCTCAAGTTTGCAAATAATTATAACAATTTCAACCTTCAATCGTTTCAGCACAACTTCTCTAAGTGATTTTGCACACAACTCCCTAAAGAATCTTCCCAGTTCAGCAATAGTCTGATACATCTCCTTTGCTGGTGCAATCCCTTTAAGTCTAGCTGGCAATATACGTTGCATTAGTATGTGGAATCATGCATCTTCATACCTGTAACTTCACCAGCCACAGTATCCACACATCTTTCCCAGTTTGAGCAAAATCCATATGGGAATCTAGTTCTACCCAAAAATTTGCACAATCTTATCTTGTTCTCCTTCTGAAGCATCCAGGGTGCATGTGGCTTGCTATAAATGTCCCCCTCGTCATTCATCCATAACTTCTTCTTAAATTCCATGTTCTCCAAATCAACTCTAGCATTAACACTGTCCTTATTCTTGCCTTCAAGTTCAAGAAGGGTACCAAGGATATTGTCACAAATGTTCTTCTCAATATGCATCACATATAGGTTGTGTGCTAACTTCAGTTCTGACCAATACGGTAGATCATGTAAGCTGGCCTTTAGGTGCCATGTTGGTTCATCAGTAACAACTGGACGCTTTTGCTTATTAACAGCTGGTTTTTTACCTGGTACATAATCCTTTACTATTTCTAACTCTTCTGCTAGTTCTTCTCATGTGTACTTCCTTGGTGGATCTCCAGGCTCAGCTTTTCCATTGAAGAGTTTGCTTCTCCTATATGGGTGATCCTTAGGAAGGAAACGACGATGACCACTATATCCAATTTTCTTTGTCAAAGGCTTATAGCAAGGATTCACATCACAATGCACACATGCGTAATAATCTTTTGTGCTACGGCTAGACATTGTGCCATATCCAGGATAGTCATGAATGGACCAAAGGAACGCAGCATGCAACTGAAAATTATCTTCTATGCATGCATCAAAAGTGTCAACACCCTTCCATAGCTCCATCATATCTTTTATCAATGGCTGCATGAACACATGCAAATCTTTCCCTGGTGATTTTTTCCTTGGGATAAGTAATGAAAGCATGAAATTTGATGAATCCATGCACATCTAGGGTGGAATTTGTACGGAATGACAAACACATGCCACATACTGTAATTATGTCCATACAGATTGAATCCATCAGTGGCAATGCCTAGCTTTATGTTACGGGGATCAGCAGCTGACGAGGGTTAACTCGGCAAATGTCCTAGATGAAGGACTTAGGATCGGGGGAAGAGGGCGTCAGACGAACTCAAAGGTAAAGGTCAGTCAAACAAGGCGTAATTATGGGTGTATCAAGAATAAGCGTGGTACTCAATTGGCTCAATCTCAATATGTCCATGGTCGGCCTATCCTGGCCCCTATTCATAAGTGGCCAGGTCTCAAGGATCCGGTCGGGTTCAATACAAATTACAATGTCCGTATACGATATTATCTTGTATTTCGACTATGTCTATGACTGGGCCTAGCTTAACGGGCCTTAGGGGTACAAAGATAACGGGCTCTATTAGCTATACCCTTGTCAATAGCCCCTGAGATTCTACCAGAATTGTAGATTCAGGTTGAATCTAAAATCTTTATATGTTTGACTTGATCAATCTTTGACTTCTTCTTGTCCATGTACTCATTTAAACAACTCAGATTATTTTATTTCTCAAGGGGATTTTGGTTAACAAGCCTGGCATCTCTGACAGATTAGGAAACCAGCTAACTATCAGAGCAGATACTTGCTACCTACTTCAAACTCAAGCCCCTAGACTTGAGTCTGGTACCTTGTCTAACCCAATCTTTTGCCGCATTTAGGTCTTACAAAGAAAGGATTCCAGTAACTCTCAGGGTACCCAGTGCGTCCATTGGGATTTTTCTTCACATCATAGATATAGAAAATTACTAGCAGAGCGCATCCAGGTGCTTATACTAGGCCAAGCAAGACAGATCCTGAGATCTTGCCGTCATGATCTGTTACAATCATGACATTCAAGTTTTGTCGCGATGACGCAACTCGAGAATCACAATTTTCATTACTTTAGCCTTGTTTGACTATTTCAATATCCAAAAATCTTCGGGTTGCATAATCCTCGGCTAATCAAGAACCCGTCCCAATGGGAGTGACTTAACGAATAGCAGATGTCTGAAGTTCTTCTTTTGACAAGGTATTCGGTAATGTACTCCAACGCCTACTCCATAACTCTTGTAATCTACAATTTCGTCGGTTGCGCGACCAGCGCTCCCGATGGGAGTAGCCCCCGAGGCTATAGTTGAAAAAACTTTTTTCGGGTATAGACTCAAAAAATATTTGCTCCTTGCATTCCTAGTGTCGTCAGATCTTGTATAAAAATTTAGTTTTTTTCATTTCATTTTGTCGGGTATGCGAGTAATGCTCCCGATAGAAGTAGCCCCTCTGGCTATGGGTGGGTTCCTCAGAAACAATCATAGTCTCAGGTCTTTTCTTTTATAATTTTGTTGACTTTGCTCGGTATAGGTGACGTCATTGATGGAGTCACTCTCTGCAATGATTTGACTGGACGCTGACCGTTGCACATGGGCAACACAGTAATTTCCCGATTTTTTCCGCCCATTAGTGGGCTTACTGCTTCCGCTTCGCGCGCCACATAGAGGTTTCTTCAACAGAATATACCTTCTTACCTTGTGGAGCTCTCTCGGTGTGCCACTCGGAATAATTTACCATCATATTATCAAGAAGCATCATTGTGGCACCCAAGGTGATGGACATAAAAGTACCTTCAGCAGCTGAATCCAAGAGATTTCTTGAAGAAAAATTTAGTCCTGCATAAAAGGTTTGGATAATCATCCAAGTAGTCAGTCCATGAGTGGGACAATTCTTTATCAAAGATTTTATTCTTTCCCAAGCTTGAGCAACATGTTCATTATCAAACTGTCTAAACTTCATAATATCACTTCTCAAAGCTATAATCTTAGCAGGAGGATAATATTTTCCAATAAAAGCATCCTTACACTTAACCCAAGAATCAATACTATTTCTAGGCAAAGATAGCAACCAATCCTTAGCTATTCCTCTTAAAGAGAAAGGAAACAACTTAAGCTTAATAATATCACCATCTACATCCTTATACTTTTGCATCTCACATAGCTCAACAAAATTGTTGAGATGAGCTGCAGCATCATCAGTACTAGCACCAGAAAATTGCTCTGTCATAACAAGATTCAACAAAGCAGATTTAATCTCATAAAAAATTGCCTCAGGAGCATGTGGTGCAATAGGAGTGCAGATAAAATCATTGTTGTTGGTGCTCGAACTTGGTGTTCTCAAGAGTACCCATTCTAGCAAAACTAAAAGAAGACAAGCAAAAATAACAACTATAAAGGAACTAATTTGTTTGTATTTTCGATAAAAAGATGCAAGCAAAAATAAAGTAAAGCAAAACAATAACAAAGTAAAAGATTGGAAGCGAGAGACTCCCCTTGCAGAAATCCTCTTTCTCCCCGGCAACGGCGCCAAAAAAATTGCTTGATAGTGCTTGTTAGGCAGCCAGTTGGGAACCCCAAGAGGAAGGTATGATGAGCACAGCAGCAAGTCTTCCCTCGGTATGAAACTGAGGTTTATCGAACCAGTAAGAGAAAGAACCAACTTCCGAAGGTTGATGCTCGCTGGCTTGGCGACAGCTCCAGACAATTTATATATGGCGCCTTATCTGGGGCGTAGCTTTGCACCAGCAGCAACATGGAACCTACACACAACACAACCAAAGTACTTTGCCCCAACTTACAGTGAGGTTGTCAATCTCACCGGTTTGCTGTAAACAAAGGATTAAACGTATCGTGTGGTAAAAGATAGTAGTTTGCGAGAAAGTAAATAATGCGGGTAAATAGTAAACGGTAATAATAATGTAAAAGAATGGACCGGGGATACACATATGATGAGGATCACTATGAGATTCACTTGGGCATTACAACATAATACATAGACCGTAATCCAACTGCATCTATGACTAATAATCCACCCGCCGGATGTCATCCGAGCAACCATTGGGTATTAAGTTGCAAGCAACAGATTATCGCCTTAAGCAAAGTGTGTAATGTAAACAATATAAATGTCCTTGAACACAAGATTGTTGTTTTCTCCCTAGTAGCAACAGCATCTACTCGGCCAGATTATTAGAGGCATGAACCCACTCTCGAGCATAAATACTCCCCCTTGGAGTCACTAGCATCTACTCGGCCAAGATATCTACTAGCAACAGAGAGTATGCAAAATCATTAACAACATAGAGATGATAAATCAATAAATCAACTTGACAAAGTACTCAATATTCATCGGATCCCAACAAACACAACATGTAGAATTACATAACGATGATCTTGATCATGATAGGCAGCTCACAAGATCTAAACATGAAGCACATGGAGGAGAAGACAACCATCTAGCTACTGCTATGGACCCGCAGTCCAAGGTAGACTACTCACACATCACTCTGAAGGCAGGCATGGTTATAAAGAAGGCCTCCGGTGGTGATTCCCCTCTCCGACAGGGTTCCGGGAAGAGCTTCTAGACCTTCCCGATCTCGCGTCGATGACGGCGGTGACTTGCAGTATGTTTTCTAGAAAATTGATCGGGTTGTTAGGGTTTTCTCGCCGAGGATAATATATAGGCGGAAGGGCGGCGTTAGGAGGTGGGCCAGGTGGCCCCACCACCTGGTGGCATGAACCAGGGGTAGGCTGCGCCACCCTATGGTGCGCCTGCCTGCTGGCCCCCCCTCCGTCTCTGCTTTGGACTCCGTCTCATGTCGGAAAAAATAGGAACTTTGGCTTTTATTTCGTCCAATTCTGAGAATATTTCCTGCGTAGCTTTTCTGAAACACAAAAACAGCAAAAAATAAGGAACTGGCACTGTGGCATCTCGTTAATAGGTTAGTTCCGGAAAATGCATAAAAAAGCCACAAAGTGTAATAAAACACAAAGAAAATGGTGCATAAACAAGCATGGAGCATAAAAAATTATAGATACGTTGGAGATGTATCAACAAGCAGTTTTGATCAAGGAATCACTGTAAATACTAGCAAACGGGTTTTCAGGGGTATTTGATAATGCAGATAAATAAAGTATGAGTAAATAAAAGATAGTAATAATAATTGCAGCAAGTGGCCCAATCCTTTCTAGAGCAAAGGACAAGCCGGATGTGTTACTTATGATTACCAAACGTTCCTGAGGACACACGGGAGTTTTGTCAAGTGCTTTCACTTCATACAGTTGATTAATCTTCATTGGTTTGATAGGTGTTATGGGGGTGAACCTATGCTAATGCACTACCCCAACTTGGACTAGTACATACTTGTGATTATACCCCTTGCAAGCATCCGCAACTACACGTAATTAAGATAAATCTAACCACAGCATTAAACTCTGAGATCCTACGTTCTCTGGTGCACTGGTTTCCAAAAGGGGGTTTAGGTTTCTGTCACTCCGGCAACCCCACAATTAGTAGCCAAATACACAATGCATTCTACTAGGCCCATAAAGGTGAAGTATCATGTAGTTGATGTTCACATGACACCACTAGTAAAATAGTTCCAAAACATAAATATCAAACCATTAAATATTACTCAACATAATTCCACTACTAACATCTTGACTTCTCCCATGTCCTCAAGAACTAAACGAACTAGTCACAAGACATCATATGGATCATGATCAGAGGTGAAATAATGATGAATAAAAATATGGACATAAACCTTAATTCAACGGTTTCACTCAATAGCATCAACTACAAGTAGTAATCAACACCGGTGAAGTTTCCCCTATGAACTAGACAAGATTCACCCCAAGATGTTATAGCAGGACGGCGTGGTGATGATGGTGATGAAGGTGATGATGGCGATGGTGATGATGATGATCCCGATGAAGACCAGCTCGATGACGGTGATGATGGCGATGATTTCCCCCCTCCGGGAAGGAATTACCCCAGCACATTTCTGCCTGCCGGAGAGTTTTCTCTCTGTGTGTGTTTTCCGCCCCGCAGTGGCGGCGGAGTCTTTCTGCGATCCCCCCTCCTGGTCTTAGGTTTTTGGGGAGAAGATATACGCAAAGGGATGCTGGCAGAAGTGGGCCAGGGTTGCCACACCACCTGGCAGAGCGGCCTAGGGCTGGCCCGCGCCAGGGGGTGGTGTGGGCCCCTGGTGGCTCACCTTGGCCTCTCCTTCAGGCTACCTCCGTCTTCTGGCAAAATAGGAACTCCTGGGTATTTTCCTAGAATTGCTGGCCTTCAGAAATATTGTATCTTGACGGTCCTTTTTCCAGCAGAATCCTGACTCCGACAGTGAATTCTCCAATAATCATCAAACATGCAAAATAGAGGAAATAACATAAGTATCATCTCTAAATATGAAATATATCGATGAATAATAGTAAATTATGATATAAAATAGTGATGCAAAATGGACGTATCAACTCCCCCCAAGCTTAGACCTTGCTTGTCCCCAAGTGAAAACTGAACTCAGTAAAGACGACAACGGGTTTATGGAGTGAAGTGTCGATAAACAAAATATGGACAAGAAGCATCACACTTACCAATACACAAGTCATAATAAACAGAAACTTGCCCTTATATAACTTAACTTGCAATGAGTAAAGGGAATCACAATAAAGGTGCACAAGGTAAATCATGATTGGTGATGGCAAACCTTTGTTCTTGGTCACATAACAATAAATAGATTGTACTTATATTTTGATCAGAGCCTTTATATCAGAGCTTATATTGCAGAAATCACATGCTCAATCATAACAATCTCTTTACGGTCATTGATAGCTTTCAAAGATATATTCATTCAGATAAAAGCATTGTACTAAACAAAGGAAGATAAAAGACATGATTGCATAAATCAACATATGGATGGTTGCATCACAACAACTCAAATGCTTGCTTGAGATAGAGAGGAATAGGTTTACTGACTCAACATAAAAGTAAAAAAGATAGGCCCTTCATAGAGGAAAGTAGGGATTTATCATGTGCTAGAGCTTTTCATTTGTAAAACATAGATTAAAATTGTTTTGAGACGTGGTTGTTCCTATCAACGAATGGCAATAGAGTTCTTGCTATCTTCCATACAAAACAAGTTGAGAGCGGTCCCAAGATATTAATAAAGAGCATTTATATGCACTTTTTATAGTTTGGCACTCCTCCCAACCTTTCCTTTTAGAAACCATGGCTAACTGAATCCTTCGGGTGCCTGCCAACAATCTCATACCATGGAGGAGTGCCTTTTTCTTTTCTTTTTTTTCTTTTTGAAGTTATAACGGTCTGACCAGATCTCTTGCAAAATTAGTGATGAGCAGATGAAGCATGCAAGTCGAGGGGTACTTAATTTAGTATGGAAGATAACAAACTCAACTACTACGTCCTCGTGAGCTAAAAACAGCGTCACAAAATGAGAAGTATTTGAAGGTTTTGAAAGGTAGCACATGAAAATTTACTTGGAATGGCTTGAAATGCAATGCATAGGTATTTATAATGGACTCTTTGGAGTAACTTGGTTTTTAGGAGTTGGATGCACGAGAAGTATTCCCTCTCAGTACAGGTTTTTGGCTAGCAAGGCTGGGTAGCAAGCATAAGAGTTGAGTGAAACAAACAAACATACATGTGATAGAAAACAATCATGCAATCTTCCTTGGAAGTATAAACGATCTTAACTTGAGAATACTAAGCTTATGAGCCAAACAAGAAAGAAAGATAATGAAATAATGCATCTACATGTATTTCTCTCTTTTCTACTCAAGCCTCAAAGTATTGTTGCTACTGACCATTGCTAAGTTTGCCAAAACCAACTAGATTTACTCATGCTCCCAAAGTGATACCGATACTAATCACAAGATTAATCATATGACAGAAATTGCAAACTAAAATAAAGTGTGCAGAAAGTAAATGATACAACTTCTCATTAATATTTCATAACCGCAACTCACACCAAGGGATACATAGATAACCAACTAAAGGAGAGATACTTCCACACTACAAACCATCCTATATGATAACTTCTCTACTCATGATATGACTCTACTGAAAAGTAAAAGGGTAAAAGGTAATGGTGTGATACCGCGGCACTCCCCCAAGCTTGGAACAAGCCAAGGGGATGCCAATACCAATGATGAATTACTCCCTTGGTGGTGGTGGTGCATCTTTAATAAGCTTCTCAATCAGCTCCTTCAACTCATTAATCTTGTAGGTGAGATTACGAATCAACTCTGTATTGTGCTCAATATGGTTCATGAACCTGTCGGACTGCGAATCCCAGCTCTTGGAATTATTTCCCCACTCTTCTTCACGCTTAAGGCCTTGTTTGGTTGTAGAGTTTTGGTGGGGATTAGTGGGGATAATCCCCTAGAGTATTGGGTGAAACCCCTACGTTCACCCAATCCCCACAAAACCCTACCCACAATCCACTAGGTAGAGGTAGAGTATTGGGGATTGACAAAAATACACTAAAATGTAGGGAAAAGTGGGGATTGGCGGGGATTAAACTCGCCCAATAGTCTAGTACCAAACATATTTTTAGAAGTGACTGGGATTTGGGGTTTGGTGGGGATTATCCCCACTAATCCCCACCAAAACTCTAGTACCAAACAAGGCCTAAAGCTTTCTTTCTCTACACTGTTAGAACGATCTATATCCCAACTAGAGGGTAATTTTGCTTTAGGCACTCTTTGGAATTGATGTTCATGTATTAGAGTATGGAAGGGGTTGTTGCCTAAAGAAGATGTCCCTAGAGCTAAGACGTGGCGTGGAACATTCCCTCCAGTGCTTATCTGCGCACCCTTCTTCAACTTGTTATGGTTTGCCACTGCCCCAATGCTTGCAATGATGGCGCGAGGGCACGGACGCTGGTCTTCTTCTATTTCTTCTTTGGCTTCACCCTCAACCTCCTCCTTCAGCTTGGGGTTTTGATGATCATCTTCTGAAGGTATCTTCTCCTTGTCATTGTTGGCGGAGGCCATGTGTCACATCCCAAAAAAATTGGAATGTGAAATAAATTAAAATAGGAACCATGTATGTTTGTATTGGTTGAAATTTCACAGGGAATTAAAACTTTTTGATTTATTTAAAAGCCTTATTAGAAAAACCATTTCAAACTTTCTATTATTCCTTGAAGAACTTATATGAGAAAATAAGAATTCAAAATACTATTTTGTATCTAATCAAACCTATGCAAGTTTGTTTGCAAAGGAAATATATACAAATGATTTATATTAAATGAAGTTTGCACTACCAAAAAAACTTACTTGAAAATAAAAGTTTTTATAGAGTTTATTCTCTGAATTTTAAAGGATTATTTCTAAGTCCTATTTCTATTTTAGATTATGCACATAAAGCCCTTTAAGCCAAATTATAAAGTTTTTCTTAAAAATCTTAATTTGTTTTCAAAACTTGTTTTCTTACTGTTCTGGAATGTTGTCTTGAATTTTAGGAAATTTTACAAATCAGTTTGAATCATTTTGGATCCAAAATGCAAAAGTTATAAGAGAAATAAAAAAACTAAAAAGATGAAAATTGCAGAACAAAAAAAGTGAAAGAAGGCCCGGGGCATCCCTTCCGGCCCAGCACAACAATCGGCCCGTGGCCTAGTAAACTAAACCGCCCGAAGCGGTATTCTTTTCTTTTTTCCTCCCGTTGATAGGTAGGACCCACCTGTCAGGGTCGTCTACCACCTCGCGCCAGTCATGCGCGTGAACTGTGCAGTGACGCCGGTGAGATTTTCTCTCCCTCTTTATTCTGTGCCCATTTCGTCCCCGCACCACGCCTATAAAATCCCCCTCGACTCCCTCTCCGTTTCACCTCTCTTTCCTCTCGCAAATACACCGCCAGGCCGGCGAATTTTCTCGTCGGAATCCGCAGTCCCCAACGACAAACATTGTCGATTCCGACGTGGTAAGATGACCTCTACTCCTCCCTCTTGCCTCACCCTCTTCCCTTAGCTCCGGTGCATCCCCTGATGCCCTCCGCTTGTCCTATTTCGCAGAGAATTAACGCACCCATCCAAGCCCGGAGCTCACCGCCACCTGGAACGCTCCAGCTGCCACTCCTCGTCGCTCCAGGACGCGAACGAGCACGTCGATCACACCTGCGAGTTCTCCGCGACGCCCTGCATCACGTCAACCACTCCATATCCCTCGAGGACCCCTGCGTCGCCACCGCCGTCAACATCCTGCAAGGAGCACCACTGTGGCCATCGATTCCGTCAACCAAACCCTAGCCGCGGGTGAGCGATTTCCTCCTTTCACCCTCAGCCGTTAGATCCAGATCTAAGCGCTAGAATTAGATGACTTACACGAAGAGGTACGTTTAAATCTTGTCCATCCATCATCACTTAGATCTAACGGCTCTAACATGTCCCCTGGCCGAATCGGTTCAGCCTACCACATCACGCCACGTGGCCAACCTGTGTTTAAAAAAGGATTTTCGAATTGAAACAAAATAGATTTTGTTTAAAACTTGCAAAATTCATATCTTCTGATCTGCAGATCCAAAATTAGCAAATAATATGTCCCTGAACTCCTAAAATTGTGTAGAACACAATTATGAAATAAAATTTTACTTTACAACTATTTAAAAACATTCAAATTTAAATATGAGAGTTTGAGTGTTTTTGATATAGTTCAAATTCTATAAATCCTTTTCAGTTGATTCTTTTTGCAAATGGATCATAATG
Organism: Dactylis glomerata; assembly: GCA_007115705.1. NCBI lineage: Eukaryota > Viridiplantae > Streptophyta > Magnoliopsida > Poales > Poaceae > Dactylis > Dactylis glomerata. The sequence goes on from QXEO01000531.1 coordinate 8,667,769, forward strand.
TTGTCCTCTGTCCAGTAGAACCACTACACAAATTATTTGAACCAATTTTATCAAGTATTCAAATTCAAATGAGAATTTGAGTATTTTCTATCTAGATTTAATTCTACAAATATTTTAGCATAATTCCTTTTGCAAAATTGCCTACCTTGATGTTGGAAAGACACCAGAATACTTCACACACTTTTCACACTTACCCAAATGTCAACTCCACTATTTCATCCTATTTTGCAAGATATAGTTGTGTTACTTGAACACTTTGCAAAAATGAATCTTATTTCCTTTTGTGCACTTTGTGCTATTTGACTATTGTCCCACTCTACCAAGTGGTGTGAAATATTCTAAGTCCTAATGACCACTCAACTCTACCATGACTTAGTGAAAAATCTACTCTCTATCCTTGTCCAAGTGCAAAACTATCAACTCCATCTTACCCAATTTTTCTAAGTATTTTAATTACCCCATCCAACAATATGGCATAAAAATTTCCCCATATCAAGACCTTGGAGAAGAAGTTGAAGAGAAGACAAGGAGTTGAAGGCAAAACAAGAAGTTGAAGAGAAGACAAGGAGATGAAGGAAAACAATAAGATCAAGAGAAGAGAGCCCAAGTCAAGAAGATGAAAGTGATAAACCTTGTGACTTAGAATTTATTCATCCAACTTCTCAAGCCAAGCCTAAGAATATCCTTAAGCTATTTTTTGCTAAGTGTTTAACACTTCCTAAACAATTTAGTAAACCCCCATCAATCTTTAATTCCTTGACTTAGCCATTCTCTCCATCCATATCAAGTCAACTTCATGACACAAACTTTTTTTCCAATTATCACTAAGACATTTGAAGACTAAGCTAAAACAAATAAACACTTTTGTTGTCTTGTTTGATTATGTTGCTTTGAATGGTGTGTTTATGTTGTGTTACCTTCTATCTTATAGTTGTACGGAGAGCCACGTGTGTTGATTAAGAGAAGTACGATCTTCAGAAATTTCTAAGGCAAGTGTTACTCTTGTTCATAAAATTTCCAATGTTATACTATGCATGTAGTGTTTCCCTTCTTTTAATATTATGCATGTGTAGATTATTATGCTTGCTATATTCTATTTAGGATATCCCTGATTTACCTGTTAGAAGAAACACCATAAGTGTAGATTGCTATAGAATTCGTGGTTGGGATTCCACATGTTCTTTTTATTAAGTATGAAGACTATGTTTTGCAAAAACTAAGAAAACAACTAAGTTAATGAAACACCTAGGTGGAAATTGGTAAGATGGATTTATGTTGAGTGGTTACACCAGAGCCATCTCTATGGCGGTCGTGTGTATCTCACTTGAAGGACGACCACCCAGGAACAAAGAGATTAGAGATGTTCAAGTCGTGAAGCTTCCAGTGCAGCCACGAGTCATATGGGCTCTGTCTTGACCAATTAAGTAGTGAGAACTTAGCCATACGGACAGAGGGTGGTAGTGAATTGTAGGATAGAACGCGTCTGGGTTGGTATGAGGGATTGCTTCTGAAAGGTCTCGTCTTAGTCTTCACCTGGCCATTTGATCAAAATGAGCATCATGGCAAAAGCGATTGACTGAGTCTTGTGGGAAAAGTGCACAACCTCTGCAGAGTGTTAAAACTAAGTACTTAGCTGTGTCCCCGGTTACGGACAATTTTGAGCGACATGATTTTGAAGCTGTTCAAGGATCTCCTCATCCCAACTTCTTAAAATTAAACTTGAAGGGTTAACAAGGGATTGTTGTGTGATCATAATTATGTGCACCTGGTGGATTCCTGTGTGTGCATAATTAACTAGGAGCACCTGGTGGATCATCTTTCAAAGGTGGGGTCACTACAGATGGTATCAGAGCATTGTGTTGCCCTTAGGTTCATGACCCTAGGATTGGACAAAAACCCCTTAGATATATAGGAGTGGCTTTTATTTCTAAGTTAAAAATTTACACACTCATTACCTCGTAAACTCTTTCCTTAGTCATTTTTGTCTCTATTTCTCTTCATTTCAACTCAAAGACGAAGAGCTTCAACTTCAACACCTCAAAGGACTTCAAGATCCACCCATCTCTATCATCAAAGGAAGCAAATTGAAGGAGTCTAGAATAAAAGGTCTAAGCATCAATAGTTCTAGGACTTAGAAATTCTTACGAAGGATCTTGATAACAATAGGACCAACAAACTGCTTTGGAAACGAAGAGATACTTGCCCCACTCAAAAAGAATGACAAGATGATGAGAAAGATTAGGAAATACCCTAGGATTTAAAATTTTATCCAAGTTTTACTTTCTTGTTATAATATTTTTTCACTACTTATTCCAATGTTTTAAAATTTTTTAGATGACCAACATCAACGAATCCGTCAAGAAAGGACCCATGATGACCATGACCCTGAAGTGTGAGACTGAATTTCCCAAAGCACTGAAGAACATCATGTTAAGCATGGGAATGCAAGGAGAAGCTGTCTACAAGGGATTTCCTGTGATTGATGAAGGTCAAGAATATTGGTGGGTACAACTCCACCTATACAAGAACAAAGAAGACGACCACAAGAAGATGGGACTCTGGATGTTCACCAACTCTGAGATGTATACATCATTCTTTGACTCTGCAAGATGTGCTGCATGGGAAGCTATAAAAGAACTTGGAGAGAGATTAAAGTGGAGACTATATAATACTCAGAAGGACCTCAAAGAAGAAAATGAGGATACTACTGAACTGAAGGAAACCATAAGTCAACTTCAAGGTGACATGGTAGAGCTTGCATTTAATCTTAGTGTTCAAGATGATCTCAACATCAGCAAGGATGATAGCAGATCTGAAGAAGCAGATAGACCAAAACAATGGATCTGTCTGAAAAAGGAACCAAGAAGCTTTAGTTGGACCTCCATTTAAGACTTTTAATAAGCGACATCATTGTAATAAATGTTTATGATCATACCAACTTGTGGAATGATTCTACCTTTCGTTTGTATTAAAACTTGATTGCTTAATGACTTGAATGCTTGTTGAATGTTTATTGATTGTAAGGTGATTTGCCCTTAATTGTTGCTAACTGGTAGGAACATTCTTTAGAGTCTTCCTCTCTATTCTTCTCCATGTTAAAAACCTAAACCCTACTGACGAGGGTCTACCCCGGCAATGCCCATGCTTAAGGGCTTTTGATCTGTGGAGCGCATTGTGGGACCTGGCGAACTCGACGGCGATCAGACGAAAGCAGAAGAACACGGGATTTTACCCAGGTTCGGCCACCTTGGTAGGGTAAAGACCTACGTCCTGCTTGTCTGACTTTGTATTGATGGGGTGGTGTTTGCAGTGGTGTTACAACGATGGCGTAGATTGAATCTAGCCTAAGACAGAGAGCTCTATGGTTTCGAGCGCTCCAGCGTGAGGTGGTGGTGAAAGGCATCTAGGGTTTCGAGACCTCCCTCCCAGCCTTTTATAGGCGAAGACTGGGTCTCGGGATTGTCCCTCAAACCAAATACAGATCGGATCGGTTCAAAAACAAAATCTAAACACAGACTAGTCCAACTTGAACTCCTCGAAGCCTTCCTTGCACGCCAAGTATCGCTCTTGGGCCTCGCAGACCGATGCCTTCGTGGGCCTCGATAACCTTTCGAAGGAGACCCCTCCTGGGCTGAAAACCGGGTAGGCGAATATCGGGGACCTATTTGTCATTCCTTTGTTAGTAGCCCCCGAGTGCCTGGTATAGCCGAAGACTATGGCAGGGACTCTACCCCGAAAGCTTCCTTAACTGCACCCAATACATTCGCCTGACCTGTGAAACCACAAAAGTATAGAGAATATTCAAATGATGCACTTATCAGGTGCGAAAAGTTCAAGCGATGCTCGTTCTAAGCCTCGAAAGTGCCAAGTCGGGTTTGCAAAGGGATATGCATAACCGGCCTGAGACTCACGTCAGGTCTCAGTTAATTGCATAGCCACAAAAACATTCGGTTAGCTTACTCAGATTCGAGTCCCCCGACTCGAACCCGCGTGGGCTGGCGCTACCTCGACCCGAACCGCGTTGGACTTACCAGGTCGAGGCCCAGTTCATTGTGAGGCACCCGATGCGTCCATCGATGCAAACTTCATACCGAAGGTATGGAGATTTTCTCGGCAGAGCACGGTTGATACGAATACCGAGCCATCTGGTGTTGCAAACCGTGGACTTACCTTCATATTTAACATACGACATCCGAATTGGTATTAGCCACCTAAATCTGGGAACTTTGAGTGCATATGTAAATGTGAAGTTGAATTCGTGGGGCCGAAGCCACCCCAAATCATATACGTGGCACGACTGGCCCCGAGCTAAAAGTGACCTGGGAACTGCAGCCCCTGATTAGTGGTCGTGCGGAGTGACGAGGTCATCACTCGGGTGAAACTGACAGCTCTGCTGGCTGTATCATGACATGAGTGATAAAGTGGTGTTGCTAGCCAGGTCATGATTCGGAAGACTACCGAGCTTCGGCCGAAAGCCGAAATGACACATCCTGCCCAAAGATGAGGGCATGGGAGAATCGATGTACTCAATTGAGGAATGCTCGGAGGCTCTGCTGGCCCATGACAGATGATTTGAGAAGGAAAACCCCCCTCAACTCACCAAAATGGTACCGAAAAATACGTAGGAATCTGTTCGAACGGTCATGGCAAGAGAACAACTCGAAAAACTCTAAAGACTCAAAAGCAGGAGGAAAAAACCTCTCGAAAAGTAACGCCTTCAAAAAGGTCAGACGGAAAAGCTTCGAGACAAAAGCAACTCCGAAAGAGCCAGTCCAAAGGACACGTACCTCGAAAATGCCGAGGATCCGAGATTGAGTCCACCTCTCAACCCCTCGAGAAACCGCTCTTTGGGCCGTGATGTCAGTGATGACGCCTGGATTTATCGAGTCGTCACGCCATATTCTGCCATCACAAACTGACTTTGACAAGACCGCACGTGCTGGGGCCCAGTGGCCGCGCGTCCCAGCCGTTGACCGTGTTTGACCGCACGTCCCACATTTGGGTGAAAAAAGGTTTCCCGGTCCCCTCAATTACCGTGCGTAGTGGAGGTTGCGGCTCCCGTAGCGCTGACACGTGGACGGCCAGATCTGTCTTGCCGTTTCCCCTTCATGACGGACGGCTAAGATGACTTGACGGTTTTCCCGGAACAAGATAAAGATAGCGGAAAGGTTAACTGTACACCCCACTCCGCCGCTGTCATCGTCTTCCTCGCACTCATCTTCTGCGACGCTCCACTCTCATCCCCACTCCTGCAAGCCACCACTGAGCATTGCGTTCATGGGTAAGAGAGGTTCATCCGCCGCCGGCGCTGCCACCAGCGCCGCCGCCAAGAAAGCCAAGGCCGCGAACATCGATGCCTCCGTCGTTGGCAATTGGGTGCCGACCAAGATGGGGAGCAAGGAGATGTCTGCCGCTGAGAAGATCGGCCTCCTCAAGAATGATCCGGAAGAATCGCTCGCCGCCAGCCCGGAGATCGTTCCCCGGCCGCCTCCAAGTTTCTGGGTAATCTTCCTGGCTTTTCTACTGCGGGGGTTATCGCTTCCCCCACATCCCTTTCTTCGCAGCCTTCTTTTTGTGTATGGGGTTCAACTTCATGAGCTGAACCCCAACACAATTCTCGACATTGCGTGTTTTATCATGCTCTGTGAATGCTTCCTGGGGATCGAACCCCACTGGGCGCTTTGGCGCTAGAATTTTATGATCCGGCAGCCCCTGCAGTTCCAGACCGGTGGATTTGGTTGCCAGGTCTGCCCTGATGTCCCCTACTTCAATCTGCCCACGCCCGAAAACAATCCGGGCTGGCGAACGAAGTGGTTCTATGCAAAGGACAAACCCTCCAATGGCGAAGCAATCGGGCTTGAAGAATTTCGAGCCACCACTGTCCTTTGACCTCGGGTGTCTTGGCGGCATGAGCTCTCTGAAGAAGAGTTGAAGACCACCGAGCCCCTAATGGAGATGATCCAGAAACTTTGAGCCACGCCCAGGAAAGAGCTTTCGGGCGTTCAGCTCATCCGAACGTTCATCGAGCGTCGAATCCAACCGCTCGCCGCTCGGGCCCATTGCATGTGGGATTACATCGACCGCCGGGATTCGACGCGGATCTCTCCCGACGAGCTGCATGAAGCCGAGATTGATGATAGCGTGCACGCTGTCACCAACATCAAGAAGAAAGATGTCGTGCCGAAAGTCTTTGGCGCGGTGGCCTTCAGCAAGGCCTTCCCTCGCACCGAGGTACGCTCCTTGCTCCTTGCCTTAGTTCAATGTTACAAGTCTCGTTGATCTGGGTCGAAGGAGTGATGTACAATGACTGCACAGGTTATCAACGTGGCCCGTTGTTATCCGCCTCAACCCAAGGAAGGCGAATACTCGGGGCAAGATTTCATCGAAGCCCCTGACGAGTCGACCTCTGCCGTGCCATCGCCTCCGCAAGCATCAAAGAAGAGGAAGCAGATCGCAGACGCCGATGTCATCGAAGATTCGGAAGACGCCGGCGACACCCACTTCTCTTCCGGTGACGACGACGACGGCGTGATTCCGGCCAAGCCCTTGGACAGCCGGCCTCCTCCTCAAGCTGGGAAAAGGGCCCTCCCAAAATTCGGCCTCGATGCCTCGTATGTACCTCTGTAGAACCTTTTGTAGTAATAACTTCGTCTTTGAGTAATTGTAATGTTTCTGACATCTTATCCTGTTTCAGATCTTCGACTGAGGAGACTTCGGCGAGCTTACACGATCGTGAACGATTCGAGCTTTGTCCCCACAACTCTGCTCTTGAGCAGACCGCGGACTCTCAGGAGAAGATGGCTGGAGATGCTGCGCCAGGGGATGACCTCCCGAAGCAGCCACCTCCCCAGAAGAAAAAGAGGACTGAACCCGAGCATGTTCTAGTTTCTTCCTCTGGCGAACCTTTCGGTCCAACAAGCCATGTAAGCCTCGAAAAACCTGGACTTGTAATTCTGATGATTGCCTATCAGTAGCCCCCGAGGGTGAGTCAAAGTGTTTACACTTGGGCTTGCCCTCTGAACAATTATTCGAGCTCTCATCTCCTGCGCATATTTTAGCCCGTTGTCCGAGATCTTTCGAAGGTATGCAGGGATTTCCTTGCTCTGGAGGAGGACAACCGCCAATTGGCAAAACAGCTGGAGGATATTCGCTGTGAGTGATGTCTCTTTTCTTCTGTCTCTTTTCTGGCCACCGTTATCCTAGTTTTTAGTGTGGTGCTCTTTGAATGGGTAGGGATTGCGTCTCAAGCAGCCGCCGACAAGACATCCCTAAAAGCTCAATTGGATGATCTGGTGGCCAAAAAGACCGAGCTGGCGTTGAAGGTTGATGTGCTTACTGAGGAAGTTGCCCGTCTCAAAGCTGAATCTTCCAGGGCTCAAGAGCTCGCCGATCAGCGTCGGCTGGAAGCTGAGTCCAAAGAACAAGCTCTACACAAGCGCCTCCAAGCCGCCGTCGAAACATTGCATGGTAAGCCTTCGACATACTGATCTCTAGTGTTTCCCGCTGAACGCTTGTAGTTTTGATTGGGGATCTTGCTGCTTTATGAAGATGCTGCTGAATTCGATGCCAGGGCGCTAAAGGAACCATCCGGGCTTGAGTCGAGCGTTGGCGGCGCCGAGCGCCTCTGCCAAGATGCGAGAGATCTTTTTGCGAAGGTGCGGTTGACCTTGGAACGTGTCTGCGATATCTCCGTCCCGGAATCAACCAGCAACACAATGGCCGGAATCCTCGAAGCTCTGGCGGTGAAAGAAGATGGTGAGGATCCTTTGGTTGCTGCGGTTCGCTGACAGGTAACTACCGGCTCCGATTCTGTCTTCTCTATGCTGATGATGCACGGGGTTCCCTTCGATGCCGACAAGGTCACGCGTACATATCCGAAGGATAAGGACGGGCGTGACATCTCCCACAAGATAGTCCTTGAGCGCGCCCGTCAGTTATCTGCCCAAATGACGAGCTTTCTGGCAGAGAGGAATGAAAAAAGGGCAGCTGCTAAGGCTCGCAAGCGCAGTACGTCGGGTGCACCCTCCAGCAGGGCCGCCGGTAGCTCGTCCTAGTTTATGTGTGTGTGCTTGTATGTAATGGATAATGTAGTTCCTCCTCCAAAGCTGTGTGACTGTGTCTAACTTTTGAACGTTACTCATTGTAAAATTCGTCGCTTCATATTTTCGCATCCCTTTTTGCTGTTTGATTGCCGATGTCTTTGCATGATCGAAGAACTCCTGTGCAGGAGTCGTCCGTGGTTTCTGGTGCCTGGCCTGTTTCGTATGAAACAGCCGCTAGTTCCTCTGGCGCCGTTGATAGGAGAACGCCTTCCGCTGGCGAACTCTCCTTGATCCGGTCATTGCGTGACCAGCTCAAAAACGCCCAACCGCAGCTGAAGATCGTGACTGCCAAGGTCGACGTCACCCTGTCCAAGGCTTCGCTAGCTAAGGATGCGGAAGAATTCCTCCTTGGCGAGATTGAGAATCTTGGCAAGGCTATGGAATGTAAGTATGCTTGCGTAGATGAGAAAGTCTTCTGTGACAATATGTTCTGATTCTCTGATTTCGTCGGCTGTAGATGCTTGCCTCGACAAGGTGTCTGAAGACCGTTGGGTAGATGCGCACCTTTGATCTGCTCGGTCGTTTGCGAATTCGACCGCGGACAACTTCTGGGCCAATTCTGCAAAGGCTTGGAAGCTGACCGTGCTCCAGGACCGGGTCACCCAGGCTTCTACCTTAGCTGAATCCAGCTGCGCTACCCTTGCGATAGTGCATCAGGTTATGTTTCCTTTTAACGATCAGCCTGTCGGTCTGTCAGCGCTGCTCAGCCGCTTCGAGAACGGAGAAGCTATATACCGATTTGTACGCGAGCATCTTCGATGTGGACCACTCGTGGCTCTCTCTTTCGTGCGTGCTCACTATCCAGAGGTGGATATGGAGCTCCTGAAAGTGTTGCCGCAGACACCCATCGGCCGATTCGACATGGAGAATCATTATGCGGCATGCAGGGACACAGCCGACTGTATCGCCCGACAAATCATGACCGAGAGCGATCGCCAGAGGGCGAGCCAAGGTGTTGTAGCTTAATGGTTCAGCCGCGTACATGAATCCTGCTTGCTTTCCGTTTGTATATGTATCTTTGGAGATTTTCCGGTGTACTTTGTGCGAGTCTTTTTAAAGGTTGTCTTGACCACTGGACAGAATCTTTGAGTGTTGTTCGAAGGGTGAAGCTCCTGAGTGTAGGTTGGAGGGCGAAGCCCCCGAGCATAGGTTGGAGGGCGAAGCCCCCGAGCATAGGTCGAAAGGCGAAGCCCCCGAGCGCGGGTCGAAAGGCGAAGCCCCCGAGCGCGGGTCGAAAGGCGAAGCCCCCGAGCGTGGGTCAAAAGGCGAAGCCCCCAAGCGTGAGTCGGAAGGCGAAGCCCCCGAGCGTGAGTCGGAAGGCGAAGCCCCCGAGCGTGATTCGAAAGGCGAAGCCCCCGAGCGTGGGTCGAAAGGCGAAGCCCCCGAGCGTGGGTCGAAAGGTGAAGCCCCCGAGCGTGGGTCGAAAGGCGAAGCCCCCGAGCGTGGGTCGAAAGGCAAAGCCCCGAGCGTGGGTCGAAAGGCGAAGCCCTCGACCGCGGGTCGAAAGGCGAAGCCCCCGAGCGTGGATATACACAAATGTCGACTCGTAAAATGAGGAACTTGAACTTTATTGCTTGGTGCCGAAGGCACAATGTTGGGCGCGGACTGCTGCTGACGCTTGATTACATAGTAGAGGGGATGGGGGAGAAAGCTTTGTGTGCTAAGGGTAGAAGCGGCGCAGTTGCGCGGCATTCCACGGGTTCTCTACATCTTTCCCAGTTTTGGGGTTGCGTAGTCGATATGCCCCTCCTAGGATGACCTCGTGGACGAGATATGGGCCTTCCCATGGCGGCTCCAGCTTCGACGTGCTTGTCTGCTTGAGGCGAAGCACGAGGTTGCCCGGCTCGAACGAGCGTCCGCGGACCCGTCTGCTGTGGTAGTTGTGGAGGCTTTGTTGATAGACCGCTGAACGAACGAGGGCGACGTCTCGAGCTTCGTCTAGTAGGTCTTGGGCGTCTGCTAGCGCCTTGTCTGCATCTTCCTCGACATAGGCGACCACGCGGGGCACACTATAGCGCACATCTGTAGGTAGCACTGCTGCTGCTCCGAAAAGCAGGAAGAACGGCGTGTAGCCAGTCGAAGAATTGGGCGTCGTCCGTAAGCTCCAGAGGAACGAAGGCAGTTCCTCGACCCAGGCGCCCGCCGCGCGCTTGAGGGGTCGAAGGAGTCGCTTCTTCAGGCCTCCGCATATGAGTCCGTTGGCCTTTTCGACTTGGCCGTTGGACTTGGGGTGCGCAACTGAGGCGTACTTGAGCTTGATGCCGAGGTTTTTGGTGAAGTCCTGGAATTCGCCCGAGGTAAAGTTGGTGTCGTTGTCGGTGATGATGCTATTTGGAACGCCGTACCGGTAGACAATGGACTCGAAGAACTTGACCGCCGTGGTCGCCTCTTGGTTGGTGACTAGAAAGCTTCTATCCACTTGGAGAACTTGTCCACTGCAACTAGCAGGTATGTGTGACCTCCTCGGGATGATTTGGGGAGAGGCCCTACTTGATCGAGGCCCCATTGTGCGAAAGGCCAAGCAACGGGGATGGTATGCAGCTCCGATGCGGGTGCGTGAGGCTTGGTGGTGAATAGCTGGCACGCTTCGCAATGTTGGACGATGTTCCTGGCGTCGTAGAGGGCGTAGAGCCAGTAGAACCCTGATCGAAAAGCTTTAGCCATGAGGGTTTGACTGCTAGCGTGGTGCCCACAAGTTCCTTCATGGATTTCTCAAAGGAGAGCGATTCCATCTTCTTGCGCTATGCACCGTTGCAGTGCTCGTGTGGTGCTGCGCTTGTAGAGCTCCCCATTGATTATCGTGAAGGCCTTGGAGCGCCGCATGATCTGTCGGTGATGGATGGGGTCTTCTGGGAGTTCGCCCCGCATCAGGTAGGCCAGGTATGGTTTCGTCCAGATTGCTTCGACGAGCATGACTGCGGCCGCGTCTTTGGGGAGGTCTTCTGTTCCCGCTGCTGGGGTGGTGCTGCCCTGCTGAGCCTCCGAGCATGTTGCTAACGCCGGGTCGATGACTGGCTTGATCTTGACAGAGCGTTCGAATATCTCTTCGAAGAAAACTCCTGGCGGTATCGGGAGACACTTTGATCCGATGTTGGCCAGGTTGTCTACCTCTTCGTTGCTTTCCCTACCGATGTGCGTTACCTCGCACCCCTCGAAATTGCCTTTGAGCTTGTCATACATGGCGCGATATGCGATCATGTTTGTGCAGGTTGCATCGCACTCCTTCATGACTTGCTGGGCGATGAGGTTCGAATCTCCATGGATCTTGATGCGGGTGGCCCCGCAGGCTTTCGCCATGCGCATACCATGGAGGACGGCTTCATACTCTGCCTCGTTGTTTGAGGTGTTCGAGAAGCGCATGCGAAGGACATAGCGCATCCTATCCCCTTGCGGTGATACAAGGACCACTCCTGCTCCTGCCCCCGAAACCCGCTTGGACCCATCGACGAATATGGTCTAGCTATTCGACAGGTCTGGGAGTTTGGGCATCTGACCTTCTGTCCATTCGGCTATGAAATCCGGTAGGACTTGTGACTTGATTGCTGACTAGCGCTGGTACGTGATCTCCCAGGGTCCCAGCGTGATTCCCCATAGCGACACACGCCCTGTGGCGTCTGGGTTGTTGAGGATGCGGGAAACTAGATTCGAGGCCACCACTATGATGGAGTGGCATTCGAAGTAGTGCAACAGTTTCTTCCCGTCATGTAGATGGCGTAAGCTAGCTTCTGATAGTGTGGGTACCGTTGTTTGGTCGGGGATAAGACCTCACTGAGATAGTATTCTGGCCTTTGGACTCCATGTTCTTTGCCATCCTCTGCATGTTCGACCACAAGGACCGAACTGATGACCTGGTTCGTGGCTGCTATGTACAGCAGTTTGGCTCCTTTTCTCGGGGGGTGACCAAGACCGGTGATGTCGAGAGACGACGCTTGAGGTCATCGAATGCAGCTTGCGCCTCTTCTGTCCACTTGAAGTTATCTGTCTTCCGGAGCAGCCGATAGAAGGGGAGAGCCTTTTCGCCAAGCTTGCTTATGAAGCGACTAAGTGCTGCCAATCGATCCGTCAACTGCTGGACGTGCCGAAGCGTCTTTGGCGGTTGCATATTGATAATGGCCTGAATCTTCTCTGGGTTGCCTTCGATTCCTCTCTCAGAAATGAGGTAGCCCAGCAACTGACCTGTAGGCACCCCGAAGGAGCACTTCTTTGGGTTAAGCTTGATGCTGTAGCGGTCAAGGTTGGCGAAAGTCTCTCGCAAGTCGTCAAGCAAACTATCTGCTTTTGGCGTCTTGATGACGATGTCATCGACGTAGACCTCGATGTTGCGGCCGATCTGTTCCTTCAGGCATACCTGCATGTGCCGTTGATAGGTGGCTCCGGCGTTCTTGAGCCCGAAGGGCATTGTCATGTAGCAGTATACCCCGTGCGGGGTGATAAACACCATTTTGTCTTCGTCTTCAACTTTCAACCATATCTGGTTGTACCCGGAGTATGCATCGAGGAAGGAAAGGTGCTCGCACCCTGCCGTAGAATCGATGATCTGATCGATTCGGGGCAGAGAAAAGTAGTCCTTCGGGCAATTCTTGTTCAGTGCCGTGAAGTCGATGCACATCCTGTAGATCTTGGTGTCCTTCTTTTCCACCATGACCGGTGGTGAAAGCCATGTGGCCTCCTTGATCTCTCTGATGAACTTGGCCTCGAGAAGGCGATTGATTTCCTCGCCCATTGACTTGGCCTTTTCCGGATTATACCGGCGCATGGATTGCTTGACCGGTTTCGCGTTCGGAAAGATTTTAAGCTCATGCTCGGCGAGTTCCCTGGGGATGCCTGGCATATCTGTTGGACACCAGGCAAACATCCTCTAGTGCTTACGGAAGAACCCGACGAGCGCGCTTTCCTATGCAGGAGAGAGGGAGTTCGACACCCACGCCGTCTTGGTTGGATCCGTCGGGTGAATCTGGTGCTCTCGAGTGTCTTTGCTGGCATCGAATGAGAGCTCTGGGGCGTTCTGCTGTGCCGGTGGATCGATGTCCATGACAGTGGCCTCCCGAATATGATGGAGCTCCTCGTGCACCCCAAAGGTCTGGGACATGCTGTTGAAATCCTTGTTGCAGTTTTCGGAGCGGGCAAAGCTGCCGCTGATCATTAGTGGTCCTCAATTGGCGGGCATCCGCAGCTTGAGGTAAGCTTAGTGTGGGACTGCCATGAATCGGGCGAACGCTGGTCGTCCGAGAATGGCGTGGTACTGTGAAGGCCAATCGACGACCTCGAACTCTATCTTCTCCTTCCTGAAGTTCGAGGGGGTCCCAAAAATGGCATCCAAGTGTATTGCTCCTAATGGATACGTTGGCTTTCCGGGGACTATTCCATGGAAAGATGTCTCTGTCGGCAAGAGATTGTTCATCGGGATCTTGATTTTGCGCAAGGTGTCTGCATAGATCAGGCTCAGACTGCTCCCTCCATCCATGAATACTTTCTTTGAGGTAAATCCCCCTATCTGCGCCTCGAGGACCAAGGCGTGGTGTCCAGGGCGTGGGATCTTCGGTGGGTGATCTGACCGATCGAAACCAATTGGATGTTCAGACCAGTTCAGATAATCAGGTGTAGCAGGTGGTGCATGCTCGGCGTGGAACACCTCCCTTGCGCGCTTCCGCTGGACTTTGTTTGTCCGGCGCCCTCTCTGAATCATGGGCACGAATCCTCGTGGCGGCGGGAACGCCACCTCCTCGTCAGCTGAATGCCGTGGCTCGCCATGCTGGATTGTAGCGGCTTGGTGACCCTACTGGACCACGTTCGCCGGCGGATTAGGTGGCGGCGGTGGAGCGTTGTAAGCTACCGCGCCGGCCACTGGTTGCTCGGTTTGCATCCTTTCTTGGAGTGCTCGACTGAGACAAAGGAATTCCCTGCACTCGATGAGGAGATGTGCGGGTCTTCGGATGCCGTCTTTATCGAGGTAAGTGTGCCTTGTGCACCCTCCATCGAGCATCTCTTCTGCTGACAGTTGTGGTTGATCGCGTCGTCGACGCCACTCTGTTCTTGGCTTCGAATCACGGCTAGCGCTTCTGCTGCTACTGCCATATTAATTGTTCCCTCGTCGCGGTAAGTCACGATTGTCATCACAGTATTCATGTATGTAGCCTGCTGCTATCATGTCTGTGTTCTCCACGTCATCGTAACGGTTCTGATGGCCTTTCTTTCGGGAACCGGAATGGAACTGGTCTTTTGTGTCGACGTCGCGCTCCGCTGATCGGCGACGGCTTCTAGGTGCTGCGATGGAATCTTCGCCATCGGCCCATTCGTTCGCCAAGCTCATGAGGTGGTCGATGGTCTTTGGCTTGCAGCGTCCAAGCTCCTCCTTGAAGTCGCATCGGAAGAGACCGTCCCGAAAGGCATCGATAGCTCTTTTGGGCGAAATATTTTCCGTCGTGTTGCGGAGGCTGATCCATCGCGAGATGTATGACCTCAGGTTTTCTCCGGTCCTCTGCACGCACAAGCGCAACTCTTTGAACAAAGTAGGTCAGCGTGAAGTACCCCGAAAGTTGGCGATGAACGCTTGTCGGAACTCCTCCCAAGAGTGGATGCTATCTGGGGCAAGATTGTTCAGCCATGCCCTTGCATCGTCCTTCAAGTGCAGCGACAACAACTGGAGGGCGTTGTCCCTGGATCCGCCGCTGATTTTGATAGCGGTTACAAAGTCATCGAGCCAAATTCGAGGGTCCTGCTGCCCGTTGAACTTGACTACACCGTCGCTGAGTTTGATTCCCTTCGGCAGCGGTGTGGAACGGATTAAGAGGCTAAAGCATTCTGCCCGGCAGAGTCCGTCGTGAGCGCCGCCGAACGTTTCCGTATCACGTTCTTCCTCGAAGCGGCGCGCCTCGTGTCGCGCTCGCCCTTGGTCGACTCTGTTTTGGGCCAGACCATGGCGAAGCTCCCCATTGATGGGTTCAACCACCTGTGTTCTAGGCGCCGCGTCTGGCACCGCTGATGGGTGCCTAGCTTGCTCCGCCGGTGGGGCGGTTCTCCTTGCTGTCGAGTCGTGTCCTGAGCCGGGCGTGCCTTGAAGCACCCTTACCCCTTCGAGTGCTAGATTTCGCAGGTGCCTCATGTGCTCATCGCCGTTGGATGCGTTTGCGGCAATGTATGCCGCCACGACCATGATTGCCGCTTCCTTGGTCTTGGGCATCAGTTCAGCCTCGTTGAACTCTGCCTCCAGATTTCGGGTGATATTGTGCATATCGGCCCTGGGCTGGGTGCGTGACCTTGACCTATGCTGGACGCTTGATGAGTAGTGGGACAATCTTTCGGCCCGTCTTCTGCTGGACGCATCGGCCTCTTCTCTTCGTCATTCCAGTATTCGCCTGTCAGCGCTGATCTGGTCTTTTTGCTCCTGGACAACGAATCGGAGCGCAGCCATATCGCTTGGGCTTGGATTGGGACCGAAATTTGCCTCGCCCGCGTAAACCCTTCTTGCGAGCCGAATCTGATCGTGCGTGAGCACCTGACGGCCGTTGTTCGTCCGGTTTCGGCCATCGTTGGCTCTGTTCTCGTTCCCGTCGTCGTGCGACGCCATCATGCAGTGGCCTCTGAACCACGGGGTCAAATCATCACTGATTTCGCCCAGCGCTGGAGGATAAACGTCGTCGTTTTTGACATAGGGTCCGACCTCGATCATGAAGTTAGAATCGTAATCGGCCGCGTAGCCGTCGCTTGATGTGGCAGATTCGCTTGGTGAGCAGGAGCTTGCCGAGGTGCCAATTTTCCCCTTAGCTTCGGGGTAGACGTCATCGTCGTCGTCTGAGCATGTGTAGTCCGAGTATAACCCTTCGACGTAGTCGAGATCATATGGCGCAGTACGGAGCGCGAGGGCGTTGAGAGCCCACTCGCACTCGGATATTGTCGGGTAGACAGCTGCCGTGCCCCCCCCGAGGATCTTCACAGCCGGTGATCTCATGAAATGAGAAATCTCCGGCGCCTACGTAGTGGTATGCGTCGCAATTGACACAGTATGCGGTGGTTGGGGATGGAGGTGGATCTTTAAGATCGTTTGACCCGACTGACAGGGTCGAAGTTCTCAGCTTCGGTTCCTCCTCCGATGGCGCCAGTAGTGCGTTTGTCAGGGGTTTGCCCCCAACGGCTGGCGGTGCTGTTGTTTCGGCTGCGAGCGGGGCTGAACCGCCGATGGAGATTAGCTCCATCGCCCCATCACTATTGATACGTCCAAAACGTATCTACTTTCCCGAACACTTTTGCTATTGTTTCTCCTCTAATTATGTGTTTTGAATACAACTAACACGGACTGACGCTGTTTTCAGCAGAATTGCTCTGGTGTCTCGTTTTTGTGCAGAAATTCAACTTCCAGTAAAAATTCGGGAAAAATCATGAAAAATCCTATTTCACCAGAAGACCCACGGAGCTAGAAGACAGGAGGGAGAGGAGGCTCGAGGGGCCGTCACGCACAGGTGGCGCGGCCCAGCCCTGGCCGCGCCACCCATGCGTGAGGGGGCCCCAGGTCCCCTCTCGACCTTCCCTCTCACGTACATATACCCCCTGGCGACTTAATATCAGAAAGACGGCGTTTTGCCCAGATAGACTTCCGCTGCGCCGCCGCCATCAGAAACCGCGATTCGGAACCAGAAACTCCGTTCTGGCACCCTGCCGGGACGGGAATTCGGAGGAGATCTTCATCACCATCACCACCGACGCTCCTCCATCGACCATCCATGACTCCCCCATCCATGTGTGAGTAATTCCCCCGCTGTAGGTGAGGGGATGGTAGGGATTGGATGAGATTGTTCATGTAATTTGATATGAGATTGATAGGGCATAGTGCCTAGTATCTTTATTTAGTGCCTATGACATTGTTGCAACTTGTTGTGCTTAATGCTTGTCACTTTGGGCCCGAGTGCCATGATTTCAGATCTGAACATGTTATTATTTCTATGATGATACTTGTTGTTTATGGTCTTACCTACAAGTTGTATACACATATTGTTGTCCGGAACCCGAGGCCCCAAAGTGACAGAAATTGGGATAACCGGAGGGGATGGCTATGATGTGAGGATCACATGTGTTCACCGAGTGCTAATGCTTTGCTCCGGTACTCTATTAAAAGGAGTACCTTAATTACCAGTAGTTTCCCTTGAGGCCCTGCTGCAACAGGCTGGTAGGACAAAAGATGTCGTGCAAGTTTCTCCTTGTGAGCACGTACGACTATATACAGAACACATGCCTATGATTGTTTGTACTAGGATGCTTTATCATTATTTATCTGCATTGCCCATATCTCATTGATTTCATGAATTATCTTATCCATGCAACGCCCATAATCCATCCCTATGCCTACAGTATTTGTTCCTACTGTTTACAACCGTTACTATTACTGCTGCTATTTTACTACTGCTGCTACTGTTTCATTACTGTCACTGCTATAAAACTGTTGCTACTGATAAACCGCTGCGAGCAAGACTGTTTCCAGGTGTAGCTGAATTGACAACTCATCTGTTAAGGCTTGCATATATTCTTTGGCTCCCCTTGTGTCAAATCAATAAATTTGGGTAATACTTCCCTCGAAGACTGTTGCGATCCCCTATACTTATGGGTCATCAAGACTATTTTCTGGCGCCGTTGCCGGGGAGCATAGCTTTATCTGTAAGTTCACTTGGTATTCATATTGTTCGCTGCAATCCTTTCAGCATGGGTAAACCTCGTGATGGAAAAGTTCCTATATTGCCATCCACTACAAGAAGAGGTACGACTCTCAACACCTCTGTTGCTCTTGATTCGCTATCTGTTATGAGTAAGTTGCTTACACCACCACACCCACATGCCACTGCTACTACTTCTGCTGAGATTGAAAGTGCCACTGATAATTTAGATGATGCTTCTACTATGCTTGATGAGAGAGGTTCACTAGGTTCCTTTTTAGATGCTACTATTGCTAGAGCTAAGTTGGGAAACACCACTGTTACACCTGTTAGTTCACCTGAGTCTAGGGAATGTTCTAGTGATGATTATGATGATGATGCTTACATTGAGCTTAATGATGATTTTATTGCAGAAGCATGTGCTGCTCGTAATGCAGGTAATGTTAAAGAACTTCTTGCTAGACGTTCTGTTAGATATAATTTGTCTCCTGATCCTAAGTTTGCTGCTTCTCCTATAAATATTAGAGACAAAGATTATGATTTCTCTTTGGATTTATCTTACATATCTATTGTTGAGAAAACTCCTTTTTGTGGTACTAAAGATGAGAGTGCAATGGAGCACATGAATGAGCTTTCTACTTTGAGTAATTTGTTTTCTGATGATATTAAGCTCCGCACTTACTTTGTTGCTAAGATTTTTCCTTTCTCATTGAAAGATGCTGCTAAAATTTGGTTTAATAGCTTGTCTCCTGGATCTCTTACTAGTCCTATTGCTTTGGTTAATGCTTTCTTTCAGAAATATTTTCCCGCTAGTGCTCAACATGCTGCTGTGCAGAAAATCTTTGATTTTGAACAGGGAAAAGGAGAGATATTGCCTGAATCTTGGACAAGGTTTTGTTCTTTAATTAGAGCTTTGCCTAAAGAACCATTGCCTAAAAATGAACTCCTTGACATATTTTATAATGGACTAACGGATGAATCTAAGTCATATTTGGATAGTTGTGCTGGTTGTGTTTTCAGGGAAAGAACTCCGGCTGAAGCTGAAGAATTAATGGCTAAAATAAGCCGGAATCATGATGATTGGACTTTAGTTGAGCCAACACCAGCACCAACTCCTGCGCCATCTACAGAGCCTACACCGAAGAAGAGAGGGATGATTGAATTAAATGATGAAGTTATGAAGGAAGCTAAGAAATCTCTTAAGGAGAAAGGTATTAAGGCCGAAGATGTGAAGAATTTACCTCCTATAGAAGAATTATGTAAGCCAATCCCTCGCTCATCCACTATTGAGGTACACTCTCTCCAACGCTTTGATGAAAGAGATATTCCTTATACTAAACCTCCTGATCAATGCTTAGATGAGTTTGATAATTTTATTGTTAAGCAAGAAAATTTTAATAGAATGGTGCATAATCATCTATTGGAGAATTCTAGAGTTATTAACAAGTTGCTGGATATTGTGGAGAGAACCGCCAATGATGTGAAGATACTTGCTAAACATTTTCAAATGGTTCAAACACAAATTGATCAGCTTACCAAGGTGCAAAAAGACTTGCTAGTTAATGCTGCAAGAGAGAAGCAAGCATGTGAAATACGCACAGGAAGTGGTGCTGTTACTCAAGACCCATTATATCCTGAAGGACATCCTAAGAGGGTTGAGCAAGATTCTCAACGCACTTCAAGTGATGATATTCCTTCCGAGAAGAAGAAGAAGCATAAAACAACTGCAGAATCCTCTGATGCAGGTATAGACCCTAACAGTGTTTCTATTTCTGATGCTGAAACTGAACCAGGAGATGCTTCTGATAAAGAAGAAGATAAAGAAGAAGTTGAAGAAGAACCGGAAAAGATTGATAAGAATGCAAAGTACACCAAAGAAGACTTCATTGCCAACAAGCATGGTAAGGAGAGGGAACCTTGGGTACAGAAGCCAATGCCTTTTCCTAGTAAGAAACACAAGTCCAAGGAAGAAGAACACTACAACAGGTTTTGTGAATGGATGAGACCTCTATTTTTGCAAATTCCTTTGACTGACGCTATTAGAATGACACCTTATGCAAAATATATGAAAGATATTGTCACTAACAAAAGGAAAATTCCTAGTGAGGAAATTTCCACTTTACTTGCTAACTATTCTTTTGATGGTAAAGTTCCAGAGAAGCTTGGAGATCCAGGTATACCAACTATTCCTTGCTCCATTAAAAATAACTATGTTAGAACTGCTTTATGTGATTTGGGAGCTGGAGTTAGTGTAATGCCTTTTTCTCTTTATAAGAGACTTGATCTAGAAAAATTGGTTTCAACTGATATATCCTTGCAGATGGCTGATAAGTCTACTACTATTCCTATTGGTATATGTGAGAATGTTCCTGTTCAAGTTGCTAACAGCTGTTTAATATTAACTGATTTTGTTGTGTTGGAAATGCCTGAAGATGATAATATGTCTATTATTCTTGGGAGACCTTTTCTAAACACTGCAGGTGCTGTTATTAATTGCAATCAAGGAAAAGTCACTTTTAATGTTAATGACAAAGAATATACAGTTTATTTTCCCAAGAAGATTGATAGGAGGAATGCTCTAAATTCAATCAAGCATGTTGAGACCATCAAAGTTGGCCAAATTATTTGTTCAGAGCAAAAGCCCAAGGAAGAATATCAAATTGTTATGGTTGGGGCTATACCTATCAAAGTTGAGGTAACATAAGCATTAAGTGAAGTGCAAAGTTTTGCCTCATATAAAGCTAGTTTGGTAACAAGACTTGATCAACCTTGTTAACAAAGTGAATTTATATGAACGAAACTTCGTTTTCACCGCATTCACTCCGCCTCACTTGTATTTACTTTCATCAAATTTTATTCCTTCAGTTTAGTTGCATGATTAAGAGTATTTCAGAGCTGCTGCATGCTTAGTTTTGATTTGCTTGAAATCTTTTCATCCTCGTTTTGCCTGAGTTTTATCGATATGCCAATTTCTGAAAAATCCTCGAAAATAAAGTTTCTCGAAGAATTCCAGAAAATTCTTTATAAATTTTTATGTCAAAAATGGGGCAGAGAGACACCTGGGAGGCACCAGGTGGGGCAGCCATGCCACCTCACACACAGGTGGCGCGGCCTAGCCCTGGCCGCACCACCCAGGTGTGAGGGGGCCCCACCAGGCCCCTCACTCATCTCTTCTTCCCCTGCTCTTTCTCTCTCCCGAAAAACACCGCCCCATTTGCTCAAGCTCGAGTTCTTGCTGTCCTTCACCTGGATTTTTCGATCTCCTTGTTCAGCCCAACATTTCTGCTGAAACTTGGATCATTTGCTCTCTGGTATGTGACTCCTCCACTTGTCCAAATAGATTTTCTTTTGGTAGAGTATTTCTTGAGTATTTTAGCATTG
The DNA here is from genome assembly GCA_007115705.1 of Dactylis glomerata. Classification (NCBI taxonomy): domain Eukaryota; kingdom Viridiplantae; phylum Streptophyta; class Magnoliopsida; order Poales; family Poaceae; genus Dactylis; species Dactylis glomerata. The sequence continues at coordinate 8,688,893 of QXEO01000531.1, forward strand.
TAGGTGACAGTATAAATGAGTATGCATGTTTGTTCTCTTGCTTAGAATTGATATTTTGATGCATGATAGCTCTCTAGTAATTCACTATAGTAGTTTCCTACATTTGCTTGTCCTTAAATCACTTTTTACGAGTTTGTTGAAAATTTTCAGAGAAGGGAGATGGCTAACTTCACATATGGAGAAGTGTTTGAAAGTGATGCACCAAGGTCATCAAGGCCCTCAAGATCCACTGCTCAATATAGGATATCTTATAATGAGGATCTCATGTCACCAAACCCTAAAGGGGATGATGGAGATGCACATCCATCCGCCTTCCCTTGTTTTAACTTTTTGAGTGATGCAGGGATTCTTGATAATTTCTTGCTCCTTACTAACAGGGTTGGGTTGATAGATTATGTGGCAGATGAAAGAGACCAATATGCTTTGCTTACAAAGACTTTCGTTGAAAGTTTTAAATTTATTAACTCTCATTACAATCCTTCTGTTGCATTTAAGATTTATGATAGGTCTATCACCATGTCTTTGGGGAGGTTTTGTTCTATTTTAGGTATTCCCATGTTTGGATCGGCTAAGAAGATACAAAACCACCCCGCTGATTTGTTGGAGCTTTACCGAGGGGTGACCAATGATGATGATCGCAACGCGCAGCGTGGCAAGATAAGAAATATTCAGCTCCTAGCTATTAGATATTTTACTTACTATCTTGCAACTAGTATACTTGGTAGAGAAAACACTAGCAATATCTCCAACTATCATTTAGCTTTTCTAGCCACCGCCCTTGATGTTGGTAGGAAGTATAACCTTGGTGCTGTTATTGCTCGTCGCCTAGCCGCTAGGGGGCCTATTTTTGGAGGTATTATTGCCGCACGTATTGTTGCTGAGCTAGGACTTTCTATTGCTCCTAATGATGTATTGTTGGCTCCACAGAGACTTGATCTTGCTGCTATGAAACTCCATCACTTTGTTACCGCTAACTCTTGTGCAGGGAAATTAGTTTACAGGATGTTATTCATTGATGGAGAGGAAAGGGAAATTCCCTTGCCTCAGCCTAGCTTGTTCAGCGTCCACTTGAAGCCATGGGCGCGCACGAAGGTGGAGTTGGACGATCAGCTCAGGCTGCTCGGTTTCAATATCCAACACGGCGTGGTGGTCCAGGAGGAAGAGGAGGAGCCGCCCTATCACTTCACCACGTACCACTCCGGGGAATCCTCGAACTCATATCAGGACGATGGTGCTTCTTCGTCACACTATGGAGGCGCCACCTCATGGCCGAGTTGGCCGAGTTGGGATTGATCTCCACTTAGGCCAAAAGCCTAAGCTTGGGGGGAGGTACGCCGACGGTTCACTCATCTACATATCATATTCTGTCGGACCTTTGTATATTCATGTTTCGCTTTCTTTACTGTTCTCGTTCTTGTTTTCATTTCTTCCAAAACACAAAAAGACCAAAAATATTTCCGTTGTTTCTCTCTATTTGGTTTGCTTTATTTGCTATTTTCGGTTTGCTACTTGAAAAACCCAAAAATATTTTGCTTTGTTGCTATTTCCTTCCGCTTTTGCTTCAAAAATCGAAAACCCCAAAAATATTTGTTGTTCTTCTTCGGTTTTGTAAAGTTTGTTGCAGAGTTCAGTTCCCCGTTACTCTATTGGAGCTTGGTATTCACTTTATACTATTCAAGCCACACAAGTGAAGAGCAATAATGACGACATATGACAATCCGAGATGTGGTAAGAGGCTGGTATGAACTCTATTTGTTTTCATTTTTGTACATATACTCATCTATGTGGACATGCTTAGTCGGTTCATGTAAGGTATATGTTATCTAATGGATGCTTTGTAGTTCTTGCTTTCATATGATTAGTTTCAATCTACTATTAGCCTGTAGCATGTCATGTAGATGCTTGCATGCATTGTTTTATTCATAGTATGGTATGATATTGTGGTATCCACCTCTGAAAGCTTCATTTGAATCGACTTGGCACATGCTCAAGCATGCATATGACTGAACAAAAAGTCAATTAAGCCTCGATGATCTAAATTGCCTCAGAGTTCTTGTATCATTTTTATGCCTATATTAATTCTGTTTTGTCGCAAGCATGATTATGATAGTTATTGCTCTCTCGATTGTCGCTTCCCAGTCTTTTGCTAGCCTTCACTTGTACTGAGTATGAGCTCTACTCGTGCATCCAATTACCAAAAACCAAGTCTTCCAAAGAGTCCACCATAAATTCCTATGCATGGTATTTGTAAGCCATTCCAAGTAAATTTTCATGTGCTACCTTTCAAAACTTTCAACTACTTCTCATTTTGTGCCATTGTTTTTAGCTCATGGGGACGTAGTGGTCGGAATTGCTATCTTCCATATTAAATTAAGTACCCCTCGACTAGGCAGCTTCATCTGATCGTCATTAATTTTGCAAGAGAGCTGGTCAGACCATTATAATCTTAATTCTAAAAGAAAGAAAAAAAAGAGGGCACTCCTCCAAAGGAATGTGAAAGTTGGTGGGCACCCGATGGAATCGGTTAGCCATGGTTTGAGAAAGGAAAAAAGGTGGGGAGGAGTGCCAAAGCTTTATAAAAGAGCACCAATGTGCCAAATTTCAAAGAACTCGGAACCGCTCTCACTTGTTTATTATGGAAGATAGTAAGTCCCCATTGCTAGTCGTTGACATTGAACAACCACCTCTCAAAAGAAACTTTTATTTCTGTTTTACAAATGAAAAGCTCTAGCACATGTTAAATCCCTGCTTCCCTCTGCGAAGGGCCATTCGTTTACTTTTATGTTGAGTCACCATCTTCTAACTTTAAGCATTTCTTGAGAGCATAGCTGTTATTCTTAGTGTAATGTGCTTGTCCCAGAACACGGTTAATTGTGGTATAACCTTGATGCTTGTATCTTTGATATTTCTACTTCTAGTCTTCCCTTGGACTTCAGAGGTGCCTCAACATTTATGTTATGCTCTACAAATAAAGGCAAGTGGGATACCATTCTTTCATATCATTTATGCATATTACAATCTTGTGGCTTCTCATGCACATGTTACTTGTTATTAGTGCATTGGCACTCTTTCATAGCTTGCTTGACTATGAGGTGACATTAGTGGCATATTTCTTATTATGAATTGCCTGGGTACTTGATCACATAGTTAGTATATATACATCATATGAGCAAATGTGTTCATGAAAGTTTCTTTTATCGCTCTCAGTTGTTAACTGAATTGCTTGAGGACAAGCAAATAGCTAAGCTTGGGGGGAGTTGATACGTCCAAAACGTATCTACTTTCCCGAACACTTTTGCTATTGTTTCTCCTCTAATTTATGTGTTTTGAATACAACTAACACGGACTGACGCTGTTTTCAGCAGAATTGCTCTGGTGTCTCGTTTTTGTGCAGAAACTCAACTTCTAGTAAAAATTCAGGAAAAATCATGAAAAATCCTATTTCACCAGAAGACCCACGGAGCCAGAAGACAGGAGGGAGAGGAGGCTCGAGGGGCCGTCACGCATAGGTGGCGCGGCCCAGCCCTGGCCGCGCCACCCATGCGTGAGGGGCCCCAGGTCCCCTCTCGACCTCCCCTCTCGCGTACATATACCCCCTGGCGACTTAATATCGGAAAGACGGCGTTTTTCCCATATAGACTTCCGCTGCGCCGCCGCCATCAGAAACCGCGATTCGGAACCAGAAACTCCGTTCTGGCACCCTGCCGGGACGGGAATTCGGAGGAGATCTTCATCACCATCACCACCGACGCTCCTCCATCGACCATCCATGACTCCCCCATCCATGTGTGAGTAATTCCCCCGCTGTAGGTGAGGGGATGGTAGGGATTGGATGAGATTGTTCATGTAATTTGATATGAGATTGATAGGGCATAGTGCCTAGTATCTTTATTTAGTGCCTATGACATTGTTGCAACTTGTTGTGCTTAATGCTTGTCACTTTGGGCCCGAGTGCCATGATTTCAGATCTGAACATGTTATTATTTCTATGATGATACTTGTTGTTTATGGTCTTACCTACAAGTTGTATACACATATTGTTGTCCGGAACCCGAGGCCCCAAAGTGACAGAAATTGGGATAACCGGAGGGGATGGCTATGATGTGAGGATCACATGTGTTCACCGAGTTCTAATGCTTTGCTCCGGTACTCTATTAAAAGGAGTACCTTAATTACTAGTAGTTTCCCTTGAGGCCCTGCTGCAACAGGCTGGTAGGACAAAAGATGTCGTGCAAGTTTTTCCTTGTGAGCACGTACGACTATATACGGAACACATGCCTATGATTGTTTGTACTAGGATGCTTTATCATTATTTATCTGCATTGCCCATATCTCATTGATTTCATGAATTATCTTATCCATGCAACGCCCGTAATCCATCCCTATGCCTACAGTATTTGTTCCTACTGTTTACAACCGTTACTATTACTGCTGCTATTTTACTACTGCTGCTACTGTTTCATTCTGTCACTGCTATAAAACTGTTGCTACTGATAAACCGCTACGAGCAAGACTGTTTCCAGGTGCAGCTGAATTGACAACTCATCTGTTAAGGCTTGCATATATTCTTTGGCTCCCCTTGTGTCGAATCAATAAATTTGGGTAATACTTCCCTCGAAGACTGTTGCGATCCCCTATACTTGTGGGTCATCAACTATCCACGTGGAAGTTGAACAGTCCGAAGGCCATGTCGTAGCCTCCGGGCACTGCTCCTGTCGTGCCTGAAGTGGGGTCGATGACGTTCGCGACCGGAGTTAGGGTGACGATGCTTGGCGAAGCGCTGTCGATGACGGCCGATTCTATGACGTCGACCTCTGGTTCTGTCAGGTTGGTGTCGACGACGGCCGGCACAGCGATGCCGGCGATGGTGTCGATGTCGATCTTGGCGCTGGTGTCAACGTTGATTGGCGCAGCGATGCCAACGATGGTGTCGATGTCGATCTTGGCGCTGGTGTCGACGTTGATCGGCGCAGCGATGCCGACAATGGTGTCGATGTCGATCTTGGCGGTGGTTGGTGATGGAGCCGGCGAATCCGTAGATCCAGATCCCATCGTCCCCACGGTCGGCGCCAATTGATGAGGGTCTACCCCAGCAATGCCCATGTTTAAGGGCTTTCGATCTGTGGAGCGCATTGTGGGACCTAACGAACTCGACGGCGATCAGACGAAAGCAGAAGAACACGGGATTTTACCCAGGTTCGGCCCCCTTGATAGGGTAAAGACCTACGTCCTGCTTGTCTGACTTTGTATTGATGGGGTGGTGTTTGCGGTGGTGTTACAACGATGGCGTAGATTGAATCTAGCCTAAGACAGAGAGCTCTAAGGTTTCGAGCGCTCCAGCGTGAGGTGGTGGTGAAAGGCGTCTAGGGTTTTGAGACCTCCCTCCCAGCCTTTTATAGGTGAAGACTGGGTCTCAGGATTGTCCCTCAAACCAAATATAGATCGGATCGGTTCAAAAACAAAATCTAAACAAAGACTAGTCCAACTTGAACTCCTCGAAGCCTTGCTTGCACGCCAAGTATCGCTCTTGGGCCACGCCGGACCGATGCCTTCGTGGGCCTCGATAACCTTTCAAAGGAGACCCCTCCTGGGCCGAAATTTGGGTAGGCGAATATCGAGGACCTATTTGTCATTCCTTCGTCACCTACCCTGAAACTTAAACAGATGCATCGTCAAAGCCAGAACAGCCTCAACAACTCTCAGATGGACTTAGTAGTGCAGAGGATGATAGAAGCGCATACCTAGTTGACTCAAGTGGTAACCCAAAATATGATCAACAGCAAGAGCAATGAGTTGCCCCCAGGAGTGCAGTAACTGCTAGATGCACGTACTCACTGACAAGGGTATAGATAGTAGAGCTCATTAGTTGAGTACCCCTGAGACCCGTTAAGCTAGGCCCAATTGTAATACTAGCCGAAATATGAGTTCATGTCGTATATCGGTATTGTAATCTATGTCGGATCCCACCCGATCCTCGAGACCTGGCCATCTATATATAGGGGCCAGGAGGGGACGGTGTGGGATAGATTGAAAGCAAGCCAGGTTCTACACCCACGTTTACTTTCATAGCCACCTTGTTTGACTGAATTTACCTTCGAGTTCATCTAACGCCCTATCTCCCCGATCCTAAGTCCTTCATCTAGGACATTTGTTGAGTTAACCCTCGTCAATTGGCGCCGACCATGGGGACTCAGGGCGTTGGAATCATGAATTCGACGGCTTTTTCGCCTTTAACTAGTAACAATCCAGAAGTCGACGAAAATCAGGAGATGGAGCTGACGTTTGGAAGCTTAAGCTTCTACACCGGACCTTGGGGTTCAACTCGCCTTTCGGATCTGGCAAAATCAGTTCCATCGGCAAGCAAAACCGAGAGAATCACAGCATCTGGATCATTCGTGGGCTCCTCCAGCGAGGTAAACTCGCCGGTCAGTCTCACATCAACAGAAGATATGGTAGAAACACTCAAGGAATTCGACGAAACTCGGGGAAAGCCCGACATAGAAGAAGCAGTGGCCAAAACTCACGACAGCTCAAGGGATTTCGCCATCGAAAATAATAGCGTCTCTAGAAGTGTGCATCAGCTATGTGTCATTATCACTGAAGTAGCAGAAGAGGACAACCATGAAGGCAACAAAGAAGTCAACTTGCAAGTCAATAAATCGAGGAGTAACAGCAAAAAGGAAAAAGAGAAAATTCACGTTTCAACTGGAGAATGGAGAATCATCATGTCAGCCATCAATCACGGCACAGAGGTACCCGCAGATTCAAGGAGAGAAGTTCTGATGGGGTACCAGTACGCACTGCACCAGCACAAAAAGAAGCTAAGGGAGGAAAGAGACATGTTCATGAGAAGCCGAGGTGATGACAGTACGTCAAGTGGAGGATACTGGGATGAGTACAGCGATGCATCATAAAGCAGCATGGAAAGACACAGAGACCCAAAACATAATAGGAGGACAACAGCACAGGTAAGAGAAGAGAGCTACACAAAAAGTCAGAGCGCACAACAGTCAGAAGAGGAAGAAGATTTCATTCAAGAGACACCAGAAGCAGCGTTGGTAGCAGCACAGGTGTACCTGCTAACCACACAATCAGAGCCTGGAGATCCACGAGAGCATATGCATCAGGCCGCAATACGAAGCCTCGGGCTAGTAGAAAATAGATTGATGGGAAATCTTCCAGAGGAAAAGGTGACACATCGAAAGGAAAGGCGAAAAGAAGAGTTCAAGCGCAAGCCCTCGTGAAACAACTCCAGTGATTCATCAGAAGATGAGAGGCGACAAAAAAGGAAGGAGGACGCAAGAAACATAATAGCACAAGCACGAGTAAACAACTCACGCTATGCGTGGAAAGAGGAAAATTATGAAGACGATGAGAAGGAGATGGGCGTGCTATGCTTTACCCGCAGGGTTCGCAAAACGCAGGTACCCAAAGGCTTCAAGTTGCCACATGACCAAGAGAAGTATGATGGGTCGCAAGAGCCAACTCTATGGTTGTCAGATTACCTGCAAACAGTACAGATTCTAGGAGGAACAAGAGCAACAGCCATGCAAAGTTTGCAGTTACACCTCACCGGCACAGCACGGTCCTGGTTAAACACCCTACCCAATGATTCCATTGGAAGTTGGGGAGAATTAGAGAATCAATTCATGAGAAATTTTCGCTCAATGTATAAGCGCCCAGCATCGCTAGAAGAAGTCAAGTCGTGCGTGCAACAAAAAGGCGAAACCTTACGTTCTTAAATACAACGCTGGAGTGTAATCAAAAACTCAGCAGAAGACATCTCCGACGAAAGAGCGATAGATGCTTTTTCAAGCGGCCTTTGTCGTTCGGACCTAGTAGAAGAGATAGGAAGAACAAGGCCGAGGACAGTGTCTGAGCTAATGGAAGCAGCCAATAGATTTGCCGATGAAGAACACGCGTATAACAACAAAAGGGGGCGTTCACCAGAAGTCAACAAAACAAGTAGGCAAAGGAGAAGATACCGCAATGGCGACAACCACGGAAGGCGACATCAGATAGCCACAGGATATGACGGAAGGAATGAAGAAGGCTATGAAAACGTTGAATTTCCAATGAGAGACGGCAGGGGGAAGGAGAAGCCAAGGTACTCAGGTCCTTTGGCAGAAGATATGCTATATGGTCCTTGTCGCATACACTATGCTTACCTAGATGGAAAAAGAGTTTCCAACCACCAGATGAAGGATTGCAGAACCTTCCTAAGGTTGCAAAACGCCATGGATACAAGCCAAGGAGCACGATGATGCGTGGTGAATGACCAGCCCGTTGGGAACCCCAAGAGGAAGGTGTGATGAGTATAGCAGCTAGTTTTCCCTTAGTTAGGAAACCAAGGTTATGTCGATCAGGAGAAGAGCGGGCAATACGACTGTAGGTGATGCTTGCTAGTTTGCGACAGCTTCAGACAATTTATATATGGCGCCTCGTCCAAGCTTTGCTTGCTAGCTGCAACGCGGAACCTACACACAACACAACCAAGTACTTTGCTCTCAACTTGCGATGAGGTTGTCAATCTCACCGGTTTGCTTGAAACAAAGGTTATGAGCGTATCGAGTGGAAAGCAGTAGAAGAATGCGAGTAAAGTAAACAGTGCGAGTAAAGTAAATAGGTGATAGCAATATGATGGAAATAGGACCGGGGTCCATAGTTCACTAGTGGTGTCTCTCCATAAGATAAATAACATATGCTGGGTAAACAAATTACAGTTGGGCAATTGATAGAATAAAGATAAACGTGATATGTCAAGAAGATCACTATGCGATTTACTCTGGGCATTACAACAAAATACATAGACCGCCATCCAACTGCATCTATGACTAATAATCCACTTGTGGCGAATCAATCCGAGAACTCCACAAGTATTAAGTTGCGAACAACAGATAATTGCATTAAGCAAAGTGTGTAATGTAAACAAAGCATATGCCCTTGAGCATATGAATGTTGTTTTCTCCCTAGTATCAACAACACATCTACAACCTTAGAGGTTTATGTCACTCCCCCAGATTAAATAGAGGCATGAACCCACTATCGAGCATAAATACCCCCTCTTGGAGTCACTAGCAACTACTCGGCCAAGATAGCTACAAACAATGGAGAGCATGCAAGATCATAAACAACATAGAGATAACATAAGATATATTTCAGTATAGCAACTCAATCAAAAAACCAATATTCATCGGATCCCAACAAACCAAACATGTAGAATTACATAACGGTGATCTCAATCATGTAGGGCAGCTCATGAGATCTAAACATGACGCACATGGTGGAGGAGACAACCATCTAGCTACTGCTATGGACCCATAGTCCAAGGTAGACTACTCACTCATCGCTCCGGAGGCAAGCATGGCGATGAAGAAGACCTCCGGTGGCGATTCCCCTCTCCGGCAGGGTACCGGGAAGAGCTTCTGGACCCTCCCAATCTTCGGGTCGACGGCGGCGGCGGATCGCGATGTGTTCTAGAAAATTGATCGGGTACTTAGGTTTTTTCCGTCGGGGGGTCTTTATAGGCGAAGGGGCATCGTCAGAAGTGGACCGAGGCGGTCTCACACATAGGGGGCGCGGCCAGGGCTTGGGCCGCGCCGCCCTGGTGTGCGGCCCCCTCGTGGCCCCACTCCATCTCCTCTTCGGATCTCTGGAAGCTTCCGGGAAAAATAAGACTTCAGGAACTTGTTTCGTCCAATTCCGAGAATATTTCCTGTGTATCACTTCTGAAACACAAAAAGTGCAAAAAACAGGGAACTGGCACTGTGGCAACTTGTTAATAGGTTAGTTCCGGAAAATGCATAAAAGTGCCACGAAGTGTAACGAAACAGTAGGCAAATGGTGTATAAATAAACATGGAGCATAAAAAATTATAGATACGTTGGAGACGTATCAAGCATCCCCAAGCTTAACTCCTGCTCGTCCTCGAGTAGGTAAGTGATAACAAAAGAATAATTTTTTAGGTGACATGCACCTACACAATCTTGATCATATATGTAAGCATTTGAAAGCTAGGATCATAAGAACTTAAAACATGGGCATGAAGATATAATCTTGACAATAGAAACTTAGCAACCATGTTGTAAACATGAAAATGAACACAAACAAAAGATCATGAAAATGAAACAATGAAAGTCAAACGTGTGTTCAAATCATAAGGAAAAACATACAAATGGTTTTCAGCTTGTCCTTCAAAGAGAGCAAAACATAAATGCATAGGACACCTTCAAGTTTAAGAGGGCGACTAGATACAAAAAATTTAAGAACAAGTGAAACCAACAATATGAATCAATCAATGAAAACTTTGGGACAAAACACATTATACTAAGAATGACAACTTTGCTCTCTTATGGTGCATAAAGAAAGAAGGTGGTGACTCAACATAAAAGTAAAAGAAAGACCCTTCGCAGAGGGAAGCAGTAATTGCAAGTTTTATAGACCTTCAAAAATTATGTTACTTACCGGCTTTGAGCTCTCATTGCCCCCATCATAAGCATCTTGAATGGTTAAAGTTAATGCGAGAACAATTATGATGCATATGCTTGACAAATCATAAGTTGAAAACCTCGTGTCCCGTGAATACGAGTACCCAAACCTCATGCTACTTTACTTAGAGTCCCAAGCAAGGCTCTTGTCATTGTAAGTATACACATATCATCGAGAACCGCCAACGGGGTACCTCCGTGCCCGATGACATGGAACAAGCCCTCATCAAAATGACAGGACAAGCAGACAATGAACACCTCGACATCTCTTTTATTTGCCATTTGTTTAGCTTTTTATTGTGAGATGCGTCATCGAATGTCCACCATGGGTATGCTGCAAATTTCCACCATGAATTATGCATGGCTTAGATTGGCGGCCCGGCGTTTCCCTAACACATATAAAACTCCATGATCCCTACAAGATTCCCAATTCATTTCACACCGCGGGCATCCATAAACAAAAGATCACGATATCAACTCAAATAAGAAGTGCAATGTTGAAAGCTTGCCCCATGACAGCATGGATGGGCTAGAATCCAACTTACAACTTGCAAGCATAACAACTCAACATAAGAGACCACAATGTCAAATTTTAAAGAACAGGAAAAAGTAAAGTGTGCCTTCCGGTTTGTGAGAGCTTTACTAACCAATTTTCGCATAACACTGGTAAGAGTTTAATTTGAAGAGAAAATAAAAGCAAGTCAAATTTACTTGGAATAGCAAATTGCTAGTAGGTATGTATGGTGGACACTTTGGCAAACTTGGTTTTTAGGAGTTGGATGCACGAGTAGAGCTCATACTTAGTACAAGGCGAGGGCTAGCAAAAGACTGGGAGCGACCAACTAAGAGAGCAATAATGGCCATAATCATGCAAAGCGACAAAGCGACATTATAAGAAGCATAAGATGGCATCAAAATTCAAAAACTAAATGATCATAGAGGCTATTGGTGACTTTGTAAGAGTCTAACATGTGTGAGCATGCGCCAAGTCAACCCAAATAAAGCATCAAGGAGAAAACCAAAATAATACTTCCAAATAATTAAAACAACGCATGATTTTTTTCAAAGGCTCATTACGCAATCTCAGTTATTTGAGACAAGTCATGCTACAGCAAAACCACTAAGCATACTATCAAAAAGACATCAAGCACGACATGAAAAATCCTAAGCCACAGTCTACACAAGCTCCTTCTTGTACTACTTTTTTGCATAAAGCTTTTTCTCTTTTCCAACACCATTTGAAATTTTTAAAGACACCTCTTTTGATGAAAACCAATAAAGATCAGAGGAAAAAATACACCTTGATAAACAAATATATGAAGATCTGAACGCAAATCAAGGTGAAAATGAAAACCAAAAGCAGTAACAGAAAAAGAAGAACACTCGGTGAACAATAAGAGTGAAAAACTGAGTGTTCTTGGCAAATAAAAACGAGTACATCTCCTCCAAAGGAAATTTGTTGGGGTCCAACCATTTATTGCAGCAAACAAAACTAAACTAACTAAGAAAACTAAAACAACTGACGCTCCAAGAAAAACACATAGTGCATGAAGCAATAAAAATATAGTGTTTTGAAAGGTGACCTGATTTTTGCCGATGAAGAAGGGGTGCCTCGGGGGCATCCCCAAGCTTTGACACTTATACTTATTGGATATTTCTTGGGGTGATGCATGGGCATCCCCAAGCTTGAGCTTTTGTCCATTCTTCAACTCATCTCATCATTCTCCAATCCCTACACTTGAAAACTTCCTTCATACAAAACTAAACACAAATCTATTAGCAACATTAGTGTAGCATAACATATAATCAACCTCTTTTTGCTTCAGGTTTCAACCCAAAACCACCACATATAAAGTATATACTACTGTAGCAATTTCCCCAAAAGTTCCGTGATCAAAAGAACTCAAAAAGAAAGCGATAAAGCGGCAAACACAAATATTGGCAGAAATCTATCAAAACAGAACAGCTGACAAAGATCGAATTTTTGAGGGGTTTTCTGTTGCTCAAATCAAAAAGTGTACAACAAATGAAAGTTTGGATATAACCTGGGGCATATGCACAAGAAATCGGAGGTCCAAAAGATATACAGAGAATTTATACGAATTTTTACGGTGCAGCACCAAAAACAGTTTCAGGACAGCAACATCCCCAAATCTTTACCTCACTCGAATTAGAGGCTTCTCTTGGCACAACAATGAAATAAAAAGGATAAGGAGCATTCATTACAGTAGTAATGACTTCCAAGACTCAAATAAAAGAAAAAGTACTGAAAATAAAATATTGGGTTATCTCCCAAGATTGCTTTTCTTTAACGCCTTTGAGCTAGGCGCAGAAAATTGCGAATCAAGTAACATCAGAAGGGGCATTAAGATCAACTGCAGAAGTTTTGTCAATAAGGCATTGTATTTCATCCACATAAGTTTTAGAAGCCCCTTTGTGATCACGCTTTGGTTCACTCAAATCACTAAAAAGATTTTGGGGACAGATCCAGTCAAAATTATTTTCGAAAGCTTCACACAATCCCAAGAGCTTGCTAGGTATAGGTATTTCGGCTCCTTCATCGTTTGTACTAATAACCTTTATAGGTGAACCGAGTTTATTAAAACGTTTAAGAACTTTTCTAGCTTCAATAACGACATCTTTAAATTCTAGGCGCAAAGCTTCCAAAATAAAAGCTTTCTTTTCAGGATCTTCAATTTCATGAAGCTTAAGGAACATGTATTGCATAAAAGGATTAAGACTAGCAAACCTAGTTTCCAACATGTGAATTAAATAAGCAGAAGCAACTTCAATACTAGGAGCTAGATCAACCAAAGACTTTTCCTCAACTTCCTTATGCATACTAATGTGATTAAAGAACTCCTCAATGTTATCTTTCCCAATAATTGAACCACTACCTACTGAGAGGTCCTCCAGAACGTACTTAGGGAACAGCATGATGAACTAAAAGTAAAGAAATAACAACTACCAAGGATTCTAATTTTTTTGGGTTTTTGATATAAAACGATGCAAATAAAATAAATAAAGTAAAGCAAAACAATAACAAAGTAAAGGATGTGTGTGCGAAAAACTCCCCTTGCAGAGGTCTTCCACTCTTCCCCGGCAACGGCGCCAGAAAATTAGCTTGATGCATGGTGAATGACCAGCCCGTTGGGAACCCCAAGAGGAAGGTGTGATGAGTATAGCAGCTAGTTTTCCCTCAGTTAAGAAACCAAGGTTATGTCGATCAGGAGAAGAGCGGGCAATACGACTGTAGGTGATGCTTGCTAGTTTGCGACAGCTTCGGACAATTTATGTATGGCGCCTCGTCCAAGCTTTGCTTGCTAGCTGCAACGCGGAACCTGCACACAACACAACCAAGTACTTTGCTCCCAACTTGCGATGAGGTTGTCAATCTCACCGGTTTGCTTGAAACAAAGGTTATGAGCATATCGAGTGGAAAGTAGTAGAAGAATGCGAGTAAAGTAAACAGTGCGAGTAAAGTAAATAGGTGATAGCAATATGATGGAAATAGGACCGGGGTCCACAGTTCACTAGTGGTGTCTCTCCATAAGATAAATAACACATGCTGGGTAAACAAATTACAGTTGGGCAATTGATAGAATAAAGATAAACGTGATATGTCAAGAAGATCACTATGCGATTTACTCTGGGCATTACAACAAAATACATAGACCACCATCCAACTGCATCTATGACTAATAATCCACTTGTGGAGAATCAATCCGAGAACTCCACAAGTATTAAGTTGCGAACAATAGATAATTGCATTAAGCAAAGTGTGTAATGTAAACAAAGCATATGCCCTTGAGCATATGAATGTTGTTTTCTCCCTAGTAGCAACAGCACATCTACAACCTTAGAGGTTCTGTCACTCCCCCAGATTAAATAGAGGCATGAACCCACTATCGAGCATAAATACCCCCTCTTGGAGTCAATAGCAACTACTCGGCCAAGATAGCTACTAACAACGGAGAGCATGCAAGATCATAAACAACATAGAGATAACATAAGATATATTTCAGTATAGCAACTCAATCATAACACCAATATTCATCGGATCCCAACAAACCAAACATGTAGAATTACATAACGGTGATCTCAATCATGTTGGGCAGCTCATGAGATCTAAACATGAAGCACATGGTGGAGGAGACAACCATCTAGCTACTGCTATGGACCCATAGTCCAAGGTAGACTACTCACTCATCGCTCTGGAGGCAAGCATGGTGATGAACAAGACCTCCGGTGGCGATTCCCCTCTCTGGCAGGGTGCCGGGAAGAGCTTCTAGACCCTCCCAATCTTCGGGTCGACGGCGGTGGTGGATCGCGATGTGTTCTGGAAAATTGATTGGGTACTTAGGTTTTTTCCGTCGGGGGGTCTTTATAGGCGAAGGGGCATCGTCAGAAGTGGACCGAGGCGGTCTCACACGTAGGGGGCGCGGCCAGGGCCTGGGCCGTGCCGCCCTGGTGTGTGGCCCCCTCGTGGCCCCACTCCGTCTCCTCTTCAGATCTCTGGAGGCTTCCGGGAAAAATAAGACTTCAGGAACTTGTTTTGTCCAATTCCGAGAATATTTCCTGTGTATCACTTCAGAAACACAAAAATAGCAGAAAACAGGGAACTGGCACTGTGGCGACTTGTTAATTGGTTAGTTCCGAAAAATGCATAAAAGTGCCACGAAGTGTAACGAAACAGTAGGCAAATGGTGTATAAACAAGCATGGAGCATCAAAAATTATAGATACGTTGGAGACGTATCACACGACAGGGAGGAACAAACATAAATCAAGGATATCAAATGTAGCGACTCGCAAAACAGCTGGAGTCAAAAGTATATATATCAGCAATTATCCAACCAGTGCCAAAGTCGAAGAAAGAAAGGAAGAGCATATCGAGACAGGTCAACCTGGAAATATCATCGCCACCAGCTACTACGGAGTATCTAAAGTGGTCCGATCAACCAGTTAGATTTAGCAGAGCGGACCACCCGAGGAAAGTGCCCAGACCGGGCCACTCACCAATGGTGCTAAAAGCACAAATAGGAGGATACGATGTCGAGAGAGTATTCATGGATGCAGGAAGTGGCATAAACCTGATATACGCAAGAACGTTGAAGGCAATGTGCATATCACTGGAAAAATCTAAAGCCAACAGATTGCTCTTTCCATGGAATAGTACTAGGAGCCGCAAATTATCCTTTGGGGAAAATAGAACTCGACGTCTGCTTCGGGAACAGCAGCAACTATCGCAGAGAGAAGCTGGAGTTTGAAGTCATTAACTGGCCTTCACAATATCATGCAATCCTAGGGCGCCCGGCATTTGCAAAATTCATGGCAGTACCTCACTACGCGTACCTCACACTCAAGATCCCAGGTCCCAAAGAAACAATCACGGTACATGGCAGCTTTGAAGTATCCAACACCTGTGACAAAAGAATTTAATAGGTTGGCACAAACTTTCGGCATGACAGCAGAGTACGCAAGGCTAAAAGGTGAAATGGACCACAACGTGCTACCCGACGTCGGGCGATCCCTGCCAGATCAGGCTTTCGATGCAACTCAAGACTTGAAGAAAATACAGGTCCACCCCACGGACCCGAACAAGACCACTTCCATAGCAGTGAACCTGGATCCCGCATAGGAAAGCGCGCTCGTCGAGTTCCTCCGTGAGCGCTGGGAAATCTTCGCCTGGTGTCCTTCAGATATGCCAGGTGTTCCCAGGGAACTCATTGAGCATGCACTAAACGTGGATCCTAAAGCAAAGCCAATCAAGCAACCACTACGACGATTTGATGAACCCAAGAGGAAAGCAATAGCATCAGAACTACATAGGCTGGAAAACGCACGGTTCATCCGAGAAATCAAAACATCGACTTGGGTATCTAATCCAGTTATAGTCCCCAAGAAAAATACAGACGTACAAACAGTATGTGTCGACTACACATCTCTCAACAAGCACTGTCCAAAGGATCCCTTCCCTCTACCTCGGATTGATCAAATAATCGACTCAACAGCGGGGTGTGCAAGGCTTTCCTTCCTAGATGCATATTCTGGTTATAATCAAATCAAATTAAAAAAGGAAGACGAGGAAAAAATAGCTTTCATCACACCATACGGCGTGTTCTGTTATCAAGTCATGCCTTTCGGCCTAAAAAACGCAAGAGCAACCTACCAGCGGATGATGCAAAATTGCCTTGGAAGTCAAATAGGATGCAATATCCAAGTCTATTTCGACGACGTGGTCATCACCACGAGGAAAGAAGAGTCTCTGATCAGCGACCTAGTGGAAACTTTCGACAACTTGAACAGGTACAAGCTCAAGCTCAACCCGACAAAATGCTCTTTCGGTGTATCAGCAGGGCAACTCTTGGGGTTCCTAGTATCAGCAAGAGGAATAGAGGCCAACCCAGAAAAGATCCAAGCAATATTAACAATGGGAAAACCAATAAAGCTACACGACGTACAGAAGCTCGCATGGCGCGTCGCGGCGCTAGGTCGATTTGTGGCTCGATTGGGAGAGAAAGCACTACCTTTCTACGCGCTCATGAAAAAATCAGATGATAAATTCGAGTGGACAGAAGAGGCAGACGTAGCCTTCGCGCAGTTGAAAAAAGTGCTTTCCACACCTCCGGTGTTGGTCGCTCCAAAGGAAAAAGAACCACTACTACTATACATTACAGCAACACATCAAGTGGTGTGTACAGTATTGGTAGTCGAAAGAAGTGAAGAAGGAAAAGCTCACGGCGTGCAAAGGCCAGTATATTTTATCAGCGAAGTACTCTCTCTGACAAAGCAAAGGTACCTGCATTATCAAAAACTCGCATACAGTGTTTTCACAACAGCACAGAAGCTACGACAGTATTTTGCCATGCACCCAATAATAGTGGTTAACAAAGCTCCACTATCAAATATATTGAATAACCCTTCAGCAACAGGACGTGTCTCCTTATGGGGAATTGAGCTATCACCCCTGGACATCACTTATGAAAAACGAAAGGCGATCAAATCACAAATCCTACCAGACTTCATAGCAGACTGGTTGGAGCTACAAAGTGCAGGTCCGCCAGATTTATCGAGTGTGTGGACAATGTACTTCGACAGTTCAAAAAGAATCCAAGGCGCCGGAGCAGGAGTAGTTCTGATATCAGCATAAGGCGAAAAATTGAAGTATGTGGTAAGGATGAGTTTTCCCCAAGCTTCCAACAATGAAACCGAATACGAGGCGTTGCTCCACGGAATGAAAATGGCAAAAGCCTGTGGAGCAACTCGACTAAAAATATTTGGAGACTCGAATCTCGTTGTCCAACAAGTAATGAACAAATGTGATGCCATCAGTGACAACATGACAGCATACTGAAATTTATACTACTATTCGAAGGAACATTCAATGGATGCGAAGTTTCGCATGTCAGCAGAGCCAGTAATGAGGAGGCCGACAATTTAGCAAACATCGGGTCCCAATGATTGGCCATACCGCAAGGAGTCTTTTGGGAGGAAATCATAGAAAGATCAATAAAGAACAGCAAAACCTCAACTACAGAAGAACAAGGTCAGCACCAAGCAGCAGGCTCGGGGGCTGGAAAAGCAAGTATAGCAGAAACAGAAGAAGTTATGATGATAGAAGAAACTTGGATGCAGCCATATCTGTCGTACATGATAAACAAAACACTACCCGAAGACACGGTAGAAGCAAAAAGGATAATACGACAATCCAAGGCTTTTGTCATGTTACAAGGAAAACTATATAAGAAAAGTATATCAGGCGTCTTGCAACGGTGCGTCACTCCTCAAAAAGGGCAAGAAATCTTAAAGGATATTCACGCAGGAGTATGTGGACATCACGCGAGTAGCAGAGCTATCGCGACAAAAGCCTTTCGGGCAGGATTCTATTGGTTAACAGCCATCAAGGACGCCAAAGACATAGTTCGAAAGTGTGAAGCATGTCAAAGATTTGCATCTCAGCCACATGTGCCAGCAGCAGAATTACAACCAATACCATTATCCTGGCCCTTTGCGCAATGGGGTCTCGACATGGTAGGAAAATTGCACAAGTCATGGCTAGGAGGGCACGTTTATATGCTAGTGGCAGTCGACAAATTTACTAAGTGGGTAGAAGCAGCCCCAGTAACAACCCAAGATTCTAAAGCTGCAATAAATTTCATCAAGTCCATAGTCTTTCGCTTCGGTGTGCCACACAGCATAATCAAAGACAATGGCACAAATTTCACGTCAAAGGAGTTCAAGGACTATTGCGAAGGATTAGGAATCAAGTTGAAATTTGCATCTGTAGCGCATCCAAAGACAAACGGGCAAGTCGAAAAAGCCAATGGCCTAATATGCAACGGGATAAAGAAACGATTGTTGGCACCCCTTGAGAAAGCCAAGCATGCTTGGGTAGATGAGTTACCCTCCGTGCTCTGGAGTCTACGAACTACACCCAACGCAGCTACTCAAGAAACACCTTTTTTCCTGGTCCACATCGCAGAAGCTGTGCTTCCAGTTGAAATAACTCATGAAGCTCCAAGAATCACGGCATACGATGAAGCAACTTCCATAGATGCACTTCAGGATGATGTCGATGCACTTGATGAAGCAAGAGATCTAGCGCTTGCCATAGCTACTCAGTATCAGCAAAATCTGTGAAATTACCACAACAGTCGAGTCCGTCCACGATCTTTCATGGTAGGAGATCTAGTTCTACGACTCAAGCAAGATGGCCATGGAAAACTTGAGTCCCCCTGGGTGGGACCTTACATCGTGACAGAAGTAATACCTGGAGGAGCTTATCGACTATAAGACAAGAAAACAGGGCAAAACGAGAGTAACCCATGGAATGCAGAGCAACTACGACGATTCTACGCATAGACGACATAAGGTGATGAAGGATTTCTTTGAGTTCTGATCTTCTGAACCCAGAACATGAGGCCATAGGTCGGGTTCCTTGGGTTAACTCGACAATATGTGTATATATTTTATTTTTTCCACTCGGGGGCTCGGACCCTCGAGTCATACGAAATAAAGAACAAAAAGTTATTATCAAGTACAATGATTATTATCTTCAAAATACTGCAAGGTTGTTCACAACCCGACATTTGGCAGAAACACACGCCGGTTCAGAAGAACCCGATAATATATTAAATAAAACACCTCGGAACTATGATTTGTTCCCCTGGTCTATTAAATAGCACGAGAACAGTACATAAACACGACTTCTTCCTATTGATAGCACAAGGAAGAACAGCTCGAACAAAAGGATTACATAGAAAGAAAAACTAATGAAAGTGCACTTCGGCTTCATACTCCTTCTGGCACTGGGTGTCGTCGTAGATTCTCACGTCGAACTTCGACATGCAAATGTGGAAGTCAAAGGTCATGAAAAAGCCTTGATGGAGGTCGTGATCCTCCGCAAACTGCGACTAGCCGCCCTTGAAGTATTGCTCACCGGCGCCGTCGTACCAAACCTCCACTTCATAAGGAGTTCCTCCCCCGGAGTGCTCACGAAGAATCACTTCTCGCAGCTCTCGTCCGTCCATGAACTGGGTGAATTTCAGCGGTAAGCGCTGAATCTCACGGCACTGTGCGCCGGTGATGCAGAAAAAGGAATAGATCCTGGGAGAAGAAGCATTACCAGATGGGGCACTTGGACCTGGTGTAGCAGGAGCGACCTTGGGATTATTTTTGCTCCCAGACGGATGGCCGGGGCGCCGCTTCACTGGAGCAGACAATGAAGCCAGCGCAGCGCCAACTGAAGCCTTGTTCTTGCTGCCGCGAGGGTGGCCGCGACCCCGTTTCTCCATTGGGGCACCGATGTTCAGGCGTGATTCACCCGCATCGGCCATGGAGATAGGTGGTGGAAAAGAAGAAACCCTAGATGAGTTCAAGAGGAAGAATTTGATGCGGCAGAAGGAAAAGCTAGTAACTGGATTAGGGTTTTTTACCTCATCAGGCGTGTTTTATTTATAAGCACGCACTAATGGGCCTTTACGAAAATAAGGTACAACATATTATTACAGGCTATTATATGCTTCCTAATGCAGACGATACAAGAAAGGTCAACATATCAAGGAAAAAGATGCGTACAAAAAAAGGAGAAAGGACAGGGGATAAGAAAATATCCATAAAAAACACAAGTTCACCTCGTCCTTGACTCGGGGGCTTGCGTCATAAGAAGGAGAGAACAATTGAAAAAGCAAATAAAGTGGACAAATGTTGCGAGAAGAAATATACGGAACAGGTCTATCTATTTTTCTTGAGCCTATACCCGATAAAATTCGGCTATAGCCTCGGGGGCTACTCCCATCGGGAGCGCTGGGCGCGCACCCAATGATATTTATTCATGCATACTGGAGCAAAGAAGGCGAAAGAAGATTCAGGAAGCATCATTACTCCCATCGGGAGGGAAGTTTTTTATCGGTTTAGGTGAAATAACCCGAATATTTTGTACACTAGAACAGTCAAACAAGGCTGCGACATATGATTCTCGGGTTGCGTCATCGCGACAAAACTCGAATGCCATGATTAAAATATATCACGAAGGTAAGACCCCAGGATCCATCCTGTGTGGCCCGGTATACACACATGGATGCGCTCTGCTGGTATGTATCCGTGTCTACGACGTGAAGAAAAATCCTGGTGGACGCACTGGGTACCCTGAGAACCACTGGGACTCATTCTTTGTAAGTCCTAAATGCGGCAAAAGGATGGGTTTGACCGGTTTCCCAAATTCAAGTCCAAGGGGATTGAATTTGAAGTAGGTGGCAAGTATCTGTTCCGACAGTTAACTGACCTCTTGATCCGTCAGAGTTGTTAGGCTTGTTCATCAAAACCCCTTGCGAGATATTATAATGAAAGAAAAATCGAAGAACCAAGTCGAAGATTTGAAGATTTGAAGAAGTCAAGTATTGATTAAGTCGAAGAATTGAAGATCTGAGATTCAACCCGAATCTGCAATTCTGGTAGAATCTCGGGGGCTACTAACAAGGGTATAGATAGTAGAGCTCGTCAGTTGAGTACGCCTGAGGCCCGTTAAGCTAGGCCCAATTGTAATACTAGCTGAAATACGAGTTCATGTCGTATATTGGTATTGTAATCTATGTCGGATCCGACCCGATCCTCAAGACCTGGCCATCTATATATAGGGGCCAGGAGGGGACGGTGTGGGACAGATTGAAAGCAAGCCAAGTTCTACACCCACATTTACTTTCATAGCTACCTTGTTTGACTGAATTTACCTTCGAGTTCATCCGATGCCCTATCTCCCCGATCCTATGTCCTTCATCTAGGACATTTGTCGAGTTAACCCTCATCACTCACATTGTGCAAATAGCGTCTCGGATCATGACTGATAACAACAACATATCATCAAGTGATCCAAGCAATGACAAGCCCGAAGAACATGTTGTGACAAGAAACCAAGCTTGCAAACTCTGTGGAGATATAGGACATATATCTAAGGATTGTGAGGAGCAATTCCATAGTTGTGGAAGAGATCGTTGTAATGAAGAATGCCGCTTGTTGAGGGTTACGTTTCTTTTGTGTGAAGGAACAAATCACGTCCCCGCACAATGTCATCTCAACACTATGGTGGATGAAGTGAATCAACAAGTCACGCAGAAGATACATCACTCACTCGGGAAAGCAGGTGCTGAATTTGAGCCCAAGGAGGCAAAATATTTTGTCACCACCAAGAGATACAACCCGAGCGGAAGACTACAAGTAACCAAAAATAACCGCAAGTAGAGGGAAAGGTTTCCCACAATCATAATGGAGTATGAGAAGCAAGAATTGGAAGATCTTCTAGCCCTGGAGAAGCCAAAGAAGAATAAAGGTATCAGCCAAGTACGAAAGGATCTCAGCCTTGTCACTTGTTACAAATGTGGCAACAAAGGACATTATGCAAATAAATGTCCTAAGAAGTACTCAGAGCGCCAGTAAATAAGGACAACTAAAGGATGACACACTATAGTGGGATATGGTGACACATTGATGAGCAACCAACTTAGAGGATGTCGTATGCAACTGCTATTGGAATAAATTTCATAACGATATGTAAGGAGTGAAATAAGAGACTATGTGGTGTGAGTAGTACTCTCATGATGTAATAAGGTGGAATGAAAATCCTCATGTATCTTTTGAAATCAATCTTTTATGAAGATCTCACTCTAGTAATGTTGTTAATGCCCATAAGATGAGGTTGTATGGAAAGCAAATTTCGCAAAGGAAAAGATCAATGAAGGGTTCTACTACTTGTGAGATAATACCATATAGGATTTTTCACGCAAACAATAGCCAAGGACTCGATAGAAGTTTCTTCTCTTCAAAAAAAATGTGTGCCTAATGGGCTCGAACAATGGTTCAATCTCCATGAAAGTTGTTTTTAACAAACTAGTGAGGTGACCAAGAGTTAGTGTACGAGATGTACCAAACTGAAATACAAAGTAACAATTGGGTGCGTTATGGATTGGCCCCCATGACGACTACTCAAATTGTTCACTCTTGTTATGAGGAATGGTAAATCCTGAGTGACATACCTATAAGAGAGATGACGTCGTTAAGCCTGAACCTTAGAAGGATAGGATATTATACCCTCATAATAGGCAAGTGTTACCAAATGTAGGAATCCCGTGAGGATAAACCACAAGCTTACCATTGAAGATGACTTGCAATGGAAGATGATAGTGAAAGTTTCTTTTCGTCCAACCGTGGTGTGCAAAGGAGTTATAACCATGAAATGGAAGACTGCCAAGGATGTCGACTAAGAGGATGAAATGAAGATAGAAGATCACCTTAACTTGGTCTTCTGATTGACCCAAAGAATGACTCTTCAGTGTCCAAAGTAGTTCAACAACTACCTTGTTGGATAGAAGCTCTAGAATGGAGCAAAGTTATACCCAAGCAAACCTTGAGGAAGAATGAATGTTATAGTATGTGAATAGACACCCACCTATTGGAAATGAAGGTACAAGCTACATATGGTACAAAAGATGACCCAGTGTCAAGTCATATACAGGATGTGCTCACTATGTACCCAAGACCAAAACTACCCACAAAAGTTTCTTTTAAGGGTGGTAGCCACCCAGATCCACTACTAGGAAAATGGCTATAGGAGGAATTATCTTCCGTGGCGTACATAAATTTCTGTACGCCACGGCTACATAGCGGAGGTGTACAGAAAAATTGTACGCCACGGCTATGGCCGTAGCTGTGGCGTACAAAATATGTGAACGCTACTGACATATAGAGGCACGGTGTAGACTAACAGGTTCATCACACCCGTGGCGTACAGATATGTTGTACGCCATGGCTATGTCCATAGCCGTGGCGTACAATATATCTGTACGCCACAGGTGTGATGGCTCTTGAAAGCCCCAAAAAAAAAACCCACCAACCGTAGCCGTGGCGTACAGATATGTTGTACGTCACGGATGTGAACGTAGCCGTGGCGTAACATTTTGTATGCCACGAGTCAACCGATGGAATCTAGAGAGTTGACGCTGCCTTACACGTACATATCTCCTCCATCCAACTGAGCCAATCAGAACGCACAAAACTGATTCTCACGGATCACCGTATCTAGAGATCTAAGCCGTGCACAAGAAACACAAAACGTATCCAACGATCTAAACTTCTTCTCGATAAACGGGCCATGACTTCTGTGTCTCCGCATGGCTGCCGTCACTCTTGTCCCTGTCCCCCCTCGATCCCCACAACCTTATCTCCCTCTCCCGATTTAAAAAACCTTATCTCCCTCTCGTTCTTCTCTCTACCTCTCGTTCATGTTCTTCTTCGATCCGCACGGGACTGCGACGGGGCAGGTCGGTGGGGCACTGCAGCGGCGTGCTTGGTGAGGCCGGCGGCAAGCGGCGGTGCGCTCGGGTGAGGCTGAGGGCAAGCGGCGGCGGCCAGCGCGGGCGGCGAGAGCAGGCTAGCGTACGTGGGCGAGCACAGGTGAGCGCGGCTCGAGCGCGGCCGACGCGGGCGAGTGAGGGAGTCCACCGGCCGGCGCGGGCACGCAGCTGAGGCGGCAAGTTCGTGCTGCCGGACGGGACCGTCCGCGCGCTGGGAGAGCCCGTGTCCGTAGCCGAGCTCATGATGGAGAACCCTTGCCACTTTGTCGTGGACGCACGCGTCGTCTGCACCGTCAGCGGTGCGACGGAGACATAGAGACGTGGAGGTGGTGGCCGACGGTGTTCCCGGCGTGGCTTGCTCGCCGGCGTATAGGATCCGATTGCTTTTTCATTTTTCTTTCAGGGTGTTCTGTGTAAAGTTGCATATAATAAATTGCAAAGCTGCTTTTCTTGTGCGTGGCCGACACCGGCTGTCTTTTTTTTAAACAGTAGCACTGTACCGGTGGCGTACCATGTCTGTACGCCAGGGACCATGACTTGGTGGCGTGCACTGTCTGTACGCCATGGATCCATGATTTGCTAGTGGAGTACAAGTTTTCTGTACGCCACGGGTAAGTCTAGTAGCCGTGGCGTACAGCCTGTACGCCACGGGTAGCTTTGTATCAGTGGCGTCATATCCATGGCGTACAGCAATATGCCACAGCTAGGCAAATTCTGTACGCCACGGATGAGGTTTTCCCTAGTATTGATCCCTAAACCTATGTATCACAAACCCATCTTTCTTTCTAGCCTCTCCAAATCTCGGGGACGAGATTTCTTTTAACGGTGGTAGTCTGTCACATCCCAAAAAAAATTGGAATGTGAAATAAATTAAAATAGGAACCATGTATGTTTGTATTGGTTGAAATTTCACAGGGAATTAAAACTTTTTGATTTATTTAAAAGCCTTATTAGAAAAACTATTTCAAACTTTCTATTATTCCTTGAAGAACTTATTTGAGAAAATAAGAATTCAAAATACTATTTTGTATCTAATCAAACCTATGCAAGCTTGTTTGCAAAGGAAATTTATACAAATGATTTATATTAAATGAAGTTTGCACAACCAAAAAAACTTACTTGAAAATAAAAGTTATTATAGAGTTTATTCTCTGAATTTTAAAGGATTATTTCTAAGTCCTATTTCTATTTTAGATTATGCACATAAAGCCCTTTTAAGCCAAATTATAAAGTTTTTCTTAAAAATCTTACTTTGTTTTGAAAACTCGTTTTCTTACTGTTCTGGAATGTTGTCTTGAATTTTAGGAAATTTTACAAATCAGTTTGAATCACTTTGGATCCAAAATGCAAAAGTTATCAGAGAAATAAAAAAACAGAGAAGATGCAATTGTAGAACAAAAAAAAGTGAAAGAAGGCCCGGGGCGTCCCTTCCGGCCCAGCACAACAATCGGCACGCGGCCTAGTAAACTAAACCGCCCAAAGCAGTATTCTTTTCTTTTTTTCCTCCTGCTGACAGGTGGGACCCACCTGTCAGGGTCGTGTCCCACCTCGCGCCAGTCACGCATGTGAACTGTGCAGTGACGCCGGCGAGATTTTCTCTCCCTCTTTATTCCCTGCCCATTTCGTCCACGCGCCGCGCCTATAAAATCCTTCTCGACTCCCTCTCCGTTTCCCCTCTCCTTCCTCTCGCAAATACGCCGCCAGGCTGGCGAATTTTATCGCCGGAGTCCGCAGTCCCCGACGACGAACATCGTCGATTCCGATGTGGTAAGACTACCTCGACTCCTCCCTCTGGCCTCACCCTCTTCCCTTAGCTCCGGCCCCTGATGCCCTCCGCTTGTCCTATTTCACAGAGAATCGACGCACCCGTCCAAGCCCGGAGCTCACCGCCGCCCAGAACGCTCCAGCCGCCACTCCTCGTCGCTCTAGGACGCGAACGAGCACGTCGACCACACCCGCGAGTTCTTTGCGATGCCCCGCATCACGTCGACCACTCCATATCCCTCGAGGACCTCTACGTCGCCACTGCCGTCGACATCCTGCACGGAGCACCGCCGCAGCCATCGATTCCATTGACCAAACCCTAGCCGCCGGTGAGCAATTTCCACCTTTCACCCTCAGCCGTTAGATCCAGACCTAAGCACTAGAATTAGATGATTTACGCGAAGAGTTACGTTTAAATCTGGTCCATCCATCATCACTTAGATCTGACGGCTCTAACATGTCCCCTGGGCGAATCGGTATCAGCCAACCACATCACATGTGGCCAACCTCTGTTTAAAAAAGGATTTTCGAATTGAAACAAAACAGATTTTGTTTAAAACTTGCAAAATTCATATCTTCTGATCTGCAGATCCAAAATTAGCAAATAATATGTCCTTGAACTCCTAAAATTGTGTAGAACACAATTCTGAAATAAAATTTCACTTTCCAACTATTTAAAAACATTCAAATTTAAATATGAGAGTTTGAGTGTTTTTTATATAGTTCAAATTCTATAAATCCTTTGCAGTTGATTCTTTTTGCAAATGGATCATAATGTTGTCCTCTGTCCAGTAGAACCACTGCACAAATTATTTGAACCAATTTTATCAAGTATTCAAATTCAAATGAGAATTTGAGTATTTTCTATCTAGATTTAATTCTACAAATATTTTAGGCATAATTCCTTCTGCAAAATTGCCTACCTTGATGTTGGAAAGACACCAGAATACTTCACACACTTTTCGCACTTACCCAAATGTCAACTCCACTATTTCATCCTATTTTGCAAGCTATAGTTGTGTTACTTGAACACTTTGCAAAAAGTAATCTTATTTCCTTTTGTGCACTTTGTGCTATTAGACTATTGTCCCACTCTACCAAGTGGTGTAAAATATCCTAAGTCCTAATGAACACTCAACTCTACCATGACTTAGTGAAAAATCTACTCACTATCCTTGCCCAAGTGCAAAACTATCAACTCCATATTACCCAATTTTTCTAAGTATTTTGATTACCCCATCCAACAATATGGCATAGAAATTTCCCCATATCAAGACCTTGGAGAAGAAGTTGAAGAGAAGACAAGGAGTTGAAGAGAAGACAAGGAGATGAAGGAAAACAATAAGATCAAGAGAAGAGAGCCCAAGTCAAGAAGATGAAAGTGATAAACCTCATGACATAGAATTTATTCATCCAACTTCTCAAGCCAAGCCTAAGAATATCCTTAAGCTATTTTTTTCTAAGTGTTTAACACTTCTTAAACAATTTAGTAAACCCCCATCAATCTTTAAGTCCTTGACTTAGCCATTCTCTCCATCCATATCAAGTCAACTTCATGACACAATCTTTTTCTCCAATTATCACTAAGACATTTGAAGACTAAGCTAAAACAAATAAACACTTTTGTTGTCTTGTTTGATTATGTTGCTTTGAATGGTGTGTTTATGTTGTGTTACCTTCTATCTTATAGTTGTACGGAGAGCCACGTGTGTTGATTAAGAGAAGTACGATCTTCAGAAATTTCTAAGGCAAGTGTCACTCTTGTTCATAAAATTTCCAATGTTATACTATGCATGTAGTGTTTCCCTTCTTTTAATATTATGCATGTGTAGATTATTATGCTTGCTATCTCCTATTTAGGATATCCCTAATTTACCTGTTAGAAGAAACACCATAAGTGTAGATTGCTTAGTTGTGCTATGGAATTCGTGGTTGGGATTCCACATGTTCTTTTTATTAAGTATGAAAACTATGTTTTGCAAAAACTAAGAAAACAACTAAATTAATGAAACACCTGGGTGGAAATTGGTAAGATGGATTTATGTTGAGTGGTTACACCGGAGCCATCTCTATGGCGGTCGTCTGTATCTCACTTGAAGGACGGCCACCCAGGAACAAATAGATTAGAGACGTTCAAGTCGTGAAGCTTCCAGTGCAGCCACGAGTCATATGGGCTCTGTCTTGACCAATTAAGTTGTGAGAACTCAGCCAGATGGACCAAGGGTGGTAGTGAATTGTAGGATGGAACGCGTTTGGGTTGGTCTGAGGGATTGCTTCTGAAAGGTCTCGTCTTAGTCTTCACCTGGCCATTTGAGCAAAATGAGCATCATGGCAAAAGGGGTTGACTGAGTCTTGTGGGAAAAGTGCACAACCTCTGTAGAGTGTTAAAACTAAGTACTTAGCCATGTCCCCGGTTACGGACAATTTTGAGCGACATGATTTTGAAGCTGTTCAAGGATCTCCTCATCCCAACTTCTTAAAATTAAAACTTGAAGGGTTAACAAGGGATTGTTGTGTGATCATAATTATATGCACCTGGTGGATTCCTGTGTGTGCATAAGCTTACGAGTTTCAATGCAAAGGTGCCCGTCCTTCTTTTTTCACAAATAATACGGGCGTGGAGATCAACTCGGTCGAATTCACCCAGAAGTTCTTGTAACTGCTTCTTAAACTCTTCCATTTCTGTTGTCGCCATCCAATGCTTAGAGATTGGAGCCAGTAGCAAATCTATGGTGAACACTCTTTAACTAGGAGCACCTGGTGGATTCTAGTGTGTCCAATAGTGCTTTAAAAAGAAAATGAGATCTTTTGAAAAGTAGGATAAACAATTGCTTTTCTGCAAGCTTAGCCTGAAGATCCACTTAGCCAAATATTCATTTAAGTGTTAGGTTCCATTTGTGTCCACCAAAAGTGACATCTTGCCAATACAATTCAAGTGTATTGACCCTTTGTGGCTGCAACGTTTCATGTTGCAGGTTTTGACAATAAGAAAGGTACGACAGGGTTACGAGTCTATCCGCAGCATGTTCGCATGTGGCACATGAAGAAGAAGGACTCCATGCTATTTTTGATTTCGTTGTAAACTCTGAAAGCTTTATGCTATGAGCATTGTAAAGTTCCTTTATGTAATTGCTGGATCATGCGATGTAATAAAATGACCCTTGTTCTTGATATTACATCTTAAACTGTGTGTGCTAGCGTTTGATCCAGGGACTAGCACTGAAAAGCACTAGGATCGTCATCTTTCAAAGGTGAGGTCACTACACCATGGAGCCTCTAAAACTGAAAACATCTCCTGACAGAAACAGATCAAAACAGAAACATGACGAGAAAACGATATACGGACCTCGGGTAATCTGGGGGGATTATATAGGCGAAAGTTTAACAACAAAAAGGAAGGCACAGGATGAAACCGGGTCGGTAACGAGCTCCGAGGCGATCACACCACCTTGTGGTGCGGCCAGGAGGGGGCCCGCGCCATGGGGTGGTGTGGTGCCCTTGGGCACCGTTTCCTACCCGTTTTCGTCTCGTAATTTTCCATATTTAATAAAATCAACAAAAATATAAGCAGAAAAGTTTAACATGAACTTTTTATTACTAAAACTGTTACCTATTCGAAAACGGACTCTACAGTTTTCTGGATTTGTTCTTTGATAAATTCTTCCAGAGTCACCACTTGAATAACATCAATATCTTCACTATAAGAATCTCCAGATATATAATGTTTGAGTCTTTGCCCATTCACCACTTGCGTAGTGTTATCTTTTAGTGAAGCAATTTTAAGTGCACCTAAACGATACACCTCTTCAACAACAAGCAGTCCTTCCCATTTCGAGAGTAATTTTCCTACAAAAAATCTGAGACGAGACCTATACAATAGAACTTTCTCACCAACATGAAACTCTCTCTTAAGAATTCTCCTATCATGCCATTTTTTAACTTTATCTTTAAAGAGTCTAGCATTTTCATAAGCTTCACTTCTCCATTCAAAAGAACTCAAGTCAAGCAACCTTTTCTAACCAGCAAGCTTAAAATCTCTATTAAGCTCTTTTACTGCCCAATAAGCTTTGTGTTCTAATTCTAAAGGCAAGCGACAAGCTTTTCCATAAACCATTTTGTAAGGGGACATACCCATGGAATTCTTATAAGCAGTTCTATAAGCCCATAAAGCATCATTTAACTTACTAGCCCAATTTTTCCTAGATCTATTAACAGTCGTCGGCAAGATAGACTTGATCTCTCTATTTGATAACTCTACTTGCCCAATTGTTTGGGGATGATAAGCTGAAGCAATTCTATGATTAACATCATATCTAGCAAGGGTCTTCCTAAAACCACCATGAATAAAATGAGAATCTCCATCAGTCATAAGATATCTAGGTACACCAAACCTAGGAAAAATAACATCCTTAAGCATTTTTAACGAGGTCTCACCATCAAGCTTCTACCCACTTAGTAACATAATCACCAGCAACAAGTATATGAGTATAACCTTCTGAAGGAGAAAAAGGACCCATAAAGTCAAATCCCCAACAATCAAATGGTTTAATAACAAGAGAATAATTCATATGCCTTTCATTGTGTCTAGAAATATTACCAACTCTTTGGCATTCATCACAAGATAAAATAAACTTTCTTGCATCTTTAAAAAGAGTAGGCCAATAAAAACTTGATTGTAGAATCTTTTGTGCAGTTCTATCTCCAGCATGATGTCCTTCATAAGCACTACCATGACATTTCCTCAATATCTCTAGTTGTTCATATTCTGGAACACATCTTCGCATAATACCATCCACTCCTTCTTTATATAAATGTGGGTCATCCCAAAAATAATGTCTCAAGTCATAAAAGAATTTCCTTCTTTGCTGAGCTGTAAAGGTTGGAGGCAAATACTTGGAAACAATAAAGTTAGCATAATCAACATACCAAGGACTCTCTCGTGAGGTTACTTTTATTGCAGCCAACAGTTCATTTGGAAAACTATCATTAACAGGAATAGGATCATAAGAAATGTTTTCCAATCTATACAAATTATCAGCAACAGGATTTTCAGCACCTTTCCTATCTACAATATACAAATCAAACTCTTGTAAAAGAAACACCCATCTAATAAACCTAGGCTTAGCATCTTTCTTTTCCATAAGATACCTAATAGCAGCATGATTAGTATGAATAGTAACTTTTGAATCAACAATATAAGGTCTAAACTTATCACAAGCAAAGACAACGGCTAGGAACTCTTTTTTAGTAGTAGCATAATTCTTTTGAGCAGCATCAAGAGTCTTGCTAGCATAATGAATAACATTCAATTTCTTATCTACTCGTTGTCCAAGAACAGCACCTACAGCAAAATCACTAGCATCACACATAATTTCAAAGGGTAAATTCCAATCAGGTGGTTGGACAATAGGAGCAGTAATTAATGCCTTCTTAAGAATTTTGAAAGCTTCCTTACAATCATTATCAAAAACAAAAGGTACATCTTTTTGAAGAAGATTAGTAAGAGGCTTTGAAATTTTAGAGAAATCTTTAATAAACCTCCTATAGAAACCAGCATGACCAAGAATACTACAAATACCTTCAACATCAATTTTGAAAGCTTCCTTACAATCATTATCAAAAACAAAAGGTACATCTTTTTGAAGAAGATTAGTAAGAGGCTTTGAAATTTTAGAGAAATCTTTAATAAACCTCCTATAGAAACCAGCATGACCAAGAATACTACAAATACCTTCAACATCCCTAGGGCAGGGCATTTTCTCAATTGCTTCAACTATTGCTCTGTCAACTTTAATACCTCTTTCTGAAATTTTATGTCCAAGAACAATTCCTTCATTAACCATTAAGTGGCATTTATCCCAATTAAGGACAAGATTAGTTTCCTCACATCTCTACAAAACTTTATCAAGATTGTGCAAACAATTATCAAAAGAAGTTCCATAGACGGAGAAATCGTCCATGAATACTGTCGATGGATTTCGTGTCGCAAGAACGCGGCGGACCCAAAGATTCGAACGCAGGGGGCTGAACGTGGGAGATCTTGGATCGCAACAAAACACGGTGACGGAAGCCTCGAGACGTCGAACGCACAACACACTATAGAGAGAGACACCGAGCTTTACCTAGGTTCAGGGCCCTCGTGGTGAGGTAAAACCCCCTACTTCGTGCCTTCTTGTATTATGACGCGATACCTCGCGAGGAGTACAAGGTCTTGGTTACAGAGCTCTAACTGGCTGGAGGTAGAAGAACCAACTTAGCCTAGCTAGGAGCCCGTAGATGAAGATTCAATCCCCTCTAAGGGATGGCCTCCCCTCCTTTTATAGCGCCCAGGTCCTCCTTCCCCTTATCATCTTGGGGAAGGGGTTGCCACACACGGCCAAGGAGGGAGGACATCTATAGTCTTGATTCTTCCGTGGACGTAGTTGGACCACTCCTGAGACAAGCAGTTGAAGAAAGAGTTGGAAAACAAAAAACCCCAAATCCCCGAAAATGAAAAACAAGTCGATAAAAGAAATGAAAAAAGAAAGGCGAATAAGATGCCCCTGTGACCGGCATAGGGACCTTCCTCATCATGAGGGAGCGCGGCACTATCTGTGCCAGCAGCTAAGAGCAAATTGCCGCACATGGCGATTCACGGGGCCTTCCTCGTTGTTGAGGGAAGCTGGACCCTCACAGACGCGAAAGCATCGACGCTTAAGAGAGCCCAGATACCGTCGACACCTCGTTAAGGGTTGCTCACGAGGTGAAGGGCCTGGCGCGGACCTCCGGATCTGCGTCTCCTTTGCAAGATGATCGGAGCGGCCTTGGTCTTCAGTAATCCTGCCGTGTTTGGCCTTCCTCGAGCGAGGGGAATCTTCCTGCGGATGCTAAGTGCATCAACACATCCTTGCACCCTCGTGAGGGTTGCTCACGAGGCGCTGGTCCTTAGCGGGTGCCTTGGGCACACCTTGGACTTTTCCCGAAGATTTCTTATTTTCCGGTGTACTTCGTGAGGAACTAAGCACCACGGGCACATGGAGGTGATCAATAACGGGGCCGTCGACCCTGATCAGAGCTCAGTCCCTTCGGGTTTTTTAGGCTTGCTGTTTTCCCGGGCAAAGGCCCTAGCATAGACACCGTGCCTAGCCCCCTTCCGCGTGGAGTACAATAGAAAATAAATGGACTTCATGCCATTTTAATATCATGCCAAAGCAGAGGCAGTATGATGCGCTTTGACTTAATATCAGTGCTGAAGAGCAGTTTGAGCTGATACAAAGTGCCATGACAACAGTCTTATCTTCTCGTGAGGAACCTATGGGTAGAACTTTCGCAGATGAGCTATGTTCCACGGGTTCCCCACCGGTACGCCTTCCGCGGTTTCCAGCCGCGCCGATCCCGGCCTGGCGATGTGCGTCACCTTGAAGGGGCCTTCCCACATTGGAGACAGCTTGTGCAGGCCCTCGCGAGAGAGTATCCTCCTCAGCACCAGATCGCTGACCTCCAGAGTCCTTTCCCAAACATGGCGGCTATGGTAGCGGCGTAGTCCTTGCTGGTACCTCGCGGTGCGAAGCGCCGCTTGGCACCGAGCTTCTTTGAGCTGGAGGACGCAATCCTTGATGAGGTCTTCTTGATGTATCTCGTTAAAGGCGAGCACTCTTGGCGACCCAAACTTGACGTCGGTGGGAAGGACAGCCTCCGCCCCATAGACCAAGAAGAAAGGAGTCTCCCCGGTGGGCTTGGTGGCGGTAGTCTGAATGGACCGCAGGATGGATTGGAGGTTGTCTAACCATTTCTTGCCGCAGGCTTCAAGCTTGGCGTTGAAGCTTCTCGTCTTGAGTCCCTTGAGGACTTCGGCGTTGGCACGCTCGGCTTGGCCATTGCTCCTACGATAGGCGACTGAGGCGAAGCAGATCTTGATGCTGGCCGATGCGCAGTACTCCTGGAACAGCCCGCTGGTGAACTGGCTGCCGTTGTCGGTGATGATGCAGTTAGGCACACCAAAATGGCAGACCAGCCCACGGATGATGAACTTGACTGCGGACCTGGCCGGAATGGTGCACACCGGCTCCACCTCCACCCACTTGGTAAACTTGTCGATCGTGACGTAGAGGTAGCGGTAGCCCCCTTGCGCTCTAGGGAATGGACCGAGAATGTCCAGCCCCCAAACAGCAAAGGGCCAAGTGAGTGGGATGGTTTGCACATCCTGCGCCGGCTGATGAATCTGCTTGGCATGGAATTGGCATGCCTTGCACCTCTTGACCATCTCCGCTGCGTCCCAGAGTGCTGAAGGCCAGTAGAAGCCGCTTCGATATGCCTTTGCGGCGAGGGTTGAAGCAAAAGCATGATGCCCACACTCACCGGCATGGATGTCCCTAAGAAGCTCTTGGCCCTGGTGAGTAGATATGCACTTCAGAGCGACGCCGTTTGGGCAATGCCGGTACAAGTCACCATCCTTGATGCAGTATCCCGAAGCTTGGCATACTATCCATTCGGCCTCCGACTCGTCCTCAGGAAGCCTGCTGCTGACGAGGAAAACCTTGAGCTCGAGGATCCAATCCACTCCCTCCTGCCGCGCCAATGCCAGGAGGGCACGGTCACCCGAAGGAGGCCCACAATCCGAAGCCCCCCTGCTCCGGTGGCGGTGGCAAGGCAGGCGGAAGCTCAGATCCTGTAGAAAATGTGGAAGCGGACGAAATGATTTCGTGTCGCAAGAACATGGGGTACCACGTGACGGACCCAAAGATTCGAACGCAGGGGGCTAAACGTGGGAGATCTTGGATCGCAACAAAACACGGTGATGGAAGCCTTGAGACATCGAACGCACAACGCACTACAGAGAGAGACACCGAGCTTTACCCAGGTTCAGGGCCCTCGTGGTGAGGTAAAACCCCTACTTCCTGCCTTCTTGTATTACGACGCGATACCTCGCGAGGAGTACAATGTCTTGGTTACAGAGCTCTAACTGGCCGGAGGTAGAAGAACCAACTTACCCTAGCTAGGAGCCCGCAGATGAAGATTCGATCCCCTCTAAGGGATGGCCTCCCCTTCTTTTATAGCGCCCAGGTCCTCCTTCGCCTTATCATCTTGGAGAAGGGGTTGCCACACACGACCAAGGAGGGAGGACAGCTGTAGTCTTGATTCTTCCATGGACGTAGTTGATACGTCTCCAACGTATCTATAATTTTTGATGCTCCATGCTTGTTTATACACCATTTTCCTACTGTTTCGTTACACTTCGTGGCACTTTTATGCATTTTCTGGAACTAACCTATTAACAAGTCGCCACAGTGCTAGTTCCCTATTTTCTGCTGTTTTTGTGTTTCAGAAGTGATACACAGGAAATATTCTCAGAATTGGATGAAACAAGTGCCTGAAGTCTTATTTTCCCCGGAAGCTTCCAAAGATCCGAAGAGGAGACGGAGTGGGGCCACAAGGGGGCCACACACCAGGGCGGCGCGGCCCAGGCCCTGGCCGTGCCCCCTATGTGTGAGACCGCCTCGGTCCACTTCTGACGATGCCCCTTTGCCTATAAAGACCCCCCAACAGAAAAATCCTAAGTACCCGATCAATTTTCCAGAACACATCGCGATCCACCGCCGCCATCGACCCGAAGATCGGGAGGGTCCAGAAGCTCTTCCTGGCACCCTGCCGGAGAGGGGAATCGCCACCGGAGGTCTTCTTCATCGCCATGCTTGCCTCCGGAGCGATGAGTGAGTAGTCTACCTTGGACTATGGGTCCATAGCAGTAGCTAGATGGTTGTCTCCTCCACCATGTGCTTCATGTTTAGATCTCATGAGCTGCCCTACATGATTGAGATCACCATTATGTAATTCTACATGTTTGGTTTGTTGGGATCCGATGAATATTGGTGTTATGATTGAGTTGCTATACTGAAATATATCTTATGTTATCTCTATGTTGTTTATGATCTTGCATGCTCTTCGTTGTTAGTAGCTATCTTGGCCGAGTAGTTGCCAGTGACTCCAAGAGGGGGTATTTATGCTTGATAGTGGGTTCATGCCTCTATTTAATCTGGGGGAGTGACAGAAACCTCTAAGGTTGTAGATGTGCTGTTGCTACTAGGGAGAAAACAACATTCATATGCTCAAGGGCATATGCTTTGTTTACATTTCACACTTTGCTTAATGCAATTATCTGTTGTTCGCAACTTAATACTTGTGGAGTTCTCGGATTGATTCGCCACAAGTGGATTATTAGTCATAGATGCAGTTGGATGACGGTCTATGTATTTTGTTGTAATGCCCAGAGTAAATTGCATAGTGATCTTCTTGACATATCATGTTTATCTTTATTCTATCAATTGCCCAACTGTAATTTGTTTACCCAGCATGTGTTATTTATCTTATGGAGAGACACCACTAGTGAACTGTGGACCCCGGTCCTATTTCCATCATATTGCTATCACCTGTTTACTTTACTCGCATTCTTCTACTGCTTTCCACTCGATACGCTCATAACCTTTGTTTCAAGCAAACCGGTGAGATTGACAACCTCATCGCAAGTTGGGAGCAAAGTACTTGGTTGTGTTGTGTGCAGGTTCCGCGTTGCAGCTAGCAAGCAAAGCTTGGATGAGGCGCCATATATAAATTGTCCGAAGCTGTCACAAACTAGCAAGCATCACCTACAGTCGTATTGCCCGCTCTTCTCCTGATTGACATAACCTTGGTTTCTTAACTGAGGGAAAACTAGCTGCTATACTCATCACACCTTCCTCTTGGGGTTCCCAACGGGCTGGTCATTCACCACGCATTAAGCCAATTTTCTGGCGCCGTTTCCGGGGAAGAGTGGAAGACCTCTGCAAGGGGAGTTTTTCGCACACACATCCTTTACTTTGTTATTGTTTTGCTTTACTTTATTTATTTTACCTGCATCGTTTTATATCAAAAACCCAAAAAAATTAGAATCCTTGGTAGTTGTTATTTCTTTACTTTTAGTTCATCATGTTGTTCCCTAAGTACGTTCTGGAGGACCTCTCAGTAGGTAGTGGTTCAATTATTGGAAAAAGTAACATTGAGGAGTTCTTTAATCACATTAGTATGCATAAGGAAGTTGAGGAAAAGTCTTTGGTTGAGCTAGCTCCTAGTATTGAAGTTGCTTCTGCTTATTTAATTCACAAGTTGGAAACTAGGTTTGCTAGTCTTAATCCTTTTATGCAATACATGTTCCTTAAGCTTCATGAAATTGAAGATCCTGAAAAGAAAGCTTTTATTTTGGAAGCTTTGCGCCTAGAATTTAAAGATGTCATTATTGAAGCTAGAAAATTTCTTAAACATTTTAATAAACTCGGTTCACCTATAAAGGTTATTAGTACAAACGATGAAGGAGCCGAAATACCTATACCTAGCAAGCTCTTGGGATTGTGTGAAGCTTTCGAAAATAATTTTGACTAGATCTGTCCCCAAAATCTTTTTAATGATTTGAGTGAACCAAAGCATGATCACAAAGGGGCTTCTAAAACTTATGTGGATGAAATACAGTGCCTTATTGACAAAACTTCTGCAGTTGATCTTAATGCCCCTTCTGATGTTACTTGATTCGCAATTTTCTGCGCCTAGCTCAAAGGCGTTAAAGAAAAGCACTCTTGGGAGATAACCCAATGTTTTATTTTCAGTACTTTTTCTTTTATTTGAGTCTTGGAAGTCATTACAACTGTAATGACCGCTCCTTATCCTTTTTATTTTATTGTTGTGCCAAGAGAAGCCTCTAATTTGAGTGAGGTAAGATTTGGGGATGTTGCTGTCCTGAAACTATTTTTGGTGCTGCACCGTTAAAATTCGTATAAATTCTCTGTATATCTTTTGGACCTCCGATTTCTTGTGCATATGCCCCAGGTTATATCCAAACTTTCGTTAGTTGAACACTTTTTGATTTGAGCAACAGAAAAATTCGACATTTGTCAGCTGTTCTGTTTTGACAGATTTCTGCCAATATTTGTGTTTGCCGCTTTATCGCTTTCTTTTTAGTTCTTTTGATCACGGAACTTTTGGGGAAGTTGCTACAGTAGTATATACTTTATATGTGGTGGTTTTGGGTTGAAACCTGAAGCAAAAAGAGGTTGATTATATGTTATGCTATACTAATGTTGCTAATAGATTTGTGTTTAGTTTTGTATGAAGGAAGTTTTCAAGTGTAGGGATTGGAGAATGATGAGATGAGTTGAAGAATGGACAAAAGCTCAAGCTTGGGGATGCCCATGAATCACCCCAAGAAATATCCAAGAAGTACAAGCGTCAAAGCTTGGGGATGCCCCCGAGGCACCCGTTCTTCATCGGCAAAAATCAGGTCACCTTTCAAAACACTATATTTTTATTGCTTCATGCACTATGTGTTTTTCTTAGAGCGTCAGTTGTTTTAGTTTTCGTAGTTAGTTTAGTTTTGTTTGCTGCAATAAATGGTTGGACCCCAACAAATTTCTTTTGGAGAAGTTGCCTTGCTTTTCATTTGCCAAGAACGCTCTAGTTTTCACTCTTATCAAAAACCGAGTGTTCTTCTTTTTCTGCTACTGCTTTTGGTTTTCATTTTCGCCTTGATTTGCATTCAGATCTTCTTATATTTATTCCTCAAGGTGTATTTTTGCCTCTGATCTTTATTGGTTTTCATCAAAAGAGGTGTCTTTAAAAATTTCAAATGGTGTTGGAAAAGAGAAAAAGCTTTATGCAAAAAAGTGGTACAAGAAGGAGCTTGTGTAGACTGCGGCTTAGGCTTTTTCATGTCATGCTTGATGTATTTTTGATAGTATGCTTAGTGATTTTTGCTGTAGCATGACTTGTCTCAAAAAACTGAGATTGCTTAATGAGCCTTTGAAAAAAATCATGCGTTGTTTTAATTGTATGGAAGCATTATTTTGGTTTTCTCCTTGATGCTTTATTTGGGTTGACTTGGCGCATGCTCACACATGTTAGACTCTTACAAAGTCGCCAATAGCCTCTATGATCATTTAGTTTTTGACTTTTGATGCCATCTTATGCTTCTTTTAATTTCGCTTTGTCGCTTTGCATGATTATGGCCATTATTGCTCTCTTAGTTGGTCGCTCCCAGTCTTTTGCTAGCCCTCACCTTGTACTGAGTATGAGCTCTACTCGTGCATCCAACTCCTAAAAACCAAGTTTGCCAAAGTGTCCACCATACATACCTACTAGCAATTTGCTATTCCAAGTAAATTTGACTTGCTTTTATCTTCTCTTCAAATCAAACTCTTACCAGTGTTATGCGAAAATTGGTCAGTAAAGCTCTCACGAACTGGAAGGCACACTTTACTTTTTCCTGTTCTTAAAAATTTGACATTGTGGTCTCTTATGTTGAGTTGTTATGCTTGCAAGTTGTAAGTTGGAGACTAGCCCAGCCATGCAGTCGTGGGCAAGCTTTCAACATTGCACTTCTCTTTTGAGTTGATATCGTGATCTTTTGTTTATGGATGCCCGCGGTGTGAAATGAATTGGGAATCTTGTGGGGATCATGGAGTTTGTATATGTGTTAGGGAAACGCCTGGGCCGCCAATCTAAGCCATGCATAATTCATGGTGGAAATTTGCAGCATACCCATAGTGGACATTCGACGACGCATCTCAAAATAAAAAGCTAAACAAATGGTAAATAAAAGAGATGTCGAGGTGTTCATTGTCTGCTTGTCCTGTCATTTTGATGTGGGCTTGTTCCATATCATCGGGCACGGAGCTACCTCGTTGGCGGTTCTCGATGATACGTGTATACTTACAATGACAAGAGCCTTGCTTGGGACTCTAAGTAAAGTAGCTTGAGGTTTGGGTACTCGTATTCACGGGAAACGAGGTTTTCAACTTATGATTTGTCAAGCGTATGCATCATAATTGTTCTCGCATTAACTTTAACCATTCAAGATGCTTATGATGGGGGCAATGAGAGCTCAAAGCCGGTAAGTATCATAATTTTTGAAGGTCTATAAAACTTGCAATCACTGCTTCCCTCTGCGAAGGGTCTTTCTTTTACTTTTATGTTGAGTCACCACCTTCTTTATTTATGCACCATTAAGAGAGCAAAGTTGTCATTCTTAGTATAATGTGCATTGTCCCAAAGTTTTCATTGATTGATTCATATTGTTGGTTTCACTTGTTCTCAAATTATTTGTATCTAGTCGCCCTCTTAAACTTGAAGGTGTCCTATACATTTATGTTTTGCTCTCTATGAAGGACAAGCTGAAAACCATTTGTATGTTTTTCCTTATGATTTGAACACACGTTTGACTTTCATTGTTTCATTTTCATGATCTTTTGTTTGTGTTCATTTTCATGTTTACAACATGGTTGCTAAGTTTCTATTATCAAGATTATATCTTCATGCCCATGTTTTAAGTTCTTATGATCCCAGCTCACAAATGGTTACATATATGATCAAGATTGTGTAGGTGCATGTCACCTCAAAAATTATTCTTTTGTTATCACTTACCTACTCGAGGACGAGCAGGAGTTAAGCTTGGGGATGCTTGATACGTCTCCAACGTATCTATAATTTTTGATGCTCCATGCTTGTTTGTACACCATTTGCCTACTGTTTCGTTACACTTCGTGGCACTTTTATGTATTTTCCGGAACTAACCTATTAACAAGTCGCCACAGTGCCAGTTCCCTGTTTTCTGCTATTTTTGTGTTTCAGAAGTGATACACAAGAAATATTCACGGAATTGGACGAAACAAGTTCCTGAAGTCTTATTTTTCCCGGAAGCTTTCAGAGATCCAAAGAGGAGATGGAGTGGGGCCACGAGGGGGCCACACACCAGGGCGGCGTGGCCCAGGCCCTGGCCGCGCCCCCTATGTGTGAGACCACCTCGGTCCACTTCTGACGATGCCCCTTCGCCTATAAAGACCCCCCGACGGAAAAAACCTAAGTACCCGATCAATTTTCCATAACACATCGTGATCCGCCACCGCCGTCGACCTGAAGATCGGGAGGGTCCAGAAGCTCTTCCCGGCACTGCCGGAGAGGGGAATCGCCACTGGAGGTCTTCTTCATTGCCATGCTTGCCTCCGGAGCGATGAGTGAGTAGTCTACCTTGGACTATGGGTCCATAGCAGTAGCTAGATGGTTGTCTCCTCCACCATGTGCTTCATGTTTAGATCTCATGAGCTGCCCTACATGATTGAGATCACTGTTATGTAATTCTACATGTTTGGTTTGTTGGGATCCGATGAATATTGGTGTTATGATTGAGTTGCTATACTGAAATATATCTTATGTTATATCTATTTTTTTATGATCTTGCATGCTCTCCGTTGTTAGTAGCTATCTTGGCCGAGTAGTTGCTAGTGACTCCAAGAGGGGGTATTTATGCTCGATAGTGGGTTCATGCCTCTATTTAATCTGG
The DNA here is from genome assembly GCA_007115705.1 of Dactylis glomerata. Lineage (NCBI taxonomy): Eukaryota > Viridiplantae > Streptophyta > Magnoliopsida > Poales > Poaceae > Dactylis > Dactylis glomerata. The sequence continues at coordinate 8,730,327 of QXEO01000531.1, forward strand.
GGGAGTGACAGAAACCTCTAAGGTTGTAGATGTGCTGTTACTACTAGGGAGAAAAAAAACATTCATATGCTCAAGGGCATATGCTTTGTTTACATTACACACTTTGCTTAATGCAATTATCTGTTGTTCGCAACTTAATACTTGTGGAGTTCTCGGATTGATTCACCACAAGTGGATTATTAGTCATAGATGCAGTTGGATGGCGGTCTATGTATTTTGTTGTAATGCCCAGAGTAAATCGCATAGTGATCTTCTTGACATATCATGTTTATCTTTATTCTATCAATTGCCCAACTGTAATTTGTTTACCCAGCATGTGTTATTTATCTTATGGAGAGACACCACTAGTGAACTGTGGACCCCGGTCCTATTTCCATCATATTGCTATCACCTGTTTACTTTACTCGCACTGTTTACTTTACTCGCATTATTCTACTGCTTTCCACTCGATACGCTCATAACCTTTGTTTCAAGCAAACTGGTGAGATTGACAACCTCATCGCAAGTTGGGAGCAAAGTACTTGGTTGTGTTGTGTGTAGGTTCCGCGTTGCAGCTAGCAAGCAAAGCTTGGACGAGGTGCCATATATAAATTGTCCAAAGCTGTCGCAAACTAGCAAGCATCACCTACAGTCGTATTGCCCGCTCTTCTCCTGATCGACATAACCTTGGTTTCTTAACTGAGGGAAAACTAGCTGCTATACTCATCACACCTTCCTCTTGGGGTTCCCAACGGGCTGGTCATTCACCACGCATCAGTAGTCTTCGTAGAGTAGTGGCACCGGTCCACAGGAGTGGGTGGAGGAGGCTGACGTCCTCCTCTGGCGCCCTGCACCGTCCACCCTATTTTTAGGGGGGTGGCCAACAACCACTGTGCCACTTTATGCAGGCACGACGAAAGCTGGTCTCCTCCCTGTCGGGGGTAGCGTGGATGGTACGCAGTCTTCTGCTCTTATCTTCTTGCTCAGCACGGAAGCATGTCGAGCTGACGTGGACGTGGTCCCTCCCCTCATGAGAAACAGCTCGTGAGGAGGTCTTCTGGTCCTTAGTAGTTTTAGTCGTCATTCTCCTCATGAGGCACCTCCTCATGAGGGTCTTCTCCGCTGGGCTTCGGTCGTTGTTCCACCCCTGGGCCAAAGATGGGCCATTAAAGGGGCCCAGGAGCAGGTGGACCGGGATACCCGGTATCCAGAACACCGACAAATACCTCCACAATTTCTTTGCAAAAACCATGAAAGATAGCAGACATGCATCTTTGAAACGTAGCAGGAGCATTACACAGACCAAAAGGCATATGTCTATAAGCATAAGTTCCATAAGGACAAGTAAAAGTGGTTTTCTCTTGATCTTGCTTTTTAACAGCAATTTGAGAAAAATAGAATAACCATCAAGAAAACAAAAATGAGTTTTCTTAGATAATCTCTCTAACATTTGATCTATAAAAGGTAAAGTATAATTATCTTTCTTAATAACTTTGTTAACCTTTCTAAAATTGATGCACATCCTATAACCAACTACTACTCTTTGAGGAATAAGCTCATTATTTTCATTAGGCACAACAGTAATACCTCCTTTCTTAGGGACACAATGCACAGGACTAACCCATCTACTATCAGCAATAGGATAAATAATAGCAGCATCAAGGAGTTTCAATACCTCATTTCTTACCACTTCCTTCATCTTAGGAATTAAACAGCGTTGATGTTCAACAACTGGTTTTGCATCAGGCTCCATATTAATAGCATGCTGACATATATTAGGGGAAATCCCTTTTAAATCATCAAGAGTATATCCAATAGCTCCTCGGTGTTTCCTCAATATTTCCAATAACCTTTCTTCTTCCTTTCCTGAAAGTTTGGAACTAATAATAACAGGATATGTTTTCTTATCATCAATATAAGCATATTTAAGATCATCAGGTAAAGGTTTTAAATCAAAAACAGGATCCTCTTTGGGTGGTAATGTGGTACCCAAGTCTTCCACAGGTAAATTGTGTCTAAGCATCTCTGGTTGACGAAGAAGAATCTCGTCAATCTCATTTCTCTCTTCCATAAAGATCTCACTTTCGTGGTCATCCATATATTGCTGCAAAGCATTGTTAGGAGCAAGAGCAATAGAGGCAAGTTGTTCAACTCTGAAATCTTCATTAGGCAATTCAATTTCATAGGGAGCTTTGGTAAACTTGGAAAAATTAAACTCATAAGATTCTCCATCAAATTTAGTCAAAATTTTCTCCTTTTTACAATCTATAATGGTGCCACAAGTGTTCAAGAAAGGTCTACCAAAAATAATAGGACAAGTTTTACTAGCAGCTGAACCAAGTACTAGAAAATCAGGAGGATATTTAGTCTTACCGCACAAAACTTCCACATCTCTAACAATACCACTTGGAGAGATAGTTTCTCTATTAGCAAGCTGAATAACCATATCAATTTCTTCAAGTTCACAAGAACCTATTTCATGCATGATCTCTCTGTAAAGCTCATAAGGAATAACACTTGTACTTGCACCAATATCGCATAAACCATAATAGCAATGATCACCTATCCTGACAGAAAGCATAGGAACACTTGTTTTCCTAGATCTACTAGGATGTGAAACAATATTAGAAGCATCTTCACAAAAGATAGTGTGTCCATCTTCTACATTTTTAGTAACAAGGTCTTTCACTATTGCAACTGGAGGTTTAACAGTTATTTGTTCATCAGGTTCTATAGCTTTCTTTGTACTTTTGCTAATCACACTAGTTATCATAGAATTCTCCTTTACCTTAGCTGGGAAAGGTGTTTTCTCAATATAAGGTTCATGCAAAATACGATCAATAGTACAAACTTCAATATTTCTAGCAGGAACACAATTAACAGTATCTTTATAAGGCGCATGGTACTTGTTCCATTCTTTTTTTGGAACATCAAGGTAAGAGGCAATGGCCTTAAAACAGTTTGCAAGTATTTGAGAATCAAGATCATAAACAACACTAATATTATGAAAGTCATCAGTTCCCATAAAAGATTTAATGCATTCATAATCATAATTTATACCTGACTTTCTTGCTTTGTCATTCTCCCATCCTTCAGTATTTTCCTGAATACGGTCGAGAAGATTCCCTTTAGCTTCTTCTTTCATACGTGTAAATGATCCAGAACAAGAAGCATCCAAAAAATCCTTATCATGAAGAGAAAGCCTTGCATAGAAGTTATTAATAACAATATTACTGGGGAGCTCATGAATGGGACATTTGAGCATTAGTGACTTCAATCTCCCCCACGCTTGGGCAATACTCTCTCCATCATGAGGCCAAAAATTATATATTTGATTCCGATTTTATGAATCTCACTAGGAGGATAGAATTTAGAATAAAAGAGAGGTACAATTTCCTCCCATCCAATGGATCGGCCATTCTTCAGCAGTTTATTCCATTCCGCAGCTCTGCCCTTCAGTGATAAAGAGAATAGCTTCCTCTTAACTTGGCTTGTTGAAATACATGCACACTTGAACAACTCGCATAATTCGTGTATAAAGAGCAATATGATCACCAGGATGGACAGTTCCATCTCCTAAATAGCAGTTATTCATAACACATTCAACAATTTTCATTGGTATTTTAAAAGGATCCAATTGAGTAGGCGGTGGTTCATCTACTACCGTAACAGTGGTAGTAGTATTCCCAAAAAGGGAACTAAATGGGGACTTCTCCATAATAAAATAAATTATAAACAGATAGAAATAAAAATAGTACTTACAGTAAAAGTTTCCTTTACCAATTCCACTCTTCAATAGCGCTTCACTCCCCAGCAACGGTGCCCAAAAATAGTCTTGATGACCCACAAGTATAGGGGGTGTATCGTAGTACTTACGATAAATAAGAGTGTCAAACCCAACGAGGAGCAGAAGGTGTTGACAAGCAATTTTGACCAAGGAATCACTGTAAATACTAGCAAACGGGTTTTCAGGGGTATTTGATAATGCAGATAAATAAAGTATGAGTAAATAAAAGACAGTAATAATAATTGCAGTGAGTGGCCCAATCCTTTATAGAGAAAAGGACAAGCCAGATGTGTTACTTATGATTGCAAAACGTTCCTGAGGACACATGGGAGTTTTGTCAAGTGCTTTCGCTTCATACAGTTGATTAATCTTCATTGGTTTGATAGGTGTTACGGGGGTGAACCTATGCTAATGCACTACCCCAACTTGGACTAATACATACTTGTGATTATACCCCTTGCAAGAATCCGCAACTACAATAAAGTAATTAAGATAAATCTAACCACAGCCTTAAACTCTGAGATCCTACGCTCCCTGGTGCACTGGTTTCCTAACGGGGGTTTAAGTTTATGTCACTCCGGCAACCCCAAAATTAGTAGCCAAGTACACAATGCATTCTTACTAGGCCCATAAAGGTGAAGTATCATGTAGTCGACGTTCACATGACACCACTAGTAAAATAGCACCACAACATAAATATCAAACCATTAAATATTACTCAACATAGTTCCACTACTAACATCTTGACTTCTCCCATGTCCTCAAGAACTAAACGAACTACTCACAAGACATCATATGGATCATGATCAGAGGTGAAATAATGATGAATAACAATCTAGACATAAACCTTAATTCAACGGTTTCACTCAATAGCATCAACTACAAGTAGTAATCAACACCGGAAAAGTTTCCCCTATGAACTAGACAAGATTCACCCCAAGATGTTACAGAGGGACGGTGTGGTGATGATGGTGATGAAGGTGCTGATGGCGATGGTGATGATGATGATGATCCCGATGAAGCCTAGCTCGAGGACGGTGACAATGGCGACGATTTCCCCCCTCTGGGAAGGAATTTCCCTTGCAGATTTCTGCCTGCCGGAGAGCTTTCTCTCTTTGTGTGTTTTCCGCCCCGTAGAGGTGGCGGAGTCTTTCTGCGATCCCCCTCCTAGTTTTAGGTTTTCGGGAAGACGATATACGCGAAGGGACGCTGGTAGAAGTGAGCCAGGGTGGCCACACCACCTGGCGGCGCGGCCTAGGGCTGGCCCGTGCCAGGGGGTGGTGTGGGCCCCTAGTGGCTCACCTCGGGCTCTCCTTCTGGCTACCGCCATCTTCTGGCAAAATAGGAACTTCTGGGTATTTTCCATGAATTGCTGGCCTTCAGAAATATTGTATCTTGACGGTCCTTTTTCTAGCAAAATCCTGACTCCGGCAGTGAATTCTTCAATAATCATCAAACATGCAAAATAGAGGAAATAAAATAATTATCATCTCTAAATATGAAATATATCAATGAATAACAGTAAATTATGATATAAAATAGTGATGCAAAATGGACGTATCAGTACCTACGAGGGCAACAGACTCCAGCTTAGCCTCAGCCCATAGACCCCACAAGTCAGCCTCCGATTCCCTCCAACTGCCCTTTCTCCTTTATTCAGATACTCAGACGCACAACAAACAGGAGGCCAGCCAGGAACTTTTTGGAGTCATCTAGTATTCTAATGATGGCTTAGGACACGACCCCACTTCGGGGAGTAAAATAAAAAATAGGAACATTTAGAGCCCTTGCAGCGGATACAACACGACCCCACTTTGCACTGATGGGAAAACTTTCTACAGAAATTGGCGCCGAAACCCCTGCCAAAATTTCTCTGGCCGGCGGGTCCAGGATTCAAGCAGTGCGAAATTCCCATCTTATCCTTGTATTAGAAGGCAACAGGCCAAAAGCCAAGCCTAAAAAGGGCTAGTCTTGTAAATTACGCCACACCCCGCACTTCAAATATACTCCCGGCGGCCTCGAGATATAAAGAAGCGCCAAAACCTAGATCCCTCTCACGCGCTCACCACTAAATGGGACCATCTTGCCGGACGCCGGCTGTGCACCACCGTATCGCCATCCACAGCTTCCTTACTAGCAGCCGTAGTGAGACGCGACTCCTTTGTCTACCAACCCATAACTGCTTCCCCGACACAGCGAGATCTGCACCGTCGCTTGCTCCCCGATGCCTGCTCCCACAACAACGTCGCCGCTTCATCGGACCTGCTTCACCCACTTCCTGGTCGACCGCATCGGAGAGATACGTAGACGCAGCAGTATATCACCAAATCCAGATGAATTGGTGAGGAGGAATTCAGATGAATGCTTACAGCAGTTCAACGAAGTAATATTTAGTCTAAACGTGGTCTAACCCTAATTGAGGGGGCGCCCAGGGCTACTTATAGGTGGCCGGGCGTCCTCAGCAAAGACCTGGCCCAAAACATGTCTGGTTTGGGCCCAAACTGACTCGGTTCGACTCAAACAGGTACATACCGACCCATATATGGGTTCGGCCTAATTTTAGCACACAGGCCAAGTGTGTAGCGCACCTTAGACGTGTAGACATCGTGTCGTAGGCAGTCCTAGTGCGCCACCACATGCTCGTGCTCATACAGACTTGATCTCCTTCACGTGGTGATGTCCTCCATACTTGTGGCGCCGGCCTCCCTCTCCTCACTCGCGCTCTCTTGCTTGATCACCATGTCGTGCTCCATGTGTTGCATCTCCTCGCTCCCTCGAACCCCTTCGTCTCCAATGAACCTGATCATACATATGAACAAAGACTTAGGCAGTATAAAATTCTCATTACAACAAATATCAGATTCAGCAAGGAGTGAGTTCACCTGCTATTGTAACACCTTAGCACGGGCTCGAGTAATTGGTCCAATCCGAATCTCGTCATTGGACTTATCTTGATCAGCAACAATAGGATCATCAACAGTAGGTGGATATGGCTGTGTAGTAGGGATGTCCTCATCAGGTCTTCAAGAAGATGCAGGTGCCGTACCATCGGCTCATGCCAACCCGACCATTCTTTGGGGTAACAGAGGGTTCTACAACGCCAATCGGGCAGGTGCGCCTGCCCATCACCTTCGGCACCCGGGACAACTACAGGACAGAAAGCCTTGATTTCGACATCGCCTACATTGCGCTGCCGTACAATGCCATCCTTGGCTATCCAGCTCTGGCGAGGTTCATGGCTGCAACACATCATGGCTTCAACGTCCTCAAGATTCCAGGCGCCAACGGCATGATCGCCGTGCGCTGCAATGAAAAGGACGCTCTCCGATCTATGGAGCATGTCTACCGTGAGGCCGCCACCATGTTCCCCGTGGATGAAGATCTGCTGGAGCACTCTGGTGACCTCATGAGGAAGAAGCAGCTCGTGTCACAAGAGCGGGCTGCCGCGAAGAAGGCCTCTCTCGAGCCCCTCCTGCCGGGCTTGTCAGGGAAGAAGTTCGCCGCCTCTGCATCGCCTACTCCAAGCGAGGACCTGGTCCATCCGATGCTGGACATGAGCATTGGGGAAGCTGCAGTACCCTCAGGGAGGAGGCCCCAGTTTACCCAAGAGCGCTCTGCTACAAAGAAGGTCCCGCTCCAGGCTGGGGGCTGCGAAAACTTTGTCACCATCGGGGCAGGGCTTTCTCCCAAATAGGAAAGCGCGCTCGTCACCTTCCTGCGGGCAAACTCTGACATGTTCACTTGGACTCCGTCAGATATGCCTGACGTTCCCAGGGAGGTGATTGAGCACCACTTAGCTGTGTGCCCTCAGGCACACCCCGTGAAGCAGAAGACCAGGAAGCAAGCACAAGAGAAACAAGACTTCATCGTCCAAGAGATAGAGAAGCTGAAGAAGACCAAGTTGATACGCGAGGTAGCCCACCCCACCTGGATTGCCAATCCGGTGGTCGTCCCAAAGGCTAATGGCAGTGGGCGCCTCTGCATGGACTTTACAAGTCTCAACAAGGCCTGTCCCAAGGATCCTTATCCACTCCCAAGGATAGATCAAATCGTCGACTCCACCGCCGGCTACGACCTCCTTTGCTTCTTGGATGCCTTCTCCGGCTATCATCAAATCAAGATGGCAAGGGAGGACGAAGAGAAGACTGCCTTCATCACACCCTACAGTGTGTACTGCTATGTCTACATGCCCTTCGGCCTAAAGAACGCAGGGGCCACATTCCAAAGGCTCATGCGTAAGGCCTTGGGGGCTCAGATGGGAAGAAATGCGGAAGCCTGATGTCTACGCACGCGTCTGTTCTTGTAGACAGTGTTGGGCCTCCAAGTGCAGAGATTTGTAGAGCAGCAGCAAGTTTCCCTTAAGTGGATCACCCAAGGTTTATCGAACTCAGGGAGGAAGAGGTCAAAGCTATCCCTCTCAAGCAACCCTGCAATTACGATACAGAAAGTCTCTTGTGTCCCCAACACACCCAATACACTTGTCAGATGTATAGGTGCACTAGTTCAGCGAAGAGATAGTGAAATACAAGTAGTAGTGATGATTATAAGTAGTAAATGTGATCTGAAATAAATATCGATGCGAGCAAACATGTAACAAAACAGTAAGTAAACGGTGTGCAATGCTTGGAAACAAGGCCAAGGGATCATACTTTCACTAGTGGACACACTCTCAACAAATATAACATAATTGAACCAATAGATACTATCATCAATATGCAACTCAAAATAGTTCTCCAATGGAAAACATACACTAATCATGCGTAGGGCTACGAAGCATTCCTCAAAGTCTGTACGTACCAAAACTAGATTGTTCCACACTATCACCGTGAACGCACTAGATGGTTCCAACAAACACCAACATTTCATAGAGATATTAACCAAAAAGATACACATGATGCACACACTAGTCACCTTTACACCATGATACGAGGTATCTCCGGAGAGTACAATAATAAAGCATAGGAGTAGCATAATATCTGAATAATAACATCTACCAATTCAACTAGATACAAAGCTCACGATCACATAAAGATCACATCATGGGAGAGAGAGGTGGACCACATAGCTACCGGTAGAGCCCTCAGCCCCGGGGGAGTACTACTCCCTCCTCATCATAGGAGACAGCAAGGTTGATGGAGATGGCGGTGAGGTCGATGGAGACGGCGGAGACGGCGATGGAGACCGATGGAGATGGCTCTGAGGGCACTTCCCCATCCCGGTAGGGTGCCGGAACAGAGACTTCTGTCCCCCGAAATTCGTCGGCGGTGGCGTCGGAGCTGCGGAACTCTTTCTGGAAAATTGCCATTTTTTTTTGGGTTTTCTGTCGGGAGGCTACTTATAGGCGAAGGGGCATCGTCAGGAGGTGACCAGGGCAGCCTCACAATAGGTGGGCGCGGCTAGGGGCTGTGCCGCGCCCCCTGTTGTGTGGGCAGGCTCTGGCCCCTCTCTGGCTCCCGTTTGGTCCTCGTCCTTCGTCCGGGAAAAATAGGACTTCTGGAACTTTTTTCGTCTAATTCCGAGAATATTTCCTGTGTAGCTTTTCTGAAACACAAAAACAGCAAAAAATAGGGAACTGGCATTGTGGCATCTTATTAGTAGATAGTTCCAGAAATCGCATAAAAATGCCACGAAGTGTAACAAAACACAAGGCAAATGGTATAAAAACAAGCATGGAGCATCAAAAATTATAGATACATTTGAGAAAGTGATAACAAAAGAATAATTTTTGAGGTGACATGCACCATCACAATCTTGACCATATATGTAAGCGTTGTGCACTGGGATCAAAAGAACTTAAAACATGGGCATGAAAGATATAATCTTGATAGAAGAAACTTAGCAACCATGTTATAACTTGAAATAGAACACAAACAAAAGATCATGAAAATGAAACAATGAAATTCAAACGTGTGTTCAAATCATAAGGAAAACATACAAATGGTTTTCAGCTTGTCCTTCATGGAGAGCAAAACATAAATGCATAGGACACCTTCAAGTTTAAGAGGGCGACTAGATACAAATAATTTAAGAACAAGTGAAACCATGATCATGAATCAATCAATGAAAACTTTGGGACTATGCACATTATACTCAGAATGACAACTATGCTCTCTTAGATGGTGCATAAAGATAGAAGGTGGTGACTCAACATAAAAGTAAAAGAAAGGCCCTTCGCGGAGGGAAGCAGTGATTGCAAGTTTTATAAACCTTCAAAAATTATGGTACTTACTAGCTTTGAGCTCTCATTGCCCCCATCATAGGCATCTTGAATGGTTAAAGTTAATGCGAGTACAATTATGATGCATATGCTTGACAAATCATAAGTTGAAAACCTCGTGTCCCGTGCATACGAGTACCCAAACCTCGTGCTACTTTGCTTAGGTCCCAAGCAAGTTCTTATCATTGTAAGTATACGCGTATCATCGAGAACCGCCAACAGGGTATCTCTGTGCCCGATGACATGGAACAAGCCCATATCAAAATGATAGGACAAGCAAACAATGAACACCTCGACATCTCTTTTATTTACCATTTGTATAGCTTTTTATTTTGAGATACGTCGTCGAATGTCCACTATGGGCATGCTGCAAATTTCCACCATGAAATATGCATGGCTTAGATTGGTGGCCCAGGCGTTTCGATAACACATATACAAACTCCATGAACTCCACAAGATTCCATTTTATTTCACACCGCGAGTATCCATAAACAAAAGATCACGATATCAACTCAAATAAGATGAAGTGCAATGTCGAAAGCTTGCCCCATGACAGCATTGATGGGCTAATTTCCAACTTACAACTTGCAAGCATAACAACTCAACATAAGAGAGCCACAATGTCAAATTTTTAAGAATGAGAAAAATAAAGTGTGCCATCAGGTTCGTGAGAGCTTTACTGACCAATTTTTGCATAACACTGGTAAGAGTTTAATTTGAAGAGTAGATAAAAGCAAGTCAAATGTACTTTGGAATAGCAAATTGCTAATAGGTATGTATGGTGGACACATTGGAACAACTTGGTTTTTAGGAGTTGGATGCACGAGTAGAGCTCATACTCAGTACAAAACGAGGGCTAGCAAAAGACTGGGAGCGACCAACTAAGAGAGCAATAACGGCCATAATCATGCAAAGCGACAAAGCAACATTAAAAGAAGCATAAGATGGCATCAAAAGTCAAAAAAAAATGATCATAGAGGCAATGGCGACTTTGTATGAGTCTAACATGTGTGAGCATGTGCCAAGTCAACCCAAATAAAGCATCAAGGAGAAAACCAAAATAATGCTTCCAAATAATTAAAACAACGCATGATTTTTTCAAAGGCTCATTAAGCAATCTCAGTTATTTGAGACAAGTCATGCTACAGCAAAACCACTAAGCATACTATCAAAAAGACATCAAGCACGGCATGCAAAAGCCTAGGCCGCAGTCTACACAAGCTCCTTTTTGTACCACCTTTTTGCATGAAACTTTTTCTCTTTTCCAACACCATTCGAACTTTTTTGAGGAACCTCTTTCGATAAAAACTAACATAGACCAGAGGTCCAAATACACCTTGATGCAAAGATAACACACGATCTGAACAAAAATCAAGGCAAAAAACGAAAGCTAAACGCAGTAGTAGAAAAAGAGAACACTCGTTGAACGATAAAAGTGAAAACTAGAGTGTTCTTGGCAATTAAAAAACGGAGCATGTATCTCTCCAAACACATGATGTGATCCAAACATTTATTGCAGCAAACAAAGAAAAAGAAAACTGAAAACAAAAACAACTGACGTTCCAAGAAAAACGCATAGTGGATGAAGCAATAAAAATATAGTGTGTTGAAAGGTGACCTAATTTTTGCCGATGAAGAAGGGGGCGCCTCGGGGCATCCCCAAGCTTTGACGCTTGTACTTCTTGGATGTTTCTTGGGGTGACATGGGCATCCCCAAGCTTGAGCTTTTGTCCATCCTTCATATCTTCTCATCATTCTCCAATCCCTATACTTGAAAACTTCCTTCATACAAAACTAAACACAATTCTATTAGCAACATTAGTGTAAGCATAACATTGAGTCAACCCTTTTTGCTTCAGGTTTCAACTCAAAACCACCACAAATAAAGTATATAATACTGTAGCAACTTCCCCAAAAGTTCCATGATCAAAATAACTCAAAAAGAAAGCGATAAAGCGGCAAACACAAATATTGACAGAAATCTGTCAAAACAGAACAGCTGACAAAGGTCAAATTTTTAGAGCGTTTTCTGTTGCTCAACTCAAAAAGTGTTCAACTAATAAAAGTTTGGATATAACCTGGGGCATATGCACAAGAAATCGCAGGTCCAAAAGATATACAGAGAATTTTCACGAATTTTTACGGTGCAGCACCGAAAACTGTTTCAGGACAGCAACATCCTCAAATCTTACCTCACTCAAATTAGAGGCTTCTCTTGGCACAACAACGAAATAAAAAGGATAAGGAGCGGTCATTACAGTAGTAATAACTTCCAAGACTCAAATAAAAGAAAAAGTACTGGAAATAAAACATTGGGTTATCTCCCAAGAGTGCTTTTCTTTAACGCCTTTGAGCTAGGCGCAGTAATTTGCAAAGATGCTCATGTAGGCGCCATATAAGAGCTTGAGGCAAAGGTGCCATATAGGAACTTCAAGCAATAGAGAGCATCAAAAAGCAAATCTGAAAGACATTTAAATCTGAACCACTTCCTATAAAAAATAATCTTGTAAAGAGACAAGTCATGAAAGCGCAAAGCAAAAAGCATAGGAAGGCAAAACAAGTACAACTTCAAGAGTTGCAACATAAAGAGGGGAAACACAATATTGTTGAGGTCCATCAAACCATGTTTCCCTCTCTCATAATAACTTTCAGTAGCATCATGAATAGAACTAACAATATAACTATCACATAAAGGATCTCTATCATGAGCCACATGCATAAAAGAATTAATACTCCCCACATGAACAATAGTAGTAGGAGCAGATTCAACAGAATAATTATTCTCACTACCATAATCATCAAAAATAGGAGGCATATTGTAATCATAACTAATTTTCTCCTCAAAAGTAGGTGAACTGAAAACATTATACTCATCAGCATAGCCATCATAAACTAGAGGTTTAGTATCATCACAAGCTAGAGAACAGCTATTTCTCAAAGCATATTCATCAAACATATCATCATAAGAAGGAACATGGATAGTACTAATGGTACAACAATTATTAACCTTAGAATTTGCACCAAAAAGATTTTCAATATCAAAAGTAGAGTGCTTTTCCCAATCATGATCACTAACATAGGTAATAGGCATAGGAACATCATCCCAATCAGAATTATCATAATCTATTGCAGGATCATAATGCTTAGGGGAAGGTACCATGTCCTCTCGCCTTTTGCTCCTCTTCTTCTTCTTCTTCATACTCTTCTTACTCTCTCCTTTAGGAGGGAGAGACTTGAAGGGCATCTTCTCCACATATTCTTTAGGAGGGAAAGGCATCTTCTCCACATAATCTGGTTTACTGACAGAAACAACAGAAGAAACTTTGGAGGATTTCTCCTCTCTATTAATAAGATCGAAACATCTATTAGTCCTGTCATAGCTTGGCAAAACATCATGTTTTATAAGATCTTGTAAGTAAGTATTTGCGAGGCAATCTTTAGCACAATAGAGACGACAACCACGAAGGGTGCTATTAATATCAACATCACTCATATCAACCAAAGAAATCTTTCTAGATATCTCTTCACAATTCAAAAACAAAGTAAGCTCATCATGCTGATTAAGAGTAATCTTATCATCACAATATAAATTTACGGTACTCGTTCGATTAATTGGGCATTGAAAATTAAAGTGACCCGTTTTACCGCAAAGTTCACAAAGAAAAGGATAAAGCTCACAAACCCTTTCACCAAGCACATCTAGATCCCTGAGCCACATACTAGTTTCTTCATTTGCGTGGTGGACACAATAATCTTCCTTGTTGTAACTCCGTTCACAAGGTCTATGTACTCCACAAAAATTAACATGCTTATAGGAAATAGGACTATCAGAGGTTCGAGCATGTTTATTGGAATCATCAACAACAATATCATTTTCTACGCGAGTGCCCTTAAAAGGTTCATGATACACGTCCCCATTTCCTTTAGGAACATTAATATGGGAAGCAAAGGTTTTAAAACAATCAATCATAATTTGAGGATCAAGACCATACTTAGCACTAAGCTCTTGAAAATCAACATTTTTAGTGAAAGACTTAATGCAATCAAACTCCTAATTCATACATGATCCTTTACCTTTGTCGCTATCCCAACCTTCAATATTGTTTTGAATTGTTTCAAGCAGACCCCACTTGGTGTCGACATCCTTCCTTGTGAAAGACCCATCAAAGCATGCATCTAGATAGTCCTTGTAATATCCTGAAAGCCTTGCATAAAAATTATTTATAACAATATTACGGGGAAGATCGTGAATAGGACATTTGTGCATTAGTAACTTCAATCTTCCCCACGCTTGGGCAATGCTTTCTCCCTCATGCGGATGGAAATTATAAATATAATTCCTATCTTTATAAACCTCACTGGAAGGATAAAATTTAGAATAAAACAAAGGTACAATTTCCTCCCACTCAACAGGTCGGCCATCCTTCAGTGTTTTATACCATTCCATAGCTCTGCCCTTCAGTGATAAAGAGAATAGCTTCCTCTTAACTTGGTTCATCGAAATACCTGCACACCGGAACAACTCGCATAATTCATGTATAAAGAGCAAATGATCACCAGGATGGACAGTTCCATCTCCTAAATAGCAGTTATTCATAGCACGGTCGACAATTTTCATAGGTATTTTAAAAGGATGAGGAGCACAAGCATCATTAGAAACATCACATATGGGAGATAAAATATTATCAGAGCAAACTTTCTCCACTAAAGCTGGGGAACTAAAAATATCATGCTTAACAAAACCAGCTTTCCCAAGCTTAGACTTTTCTATAGCATTAGCAATAACGGTGTTCAAAGCATTCATACTAACAACACTATTAGCATGCAAATTAAGCTCCAAAGGTTTTTCAATTTTCTCTTCAAATCTAAACTCAGGAAAAAGACTAAAGAACTCTTTACTTTCCATTAAGCCTAACTAGTGAAAATAAAAATAAGAAACAAAAATATATAATTGCATAATCTAAAGGAAATAACTTTGAGCACTCACACAGGAGGATGCGAGTACCTTTTACCTTACCTCCCCGGCAACGGCACCAGAAAAGAGCTTGATGTCTACGCACGCATCTGTTCTTGTAGACAGTGTTGGGTCTCCAAGTGCAGAGGTTTGTAGAGCAGCAGCAAGTTTCCCTTAAGTGGATCACCCAAGGTTTATCGAACTCAGGGAGGAAGAGGTCAAAGCTATCCTCTCAAGCAACCCTGTAATTACGATACAGAAAGTCTCTTGTGTCCCAAACACACCCAATACACTTGTCAGATGTATAGGTGCACTAGTTCGGCGAAGAGATAGTGAAATACAAGTAGTAGTGATGATTATAAGTAGTAAATGTGATCTGAAATAAATATCGCTGCGAGCAAACATGTAACAAAACAGTAAGTAAACGGTGTGCAATGCTTGGAAACAAGGCCTAGGGATCATACTTTCACTAGTGGACACACTCCCAACAAATATAACATAATTGAACCAATAGATACTATCATCAATATGCAACTCAAAATAGTTCTCCAATGGAAAACATACACTAATCATGCGTAGGGCTACGAAGCACTCCTCAAAGTCCGTACGTACCCAAACTAGATTGTCCCACACTATCACCGTGAACGCACTAGATGGTTCCAACAAACACCAACATTTCATAGAGACACTAACCAAAAAGATACACATGATGCACACACTAGTCACCTTTACACCATGATACGAGGTATCTCCGGAGAGTACAATAATAAAGCATAGGAGTAGCATAATATCTGAATAATAACATCTACCAATTCAACTAGATACAAAGCTCACGATCACATAAAGATCACATCATGGGATAGAGAGGTGAACCACATAGCTACCGGTAGAGCCCTCAGCCCCGGGGGAGAACTACTCCCTCCTCATCATAGGAGACAGCAAGGTTGATGGAGATGGCGGTGAGGTCGATGGAGACGGCGGAGACGGCGATGGAGACCGATGGAGATGGCTCCGGGGGCACTTCCCCATCCCGGTAGGGTGCCAGAACAGAGACTTCAGTCCCCCGAAATTCATCGGCGGTAGAGCTGCGGAACTCTTTTTGGAAAATTGCCAACTTTTTTAGGGTTTTCCGTCGGGAGCTACTTATAGGCGAAGGGGCATCGTCAGGAGGCGACCAGGGCGGCCTCACAATAGGTGGGTATGGCCAGGGGCTGGGCCGCGCCCCCCTGTTGTGTGGGCAGGCTCTGGCCCCTCTTCGGCTCCCGTTTGGTCCTCGTCCTTCGTCCGGGAAAAATAAGACTTCTGGAACTTTTTTTGTCCAATTCCGAGAATATTTCCTGTGTAGCTTTTCTGAAACACAAAAACAGCAGAAAATAGGGAACTGGCACTGTGGCATCTTGTTAGCTGGTTAGTTCTGGAAATCGCATAAAAATGCCACGAAGTGTAACGAAACACAAGGCAAATGGTGTAAAAACAAGCATGGAGCATCAAAAATTATAGATACGTTTGAGACATATCAAAGCCTACTTCGATGACATCGTTGTCAAGACTCGCGAGAGTCACACCTTCATCGAAGATCTAGAGGAAACCTTCGCCAACCTGAGGAAGGTAAACATCAAGCTCAACCCTGCCAAGTGCGCCTCGGGCGTACTGTCGGGAAAGTTGTTGGGGTTCCTCGCGTCTCATCGCGGGATAGAGGTGAACCCTGACAAAGTCAAGGCCATCGAAGAAATGCGTCCTACGCGCAATCTCAAGGAAATGCAACGCCTTGCGGGGTGCATGCAGCCCTAGGGTGCTTCATCGCGAGGAGTGGAGAGAAGGCACTGCCCTTCTTCAAGCTCATGAAGTGCACTGAGAAGTTCGAGTGGACTCCGGAAGCTGACAAGGCCTTCTCCGAGCTGAAGAGGTATCTCATGAGCCCACCGATCATGGTTGCCCCAACGTTCCACGAGCCCTTGCTGCTCTACATCGCAGCAACCCCGAGAACTGCAAGCGATGTCCTTGTCGCTGAGCGGGATGCCAAGGTAATCGCCAAAGAGGGAATTGATCCTCCTTGCCCGGGGGCTCCTCCTGAGGAAGAAGCAGCAATTTCTTCTGTCCCTAAAGAGGAGCTGCCCGCTGCAACTTCACTGACCGAGCCTCTCTCACAGAGCGACGCTCCTGAACTCCATGAGGAGAAAACTCCTGAGGACACCGCCAAGGTGCAGAAGCCCATGTACTTCGTCAGCACGGTACTACGCGATGCGCGGGAGCACTACACCATGCAGCAAAAGCTGCTCTACACCCTGTTGATCGCTTCAAGGAAACTACGTCATTACTTCCAGGGTCACGCGATTAAGGTGGTCACTAATCGGCCCCTGTAGACCATTCTACGCAACCCAAATGTCACCGGGCGGGTGGTAGAGTGGGCCGTGGAGCTTTAGCCCTTCGAGATCTCCTTCAAAACCACCAAGGTGATCAAGAGCAAAGCTTTGGCTGAGTTCACTGCCGAATGGACTGATCCGATCGCCGATGAGCCTCCAGAGGTGGAGTCAACGCTTCTAGGAGAAGAAGCCCCAGGCCTCTGGGTCATGCACTTCGACGGCGCCTTCAACCTCCCCGGCGCGGGGGCTGGTGCCATCCTTACCTCTCCCTCTGGGGACAAGCTCTTCTACGCCGTCCAGCTCTGTTTTAAACCAGAGCACAAGGTCTCCAACAACATCGCGGAATATGAAGGACTACTCGCTGGCCTAAGGGCGGCGAATGCTTTGGGCATCAAGCGCCTCATCGTCAAGGGAGATCCACAGCTGGTTGTGAACTTCTCAAACAAGAGCTACACTCCAAAGAATGAGCACATGGCAGCTTATCTTGAGGAGCATCGAAAGATGGAAAAACGCTTCCAAGGTTTGGAGCTGAAGCACATTCCAAGAGGAGAAAATGTGGAAGCGGACGAAATCGCCAAGCGCGCCTCTCATCGCCTGGCACAACCTGCCGGTGTCTTCGAGGAGCGCCTCTTCAAGCCATCCGCTTCTCCATCATCGACAGGATCTGACCTTCCGCCTGCCTTGCCACCGCCACCGGAGCAGTGGGCTCCGGATTGCGGACCTCCTTCGGGTGACTGCGTCCTTCTGGCATTGGCGCGGCAGGAGGGAGTGGATTGGATCCTCGAGCTCAAGGCTTTCCTCGTCAGCAGCAGGCTACCTGAGGACGAGTTGGAGGCCGAAAGGATAGTACGCCAAGCTTCGGGATACTGCGTCAAGGATGGTGACTTGTACCAGCGTCGCCCAAATGGCGTCGCTCTGAAGTGCATATCTACTCACCAGGGCCAAGAGCTTCTCAGGGACATCCACGCCGGCAAGTGTGGGCATCATGCCTCTGCTTCAACCCTCGCCACAAAGGCGTATCGAAGCGGCTTCTACTGGCCTTCGGCGCTCTGGGACACGGCGGAGATGGTCAAGAGGTGCAAGGCATGCCAATTCCATGCCAAGCAGATTCATCAGCCAAGGACTCTGGAGGTCGGCGATCTGGTGCTGAGGAGGATACTCTCTCGCGAGGGCCTGCACAAGCTATCTCCAATGTAGGAAGGCCCCTTTAAGGTGACGCACATTGCCAGGCCGGGCTCGGCGCGGCTGGAAACCGCGGAAGGCGTACCGGTGGGGAACCCGTGGAACATAGCTCATCTGCGAAACTTCTACCCATAGGTTCCTCACGAGGAGATAAGACCGTATTCACGGCACTTTGTATCAGCTCAAACTGCTCTTCAGCATTGATATTAAGTTAAAGCGCATTATAGCGCCTCTTCTTTGGCATGATATTAAAATGGCATGAAGTCCATTTATTTTCTATTGTACTCCATGCGGAAGGGGGATGGCATGGTGTCTATACTGGGGCCTTCGCCCGGAACACAGCAAGCCCGAAAAACCCGAAGGGACTGAGCTCTAATCAGGGGCGACGGCCCCGTTATCGATCACCTCCACGTGCCCATGGTGCTTAGTTCCTCGCGAAGTACACTGGAAAATAAGAAATCTTTGGGAAAAGTCCAAGGTGTGCCTAAGGCACCTGCTAAGGACCAGTGCCTCATGAGCAACCCTCACGAGGGTGCAAGGATGCGTCGATGCACTTATCATCTGCAGGAAGATTCCCCTCACTCGAGGAAGGCCAAACACGGCAGGATTACTGAAGACCAAGGCCGCTCCGATCATCTTGCGAAGGAGATGCAGATCCGGAGGTCCGCGCCAGGCCCTTCACCTCGTGAGCAATCCTTAACGAGGTGTCGGCAGTCTCTGGGCTCTCTTAAGCGTCGATGCTTTCGCGTCCGTGAGAGTCCAGCTTCCCTCACGACGAGGAAGGCCCCGTGAATCGCCACGTGCGGCAATTTGCTCTTAGCTACTGGCACAGATAGTGCCGCGCTCCCACATGACGAGGAAGGTCCCTGTGCCGGTCACAGGGGCATCTTATTCGCCTTTCTTTTTTTGTTTGTTTTATCGACTTGTTTTTTGTTTTCAGGGATTTGGGGTTTTTTGTTTTCTAACTCTTTCTTCAACTATTTGTCTCAGGAATCATCCAATGTCGTCACCGGCGCCGACCCCGTCATGAGCTCTGAGGCGCAGGGAGATCTCCCGTCGGCCTTAACAACTCACTAGGGCTCTCGAGCGTGCGGATGACCAGGACAACGATGAGCAGCGAGAAGCAAAAGAGCAAGACGATTGACAAGGAAGACTTCACTGATAGCCCCCGGTGGGGGGAGAAATAGAGGCACGGCGGGGCATACCCCGCCGGCGTAAACTACATCACAAAAGAGGGGAGGAGACTAGCTCCCCTCCCCAGAAGGCTACCACGGCAAGGCCGCCCCTTTACTCTGCCGCGGGCTGGGGGTAGGTGCGGCAGACGCCGGCGGCGGTGAAGATCCACACCGAGGCCTCCAGCGTCCCCAGCTTGAAGCGGAAGACGAGGTGGTCACCGACGCGGAGGCGGTGGCTGAGGGCAAAGGCCCTCCAGCGCTCGGAGAGGACGGCATTGCCGCCCGCTCCGAGGATGATGTCAACAGGCCAGAGGAGCTCTAGCCTGCTCTGCTCCACCAGCGCGACCTCTCTGGAGGAAGCGCCGGGGGCGTAGATTACCCTCCAGACTGCATCGGGCAGCCGGAGGGAGACGAAGCTCCAGGCGTCGACAACGTCGAGGAGCTCCAGGAAGCAGGACCCCAGAGCAACAAGGGGACCCAGCATCTCCGCCGCCAGGCGGCGGGGAGTTGCGACCACTCCGGTCGTCGGCGGGGCCGCCTCATGTGGCCCCGGGCCATCCGCGGCCGGGGGGAGGGGGCACAGAGTGGCCTCCACCTCCCGGAGCACCCGATCAATGCTCCCCGAGGCGCGGGGAGCAGGCGCCGCCGCCACCGGTGATGGCGCATTCAGAGCACCTCCAAGCGCTGGACCCCGAAGGGTCAAGGCACTGGAGGTCCCCGGGGTGGCGCGATTCGCCTCGTCCTGCATCGGCGTCCCGATGCGCAGGGGGTCTCTGGCGCCGGGCGTCCACCAGGCGGGGACCTTCACCTTGTTCCTGCTGCCCGGGGGCGCCCGCGGTGCTTCATCCCCGAGCTCGATCCAGCGGCGGCGGAGGAGGCAGAGGGATCCATTGCTTAGGGGAGCGTTGAGGAAGAAGTAGCACTAGAGGAAGAGGGTGAAGTGCCGGAGGTGTCGAGGAGGCTGCATTTAAAGGGCACGGCCGGCGTCGAAGTGTCAAATCTCAGCGCGGGAATCGAAGCATTAGCGCAGCGCTCTGCAGTGAAGCGACACGCCATCATGATGGTTTGACGCCTCGGGGACTGCTGCATCGCCCGCCGCTTCATCTCACCAGCTGCGGTCGCGCCACGCGTCCGCGGCCTCTGCATCTTCACATGGTCCTCTGACCGCGCGTTGACGCGGGCCGTTGGAGGGCCCAGCAGCTTCTGGGGGCCCCTGGCCCTTCGCTCTGTCAAGAGGGCGCGTTCGCTGGCCAGGCTCCCGGGGGCTACTATCGGTGTTCTGGATACCGGGGTATCCCGGTCCACCTGCTCCTGGGCCCCTTCAACGGCCCAGCTTTGGCCCAGGGGTGGAAAGATGACCGAAGCCCGACAGAGAAGACCCTCATGAGGAGGCGCCTCATGAGGAGAACGATGGCTAAAACTGCTAAGGACCAGAAGACCTCCTCATGAGCCGTTTCTTGTGAGGGGAGGGACCACGTCCACGTCAGCTCGGCACACTTCTATGCTGAGCAAGAAGATAAGAGCAGAAGACTGCGTACTGTCCATGCTACCCCCGACAGGGAGGAGACCAGCTTTCGCCGTGCCTGCATAAAGCGGCACAGTGGTTGTTGGCCACCCCCCTAAAAATAGGGTTGACGGTGCAGGGCGCCAGAGGAGGACGTCAGCTTCCTCCACCCACTCCTGTGGACCAGCGCCACTACTCTACGAAGACTACGTCTACGGAAGACTCAAGACTACAGCTGTCATCCCTCCTTGGCCGTGTGTGGCAACCCCTTCCCCAAGATGATAAGGGGAAGGAGGACCTGGGTGCTATAAAAGGAGGGGAGGCCACCCCTTAGAGGGGATCAAATCTTCATCTCCGGGCTCCTAGCTAGGCTAAGTTGGTTCTTCTACCTCCGGCTAGTTAGAGCTCTGTAACCAAGACCTTGTACTCCTCGCGAGGTATCGCGTCGTAATACAAGAAGGTAGGAAGTAGGGGTTTTACCTCACCACGAGGGCCCTGAACCTGGGTAAAGCTCGGTGTCTCTCTCTGTAGTGCGTTGTGCGTTCGACGTCTCGAGGCTTCCGTCACCGTGTTTCGTTGCGATCCAAGATCTCCCATGTTTAGCCCCCTGCGCTCGAATCATTGGGCCCGTCGCGTGGTACCCCGTGTTCTTGCGACACGAAATCCATCGACAATGGTGGAGTGATGGAGATCATGCTGGCGCGCACGAGATGGAGATCAATGCGCGAAGATTGGCTATACCATATCGCATATTGTATATGCATGTGATGTTTATCCTTTATACATCTTATTTTGCTTTGATCACGACAGTAGCATTATAAGATGTTCCCTCACACTTAATTTCAAAATAAAATGTGTTCTCCCCTCGTATGCACCATTGCAAAAGATCGTCATTTAGAAGCATCACGTGATGATCGGGTGCTATAAACTCTATGTTCACATACAACGGGTGTAAGCCAGATTTACACATGCAAAAATACTTGGGTTAAACTTGACGAGCCTAGCATGTACAGACATGGCCTCGGAACACATGGACCGAAAGGTCAAGCATGAGTCATATGGATGATATGATCAACATGTTGATGTTCACCATTAAAGCTACATCATCTCACGTGATGATCGGTCTTGGTGTAGTGAATTTGGATCATGCTTCACTAAAAAACTTCGAGGGATGTTGAATTTAGTGGGAGTTCATTAGTAATTTGATTAACTTGAACTAATTATCATGAACTAAATCTTAGTGTATTTGCATAAGTCGTTGTAGTCTTTCGCAACCATTTTCCACCGACACTTAGTTTTAATTGAGTTAAAAGAACTATAGAATTCTAGATAATCACTTTTCGGACTAGTGCCGTTTAGATAAAATGTCAAGATCAAAGATTAAGTCCTATTGTGAATTTTAGCAAACCTCAGTTGCTCCATGCGATTTAATAAGTTGTATTAATCTAAGAGCAATGATTCAAGTTTAGCATCTAAGATCATGTTTGCCTCCATGAGAAATTGATCTTCAAAACTGTTTGAGAATCAAAGTGATCATCGAGCTGAAAGAATTGTTTCAGAAACAAACAAGAAGTGAAAGATATTTGATATCTAAAACTTTGATTGTTTGCAAAATGATGAAGTATAATTTAGTAAAAGAACATATGCTCATATTGTATGAATATATGCAAAGATTGAAGGCGCTGGGCGTCCAGATCACCCAACAGTTTGGGAACTAATATTATATTTGCATTTGTCCTTAAGAGCTATAGTAGTTTCATCATGAAAGTTATCATGATAGGACGAATGAAAAGGTATCGGCTAAATTGTTTTGCCATACCAAAAGAATGCTAAAGAATGAAATCTAGAAGAACGCCAATTATATGATGATGGTGATCCACCTCAATGTGCAAATCCAAAGCCATTAGTATTTGACTAAACATCCTTTGGACCTTGTGTCAAATGATTGACACCACTATTGATGTTGATAGATTCTTCTAAATGGAGAGGAACTGCTAAATAGGATCTGCAAAATATTTGGTAGAAAAGGAAAAGACTGGAAATGTCCAGCTCGGGTATATAAATGATATACATATTATAGATGTATTCTTTGCTCGTTAACAATGTAATTCTTGGGTATTCGATACTGGATTGTTAGTATGAAATGTCATACAAAAGCAACACAATGCAAGAACTACAATGGCCTAAATAACTAGCAAAAGAATATGGTGACAATGCGCATCGAGAAACAAATAAATTTGTTATTGTGTTTTTCATCGGTATCAAATCTAGCCTTCAAGATTTGTTGTGAACTTAATAATTGTTATCTTGTTCTGGTATTATGAGAACAATGGTTGTTCAAATTATTACCGTCTTCCATAATCGATGGATAGATTATTATTATCTTGTTGGTGAAATAGACATTTATAATACTGATGCTAAAGGTCGCAAGACAAAAGAATTTCACTTATTGTGACACCGATGTTTGAGTCATATTGGAAACAAAACATGAAAGAAATTCCATGTTGATGGATTTTCGAGTCATTTGATTTTGAATTGATTAACGCTTGTGAGATTTTTCTAAAGATGATTAAACTCTGTTAATGGGCCATGGACAGAACAAGCGACTAACTAAATTGAGATCGTACATGTTGATGTATGTAGTCCATGGTGTGAAGTCGATCATGGTGTATTTTCTATTTCATCAATGACTCGAATAGATGTATGGTATATCTACTTGATGAGATAGAAGTATGAAATAATTGAAATTGTTCAATTTATGAAGTGGAAATTATTGTAACAAGAAAATTCAAGTTTTTATGATTGGATCATAAAGAAGAATATTTGAGTTACAAGTTTAGCAAACATCTAAGAGTTAGAGGAATTGTTCCACAAACTTGCATCGTGATAAAACACCATAGGAGTATGGAGTTTTCGATGGATGTAATCAAACCTTGTTTGACATGGTTAGATTAACGATGATATAAACTACCAATATAATTTATGGATTATGCTTTAGAGACTACCACTTTTCACTGAATAGAGTGCCATCATAATCCGTTGAAATGACACCGTACAAGTTATAGTTTTCTTTTCTTAAATTTTGGTATGCACGGCATATGTAAAATGTTTACAACCAAAGTCGGATTAGTAAGTCTTTGTAGGTTATCCCAAAGAATGTCGATGGGTGTTCCTTCTGCCATAAACCCGAATAAAAGTGATTGTCACTGAAAGAAGTGAACTTCTTATGAAGGAGTTTTTCGTGAAAGGTTTAAGTGGGAGGAAAATAGAACTTGATGGGGTTATTGAATCTGAGCGAGATGAGCAAAGTAGCGTAGCACCGGAAAATGTTCTAGAAGTGGCAACTACATTCATGGCTCCCGCACCTACAATATTTTGTAGTAGCGGACATCAAAGTTCCTATTTAACCAAGTTGGTCGTAATCAAATAGCAAGATTTGAGGACGAGATATTATTAGATAATAGTAACCGACTATATACAAAGAAGCGATGATGGGCCCTCACTTCGTCATATGGATTATTCTAGCAACAATTACATATTGAGATATGATAGTTGAATAAATGAGACAACGTTCCTCTACCGGAATGCACACCAAGGACGTGTACCTGACATGACCCAATGGGTTTTGTTGATTCAAAGGTTGCTAGATATGTATGCAAACTTCGAAGGTAGAAGTAAGCATAGCGAAGTTGGAATCTTCAATGATGAAAATGTTAAAGAGTTTAATTTCATCAAGATATTTGAAGATGCTTGTATTTACAAGAAAGTAAGTGGGAGCGCTAAGACATATTTCTAATACTTTATGTAGATGACATATCGGTCATTGGAAATTATGTGTTTTTCTTGATATTGTTAAGTTTTCATTAAAATTAGATTTTTTATGAAAGACTTAGGCAAAACTAGAATATTAAGCGTCAATGTCTATGCAGATAGATTGAGGCACTAATATAGTTTTGCCAAGAGTACATAGATGAAATATTGAATTTGTTCAATATGGAAACAATAAGAACGGTTCTTGTTGCATGGAAGAGGTTGGAGCAAGAATCAATTGTATTGACACTTGATGAGTGAAACCGCAAGAATGATTTATCAATCTTGTATTCCATGATATGTATATCCAGATATGTCCGATGCTCTAAAGGCTATAAACATTCATATGATGATCATTGGACAATAGTAGGAATATTCTTATATACTTTCATAGAACTAAGAATATGTTCTATATGCAGAAGTGACAAATGGTTCATTGCAATGTGTAACATTGACTTTGTCACATATACAGGTAAAATTATCTCATTTTAGACTATTTGTTTTGAGTTATAAGGTGGCACAATAAGATGGAATAAAGTTCCATGATGACTTGGATGAGTTTCAAAGTTAGACATTGTGACAGATACTGCAACGAAGGCTAAGTATATAATTGCTCAAGAAGTAGCAAGAGAACTAGGTGTAGTTCTAAGTGTTCTAGTACTATGTAAGTCTATTGTATGACAATGGTGACAACATAGTCTCGGCAAAGAAACAAAGGTCTCACCAGAAGACCAAGTTTATACGATGCCATCTCATAGAAGATGAGTAATGCGTGCTGACGCAAAAGATATGCACATACAAACAGACCTGAAAGTGTCAGACCCATTGATAAGGTTTACCACGGGCAATGCGTATGAGTAACACCGGAATGCCATGGGTGTTGAATGCGCAAATATTGACTAGATTATTGACTCTAGTGCAAGTGGGAGACTGAAGGAAATATGCCCTAGAGGCAATAATAATATTGTTATTATCATATTTCTTGTTCATGATAATGTTTATATTCCATGCTAGAATTGTATTAAGCAGAAACATTAATACTTGTGTGGTTTATGAACAACACCGTGTCCCTCGTATACCTCTACTAGACTAGCTCATTGATTAATGATGGTTAAGGTTTCCTAACCATAGACATGAGTTGTCGATTAATAATGAGGTCATGTCATTAGGAGAATGACGTGATGGACAGACCCAAATTAAGCACAGGAATTAGATCGTGTCATTGTGTTCACAATTGCGTAGCTTTTCCTATGTCAGTTTCCTATTCCTTAGACCATGAGATAATGCCACTCCCTGGTACCGGAAGAGAGCTTTGAGGTCATCAAACATCATCCTATGAGAGGGTGATCATAAAGGTGTCTCTCAAGTAATCGGAAAGTACTTGTTGGGTTGCATATATCGAGATTGGGATTTGTCCCTCCCATGTCAGAGAGATATACTCCGGGCCCACTCGGTAATCAATATCATACACCATTTGCAAACACGTGATTAATGAGTTTAATCACAGGGTGATATTGGATTGCGGAACGAGTAAAGAGTACTTGCTGTGAATGAGATTGAACTAGGTAAGGTGGTACCGACGATCGAATCTTGGGCAAGTAAAATATCGTGAGACAAAGGAATTTGTATACGGGATTAATTGAATCCTGACATCGTGGTTCACCGATAATGATCTTCGTTGAATATGTGGGAGTCAATATGGATTTCAATATCCCGCTATTGATTATTGATTATGATCATGTCCGCACATTCTCGAACCCGTAGGGTCACACACTTAATGCTCATCGACGCTAGGGTAGTTTTGGGATTTATGGAAATTGTTTTAGAGACTTACGGAATTGTTCCGGGAAGATGATTAATGATTTATTAATTAATTGAATTATTAAATATTAATACATATGTTTATTTACTAGAAATAAATAAGGGCTGAAAATAGTCCATTAGTAGTTTTGCTAAACGGGCTAATTTTGTAGTCTATTTGGACAAACTATTTAATAGAGAAGCAAAAGAAAAAGGCAAAGAAGAAAAAAAAAAGGGTGAGTGTCACCTCAGCTGGGCCGGCCTTGTGCCTGCGCCCAAGCTGGGCTGGCTGGGTCAGCCGGCTGCACCGCCCTGTGCACCAGGGAGCAAGGCGCTGGGAGGCCCGCTGGTTCCGGGTGGGCTTCGGCGCTGGGCCGTGCAAGCTCCAGAGGCCGGACCAGGCCGAATGCGCCCAGTCCATTCGCTCGCCAGGGGATCGATCGGGGATCGATGCTCGCCAGGGGAGGCTGGGTCGCGACAAGCCAGCGCCCAGGCGCGGGGAAGCTTCTGGATCGATACGATCGATGCTTGGCGGTGGCAGTTATGTGACGTGCTCAAAGAGCTAGGGTTACGAAACCTTGCATCGCACGTTTTCAAGACAGCCCGCATATAAAAGGAGCAGGTCGGGATGGTCGCTGGTGAATTTTGTTCAGCCGTAGCCGATACCTGTTGTCTCATATGTAGCTCCCTTTTGCCCTAGTTTGACTAGATTTTTGCCTATCTTCTTCCCCCTCGCGCGCGTAGGCGAAGCCCTGCCTGCAGATACTCTCCACCATAAGCACCATGCTGTTGTGCTGCTGATCCCATCTACCACTCCACCACACCTTGCTGGACCAAGGAGGAGGAGTCGTCATTGCGCTGTACGTGTGCAACGCTCGGAGGCGCCGCCCGTTGTGGCGCTTGGATCGGATAGGATCGCGAGTAGG
Organism: Dactylis glomerata; assembly: GCA_007115705.1. Taxonomy (NCBI): domain Eukaryota; kingdom Viridiplantae; phylum Streptophyta; class Magnoliopsida; order Poales; family Poaceae; genus Dactylis; species Dactylis glomerata. Next base: position 8,758,024 of record QXEO01000531.1, read on the forward strand.
AAATGGCTAGTACGACTACATCATCCACGTTCATCTGAACGTTTCCGCTGTGCGATCTACAAGGGTATGTAGATGTAATCTCTCTCGCTCGTTGTTTTGCATCTCGTAGATCAGATCTTGGCTTGTTTCTGTTCGTCTTTGTAGGAAATTTTTTGTTTTCTATGTTGCGAAACCCTTCACTTCTCAAACCAAGCCTAAGAATCTCCTTAAGTTATTTTGCTAAGTGTTTGACACTTCTTAACAATTTAGAAAGCCACATCAATCTTTAAAACTCTTGACTTAGCCATTATCTGCATCCATATCAAGTCAACTTCATGCCACAAATCTTTTGTCTAGTTACCACTAAGACAATTGAAGACTAAGCTAAAACAAATAAACACTTTTGTTTTCCTTGTTGATTATGTTGCCTTGAATGGTGTGTTTATATTGTGTTATTTTCTATCTTATAGTTGTACGGAGAGCTACGTATGTTGATTAAGAGAAGTACAATCTTCAGAAAGTTACTAAGGCAAGTATCATTTTTATGGCGTTTCTATCTGTTCTATACAAGTTTTGTGATTGTGAGTATAAGTGCGTGTGTAGGGTTAGGTTATTGTTGTGTTAGACAAATGTGATGGGAATTAGCATCGTTAGGGCTTTGAGCCTGACTTACTGACACGGGAAATGGAGATTGGCATGGTAAGGGCATGGAGCCTGACTTACTGACATGTATGATGGTGAAAAGAAGATTGGCATGGTAAGGGCATGGAGCCTGACTTACTGACATGTACTATGGTGAAAAGAAGATTGGCATGGTAAGGGCATGGAGCCTAACTTACTGACATGTACAATGGTGGAATGAAGATTCGCATGGTAGGGGCTTTGAGCCTGACCTACTGACATGTACCCACGTGGAGTTAGAAGCTTTATGCCTTTGCAAAACTAAAATATTGATTGGAAGGATAGGATGGAGTTTGAGACTGTTTTTCTGCAACCCCACTTAAGCTAAACTAAGATTGAAAATTTAGACCTCATAGTTGTGATATCTTGCCAATACAATTCAAATGTATTGACCCTTTGTGGCTGCAACATTTCATGTTGCAGATTTTCAACGACAAGTAAGGAACAATAGGTTTACGAGTCTATCCGCAGCATGTTCGCCTGTGGCACATGAAGAAGAAGGACTCCATGCTATTTTTGATTTTTTTGTAAACTCTGAAAGCTTTATGCTATGAGAATTGTAAAGTTTCTTTATGTAATTGCTGGATCATGCGATGTAATAAAATGACCTTTGTTTCTTGATATTACATCTTAAACTGTGTGTGCTAGCGTTTGATCCAGGGACTAGCAAAAATAAAGCACAGGTACGCTACAGATGGTGTCAGAGCATTGGGTTGCCCTTATGTACGTGACCCTAGGATTGGACAAAAACCCCTTAGAAATATAGGAGTTGCTTTTATTTCTAAGTTCAAAATTTACACACTCTTTACCTCGTAAACTCTTCCCTTATTCATTTTGTCTCTACATCTCTTCATTTCAACTCAAAGACGAAGAGCTTCAACTTCAACACCTCAAAGGACTTCAAGATCCACCCACCTCTATCATCAAAGGGAGCAAATTGAAGAAGTCTAGAAGAAAGAGTCTATGCATCAATAGTTCTAGGACTTAGAAATTCTTAGTAGGGAACTTGATAACAGTAGGACAACTAACTACTTAGCAAATGACGAGCTATGTGACCAACTTAAGAGAAAGAACAATGCCACATGGAGCAAGAAGATAAGATCAAGACAAAGGACGCAAAGATCAAAGCTCAAGACAAGAAGTTCAAGAATCAAGAGAAGAAGGTCCAATAGAACAAGTAGATTAGAGAGAATAATGCGATGGTAAGAGCAACGAATTCGAGTTAGGACCCGGACATGAAGTGATTGTGAAGCTACGTGCTAAGAAGAGAGAGCTTCAATCGAAGACCAACGCTCCAATTATGAAGGCGCAGAAGTACAAGACGATGTTTGCTGAGCACCATCATGGAAAAGGAAGTTGACATGGAGGAATAGAGTAGTTAGTGAGACTACCATGTGGAGTGTTATTTAGCGAGTTTGTTCTAACCTTTGCAACGTTTAACAATCCACGTACCTTGAAACTATTTGTGAGTTATGTGAATGCTTCTTAGTTTTTGAAGATTGTTTCTATGCATGTGTTGTGGGTAGGAAATTTTATTCCTTTAGACTCTATCTCTAAGTATAACCTCACCTATTTCAAACCCAACAGATGCCTCCTCACCGCGCTCCTGAGGAACAGATGCAGCAGATGATGGAAGCCTAGGCTCAACTCATGCAAGTCATGACTCAGATTCTTGCCAACACTCAGAACAATAACAATAACAATAACAACCCTCCACCACCACCACCCCCTCAGGTCGACATGCTTGCAAGGTTCTTAAGGCTTTGCCCTGCCAAGTTATCTCATGTTGCTGAACCACTGGAGGCCATGGATTGGCTCCATTCGGTTAACAAAGACTTGGTGACTACTGTTTGCACTAATGCTGAAAAGGTCAGGTTTGCAGCTCATCTGTTGGAAGGACCAGCAGCAAGCTGGTGGGACACTTATCAAATCACTCACCCCATTGATGGAGTGACCTGGGACTCGTTCCAAGAGGGATTCCGAGCTGCACATATTTCAGCTGGAGTGATGAGCCTGAAAAAGGAGTTTCGTGATCTTAAACAAAGGCATTATAGTGTGTCAGAATACATTGATGAGTTCACCAATTTGTCACGCTATACGCCAGATGATATTGACACTGATGCAAAGAGGAAGGAGAAGTTTTTAGAGGGCCTTAATGATGAGTTGTCAATTCCCTTGTCAGTCGCGTATACTCCTACATTCCAGGAACTTCTAGATCAAGCTATAATTCTTGAGAACAAGATGAAGCAATACGAAAGCAGAAAAAGGAAGCACCACAGTAGCGAATATCACGAGCATGTACCCAAACGCAACTCGCATGATGACAATGGAGGATCTGGATCTCACAAGCATGGGAACGTTAGCCACCGCTATGGCCATAACCACCACTATCATGGTAGATATGAGGGAAATGGACATGACCATGATGGCCATAAAAACCATAACAAAAACTATGGAAGTGACAACGACAACAAAAGTGGTCACACTAATGGAGGTAACAATGGTATGAATGGCCGTACTAGCAAATTCAACAAGAGAGATATTAGTCAGGTGCAGTGCTACAATTGTAAAGAGCTATGGCACTATTCATGGGCTTGCCCAGAAAAGAAGAAAGATGTTGGGCGCCACAATCGCTCTGACAAGAGGGACAAGAACCAATTGGAGTGCTTCAAGTGTCATGAGTTGGGACACTATTCATGGGACTGCCCTGAAGGAAAGAATGAACCTAGAGGTTCCAATGGGAACGAACTCAGCTCATTCAAAGAGGGACACATAAACCACATCGAGGTGGAAGAAGATGTGGAAGAGGTCTTTGAAGCGCCAAATGTGGGGACCCCGGATTAGCCATCCGGAATACCCGATATGCATACAATTCACGATCCCATGATCAGTGTGTCGTGAATCCACATATCCGAGTTGATAAAAGAATTATATCATCCATTACAGTACCGAATAATATTTACAATTGGTCACATGACCAAGTATGATATTGCCATGTAGGGCAAGTCTACAACTAAGCAGCAGATACCAAGCAGCGTTGATGACCCACGTCATGCCTACTACCCTACAGGCAACTGACTGGGAGACGTTCCTAGTTCGCACCAGCGTCGTCGTAACCATCGTCACCTTCCATGAAGTCTTCTTCATAGTCTGACCAAGTTAATAGCCAGGGACAAAGCCATGAGTACATTTTTGAATTGTACTCGCAAACCATCTAAAAGGAAAGTGTTGGATATGCAATTTGGCTGTAGCAAGGGGGAGGCTCTATTCTAGTTTGCTCTCTACTACCATATTGTTCTCTTGTCGATATACCATGTCCTATGACATCTCTATATATTTGTTGAAAAACATTTTTGAAAATCAGATTTTTGTAAACTCTCTAGGGAAGGGGGAACTCATTTATTTTCCAAGAGAAATTGATGGTCAATCCAACATGACCACCTCCTTTCATAAACCAGGTCAGTCACACATGACCATCTCCATTTTCCTCGGCAGTACCCTACAAGTACTCCGAACTGTACCCGTGCCACGGTAGTACCCTCCGAGTACTCCGTCCGGCACCTACTTCCATTTTTCCGAAAACCAATTTTAAAACCAAAACCCGACACAGGTTAAGTATGGCCATTCCAACCGTCCATGACCGAGGACTCGGCTATTCGAATAGATTTACACTCTGCAGAGGTTGTACACTTTACCAACACCATCCGATAAATCCGCTGGGATACCACCACGGACCGTCATACACAAGTATGCGGGGTTCGGATAATCGATCAAAGTCCTCCATCCATCTACCTTAGCACGGGTGCCTACCCTGTGGAGTCTACCTCCCCGGCACGCCCCGGCAGTACCTCCTTCAGAGCGTAACTTCGGTGCCACGGCGGGAGAACCCAAGTGTCTTCCGGCGGCTCGAGATATGCCATTGTAATGTATTGACCCTCAATAGGCATCAACCCGGATTCAGGGGTGTCGCGTACCACTTTTCGGGCACCACGAACCCTTATATAGTATGCTACTCCCCGCACTAAAGCAGACAGACTTCAAACTAGGCCCCGTCCCATACCGGGGTAATGTGGTTGCACGGGAGTAATTGGTTTGGCGAACACTTATACACAATGCCATTTTTCATAAAACCACCAACTCCTTCATCTCCCATGTCCAACTCCAGGTTTATAAAACCATTCGAAAACATTTCAGTGGAGTAGTGACTACTCCAAGGTTTTCGAAAGCATTTTCAAAATCTTTCCAGAGAGTGTTCCCAATCCAGAGTTTTTGCTCCACTACAAGGGTTACCAAGAGGACATGATGCTAATCATCAAGCCACTAATTTAGGGGATAAGTAAGTGTCGAGGGGGTGTCATCCATGAGGATGATAGCATTTGACTCGTGGAGCCAAGTCACCAATAATTGGTATCTAAAAGTAATAGCAATCTAAAATCATGCACTTTCTTAAACATTTAAAAATAATGCAATAAGAAAACTAGGATCAGATATAGATGGCTTGCCTTGAATAGATATGTCCCTGGGCTCCTTCCGTAAAAGAAGTACTCAATGTGTTCCACTTCTTCTTATGAATTCTTGTGGTAGTCCTCTTCCTCGGTACTCTAGGTGCCGTTCGAATCTAGCGCCGATAAACAATGACAACATATAAGCATGCAAGCATTCACAGAGCGCACACACAATAGCAGCAAAAAATCACACCGATCGAGTATCAGAAACAAACAAAACAATAATCTGAATACTCCCAGGTGGTTTCACAATAATAACTATTTCTAAGAATATATGGGATAACTAATTAGCATGCAAACCCTAATAAGCTCTAAACAACATGCATGCAGTAATAGTTGGTAAAAAGATCATGCACACAGCAAACCAATAGAAAGGTACCATTTTTCTGAACCCAACAAAATTGGATCCACTCCAAAACGAGTTACAATTAATTTTATAAGATTTTTAAAGTGACAACAATGACTAGAACACCTAAATAATTCTCAGATATTCCCTGTTTATCAGAAAAATCTGAAAACAGGTAGTATACAAGATAACACAGTGCCTGACCACTGAAAATTGGAATCCACTCAATACCTATTATAAAACTTGATATAAAATTTAATTAACACAGTTTAGAAATAGATTTCTCATTTTTACTGCACACAAACAGTAGGTCAAAAAGGACTAGAACAAGTGAAGAATTTAAGATAGTTTGATTATCTTCTCATATAATTTGGATTTATAAATATATCAATTCTGGAAAGTTAGATTTTGATTTTTGAGTGAAATGAGCACAGATTTATAAGATTAAATCTAAGAAATTATACATGATACTAATTTCTATGCAACCAGTACCAAGTGATAGATATTTCAATAGGGAACACATGGAAATTTAATTCAGGTCAAATGCATGCTCAGAGAATTTCCTATGAATTTTAGAAGTTCACAGATCTAGTGTTTTGGTTAACAGATTCCCCCAAAAAAACTGTACGGGCTGAAACTATGAACGGATCTAGGCTCCCCTAGTGGGCTGAATTTGGTATGGTTGGTGCTTTAATATTCGCGCTACAGGATTTCACGACCAGGACACGTTCTGGTGACGAAAGGAAGGTCGGGAGCTCACCGTGGGCTCGGAAACGGCGGAGGGAATACGGGGGTCTGTGCAGCGGCGTGCAGAGGCTCTTATTGGTCACCTCAGACCTGCAAGCGAGCTCCCGATGGACGGCTTGATTGGAGGCGAGCTGCCGAGCTCCACAGCAGAACAGGCAAGAGTTCGACGACGGCGACCGTCCGACGAGCTGCAGGGGAAAAGGAGGAGTTATTAGGGTTCCAAGGCCTCAGATAACAAAAACGAGAGAGATAGATAGAGAGAGAGAGAGAGAGAGAGAGAGAGAGAGAGAGAGAGAGAGAGAGAGAGAGAGAGAGAGAGAGAGAGAGAGAGAGAGAGAGAGAGAGAGAGAGAGAGAGGGCGGAAAGAGATGGCAGTCTCGGCCATAGGGATCACAGGCAAGACGAGTTCCGGCTCGACGAGCTACTGTCTCCAGCCGTCTTGGAGTCGGAAGAGGTGGAGGAGGGAGGCAGGTAGAGCTGCGTATCTGGATGAACTGAGAGAGTTCAAGGAAGGGGATTGAGGGGTCTGGAGAGCTGGGTGCGACCTGATCGTGCTTTAACTAGGGAACGGTCGACGCACTGCCACGACGTGGCAACCGTTGTCTGGCCGCGGAGCGCGGCGAGTGCGGACAACAGGAAGGGGACAAGGAGAGGAGCTGGAACTGCGCCACCGTGCCAGTGAGAGGGAGTCGTGGTTGGAGGCGAGAGTACAGGGCAGGAGTGTGCCGGTCCACTACGAGAGAGGGTGCCAAACGGACGCCTGCCAGGTGTTCGATGATTCGTCGTCAACTAGAGCACGAGCAATAACAAGCGTGAGGAATAGGACAATGTTGATGGCTTGCAAGCGAGGGCTCAATAACGTGCATGGGAGGTTAGTGGCGTGGTGGATTGAGCAGAGACACTTGTTTTTAAAACGAAGTATGCCACCGGCCATCTAGGGCAGCAGAGCGAGGGGCAGACGTGGGGATCGCCATGGACGCTGAAACGTGAGGTAGGGGACTGGTGTGGGTGCTGGTACTCGCAGTAATATTGGTTGGATAGAGGAGAGGGGTTGCACCAAGATCTAGGGCAAGATTTGCATCGGTTTCTTGCCTCCTTTTTGTCCAAGCACAAACAGCCAAGAGTGGTACTCTAGCTTCTGCATGGTCGACCAAGGAGGGGTTGGGGTTCTGGAGTTAGCAAGCTGATCGTTTTAGGGTGTTGCAAAAAGGTTTGGAGAAATAGAGATGGAATTAGATAATAGCGCATGCGTTGATTACAATACTGGGGCTTGCTGCAATTATCTCCAAGCAAGTGCATGCATTGATATATCAGAGAGGATTGGAAAGATGTGGTGTGGCATTTCCAAGTTTGAAAATCAATGATATTTATTTTTGGGAGTAAGTCCATATTTGATGAAATTTGATTTTAACTAGCGTTTTGAATATTTTTGAAAATAACTAGATAAGGTTTTGAGTTTAGAAGGCTCTACTTGCATGAGGGTGCATGGTATAATTTTACCAAAAAAAACATTTGTGGAGCGAAAATGAAATAAATGGCATGGTGTCATTCCCATGCATTTTGTAATAAACAGAATTAGAATGAATAATTTTATGGAAATAGTATTTAATGGGAAATAGAGTGATATAAAAGATAGATCACATTTCCCTATTTTACGCAAATAATTTTTCTAAAAACATTTGCTAAAACGTTGAAATAGTTTGTAGAAAATAAGATTAAAAAAAAGGATGCATGGTTTTAGAAACAATCGGAGGGAAAGCTCTAATTGAATAATGAGGATACCTATTTGGCTTCGATATATTTTTAGGGATCTTATTTGGTCACTAAGATAATAGTCAACCTAGTGAAGATATTGGACTAAAATATTTTAAGAAGAGAAGAGATGAACTTATAAACTGAGTATTTTTTTTTTGAAAGGAAATGCGGTAGGGGAAGCCCCTACAACGATTTTGTTTTTTTTTTTGAAAATAAGAACCCAAATTCCCGTCTATTGAGACTTGAACCTGGGTGGCTGGGTTGTACATCCACTTCCCTAACCAAGTGAGCTAGGCTCACTTCTTTATAAACTGAGTATGATCTTGGAAAGATTATAGAAGTGGATAACAAGCCATTTGGTGCCTAGAGGCATATTCTTATTTATTTGAGAATTTCTTGATGAATTTGAGATGAGGTGGGGTTACAAAGTCAAATTGATTCGATATAGATATTGAAGTTTTGCATTAAAATGATCATAGCCAAGCAGGATTTTTTTGAAAGAAAATAACCAGAAACACTTTTATAAACCTTTTGTAATATTCCCATAATTTTTTTTTGAGAACAGAATAATACCAAGGAGGTATTCTTCACATTACTGCTATTTTGAAAACGGGAGAAATAGTTGTAAAACTACTTTAATAGAATAAATTTGTGAGATGAAATAAGTGCTCATATAAGGGTGAACCTCATTTCCAATTTTGATGAACTTGTATTTTGAAAATAAATACTCCTTCCATAAGGAATAGAGTTTTAGGGTTTGTGGAGAGGAGAACATAAAAATAGGTTTTATTTGAAAGATAGAAGGAAAATAATTTACACTGGACAATATAATACATTGATGGGTTTTGAATAGGTTAGGCCATAGGCCTAACTGAAGATCATATCTGCACACAAGCAACTTGTAACAACTCAGAAATTGTAATCCACTTCTTATTAAATAAAGTGCCCAATTTTTGGACCCAGATAAAACTTTTTATCTATTATTTCATGCATACATGTATTTTCTATTATATGTCTTTTATGATTTCATGTGTGTTATTTTTGGTTGTGCATTGGTTAGTTAATTCTAAGTGAACCAACAGAAGCAATTGAGAAGAATTATAAGAACCAAAGAAACCAGAAATAAAAATGTTAAAGAAAAAGAGAAGAATAAGATGATCTAGGAAATCTGTTTGACTACCCTACTTTGAGCCCTTGGATTAAGAAATCTACAACTCACCTCAGTGTTTGGCCAGCTAGTTGAGCTTCACCAAGTCACATACAAACTCAACCAAGAAGTTGCTACCCCAAATTCAAACCAGAGCTTGACTCAAACATCAATCAAACTTTGAATCTGAAACAGTGACCATACCCTATTTTCAAATATAAATTTTTGCAAAACCTGTTATTTCTCCAGAACAAAATGATGACTGGAAACCTTGGCTCATATGCTGAGCACCCAAAGTGGAAAGTTTCAAAAATTCAAATTTCAAACTCTTGCGGGCATTTCGTCGAACACTGGCAGAGAAGAATCGAGCAAATCTTGATTCACTGTGAAGATCACTGTTCTGGTTCGCTCGAGGACTGTAGCCATACTCCTGGACGATGCCACGGTTGAGCTCAGTGCCCCCTGCCCCGACCCGAGCCATGAGACGGGGAGGAACGGAGGGAAACGCGCCCAGGGCCCCCTCCCAGACCTTCTTCTTCCTGCACGATGCCGACCGCCCTGGAGGCGCCAGAGCCGACCCACAGCCCACCGCAGCCGAGTCGACACCCTCCCAGCACACCCCCGAGGCCGCCGTGCCCGGAGCGAGCTCCAAACGCCGCCAGGACCCCCGCACTGGCCACCTTCTGGTCGCCTTGCCCCCGGCCTCCCGAGGCTATAAAAACCCCCGTCGACGCTCCCAGAAGACGCACACCATCGCCGCAGCCGATTCCCACTCCCCTCTCTTCCTCTCTCCCTCGGAAACGTCCGATCTCTGCACGGGAGCGCCGCCGCGTTCTGGAAGATTCCGGCCACCACTGGAGCTGCTGCTGGTGCGAGGTGGAGGAGTTGAGCAACCGCGGCCGATCTGCATCACCGCCGTCAAGTTCTTCTTCATCTCCGTCACGCCCTCGCCGTCGAACACTCGTCTCTGCACACGCCGGTGAGCTTCCGCCCGAGCTGAGGTAGACGATGCACCAGAGCCGTTCGATCTTGATCTAGCGATAGCATACCGGTTCGGCGATTCTAATTAGATCTGACCAGTGGGACCCCCCCTGTCAGGTCCCGTTTTTATTTCTCCCGCCGTGCGAAACGTTTTCTGGGCCGGCCCGTTCGGGTTTTGTTCAGAATCGGCCCAGCTCGTTAGAAATCAGTCTGTTTCGTTTTTATTTATTTTCCCGCCTTTTCGAATTAATTCAAAACTGTTTCAGATATGTTTTTCAAATTAAAATTCCAAGAGATTTACAAATCCTTTTCTAGCAAATAAATATGCGTTGGAAAGCTTGTAAAATCCTCTACACAGTAGAACTGGTTAGAATTCAAAATAATTTAGGAATTTAATTAGATATGAATAGTGTGACCATAGCTTTGTTAATCATAAAAGATTTCTAGAAAATTATTTAAGCCTCCTAAAATCATGAAATTTAAATTGTGAACTCACCAATGACCCCCCTTACTGTTAGTCAACTTTAATCAACTCAAACCTTGTTAGTGTTATCAATTAGGTTCTACCCCAACTCTAGTTAGTAACATAAAATGATAGATTTCTATTGCACACTTAGAATTAATTTGCCCTCTTACCAATTCACTTAGTTGATCCCTCCCACTTGAACTAGTATTAGTACCCTAAACCAATACCAATGCTTAGAAAGTGAACAACATTGGACACTTATTAGAAACTCTAGCTTGCACACTTGATGGAAGCTTAGAAGCAAAACTTACAATCCAACACCATAAAATGCAACATGAATGCTATTGTTAGCAAACAAAGATGTGTGCTTGGTGTGTTGTTAGCATTGTGTAGTGATTGTGTGCTTTGTGTTTATTCGTTATTAGACGCTAGTATTGCCGAGGAGGATATTGGTGGGGATTATTATCAAGAAGAAGAAGAATACCCCGGACACTTTGCCAACCAAGGCAAGCCATCTTTTGATTCATACTCCCAATGCCTAGTTTTAATATTGCATTCTACTTGTTTTAAGTAAATTGCATGATTGAATTGCTAGAGTAGAATGATAGAAGTGTAGTGATGTCTTGTTTAGCAAGAGCATCAAGCTGAGTTTATCCAACTCTATTTAGTAGTCATCACTCAATGTAGTTGCTTAGTCGCTAATAATATTGAGGCCATCTATAAGGGGAACTCTAGTTGAAAAGTGGTGACTTGAACTTGAAACTTGAATTGGAGATTGCTCCTACATAATGGCTTTATGGAAGAAATTAATCTTGACTAAGAACTATGAAATGTATTTCTAAATGACAACGAGTGATGTACTATGGGAGCCAACCATACCGTACGACCACATTACCCCTGAATGGGAAGGGGCTTATTCCTAGCTTGTTTATTCTAGTATGGGAGGTCTTGTTTCATCCTTTATAGAAGTATTCCATGCGTGGTTGCTTCCGAACCAAGTGGTCATTGGAAATTTTCCTTCCTGAAGATTTCCATCCGTCCGGCATCCCGGAGTGGGCAAAACTAGAGGCGCCGGAACGGGGAAATCCATGTCTCGGGCTCTAGGGAAGGATCCTATACTAGAGTAGACAAGTGAAAGAGTTTGTTTGATTATCTGAACCCCGCATACCTTGTGTATGACGATCCGTGGATTTCTCCCAGCAGATGTATCGATTCTTGTGGGTAAAGTGTACCCCTCTGCAGAGGTTTTCAAACTATTCGAATAGCCGAGTCCGCGGTTATGGACAGTTGGCAAGCTGTACTTGACTTTTGTCAGGATTAAAAATGACAATGGTGAACTGGGGGAATGACTTGACTTGACATTGGTATTGACACACTTGAAGTCCCTCTTTAGATGGAACTTAGAGAACTAAACCTCTCTTCTACCAATGAACCTTCTTGGGAAATAAAACTAGCTTTTTGGCAAATAAACTTAGTGCTTAGTCCACTATACCCAACTTGCATATCTACTTCATCATTCCCTTTATAAGATGGTTTGCGAGTGCATCCAATGTACTCATGGCTGTGTCCCTGGCTATCAACTTGGCCAGACTATGGGGAAGAATACCAGGAGGAAGGGTATGAAGAAGAGTACCAGAACTAAGCTCGTCTCCATGAGTCGCCATTGCCTGTAGGGTGAAGGCATGGACCCGAAGACGTTATTTCCGCTGCTATATTGTGTTGTAATGTGAACTTGGTATCTATGACCATTGTATTTGAACCTTCGTATTGTAATGTCTATGGAACTGGTTACCAATTACGTTATGTATATCGCAACAATGGTTCTGGGATTGCGGTGGAATACATAACGGGCACTTCGAATTTGTATCAAATTTGAGGTCGTCACAGGTTGGTATCAGAGCCTAGGCTGACCATAGGAGACCTTAGTTAGAATGGGCGTTAAATGAAACCTTGATAAAAGCAAAGATATAAGTAATGGTTGCAAAATTGCTTAAGTCTTTCCCTCTCTATTTACAAAGCTTTATACATGATCCAGTTTTTGTCTACTTAAAATTTGGCACACTTGAGTTGATCACTAACTTAATCTAATCTAAAATTTTGTAGATGGCCCCGGTATTCGTTGAGCACTACCAGTTGGGCCATGGTGGCAGCCTTTGCTTCGAGCGCGACCTCACCACCCTGACCTTGTTCCTGGATCGTTTGTATCCGGAGTTCAAGGGAGCCGTGCTCAATGAGCACCCAGATGGAGAGCTACGGTGGCTTATCCGAGCCAGTTGCCGTGGCAAGAAGGGGAATTTGAGTTCTCCAAGGGTCAAGTTTGAGCTTGTGGAGAACACTTGGGCCGATGGTCTGGTCCGAGGTATGCAGGAGATGCACGCCCGCTTATGCGGACTGCATGTGGAGGAGGTCCAGGGGGAGCGCTTTAGGAACTTTGCTCGGCGTGATGCGGACGGGCGTCCCGCAAACATGCCCGGGCAAAATGAGCCGAGTACCTACATCGATCACATGGACTTCTTGCTGTACTCCACTCAGCAGGAGGCCGATCGTGCCCGTACCAAGGCCAACCTTGAGCACTTCGCACTGGTGGAGGCGAGGAGCACTATCAGGATACTTGCGAAGGAGCGCAAGAGCCTTCGTCGCCAGCGCGATGAGAAGGATCAGGACATTGAGGAGTTGAAGGCCAATGTGGCTGAGCTGACTGAGTACATTGAGAGTCTTGAGGATCACCTTGGTGAGGAGGAAGGCATTGATCTCCGCAAGGAGGATAATGCCCTCATTAGTGATGAGGATGATTTCATGGAGGACCTTGATGATCCGGAAGATGGTGGGCATAATGGATTCATTGTGAGTGATGAGGAGGAAGACCCCGAGGAGCCCGCTGTTTAGATCAGAGATCCACGTGTTATCTAGTTATGAGTTCACCTTGAGTCACTTCGTGTAGGTGTGAGTTGTATCCCCCTCTAGTAGACGAGTCACCATGGTTTGATGTAAACCATTTGTAATGTGTGAACTCGTATGTATGATATGTTTGATGAGTGTTGAATGAAATATGAATTTGGATCTTAAGGCCTTAGCAAGACAAAATTGCATCATCCATGTACCTTTAAATCTTAGCAAATTAGCTTTTCCCTCTTGTCTTACACACCTTATCTTCAGATGCCGCGAGCACCCCCACCCCCGAACCCGGAAATGGCCGAACTACTAAGGTTGATCATGGAAGATCGGGAAGCAGCCCGAGCTGAGCGCCAAGCTAACTTGGCCACTCTTCAGCAATTAACCCAGATGGCAATGAACCACAACAATGGCAATGGCAATGGCAATGGTGAAGGAGAAAACAATGGCAATGGTGATCACCGATCCAAGTTAAGGAATTTCCAAAACACCAACCCTCCTATGTTCACTAAGTCTGAAGAACCCTTAGATGCCGATGACTGGCTTCGCACCATGGAGAACAATTTGGCAGTCGCCGAAGTTGGTGAAAATGAGAAGGTCTTGTATACCACCCACTATCTTGCTGGAGCAGCGAGAGCTTGGTGGGACAGCACCCATGCAATGCAAGCCCCAGGGTATGTGATGCCTTGGGAGGAGTTCAAGAGCAAGTTTAGCAAGGCCCATGTTCCTTTGGGATTGGTTAAAAGGATGAGAGATGAGTTCAGAAATCTAAAGCAAGGTTCCCTATCTGTGGTGGATTACCGTGACAAGTTCCTTACCTTGTCTAGGTATGCCCCAGATGACACCGACACCACTGAAAAGAAGCAAGAAAGGTTTCTGGATGGACTTCATGATGAGATGCAATGTGTCTTGGTCAGCATTCACTCTGCCGACCTGGAGTCGTTGGTTGACTCTGCCATTCAGATGGAAGGCAAACTCAAGCAAGCTGCAGAGAACCGCAAGCGTCGTATGATGTATCAAGGCAACTCGAGCAACTCGCAGAAGCCAAGGGGAAATGCACCTATGGGTTTCGCCCCTAGACCTATGAGGCCATCTGCACCTGCTCCACGTCCCAACTATCCCAACCGTCCGCCCGGCAACAACTTCAACCGTGTACCTCCAAGACCTAGTGGCAACAACTTCAACACCAATACTCCACGGCCAAATGGCGCCCCTGTGTTACCCAAGCCTGGTGACAAGTCTGGTGTTACCTGTTATGAGTGCGGACTAAAAGGGCACTACTCCAATGAGTGCCCCAAGAAGCTGAATGATGCATCCAAGACCACTGTTCCTGTTCAGCAACAGCGCCGTGTGGGAAATGGCAAGAACTATCCACCAAGGAACCAGCCTCACTCTCGAGGCCGTCTGAACCACATGAATGTTGAAGAAGCTCAGGAAGCAACCGACGTTGTGCTTGGTATGTTCCCTGTTAACTCAGTTCTTGCAAGAGTTCTGTTTGATTCTGGAGCTTCACACTCATTTGTTACCCAATTATTCGTTGATAAAAGTGGACTTCAACCCACACCCTTGAAAGAGTTCATGTCTGTGCAAATTCCCGGGTCGATAACCAAAGCCAGTTGTACCTGCTTGGCAGTGCCCATAGAAATCCATGGGATCTTATTCTTAGCCAGTTTGATTGTGTTAGGAACCAAAGGATTGGAAGTGGTCCTAGGTATGGATTGGATGTCTCAACACCAAGGAATTATAGATTGTGCCAAAAAGACCATCACCATGAGGAGTAGCCATGGAGTTTTAGTAAAACATGTGTCAGTTAAACCCACCCAAAGCCCCAGATGTCATAAGAGTATCTCAGGGCCAACCATAAAGGAAGTTCCCATCGTCTGTGAATACCCGGATGTTTTTTCCCGATGAGCTACCCGGAATGCCCCCGGATCGGGATATTGAGTTTATCATTGAACTTATTCCCGGAACTGGATCTATAGCCCAACGACCCTATCGTATGAACCCAGCTGAACTAGTAGAACTGAAGAAGCAATTGGATGACCTTTTGAGTAAAGGATTGATTCAACCAAGTTCTTCTGCTTGGAGATCACCTGTTCTGTTTGTGGATAAAAGTGACGGTTCCAGCCGACTGTGCACTGATTACCGCAAGCTAAATGATGTGACCATCAAGAACAAGTATCCTCTCCCAAAGATTGAAGATTTGTTTGACCAACTGACCGGAGCTCGAGTTTTCTCAAAGAAAGACCTTAGAACTGGATACCACCAACTGAAGATCCGTGCAACGGATATCCCCAAAACAGCCTTCACTACCCGATACGGATTGTATGAGTACACCGTAATGTCATTTGGATTAACCAATGCCCCTGCTTATTTCATGAACCTCATGAATAAGGTTTTTATGGAGTTCCTGGATAAGTTTGTGGTTGTCTTTATTGATGACATTCTTATCTACTCCAAGTCCGAAGAAGATCATGCAACCCATTTGAGATTAATCTTAGAAACCTTAAGAGAGCATCAGCTGTATGCCAAGTTCAGCAAATGTGAGTTCTGGTTGAAGGAAGTTGGATTCTTAGGCCATGTATTATCAGCAGGAGGAATATCCGTAGAGCCCAAGAAGATCAAATCAGTCATGGAATGGGAAGCTCCTACCACTCAAACTGAAGTTAGAGGTTTTCTCGGATTAGCGAGATACTACCGCAAGTTTGTGGAAGGGTTTTCAAGCATTGCCCGGCCAATGACCCAACTGTTGAAGGAAGACAAGAAGTTTGAATGGACCCCTAAGTGTGAAGAAAGTTTTCAAGAGCTCAAGAAGCGATTAGTGACCGCCCCCGTCCTAACCATGCCCGATATCACCAAAAACTTTGATGTCTATTGCGACGCCTCCAAACTTGGACTTGGTTATGTATTGATGCAAGAAGGCAAGGTCATAGCTTACCTCTCTCGGCAGCTTCGACCTCATGAAGAAAATTATCCAACCCACGATCTGGAGTTAGCAGCCGTGGTTCTAGCTCTGAAGACCTGGAGGCACTATCTGATGGGCAACCGTTGCGAGATCTACACTGATCACAAGAGTTTGAAGTATATTTTCACTCAGAAGGAGTTGAACATGAGGCAAAGAAGATGGATAGAGTTGATCAAGGATTATGATCTGGAAATTCACTATCACCCAGGTAAGGCCAATGTGGTGGCCGATGCGTTGAGTAGGAAGCCATGCTCATTAAACATGATGATCAAGGAAGAGCAACCTATGTTACACCAGGAGTTTGAAAAATTTGGATTGGAACTAGTCAGTCAAGGATTCCTAGCCAACCTTGAGTTTCAACCCACCTTGATGAGCCAAATCAAAGAAGCCTAGAAGGGAAATGAGAGTATTGATGGAATCAAGCGCAGAATTAGTTCCGGCAAGGTGCCAGGATTTGAAGAAGATGATCAAGGAGTTCTTTGGTATAAAGGACGTATTTGTGTGCCTGCTGATTCAGAATTGAAGGAAGTGATTATGAAGGAAGCCCATGAGACACCTTACTCCATCCACCCCGGTGGAACTAAGATGTACCAGGATTTGAAGGAACAATTTTGGTGGCATGGAATGAAGCGTGAGATTGCATCGTTCATCTCTAAGTGTGATATTTGTCAAAGAGTCAAGGCTGAACATCAACGTCCTGCGGGATTGCTGCAACCTTTGCAAGTGCCGGAATGGAAGTGGGAATCTGTTGGAATGGATTTCATCACTGGATTTCCAAGGTCTAGCCGTGGAAATGACTCTATCTGGGTCATTGTGGATAGACTGACCAAAGTTGCCCACTTTATTCCTGTCAAGACCACTTATAACTCGGGACAGCTAGCAGATCTGTATCTATCCAGAATTGTTAGTTTGCATGGAGTCCCTAAAACCATAGTTTCCAATCGAGGAACCCAATTCACCTCCAGATTTTGGAAAAGCTTACACCAAGCCTTGGGAACAAAATTAGCCTTTAGCACCGCTTACCACCCTCAGACTGATGGACAGACTGAAAGAGTGAATCAAATACTTGAAGATATGTTGAGAGCCTGTGTTCTAGCCTATGGAGCTAAGTGGGAAGATTGTCTGCCCTTCGCGGAGTTTTCCTACAACAACAGCTATCAAGCCAGTTTGCAAATGGCCCCATTTGAAGCTTTGTATGGAAGAAAATGCCGTACCCCTTTGAATTGGTCTGAAACCGGAGGCAGTCAGATATTTGGACCTGACATTCTGCAAGAAGCCGAGGAGAAAGTTCGCATGATTCATGACTATCTCAAGGCAGCCCAGTCTAGACAAAAGAGTTATGCGGATAAGAGACGTAGAGAACTGACCTTCCAGATTGGAGATTTTGTTTATCTCAGGGTATCACCCCTCAAAGGAATGCAAAGATTCCAAGTAAAAGGAAAGCTTGCACCAAGATATATTGGACCCTTCAAGATACTAGACCGCAGAGGAGAAGTGTCTTATCAGTTGGAAATGCCCCCTGAATTGTCTGAAGTGCACGATGTCTTTCACGTGTCTTTACTTCGGAAATGTCTGGAAGTTCCGGAGAAGCCCGAAATCTTCAAAAATACTAATCATCGTTCTGTGGACATCAACAAGGATTTGACCTATCGTGAAAAGCCTATCCATATCCTCGAGGAAGCATATAGAACCACTCGAACCCGAAGCATCAAGTTTCTGAAAGTTCAGTGGAGTAATCACACCGAAGATAAAGCCACTTGGGAACGAGAAGATTACCTTCAGAAGGAGTTCCCCAATCTTTTCAGTTCTTAATTAGTGAATCTCGGGGACGAGATTCTTTTTAAGGGGGGAAGATTGTAACAACTCAGACATTGTAATCCACTTCTTATTAAATAAAGTGCCCAATTTTTGGACCCAGATAAAACTTTTTATCTATTATTTCATGCATACATGTATTTTCTATTATATGTCTTTTATGATTTCATGTGTGTTATTTTTGGTTGTGCATTGGTTAGTTAATTCTAAGTGAACCAACAAAAGCAATTGAGAAGAATTATAAGAACCAAAGAAACCAGAAATAAAAATGTTAAAGAAAAAGAGAAGAATAAGATGATCTAGGAAATCTGTTTGACTACCCTACTTTGAGCCCTTGGATTAAGAAATCTACAACTCACCTCAGTGTTTGGCCAGCTAGTTGAGCTTCACCAAGTCACATACAAACTCAACCAAGAAGTTGCTACCCAAAATTCAAAGCAGAGCTTGACTCAAACATCAATCAAACTTTGAATCTGAAACAGTGACCATACCCTATTTTCAAATATAAATTTTTGCAAAACCTGTTATTTCTCCAGAACAAAATTATGACTGGAAACCTTGGCTCATATGCTGAGCACCCAAAGTGGAAAGTTTCAAAATTTCAAATTTCAAACTCTTGCGGGCATTTCGTCGAACACTGGCAGAGAAGAATCGAGCAAATCTTGATTCACTGTGAAGATCACTGTTCTGGTTCGCTCGAGGACTGTAGCCATACTCCTGGACGATGCCACGGTCGAGATCAGTGCCCCCTACCCCGACCCGAGCCGTGAGACGGGGAGGAACGGAGGGAAACGCGCCCAGGGCCCCCTCCCAGACCTTCTTCTTCCTGCACGATGCCGACCGCCCTGGAGGCGCCAGAGCCGACCCACAGCCCACCGCAGCCGAGTCGACACCCTCCCAGCACACCCCCGAGGCCGCCGTGCCCGGAGCGAGCTCCAAACGCCGCCAGGACCCCCGCACTGGCCACCTTCTGGTCGCCTTGCCCCCGGCCTCCCGAGGCTATAAAAACCCCTGTCGACGCTCCCAGAAGACGCACACCATCGCCGCAGCCGATTCCCACTCCCCTCTCTTCCTCTCTCCCTCGGAAACGTCCGATCTCTGCACGGGAGCGCCGCCGCGTTCTGGAAGATTCCGGCCACCACTGGAGCTGCTGCTGGTGCGAGGTGGAGGAGTTGAGCAACCGCGGCCGATCTGCATCACCGCCGTCAAGTTCTTCTTCCTCTTCGTCACGCCCTCGCCGTCGAACACTCGTCTCTGCACACGCCGGTGAGCTTCCGCCCGAGCTGAGGTAGACGATGCACCAGAGCCGTTCGATCTTGATCCAGCGATAGCATACCGGTTCGGCGATTCTAATTAGATCTGACCAGTGGGACCCCCCCTGTCAGGTCCCGTTTTTATTTCTCCCGCCGTGCGAAACGTTTTCTGGGCCGGCCCGTTCGGGTTCTGTTCAGAATCGGCCCAGCTCGTTAGAAATCAGTCCGTTTCGTTTTTATTTATTTTCCCGCCTTTTCAAATTAATTCAAAACTGTTTCAGATATGTTTTTCAAATTAAAATTCCAAGAGATTTACAAATCCTTTGCTAGCAAATAAATATGCGTTGGAAAGCTTGTAAAATCCTCTACACAGTAGAACTGGTTAGAATTCAAAATAAGTTAGGAATTTAATTAGATATGAATAGTGTGACCATAGCTTTGTTAATCATAAAAGATTTCTAGAAAATTATTTAAGCCTCCTAAAATCATGAAATTTAAATTGTGAACTCACCAATGACCCCCCTTACTGTTAGTCAACTTTAATCAAGTCAAACCTTGTTAGTGTTATCGATTAGGATCTACCCCAACTCTAGTTAGTAACATAAAATGATAGATTTCTATTGCACACTTAGAATTAATTTGCCCTCTTACCAATTCACTTAGTTGATCCCTCCCACTTGAACTAGTATTAGTACCCTAAACCAATACCAATGCTTAGAAAGTGAACAACATTGGACACTTATTAGAAACTCTAGCTTGCACACTTGATGGAAGCTTAGAAGCAAAACTTACAATCCAACACCATAAAATGCAACATGAATGCTATTGTTAGCAAACAAAGATGTGTGCTTGGTGTGTTGTTAGCATTGTGTAGTGATTGTGTGCTTTGTGTTTATTCGTTATTAGACGCTAGTATTGCCGAGGAGGATATTGGAGGGGATTATTATCAAGAAGAAGAAGAATACCCCGGACACTTTGCCAACCAAGGCAAGCCATCTTTTGATTCATACTCCCAATGCCAAGTTTTAATATTGCATTCTACTTGTTTTAAGTAAATTGCATGATTGAATTGCTAGAGTAGAATGATAAAAGTGTAGTGATGTCTTGTTTAGCAAGAGCATCAAGCTGAGTTTATCCAACTCTATTTAGTAGTCATCACTCAATGTAGTTGCTTAGTCGCTAATAATATTGAGGCCATCTATAAGGGGAACTCTAGTTGAAAAGTGGTGACTTGAACTTGAAACTTGAATTGGAGATTGCTCCTACATAATGGCTTTATGGAAGAAATTAATCTTGACTAAGAACTATGAAATGTATTTCTAAATGACAACGAGTGATGTACTATGGGAGCCAACCATACCGTACGACCACATTACCCCTGAATGGGAAGGGGCTTATTCCTAGCTTGTTTATTCTAGTATGGGAGGTCTTGTTTCATCCTTTATAGAAGTATTCCATGCGTGGTTGCTTCCGAACCAAGTGGTCATTGGAAATTTTCCTTCCTGAAGATTTCCATCCGTCCGGCATCCCGGAGTGGGCAAAACTAGAGGCGCCGGAACGGGGAAATCCGTGTCTCGGGCTCTAGGGAAGGATCCTATACTAGAGTAGACAAGTGAAAGAGTTTGTTTGATTATCTGAACCCCGCATACCTTGTGTATGACGATCCGTGGATTTCTCCCGGCAGATGTATCGATTCTTGTGGGTAAAGTGTACCCCTCTGCAGAGGTTTTCAAACTATTCGAATAGCCGAGTCCGCGGTTATGGACAGTTGGCAAGCTGTACTTGACTTTTGTCAGGATTAAAAATGACAATGGTGAACTGGGGGAATGACTTGACTTGACATTGGTATTGACACACTTGAAGTCCCTCTTTAGATGGAACTTAGAGAACTAAACCTCTCTTCTACCAATGAACCTTCTTGGGAAATAAAACTAGCTTTTTGGCAAATAAACTTAGTGCTTAGTCCACTATACCCAACTTGCATATCTACTTCATCATTCCGTTTATAAGATGGTTTGCGAGTGCATCCAATGTACTCATGGCTGTGTCCCTGGCTATCAACTTGGCCAGACTATGGGGAAGAATACCAGGAGGAAGGGTATGAAGAAGAGTACCAGAACTAAGCTCGTCTCCATGAGTCGCCATTGCCTGTAGGGTGAAGGCATGGACCCGAAGACGTTATTTCCGCTGCTATATTGTGTTGTAATGTGAACTTGGTCTCTATGACCATTGTATTTGAACCTTCGTATTGTAATGTCTATGGAACTGGTTACCAACTACGTTATGTATATCGCAACAATGGTTCTGGGATTGCGGTGGAATACATAACGGGCACTTCGAATTTGTATCAAATTTGAGGTCGTCACACAACTCATCAAAGTCAAACAAAGTCACACAAAATCAACTCACCCCACAAGGTAAATCATTAGAAACTAATCTAGCATCACTAGAAGCAATGGTTGAACAAGTATTCAATAGTGATCAAGCCATGGAAAAGTTCAAAGGAGTTTCAAA
Source organism: Dactylis glomerata (assembly GCA_007115705.1). Taxonomy (NCBI): domain Eukaryota; kingdom Viridiplantae; phylum Streptophyta; class Magnoliopsida; order Poales; family Poaceae; genus Dactylis; species Dactylis glomerata. The sequence goes on from QXEO01000531.1 coordinate 8,780,070, forward strand.
GAAAGCACTAAGGCTTTGGTAGATATTTTCAGAAACAAATGGATACATAAACATCTCCTTTATCAAGTTTTCTCAAAGGTTTTTTTTAAAAACCACTTTATCAAAGGTTTATAAAATAGTAGTTTTATAAAATAGTGGGATCACAACTCTATGTCCCTGTAGTTTTATAAATACTTAGTTTTGGTAAAGCTTTTGTTCTTAAAATAGATCTTGGCTCCTATTTTGGCAAGTTAAAATACTTTGAAATAAAGAAGGTGCCAAGATACTTTGTTTTGAGAAGAAGGCTAGCAACCCATAAGATGGCCTGATCACTAGATCACAAGGATTGAGTTGGTCCACCAACTATTCCATCATACAACACTCTAGCAAGCAAGATTTTCACAACAAACCAGGTAAACCTACAGGAACTCTATTTTATTTGTCTGTTTGAAAAAAGTTTTTGTTGGCCCTCATTTTTGCCTGACTTAACTGTACTTAATCTTGGTTACAAAAGTTGGGGTGTTACAGCTCTTCCCCCCTTAAACAGAATCTCATCCCGAGATTCCTAAGCGTAGTAGTAAGAGGTGTTGAGATTACATTAGAGTTAGACTTTATAACTTTCTCGAACTCACTGATGATACCCTGAGGTTTGTTAAAGACTTGCTTTTATCATGGATGTGGATTGTCTTCATTTGCTGTAGTTGATGGCTAAAGAGTTGATGCAGCCGAGAGTACCTTGTTGAAACCTCGTCGAGACACCTATATGGTTAGTGCGGTTAGGCTATCTAGTATGCCAGAAAATATTCTACAAGAGTTAGAAGGTTTTCAGCTCGCAATTGAGGTCTTGAAAAGTCGAGGCTTCTCGGGTAGTTTTGTTGGCTTGGGGTCGTTGCTTCCTGCGTGTAGATGGATGGCGTCTTCAATTCTTGGTGTTGCGCCTTGAAGCTTGATGTTGGTGTAGACCTTTAATCTCTAGCTTGTAGTCCTCTAAGGATGGTAGACAAGAGCATTTATGCTTCGATCTTGATAGGCATGTCAGATCTGTCGACTTAGTCCTCTACACTTCCTAACTACCAAGGCGCAGGTTACTCCTAATAGAAACCATTCTCGGTTGTCTTGTGTTTGAGCTAAAAACGCTCCAGGTGGCGGCGCACCACCAATGCGGTGTCTTCCAATAGTCAATGATCTGTTCCTTCTTGTCTTCAGGTTGGTGGAGACCATTGAATATCTTCTTGCTTCCCCATCTTCTTGTAGCCTTGACAATCTTGAGGTATATTGGGATACCTTGAGTCGACTTCATCTTCCGAGAAATCTTCATGTGGATTTCTACCCGTGGCATAAGTCAGTTTTGGTTTCAAACCCGTCAAGAATTTGAACGAGCGAGCGAGTTAGTTAGAAAAGTCTTCACTTCTTCTCGTTGCTACTCCCATGGATATCTCCTAAATGCAGAGTCGACATAGATGGCTTGATTTTGGAGAGTCTTCATCCTTCTATTTGCTCAGTGGAGATCAAGCACGTGAGTCTTCGGGCTTCAAGTGGCGATAACGGGTTGATCTTCGAAGATTAGGCTTGGCTTTGATACTTCCATGCTCCATGTTAGTTGGCTTGTTAGAAGATTTGCAAGTGCTAGGGGTGTTAAGAGAGTACCATCAATGTTAGCAAAACTCTAGATTTAAGGTTAGGCGACCCAGGTTAGTGAAGTCTTTGTCTTCTAGAAGTCCTTTGTAGTCCAGGCGGGTCTGTCTTCTGCTTCCTGATGTTGTGGAGGGGTCTTGATGAAGCTTGAAGCACGCAGCAAAAAAAAATTTGTGTCGGATCTTAGGGAGGTGTTGCGAGAAGAGTTATAATCCACACAATGTTGGGGTTAGTGTTATACTAATAAATTATCTATGCTACTCAAGCTGACATAAATCGATGAGAGGGAAAACACATTCTAGAGAGGCTTCCTAACCAAGGTTCTTTTACACACTAGAGGTTTTTTTTAAGGCCAAGAGGCCAAAAACAAGCACAAGCACAAGGTAACAATACACACTCAAGAAACATACCAAGTAACTGCAACAACATCATGAACACTCAGCGTACTATGGGTACCAAGGACACCTAACATCTCGCAATACTTGGGGTTAGCTCAATTAACGCATTTGAGCTTATCCTATTATTCCTAGGGGTCAGGTTGGTCGTAGTCGTTGACTCCTTCATTTCCTGGTTTCTGGCTTCAGCTGAAACTTGATGGCGGTTGTGTGTGAAGCTGCAGTGTTGATGAATAGACAATGAAGAGTTGGGAAGTGCAGATTTGCAGGTCTTCTTGTCTTGCATCACATTGATGTGAGGTCTTCGGAAGGGTCATTGAAGTTCTCCATATGTGGCAATGTCTCTTGACAGGCCTAAAAATTTCTAGTCAAGCAATTGAGTACTTGGTCCTTGGCGACTACAAAAGAGCGAGTCTAGGGAGGAACAAGGTCAACTTCTTGACAGAGCCATTGGTGTCAACAAAATGCAAAATACTTGTCTACAATCTTCTTCTTTTGTAGTTGGAGAGGTTTGAAGACGTCCTTCTAAAGTTTGCTCCATCTTGTGGTACTAAGCTCTAGGTCTATTTGGGGACATCGTCCAACAAGTAGTTTTGAAGAAGATGAGACAAATGGAGTAATAATCTTTAAACATCTTTGGAAACTAGAGAGGTAAGATTAGAAGTTTTTGAAGAGGTGAGAAAGGTATAAGCCATACTATTGGCTACTTAGAAGAAATAACCTTTGCAAATAGTTATAGCAAAATATTACTTTCTTATCTAACGCCCATACTAACTAAGGTCTCCTACAGTCAGGATGGCTCTGATACAAACTCTGTGGGGACCCCGGATTAGCCATCCGGAATACCCGATATGCATACAATTCACGATCCCATGATCAGTGTGTCGTGAATCCACATATCTGAGTTGATAACAGAATTACATCATCCATTATAGTACCGAATAATATTTACAATTGGTCACATGACCAAGTATGATATTGCCACGCAGGACAAGTCTACAACTAAGCAACAGATACCAAGCAGCGTTGATGACCCACGTCATGCCTACTACCCTACAGGCAACTGACTGGGAGACGTTCCTAGTTCGCACCAGTGTCGTTGTAACCATCGTCACCTTCCGTGAAGTCTTCTTCATAGTCTGACCAAGTTAATAGCTAAGGACAAAGCCATGAGTACATTTTTGAATTGTACTCGCAAACCATCTAAAAGGAAAGTGTTGGATATGCAATTTGGCTGTAGCAAGGGGGAGGCTCTATTCTAGTTTGCTCTCTACTACCATATTGTTCTCTTGTCGATATAGCATGTCCTATGACATCTCTATATCTTTGTTGAAAAACATTTTTGAAAATCAGATTTTTGTAAACTCTCTAGGGAAGGGGGAACTCATTTATTTTCCAAGAGAAATTGATGGTCAATCAAACATGACCACCTCCTTTCATAAACCAGGTCAATCACACATGACCATCTCCATTTTCCTCGGCAGTACCCTACAAGTACTCCAAACTATACCCATGCCACGGCAGTACCCTCCGAGTACTCCGTCTGGCACCTTCTTCCATTTTTCCAAAAACCACTTTTAAAACCAAAACCCGACACGGGTTAAGTATGGACATTCCAACCATCCATGACCGAGGACTCGGCTATTCGAATAGATTTACACTCTGCAGAGGTTGTACACTTTACCCACACCATCTGATAAATCCGCCGGGATACCGCCACGGACCGTCATACACAAGTATGCGGGGTTTGGATAATCGATCAAAGTCCTCCATCCATCTACCTTAGCACGGGTGCCTACCCTGTGGAGTCTACCTCCCCGGCACGCCCCGGCAGTACCTCCTTCAGAGCGTAACTCCGGCGCCACGGCGGGAGAACCCAAGTGTCTTCCGACGGCTCGAGATATGCCGTTGTAATGTATTGACCCTCAATAGGCGTCATCCTGGATTCAGGGGTGTCACGTACGACTTTTCGGGCACCACAAACCCTTATATAGTATGAGACTCCCCGCAAGCAGACATACTTCAAACTAGGCCCCGTCCCATACCGGGGTAATGTGGTTGCAAGGGAGTAATTGGTTTGGCGAACACTTATACACAATGCCATTTTTCATAAAACCACCAACTCCTTCATCTCCCATGTCCAACTCCAGGTTTATAAAACCATTTGAAAACATTTCAGGGAGTAGTGACTACTCCAAGGTTTTCGAAAGCATTTTCGAAATCTTTCCAGAGAGTGTTCCCAATCTAGAGTTTTTGCTCCACTACAAGGGTTACCAAGAGGACATGATGCTAATCATCAAGCCACTAATTTAGGGGATAAGTAAGTGTCGAGGGGGTGTCATCCATGAGGATGATACCATTTGACTCGTGGAGCCAAGTCACCAATAATTGGTATCTAAAAGTAATAGCAATCTAAAATCATGCACTTTCTTAAACATTTAAAAATAATGCAATAAGAAAACTAGGATCAGATATAGATGGCTTGCCTTGAATAGATATGTCCCTGGGCTCCTTCCGTAAAAGAAGTACTCAATGTGTTCCACTTCTTCTTATGAATTCTTGTGGTAGTCCTCTTCCTCGGTACTCTCGGTGTCGTTCGAATCTAGCGCCGATAAACAATGACAACATATAAGCATGCAAGCATTCACAGAGCGCACACACAATAGCAGCAACAACTCACACTGATCGAGTATCATAAACAAACAAAACAATAATCTGAACACTCCCAGGTGGTTTCACAATAATAACTATTTCTAAGAATATATGGGATAACTAATTAGCATGCAAACCCTAATAAGCTCTAAACAACATGCATGCAGTAATAGTTGGTAAAAAGGTCATGCACACAGCAAACCAATAGAAAGGTACCATTTTTCTGAACCCAACAAAATTGGATCCACTCCAAAACGAGTTACAATTAATTTTATAAGATTTTTAAAGTGACAACAATGACTAGAACACCTAAATAATTCTCAGCTATTCCCTGTTTACCAGAAAAATCTGAAAACAGGTAGTATACAAGATAACACAGTGCCTGACCACTGAAAATTGGAATCCACTCAATACCTATTATAAAACTTGATATAAAATTTAATTAACACAGTTTAGAAATAGATTTCTTATTTTTACTGCACACAAACAGTAGGTCAAAAAGGACTAGAACAAGTGAAGAATTCAAGATAGTTTGATTATCTTCTCATAGAATTTGGATTTATAAATTTATCAATTCTAGAAAGTTAGATTTTTTTATTTTTGAGTGAAATGAGCACAGATTTATAAGATTAAATCTAAGAAATTATACAGGACACTAATTTGTATGCGACCAGTACCAAGTGATAGATATTTCAATAGGGAACACATGGAAATTTAATTCAGGTCAAATGCATGCTCAGAGAATTTCCTATGAATTTTAGAAGTTCACAGATCTAGTGTTTTGGTTAACAGATTCCCCCCAAAAAAAACTGTACGGGCTGAAACTATGAACGGATCTAGGCTCCCCTAGTGGGCTGAATTTGGTATGGTTGGTGCTTTAATATTCGCGCTACAGGATTTCACGACCAGGACATGTTCTGGAGACGAAAGGAAGGTCGGGAGCTCACCGTGGGCTCGGAAACGGCGGAGGGAATGCGGGGGTCTGTGCAGCGGCGTGCAGAGGCTCTTCTTGGTCACCTCAGACCTGCAAGCGAGCTCCCGATGGACGGCTTGATTGGAGGCGAGCTGCCGAGCTCCACAGCAGTTCGACGACGGCGACCGTCCGACGAGCTGCAGGGGAAAAGGAGGAGTTATTAGGGTTCCAAAGCCTCAGATAACAAAAACGAGAGAGATAGAGAGAGAGAGAGAGAGAGAGAGAGAGAGAGAGAGAGAGAGAGAGAGAGAGAGAGAGAGGGCGGAAAGAGATGGCAGTCTCCGCCATAGGGATCACAGGCAAGACGAGCTCCGGCTCGACGAGCTACTGTCTCCAGCCGTCTTGGAGTCAGAAGAGGTGGAGGAGGGAGGCAGGTAGAGCTGCGTATCTGGATGAACTGAGAGAGTTCAAGGAAGGGGATTGAGGGGTTTGGAGAGCTGGGTGCGACCTGATCGTGCTTTAACTACGGAACGGCCGACGCACTGCCACGACGTGGCGCCCGTTGTCTGGCCGCGGAGTGCGGTGAGTGCGGACAACCGGAAGGGGACAAGGAGAGGAGCTGGAACTGCGCCACCGTGCCAGTGAGAGGGTGTCATGGTCGGAGGCGAGAGTACAGGGCAGGAGTGTGCCGGTCCACTACGGGAGAGGGTGCCAAACGGACGCCTGCCAGGTGTTCGATGATTCGTCGTCAACCAGAGCACGAGCAATAACAAGCGTGAGGAATAGGAAAATGTTGATGGCTTGCAAGAGAAGGCTCAATAACGTGCATGGGAGGTCAGTGGCGTGGTGGATTGAGCAGAGACACTTGTTTTTAAAACGAAGTATGCCACCGGCCATCTAGGGCAGCAGAGCGAGGGGCAGACGTGGGGATCGCCATGGAGGCTGAAACGTGAGGTAGGGGACTGGTGTGGGTGCTGGTACTCGCAGTAATATTGGTTGGATAGAGGAGAGGGGTTGCACCAAGATCTAGGGCAAGATTTGCATCGGTTTCTTGCCTCCTTTTTGTCCAAGCACAAACAGCCAAGAGTGGTACTCTAGCTTCTGCATGGTCGACCAAGGAGGGGTTGGGGTTCTGGAGTTAGCAAGCTGATCGTTTTAGGGTGTTGCAAAAAGGTTTGGAGAAATAGAGATGGAATTAGATAATAGCGCATGCGTTGATTACAATACTGGGGCTTGCTGCAATTATCTCCAAGCAAGTGCATGCATTGATATATCAGAGAGGATTGGAAAGATGTGGTGTGGCATTTCCAAGTTTGAAAATCAATGATATTTATTTTTGGGAGTAAGTCCATATTTGATGAAATTTGATTTTAACTAGCGTTTTGAATATTTTTGAAAATAACTAGATAAGGTTTTGAGTTTAGAAGGCTCTACTTGCATAGGGTGCATGGTATAATTTTACCAAAAAAAACATTTGTGGAGCGAAAATGAAATAAATGGCATGGTGTCATTCCCATGCATTATGTAATAAAGAGAATTAGAATGAATAATTTTATGGAAATAGTATTTAATGGGAAATAGAGTGATATAAAAGATAGATCACATTTCCCTATTTTACGCAAATAATTTTTTAAAAACATTTGCTAAAACCTTGAAATAGTTTGTAGAAAATAAGTTAAAAAAAAGGATGCATGGTTTTAGAAACAATCGGAGGGAAAGCTCTAATTGAATAATGAGGATACCTATTTGGCTTCGATGTATTTTTAGGGATCTTATTTGGTCACTAAGATAATAGTCAACCTAGTGAACATATTGGACTAAAATATTTTAAGAAGAGAAGAGATGAACTTATAAAGTGAGTATTTTTTTTGAAAGGAAATGCGGCAGGGGAAGCCGGTACAGTGATTTTGTTTTTTTTAAATAAGAACCCAAATTCCCGTCTATTGAGACTTGAACCTGGGTGGCTGGGTTGTACATCCACTTCCATAACCAAGTGAGCTAGGCTCACTTCTTTATAAACTGAGTATGATCTTGGAAAGATGATAGAAGTGGATAACAAGCCATTTGGTGCCTAGAGGCATATTCTTATTTATTTAAGAATTTCTAGATGAATTTGAGATGAGGTGGGGTTACAAAGTCAAATTGATTCGATATAGATATTGAAGTTTTGCATTAAAATGATCATAGCCAAGCAGGATTTTTTAGAAAGAAAATAGCCAGAAACACTTTTATAAACCTTGGGTAATATTCCCATAATTTTTTTTTGAGAACAGAATAATACCAAGGAGGTATTCTTCACATTACTGCTATTTTGAAAACGGGAGAAATAGTTGTAAAACTACTTTAATAGAAAAAATTTGTGAGATGAAATAAGTGCTCATATAAGGGTGAACCTCATTTCCAATTTTGATGAACTTGTATTTTGAAAATAAATACTCCTTCCATAAGGAATAGAGTTTTAGGGTTTGTGGAGAGGAGAACATAAAAATAGCTTTTATTTGAAAGATAGAAGGAAAATAATTTACACTGAACAATATAATACATTGATGGGTTTTGAATAGGTTAGGCCACAGGCCTACCTGAAGATCATATCTGCACACAAGCAACTCATCAAAGTCAAACAAAGTCACACAAAATCAACTCACCCCACAAGGTCAATCATTAGAAACTAATCTAGCATCACTAGAAGCAATGGTTGAACAAGTATTCAATAGTGATCAAGCCATGGAAAAGTTCAAAGGAGTTTCAAAGAAAGCACTAAGGCTTTGGTAGATATTTTCAAAAACAAATGGATACATAAACATTTCCTTTATCAAGTTTTCTCAAAGGTTTTTTTGAAAAACCACTTTATCAAAGGTTTATAACATAGTAGTTTTATAAAATAGTGGGATCACAACTCTATGTCCCTATAGTTTTATAAATACTTAGTTTTGGTAAAGCTTTTGTTCTTAAAATAGATCTTGGCTCCTATTTTGGCAAGTTAAAATACTTTGAAATAAAAAAGGTGCCAAGATACTTTGTTTTGAGAAGAAGGCTAGCAACCCATAAGATGGCCTGATCACTAGATCACAAGGATTGAGTTGGTTCACCAACTATTCCATCATACAACACTCTAGCAAGCAAGATTTTCACAACAAACCAGGCAAACCTACAGGAACTCTATTTTATTTGTTTGTTTGAAAAAAGTTTTTGTTGGCCCTCATTTTTGCCTGACTTAACTTTACTTAATCTTGGTTACAAAAGTTGGGGTGTTACACCAAATACAACAACTCATTAGTGATCAGGATGATTGTTCTACAACACCATGTAACTTTCTATGCTATTGTTTTCCTTATTCTATATCAAACCAAGAGTTACTTTTAAGGGTGGTAGCCCACCTAGTATCACAAACCCATCTCTCTTTCTAGCCTCTCCAAATCTCGGGACGAGATTTCTTTTAAGGGTGGTAGTCTGTCACATCCCAAAATTTTGGAATGTGAAAATAAATAAAATAGGAACCATGTATGTTTGTATTGATTCGAATTTCCACTACAAGAAATGTGTTGACTAGTGACCAACTCATAGTGACCACAGAAAAATTGGTCATAGATTTATGACCAACTCGTATCAAATGGTCGTAAGCCATTTCAGAGGATTCAAGGTCTTAATCCTTATGACCAATTTAGTGCAAAAGGTCATAATGCTCAGACGCGAAATGGTCATAACCTATATAATCGAATTTACCATATTATTTTTAATTGATTTTCTGTCGCTTATGACCAATTTAAATGGTCATACCGCTATAACTAGTATGACTAGGCGTCCACCTCAGCAATTATGCATACGTGTCAACATCTAGGTGTTATCAAAGCCTACGTGTCAATGTCTAGGTGGCATTGATGCCTACGTGTCAATGCTCTGACGACTGAGAACATTATAATATTGACTTGTTGACTACCTGACAGGTGGGTCCACATGCCCCTACCCCACCTGTCAGGTGGGTTCCACCCACTCGTACCCCACCTGTCAGGTGGGTCCCACCCACCCACCCTACCCCACCCCTACCCCACCTGTCAGGTGGGTCCCACCCGCCCTACCCCATCCCTACCCCACCTGTCAGGTGGGTCCCGCCCTCAAGCTGACAGGTGGGTCCCAATCCCCCCTGACCTGCCAGGTGGGTCCGGCCCACCGACCTGATAGGTGGGTCCCGCCCCCCGAGCTGACATGTGGGTCTCGCACACTAGCCACGAACGAGCAGGTGGGACCCATAGCCTGACCTGCCTGGTGGGTCACGCCCCCCTCGCTGGCAGGTGCGTGCCACCCGAACCTGCCAAGTGGGTCCCGCCCGGAGCCATCCAACAACCAAGCCCGGCCAGAAATATTCAAAAAACAAGCGTCGGGCTGACCTGACAGGTGGGTCCCGCCCCTGAGCTGACATGTGGGTCTCGCACACTAGCCACGAACGAGCAGGTGGGACCCATAGCCTGACCTGCCTGGTGGGTCACGCCCCCCTCGCTGGCAGGTGCGTGCCACCCGAACCTGCCAAGTGGGTCCCGCCCGGAGCCATCCAACAACCAAGCCCGGCCAGAAATATTCAAAAAACAAGCGTCGGGGTGGGAGATCGAACTAAGGACCTCAACACCCACCCACCGTTGCCTTTACCACTCCACCACAACACAACTTGTGTCAACAAAGGAGCCCAGCTCTAGTTATACCAAATCCGCGACATAGATGGGCCTGGGCTTATGGCCCATAGCAAATATGTCTTTATAGTGAACAGTTTTAGGTAAAATAAAATGGGCTCCCCATAATTTCAACCCAAATATATTTTAAAGATATTTTTTTACAAACAACTAAACATATGTTTCAAGTAACATTAAAAATTGCATACAATGTCAGGACGAGATGATCCAAAAATCAAATTAGTTCATCCCTATAAGAAACATAACTTTTGTGTCGGTCAATTTTCTATTTTATTGAATTATTTTGAAAAACAAATGGTGTTTTCAAAATATGGTTAAAACAAAGGATGTGATTGTCGTAGGTTATGTTTGCAATCTTGCAAAAGTATTTGTGGATTTCTATTGAAATAACAACTTGTGCATCTAAAAATCATTTTTTTTAAAATAATGTGAAAACTATTAAGCACTTGTAGTACAAATTGGCCCCGCTTCCTGCTAAATCGACAAAACGCCATCAAAAATATGAAAAATACCTATAATAACTTACCATTGCAAGTAATTGGTCAATTTTGCATATAATATGTTCTATTATTTTTAGACATTGGGTTGATCCAGTTATCATGGTGAACTCTAGTAGTTGCTTCACAAAAAAAGTCTTTTTTACCATCTAAAAAATAGAAAATGACTTTTACGTGCAAATAAAATGAAAACTTCCTATACAAAAATTGTTTTTCATTCCGAGTCGAACACTTTTGCACAATATAGGATCATTTGAACAAACTATGCCATGATTCTGGCCACGACATCGGTCGTTTAGCTTAAAAGTCAAGAATCTTCATACATGGTAGCTCTTTCGTAGATATGGGTGGAATCTTGCGAAATTTTTTCTAGATCTCTGATAAAATAGTAAGTTGTGCACCTAAAAATATTTTTTACAAAAAATCATGAGCAAACTATGAAGCACTTGTAGTTCAAATTGGACCCACTTCCAGCTAAATCGGCAGAAAGTTACCAATTTTTTTGAAAATACCTACAAATTGTTTATTGTTCAACCAAGTACTGAATTTCAAAATATAAGTGGTCTACTATTTTTGGAAATTGTTTTGGTCTAATTTTCAAATCTAATTTTGGTAGCTCCTTCACAAAAACATTGATTTGTGGCACTCGGTAAATGAAAAATGACTTTTTCGTGCAAAGAAAATGAAAACTTCCTTCAGGAACATTGTTTGTCATTCTGAGTCGAACACATTTGTACAATATAGGATCATTTGTACAAACTATGTCATAATTGCGGCCATAACATTGGTAGTTTGACTTAAAAGTTAGGAATCTTCATACATGATGGCTCTGTTTTGGGAACACATTTTTAATTTTTTTTGTAATATTCCAAGTTTGTTATTTTTCTTTCGAACTAGGTCACATAACATTACACAATGCAAAGGTTTTCTAATTTTTGATTTTTTTTTGAATTTCTTATCACGGTTTTAAAAGGCGGTCAAAACGGTGAGTGCGACCGTTCTTAGATCGGGGTGGAATCTTCTAAAACTTTTAGTAGATCTATGATGAAATATCAACTTGTGCACCTAAAAATAATTTTTCCAAAAAAACATGAGCAAACTATGAAGCACTTGTAGTTCATATTAGGCCCGCTTCCAATTGAATTGGCAGAAAGTTGTCAAAAAATTAAAAAATACCTACAAATAAGTTATTGCTCAACCAAGTACTGAATTGTAAACCCTAAGTGGTCTACTATTTTTGGAAATTGTTTTGGTCTAATTTTCAAATCTAATTTTGGTAGCTCCTTCACAAAAACATCGATTTGTGGCACTCGGTAAATGAAAAATGACTTTTTTGTGCAAAGAAAATGAAAACTTCCTTCAGCAACATTGTTTGTCATTCTGAGTTGAACACTTTTGTACAATATAGGATCATTTGAACAAACTATGTCATAATTGCGGCCATAACATTGGTAGTTTGGCTTAAAAGTTAGGAATCTTCATACATGATGGCTCTGTTTTGGTAACACTTTTTTATTTTTTTGTAATATTCCAAGTTTGTTATTTTTCCTTCGAACTAGGTCACATAACATGACACAATGCAAAGGTTTTCTAATTTTTTGATTTTTTTTGAATTTCTTATCACAGTTTTAAAAGGCGGTCAAAATGGTGAGTGCGACCGTTCTTAGATCGAGGTGGAATCTTCTAAAACATTTTGTAGATCTATGATGAAATATCAACTTGTGCACCTAAAAATAATTTTTTCAAAAAAATATGAGCAAACTATGACGCACTTGTAGTTCATATTAGGCCCGCTTCCAACTGAATTGGCAGAAAGTTGTTAAAAAATTAAAAAATACCTACAAATAAGTTATTGCTCTACCAAGTGCTGAATTGTAAACCCTAAGTGGTCTACTATTTTTGGAAATTGTTTTGGTCCAATTTTGAAATCTAATTTTGGTAGCTCCTTCACAAAAACATCGATTTGTGGCACTCGGTAAATGAAAAATGACTTTTTCGTGTAAAGAAAATGAAAACTTCCTTCAGCAACATTGTTTGTCATTGTTTTTATTCTACAATTTTGTGCAATATATGTTCTTGTAATCATCCACAAACATTCTATTTTCCTTGTATTTTATTGCTGTTTATAAAAACAGAAATAGAGGTAGTCAATTGGATATTTGTTTTCAGCCAATCAGAGGACAGCATCAGACTACCCACGGATTGCCAAAGAAAGAAGCATCTCAACCGTAGAGATATCGATCGAACGCTCAAAAGATCACCGTGCGCCCACCAGATCTCCTCCCCGCATGGCCCCACCCCTGGATCGGACAAAAACATCTTTGGCGCAGAAACCCTAGCCAAATCCCTCTCCTGAGCGCCTCCTCCTCTTTCCCTTTCCTCCGCCTCCGTGCGCCGACTAGATCTCCTTGATACGTCTCCAACGTATCTATAATTTTTGATGCTACATGCTTGTTTATACACCATTTGCCTACTGTTTCATTACACTTCGTGGCACTTTTATACATTTCCCAGAACTAACCTATTAACAAGTCGCCACAGTGCCAGTTCCCTGTTTTCTGCTGTTTTTGTGTTTCCGAAGTGATACACAGGAAATATTCTCGAAATTGGACGAAACAAGTTCCTGAAGTCTTATTTTTCCCAGAAGCTTCCAGAGATCTGAAGAGGAGACGGAGTGGGGCCACGAGGGGGCCACACACCAGGGCAGCGCGGCCCAGGCCCTAGCCGCGGCCCCTACGTGTGAGACCGCCTCGGTCCACTTCTGACGATGCCCCTTCGCCTATAAAGACCCCCCAACGGAAAAAAACCTAAGTACCCGATCAATTTTCTAGAACACATCACGATCCGCCGCCGCCGTCGACCCGAAGATCGAGAGGGTCCAGAAGCTCTTCCCGGCACCCTGCCGGAGAGGGGAATCACCACCGGAGGTCTTCTTCATCGCCATGCTTGCCTCCAAAGCGATGAGTGAGTAGTCTACCTTGGACTATGGGTCCATAGCAGTAGCTAGATGGTTGTCTCGTCCACCATGTGCTTCATGTTTAGATCTCATGAGCTGCCCTACATGATTAAGATCACCGTTATGTAATTCTACATGTTTGGTTTGTTGGGATCCGATGAATATTGGTGTTATGATTGAGTTGCTATACTGAAATATATCTTATGTTATCTCTATGTTGTTTATGATCTTGCATGCTCTCCGTTGTTAGTAGCTATCTTGGCCGAGTAGTTGCTAGTGACTCCAAGAGGGGGTATTTTATGCTCGATAGTGGGTTCATGCCTCTATTTAATCTGGGGGAGTGACAGAAACCTCTAAGGTTGTAGATGTGCTGTTGCTACTAGGGAGAAAACAACATTCATATGCTCAAGGGCATATGCTTTGTTTACATTACACACTTTGCTTAATACAATTATCTGTTGTTCGCAACTTAATACTTGTGGAGTTCTCGGATTGATTCGCCACAAGTGGATTATTAGTCATAGATGCAGTTGGATGGCGGTCTATGTATTTTGTTGTAATGCCCAGAGTAAATCGCATAGTGATCTTCTTGACATATCACATTTATCTTTATTCTATCAATTGCCCAACTGTAATTTGTTTACCCAGCATGTGTTATTTATCTTATGGAGAGACACCACTAGTGAACTGTGGACCCTGGTGCTATTTCCATCATATTGCTATTACTTGTTTACTTTACTAGCACTGTTTACTTTACTCGCATACTTCTACTGCTTTCTACTCGATACGCTCATAACCTTTGTTTCAAGCAAACCGGTGAGATTGACAACCTCATCGCAAGTTGGGAGCAAAGTACTTGGTTGTGTTGTGTGCAGGTTCCGCGTTGCAGCTAGCAAGCAAAGCTTGGACGAGGCGCCATATATAAATTGTCCGAAGCTGTCGCAAACTAGCAAGCATCACCTACAGTCGTATTGCCCGCTCTTCTCCTGATTGATAAAACCTTGGTTTCTTAACTAAGGGAAAACTAGCTGCTATACTCATCACACCTTCCTCTTGGGGTTCCCAACGGGCTGGTCATTCACCACGCATCAAGCTAATTTTCTGGCGCCATTGCCGGGGAACGAAGAAGAAGAAGCTCCCACATCAACTACGCGCCAGCAACAAATTTTCTGGCGCCGTTGCCGGGGAAGAGTGGAAGACCTCTGCAAGGAGAGTTTTTCGCACACACATCCTTTACTTTGTTTTATAGTTTTGCTTTACTTTTATTTGCATCGTTTTATATCAAAAACCCAAAAAAATTAGAATCCTTGGTAGTTGTTATTTCTTTACTTTTAGTTCATCATGCTGTTCCCTAAGTACGTTCTGGAGGACCTCTTAGTAGGTAGTGGTTCAATTATTGGAAAAGATAACATTGAGGAGTTCTTTAATCACATTAGTATGCATAAGGAAGTTGAGGAAAAGTATTTGGTTGAGCTAGCTCCTAGTATTGAAGTTGCTTCTGCTTATTTAATTCACATGTTGGAAACTAGGTTTGCTAGTCTTAATCCTTTTATGCAATACATGTTCCTTAAGCTTCATGAAATTAAAGATCCTGAAAAGAAAGCTTTTATTTTGGAAGCTTTGCGCCTAGAATTTAAAGATGTCGTTATTGAAGCTAGAAAAGTTCTTAAACGTTTTAATAAACTCGGTTCACCTATAAAGGTTATTAGTACAAACGATGAAGGAGCCGAAATACCTATACCTAGCAAGTTCTTGGGATTGTGTGAAGCTTTCGAAAATAATTTTGACTGGATCTATCCCCAAAATCTTTTTAGTGATTTGAGTGAACCAAAGCGTGATCACAAAGGGGCTTCTAAAACATACGTAGATGAAATACAGTGCCTTATTGACAAAACTTCTGCAGTTGATCTTAATGCCCCTTCTGATGTTACTTGATTCGCAATTTTCTGCGCCTAGCTCAAAGGCGTTAAAGAAAAGCACTCTTGGGAGAAAACCCAATGTTTTATTTTCAGTACTTTTTCTTTTATTTGAGTCTTGGAAGTCATTACTACTGTAATGACCGCTCCTTATCCTTTTTATTTCATTGTTGTGCCAAGAGAAGCCTCTAATTTGAGTGAGGTAAAGATTTGGGGATGTTGCTGTCCTAAAACTGTTTTTGGTGCTGCACCGTAAAAATTCGTATAAATTCTTTGTATATCTTTTGGACCTGCGATTTCTTTTGCATATGCCCCAGGTTATATCCAAACTTTCGTTAGTTGAACACTTTTTGATTTGAGCAACAGAAAGCCCCTAAACAATTCTACCTTTGTCAGCTGTTCTGTTTTGACAGATTTCTGCCAATATTTGTGTTTACCGCTTTATCGCTTTATTTTGAGTTCTTTTGATCACGGAACTTTTGGGGAAGTTTCTATAGTAGTATATACTTTATATGTGGTGGTTTTGGGTTAAAACCTAAAGCAAAAAGAGGTTGATTATATGTTATGCTACACTAATGTTGCTAATAGATTTGTGTTTAGTTTTGTATGAAGGAAGTTTTCAAGTGTAGTGATTAGAGAATGATGAGATGAGTTGAAGAATGGACAAAAGCTCAAGCTTGGGGATGCCCATGCATCACCCTAAGAAATATCCAAGAAGTACAAGCGTCAAAGCCTGGGGATGCCCCCGAGGCACCCCTTCTTCATCGGCAAAAATCAGATCACCTTTCAAAACACTATATTTTTATTGATTCATGCACTATGTGTTTTTCTTGGAGCGTCAGTTGTTTTAGTTTTATTAGTTAGTTTAGTTTTGTTTGCTGCAATAAATGGTTGGACCCCAACAAATTTCCTTTGGAGGAGATGTACTCATTTTCATTTGCCAAGAACACTAAGTTTTTAACTCTTATCGTTCATCGAGTGTTCTTCTTTTTCTACTACTACTTTTTTTTTTCATTTTCACCTTGATTTGTGTTCAGATCTTCATATATTTGTGTATCAAGGTGTATTTTTGAAGGGTTTCGCAGCATAGTAAATCAAAAAAATTCCTACAGATGCGAACAAGAAAGCCAAGATCTAATCTAGGAGATGTAATCAACGAGAGAGATAGATGAGATCTTCATACCCTTGAAGAAATCGCACAGCGGAAACGTTCAACAGAACGTGGATGATGTAGTCGTACTAGCCGTCTCCTCCCCGCGATCCGATCCGATCCTACGCCGCAAGTGGCGGCGCCTCCGAGAGATGCACACGTACGGTGCAGCGACGTCTCCTCCTTCCTTGGTCCAGCAAGTATGGTGGAGAGATAGATTGGATCTGCAGCACGACGGCGTGGTGCTTATGGTGGAGAGTTTCTGCGGCAGGGCTTCGCCTACGCACAGTCGCGCGAGAGAGAGGTGGAGGGGCAGCAGTTGGCCGGCAGCTAGGGTTGGAGTAGAGGGAGGCTGCGCCCCTGCCCCTCCTTTTATGGGGGGCTGGCCGGCTGCCTTGGCCCCTCCTCCAAGTCCTAGGGCGGTGGCCTAGGGGGAAGAGTGGGGGGCAAGTTTCCCCCCTCCTTCTGGAAGGTTCCCTTAGGGTTTCCCCTAAGGGCTGGCCGGCTGGGCCTTAGGGGCCTTGTGCGCCTGGCCCAAAGTGGCCAGGACACTTCCCCTTAGGCCCACATAGGCCTCCGACAAGTGGGCCCACATTGGTCCCACTCCGGAACCTTCTAGAACCTTCCGGTACAATACCGATAAACTCCGAAACGATTCCGGAATCCAAAAACTGCTTTCCTTTATATGAATCTTATTCTCCGGACCATTCTGGAACCTCTCGTGATGTCCTGGATCTCATCCGAGACTCTGACCAAAAACTCATAAACCAATTATCCATTCTACTCTCAGCATCGATGCACGTTAAGTGTGTGACCCTACGGGTTTGAGAATATGCAGACATGATCTTCTATTAATAATCAACAGCGGGATCTGGAAACCCATATTGACTCCCACATATTCATCGATGATCATATCGGATGAACCACGATGCCAGGATTCAATTAATCCCGTATATGTATTCCCTTCGTCACGCGATATTTTACTTGCCCGAGATTCGATCGTCGGTATCACCATACCTAGTTCAATCTCGTTCACAGCAAGTACTTTACTCGTTCTATAATCCGATATCACTTTGTGATTAACTCCTTAACCACTTGTTTGCAAGCGGTGTTGATATTGATTACCGAGTGGGCCCAAAGTATATCTCTCCGACTCGGGAGGGACAAATTCCATCTCGATACATGCAACCGAACAAGTACTTTCTGATCACCTGAGAGACACCTTTATGATCACCCTCACATAGGATGACGTTTGATGACCTCAAAGCTTTCTTCCGATACTAGGGAGTTGTATTATCTCATGGTCTAAGGAATACAATACTTGACATAGGAAAAAGCTTCGCAAAGATGAACACGATGACACGATCTGATTGCTCTGCTTTATTTGGGTCTGTCCATCACATCATTCTCCTAATGACATGATCTCATTATTAATTGACAACTCATGTCTATGGTTAGGAAACCTTAACCATCATTAATCAATGAGCTAGTCTAGTAGAGGCGTACTAGGGACACGGTGTTGTTCATAAACCACACAAGTATTAATGTTTCCGCTTAATACAATTATAGCATGGAGTATAAACATTATCATGAACAAGAAATATGATAATAACAATATTATTATTGCCTCTAGGGCATATTTCCTTCAGTCTCCCACTTGCACTAGAGTCAATAATCTAGTTAATACTTGCGCCTTTAACACCTATGGCATTCCGGTGTTATTCATACGCGTTGCACGTGGTAAACCTTATCTACGGGTCTGACATTTTCAGGTCCGTTTGTATTTGCATATCTTTTGCGTCATCACGCATTACTCATCTTGACATGAGATGGCATCGTATAAACTTGGTCTTCTGGTGAGACCTTTGTATCTTAGCCGAGACTATGTTGTCACTATTGTCATACAATAGAACTACATAGTACTAGCACACTTAGAAAAATAGCGATATCCACCGTGCGTCGAAATACTCATTGGTCCGCACACATCGGTATGTATGATTTCCAATAAGTCCGTTGCTCGCTCCATTATTCCGGAGAACGGGTTTTTGATCATCTTGCCCATGAGGCATGGCTTGCACGTGTCAAATGATTCAAAATCAAGAGACTTCAAAAGTTCATCAGAATGGAGTTTCTTCATGCGTTTTACGCCAATATGACCTGGACGACAGTGCCACAAATAAGTTGGATTATCACTATCTACTTTGCATCTTTTATGCCGCTTCTAAAGCGATTATACACTTAGCCCTCGTTGCAGTGTCCGCCACAATATTAACATTGGAACTCATCCAAGTCATCATGGAACTTTCTTCCATCTTATTATGCCACCTTCTAACTCAAAACAAATAGCTTAAAAATTGAGATAAAATTTTACTTGTATGTGTGACAAAGCCAATGTAACTCATTGCAATGAACCATTTGTCACTTTTGCATACAGAACATATTCTTACTTCTTCGAAAGTGCATAAGAATATCTTTACTATTGTCCAATGATCATCATATGAATGATATAACCTTTAGAGCATTGGATACATCTGGATCTACATATCATGGTATACAAGATTGATAAAATCATTCTTGTGGTTTCACTCATCAAGTGTCAAAACAATTGATTCTTGCTCCAACCTCTTCCATGCAACAAGAACCGTTCTTATTGTTTCCATATTGAACAAATTCAATATTTCATCTATGTACTCTGGCAAAACTATATTAGTGCCTCAATCTATCTGCATAGACATTGATGCTTAATATTTTGGTTTTACCTAAGTCTTTCATCAAAAACTAATTTTAATGAAAACTTAACAATATCAACAAAAACACATAATTTCCAATGAACGATATGTTATCTACATAAAGCATTAGAAATATGTCTTAGCGCTCCCACTTACTTTCTTGTAAATACAAGCATCTTCAAATATCTTGATGAAATTAACACTTTAACATTTTCATCATTGCAGATTCCAACTTCGCTATGCTTTCTTCTACCATAGAAGTTTGCATACATATCTAGCAACCTTTGAATCAACAAAACCCATTGGGTCATGTCAGTTACACGTCCTTGGTGTGCATTCCGGTAGAGGAACGTTGTTTCGTTTATTCAACTATCATATCTCAATATGTAATTGTTGCTAGAATAATTCATATGACGAAGTCAGGGCCCATCATCGCTTCTTTGTATATTGTTGGTTACTATTATCTAATAATATCTCATCCTCAAATCTTACTATTTGATTACGACCAACTTGGTTAAATAGGAACTTCGATGTCGTGACTACAACATGTTGTAGACGCGTGAGCTATGAATGTAGTTGCCGCTTCCAGAACATTTTCCGGTGCTGCGCTACTCTAATCATCTTGCTCGGATTCAATAACCTCATCAAGTTCTATCTTCCTCCCACTTAAACCTTTCGCGAGAAACTCCTTCATAAGAAATTCACTTCTTTTAGTGACAATCACTATGTGTTTGGGTTCATAATAGAAGGAATACCCATCGACATTCTTTGGGATAACCTACAAAGACTTACTAATCTGATTTTGGTTGTAAACATTTTACACATATGCCTTGCAAACCAAAATTCAAGAAAAGACAGCTATAACTTGTATGGTGTCATTTCAGCGGATTATGAAGGTGCTCTATTCAGTGAAAAGCGGTAGTCTCTAAAGCATAATCCACAAATTATATTGGTAGTTTTATTTCATCATTGATCTAACCACGTCAAACAAGGTTTGATTACATCCATCGAAAACTCCATACTCTTATGGTGTTTATCACGATGCAAGTTTGTGGAACAATTCCTCTAACTCTTAGATGCTTGCTAAACTTGTAACTCAAATATTCTTCTTTATGATCCAATCATAAAAACTTGAATTTTTCTTGTTACCATAATTTCCACTTCATAAATTGAACAATTTCAATTGTTTCATACTTCTATCTTATCGAGTAGATATACCATACATCCATTCGAGTCATTGATGAAATAGAAAATACACCATGATTGACTTCACACCATGGACTACATACATCAACATGTACGATCTCCATTTAGTTAGTCGCTTGTTCTGTCCATGGCCCATGAACGGAGTTTAATCATCTTTAGGAAAAGTCTCACAAGCGTCAATCAATTCAAAATCAAATGACTCGAAAATCTATCAATATAGAATTTCTTTCATGTTTTGTTTCCAATATGACTTAAACGGCGGTGTCATATATAAGTGAAATTTGTTTTGTCTTGCGACCTTTAGCATCAGTGTTATAAATGTCTATTTCACCAACAAGATAATAATAATCTATCCATCGATTATGGAAGACGGTAATAATTTGAACAACCATTGCTCTCATAATACTAGAACAAAATAACAATTATTAAGTTCTTACCATATCTAGAAGGCTAGGTTTTATGCCGACGAGAAGCACAATAACACTTTTATTTGTATCTCGACATGCATCATTACCATATTCTTTTACTAGTTACTTAGGCCATTGTACTTCTTGTATTGTGTTGCTTTGTATGACATTTCATACCAACAAATCAGTATCGAATACCCAAGCATTACATTGTTAACGAGCAAAAGAATTCATCTATAACATGTATATCATTTATATACCTGAGCTGGACAATTCCAGTCTTTTCCTTTTTCTACCAAATAATTTTGCAGATCCTATTTTAGCATTTCCTCTCTTTTTAGAAGAATCTATCGACATCAATAGTGGCGTCAATCACATAGTCCAAAGGATTTTTAGTCAAATACTAATAGCCTTGGATTTTGCACTTTGAAGTGGATCGCCATCATCATATGATTGGTATTCTTCCAGATTCCATTCTTTAGTATTCTTTTGGTATAGCAAAACAATTTAGCCGATACCTTTTCATTCGTCCTATCATGACATCTTTCATGATGAAACTACTATAGCTTATAAGGATGAATGCAAGTATAATATTAGTTCCCAAACTTTTGGGTGATCGGGACGCCTAGCATCTTCAATCTTCGCATATAGTCATACAATATGATCATATGTTCTTTTACTAAATTATACTTCATCATTTTGCAAACAATCAAAGTCTTAGATATCAAATATCTTTCACTTCTTATTTGTTTCTGAAACAATTCTTTTAGCTCAATGATCACTTTGATTCTCAAACAATTTTGAAGATCAATTTATCATGAAGGCAAACATATGATCTTTAGATACTAAACTTGAATCGTTGCTCTTAGATTAATACAATTTATTAAATCGTATGGAGCAAGCAAGGTTTGCTAAAGTTTGCAATAGGACTTAATCTTTAGTCTTGACATTCTAACTAAACGGCACTAGACCGAAAAGTGATTATCCAGAATTCTATAGTTCTTTTAACTCAGTTAAGCTAAGTGTCGGTGGAAAATGGTGCCAAAGACTACAACGACTTATGCAAATACAACAAGATTTAGTTCAAGATAATTAGTTCAAGTTAATCAAATTACTAATGAACTCCCACTAAATTCAACATCCCTCAAAGTTGTTTAGTGAAGCATGATCCAAATTCACTACACTGAGACCGATCATCACGTGAATGATGTAGCTTTAATGGTGAACATCAACATGTTGATCATATCATCCATATGACTCATGCTTGACCTTTCGGTCCATGTGTTTTGAGGCTATGTCTGTACATGCTAGGCTCGTCAAGTCAAACCCAAGTATTTCCGCGTGTGCAAAACTGGCTTGCACCCGTTGTATGTGAACGTAGAGTTTATAGCACCCGATCATCACGAGATGCTTCAAAACAACGAACTTTCGCAACGGTGCATACATGGGGAGAACACAATTTTATCTTGATCTTTAAGTGAGGAATCATCTTATAATGCTACCGTCGCGATCAAAGCATAATAAGATATATAAAAGGATAAACATCACATGCATATAATTTTATGTGACATGGTATAGCCAATCTCCGCGCAATGATCTCCATCTTGTGCGCACCGGCATGATTTCCATCACTCCACCATGATTGCCTCCACCACGAATAGCAACTACAACTATTGCTAACTACTTAGCGATAAAGTAAAGCTATTACATGGCGTATAAGAAGTTGACACGCAGGTCATACACAATTATAAAGACAACCATATGGCTCCTGCCGGTTGTGAACTCATCGACATGCAAGTCGTGAAAGATTACAAAAACATGATCATTGCATACATCTCAATTCATACACATCATGTCTTGGGCCATACCATATCACAAAACACTCCCTGCAAAAACAAGTTAGACACCTCTACTTTGTTGTTGCATGTTTTACGTGGCTTATGGGAGTAACGAGCTAAGAACGATTCTTACCTACGAAAAGCCACAACGGTGATATTATGGTTGCTAACATCCGTTGTAAATCCCATGACTACTATAGTGAGAGAAACTGGCATCCACCAGCCGCATGTGTGGAACAAGCCACACGTCAAGTGCGGAGCCGGTCTCGCGAACGAGGTCGCGTAAAGTTGGCTTGGACCGCTTCGATCTCACTATGCCGCGCCATAAGAAATACACAACATAGAGGTTTGCAACAGAAAACATCAACGCCCACAACAAGCATGTTGCGTTCTACTCGTGAAACACATCTACGCATAGATCTAGCTCTGATACCACTGAAGGGTTTCGCAGCATAGTAAATCAAAAAAATTCCTACGGATGCGAACAAGAAAGCCAAGATCTAATCTAGGAGATGTAATCAACAAGAGAGATAGATGAGATCTTCATACCCTTGAAGAAATCGCACAGCGGAAACGTTCAACAGAACGTGGATGATGTAGTCGTACTAGCCGTCTCCTCCCCGCGATCCGATCCGATCCTACGCCGCAAGTGGCGGCGCCTCCGAGAGATGCACACGTACGGTGCAACGACGTCTCCTCCTTCCTTGGTCCAGCAAGTATGGTGGAGAGATAGATTGGATCTGCAGCACGACGGCGTGGTGCTTATGGTGGAGAGTTTCTGCGGCAGGGCTTCGCCTACGCACAGTCGCGCGAGAGAGAGGTGTAGGGGTAGCAGTTGGCCGGCGGCTAGGGTTGGAGTAGAGGGAGGCTGCGCCCCTGCCCCTCCTTTTATGGGGGGCTGGCCGGCTGCCTTGGCCCCTCCTCCAAGTCCTAGGGCGGCGGCCTAGGGGGAAGAGTGGGGGGCAAGTTTCCCCCTCCTTCTGGAAGGTTCCCTTAGGGTTTCCCCTAAGGGCTGGCCGGCTGGGCCTTAGGGGCCTTGTGCGCCTAGCCCAAAGTGGCCAGGACACTTCCCCTTAGGCCCACATAGGCCTCCGACAAGTGGGCCCACGTTGGTCCCACTCCAGAACCTTCTAGAACCTTCCGGTACAATACCGATAAACTCTGAAACGATTTCGGAATCAAAAAACTGCTTTCCTTTATATGAATCTTATTCTCCGGACCATTCCGGAACCTCTCGTGATGTCCTGGATCTCATCCGAGACTCCGACCAAAAACTCATAAACCAATTATCCATTCTATCCTAGCATCGATGCACGTTAAGTGTGTGACCCTACGGGTTCGAGAATATGCAGACATGATCTTCTATCAATAATCAACAGCGGGATCTGGAAACCCATATTGACTCCCACATATTCATCAATGATCATATCGGATGAACCACGATGCCAGGATTCAATTAATCCCGTATATGTATTCCCTTCGTCACGCGATATTTTACTTGCCCGAGATTCGATCGTCGGTATCGCCATACCTAGTTCAATCTCGTTCACAATAAGTACTTTACTCGTTCTGTAATCCGATATCATGTTGTGATTAACTCCTTAACCACTTGCTTGCAAGCGGTGTTGGTATCGATTACTGAGTGGGCCCAAAGTATATCTCTCCGACTCGGGAGGGACAAATTCCATCTCGATACATGCAACCCAACAAGTACTTTCTGATCACCTGAGAGACACCTTTATGATCACCCTCACATAGGATGACGTTTGATGACCTCAAAGCTTTCTTCCGATACTAGGGAGTTGTATTATCTCATGGTCTAAGGAATACAATACTTGACATAGGAAAAAGCTTCGCAAAGATGAACACGATGACACGATCTAATTGCTCTGCTTTATTTGGGTCTGTCCATCACATCATTCTCCTAATGACATGATCTCATTATTAATTGACAACTCATGTCTATGGTTAGGAAACCTTAACCATCATTAATCAATGAGCTAGTCTAGTAGAGGCGTACTAGGGACACGGTGTTGTTCATAAACCACACAAGTATTAATGTTTCCGCTTAATACAATTATAGCATGGAGTATAAACATTATCATGAACAAGAAATATGATAATAACAATATTATTATTGCCTCTAGGGCATATTTCCTTCAATTTTTGCCTCTGATCTTTATTGGTTTGCATCAAAAGAGGTGTCTTTAAAAATTTCAAATGGTGTTGGAAAAGAGAAAAAGCTTTATGCAAAAAATTGGTACAAGAAGGAGCTTGTGTAGACTGCGGCTTAGGCTTTTTCATGTCGTGCTTGATGTCTTTTTGATAGTATGCTTAGTGGTTTTGCTGTAGCATGACTTGTCTCAAATAACTGAGATTGCTTAACGAGCCTTTGAAAAAAATCATGCGTTGTTTTAATTATTTGGAAGCATTATTTTGGTTTTCTCCTTAATGCTTTATTTGGGTTGACTTGGCGCATGCTCACACATGTTAGACTCTTACAAAGTTGCCAATAGCCTCTATGATCATTTAGTTTTTGACTTTTGATGCCATCTTATGCTTCTTTTAATGTTGCTTTGTCGCTTTGCATGATTATGGCCATTATTGCTCTCTTAGTTGGTCGCTCCCAGTCTTTTGCTAGCCCTCGCCTTGTACTGAGTATGAGCTCTACTCGTGCATCCAACTCCTAAAAACCAAGTTTGCCAAAGTGTCCACCATACATACCTACTAGAAATTTGCCATTCCAAGTAAATTTGACTTGCTTTTATTTTCTCTTCAAATTAAACTCTTACCAGTGTTATGCGAAAATTGGTTAGTAAAGCTCTCACGAACCGGAAGGCACACTTTACTTTTTCCTGTTCTTTAAAATTTGACATTGTGGTCTCTTATGTTGAGTTGTTATGCTTGCAAGTTGTATGTTGGATTCTAGCCCATCCATGCTGTCATGGGGCAAGCTTTCAACATTGCACTTCTTATTTGAGTTGATATCGTGATCTTTTGTTTATGGATGCCCCCGGTGTGAAATGAATTGGGAATCTTGTGGGGATCATGGAGTTTGTATATGTGTTAGGGAAACGCCGGGCCGCCAATCTAAGCCATGCATAATTCATGCTGGAAATTTGCAGCATACCCATGGTGGACATTCGACGACGCATCTCACAATAAAAAGCTAAACAAATGGCAAATAAAAGAGATGTCGAGGTGTTCATTGTCTGCTTGTCCTATCATTTTGATGTGGGCTTGTTCCATGTCATCGGGCACAGAGGTACCCCGTTGGCGGTTCTCGATGATACGTGTATACTTACAATGACAAGAGCCTTGCTTGGGACTATAAGTAAAATAGCATGAGGTTTGGGTACTCGTATTCACGGGACACGAGGTTTTCAACTTATGATTTGTCAAGCATATGCATCATAATTGTTCTCGCATTAACTTTAACCATTCAAGATGCTTATGATGGGGGCAATGAGAGCTCAAAGCCGGTAAGTAACATAATTTTTGAAGGTCTATAAAACGTGCAATCACTGCTTCCCTCTGCGAAGGGTCTTTCTTTTACTTTTATGTTGAGTCACCACCTTCTTTCTTTATGCACCATAAGAGAGCAAAGTTGTCATTCTTAGTATAATGTGCATTGTCCCAAAGTTTTCATTGATTGATTCATATTGTTGGTTTCACTTGTTCTTAAATTATTTGTATCTAGTCGCCCTCTTAAACTTGAAGGTGTCCTATGCATTTATGTTTTGCTCTCTTTGAAGGACAAGCTAAAAACCATTTGTATGTTTTTCCTTATGATTTGAACACACATTTGACTTTCATTGTTTCATTTTCATGATCTTTTGTTTGTGTTCAATTTCATGTTTACAACATGGTTGCTAATTTTCTATTGTCAAGATTATATCTTCATGCCCATGTTTTAAGTTCTTATGATCCCAGCTCACAAATGCTTACATATATGATCAAGACTGTGTAGGTGCATGTCACCTCAAAAATTATTCTTTTGTTATCACTTACCTACTTGAGGACGAGCAGGAGTTAAGCTTGGGGATGCTTGATACGTCTCCAACGTATCTATAATTTTTGATGCTCCATGCTTGTTTATACACCATTTGCCTACTGTTTTGTTACACTTCGTGGCATTTTTATGCATTTTCCGGAACTAACCTATTAACAAGTCGCCACAGTGCCAGTTCCCTGTTTTCTGCTGTTTTTGTGTTTCAGAAGTGATACACAGGAAATATTCTCGGAATTGGACGAAACAAGTTCCTGAAGTCTTATTTTTCCCGGAAGCTTCCAGAGATCCAAAGAGGAGACGGAGTGGGTCCACGAGGGGGCCACACACCAGGGCGGTGCTGCCCAGGCCCTGGCCGTGCCCCCTATGTGTGAGACCGCCTCGGTCCACTTCTGATGATGCCCCTTCGCATATAAAGACCTCCCGACGGAAAAAACCTAAGTACCCGATCAATTTTCCAGAACACATCGCGATCCGCCGCCGCCGTTGACCCGAAGATCGGGAGGGTCCAGAAGCTCTTCCCGGCACCCTGCGGGAGAGGGGAATCACCACCGGAGGTCTTCTTCATCGCCATGCTTGCCTCCGGAGCGATGAGTGAGTAGTCTACCTTGGACTATGGGTCCATAGCAGTAGCTAGATGGTTGTCTCCTCCACCATGTGCTTCATGTTTAGATCTCATGAGCTGCCCTACATGATTGAGATCACCGTTATGTAATTCTACATGTTTGGTTTGTTGGGATCCAATGAATATTGGTGTTATGATTGAGTTGCTATACTGAAATATATCTTATGTTATCTCTATGTTGTTTATGATCTTGCATGCTCTCCATTGTTAGTAGCTATCTTGGCCGAGTAGTTGCTAGTGACTCCAAGAGGGGGTATTTATGCTCGATAGTGGGTTCATGCCTCTATTTAATCTGGGGGAGTGACAGAAACCTCTAAGGTTGTAGATGTGCTGTTGCTACTAGGGAGAAAACAACATTCATATGCTCAAGGGCATATGCTTTGTTTACATTACACACTTTGCTTAATGCAATTATCTGTTGTTCGCAACTTAATACTTGTGGAGTTCTCGGATTGATTCACCACAAGTGGATTATTAGTCATAGATGCAGTTGGATGGCGGTCTATGTATTTTGTTGTAATGCCCAGAGTAAATCGCATAGTGATCTGTTACGACCCTGCCAGCTACACCATCGTCGAGTACAGCTAAGGAGCAGGCGGCAGACAACCATCCACCGCCTAGGCGAAGCGACAGGACTAGGAGGCCCAATCCACGTTACATGTGAGTAGTCTGGGTGCGTATATATCCTGGGGTTGGGACCCGCTTGTAAGGTGTGGAATGTGTAATCGGCCGGTGGCCTCTCTCTCGGATCCCCTTCCTCCTCTCCTCTCCTCGAACCCTAGACTCTGAGGGGAATTGAACCCGATCTGTACCTTGTCAAGCTGTTATCGAAGAGGGATCGTAACAATCTGGTATTAGAGCCGTTCCGCCGCTGCCACCACCAAATTTTTCTTCTTATTCCACCCCAATCTGGCCGGTCGTTATCCTTCCATCATCCTCACTCGTCGTGGCAAGGCAGCCGCCATGGATGATCAAGCCAAGCTCCTCGCTGATCTCACGGCCGCGGTGTCCTCCATGAACGCCAAGCTCGACGACATCCACCCCGCGGTGCTGGATCTCCATACCTGGAAGCCCTCGATCGAGCAATCGGTTGAATCACTCCGTGTTGAGGTCGGCGCTCTCTGGGTTCGCGTCTCTGAGCGACGACCACCGTCGTCGTCTTCGCCCCGCGACGCGCTCCCTCCGCTACTGCCGCGACCGGTGGACGCACCTTCGACCTCTACTACAACACCTCCGAAACCAGCGGCCGCACACGCGGGTACGCTGGATCTGGGTGGCGACGGCCACGGGCAACTCGGCCACCGCGACGCATCGAGCGCACGGGGTGATCAGTTCGGTGATCCTCGGATCTCGAACGATGCCCCGGTCAAGGGTACGTATTCTATTACCTACCCCGGCTGCGATCCGTCTGAATTTGCTCGCGGGTTTGGATCTCATCGTTTTCCCCCACCGCCGCGTGTGGATTTTCCACTCTTCGATGGTGATAATCCCCGCGCCTGGCGTCTCAAATGCGAAGCATATTTCCAAGTGTGTTCTATGCATCCCGATACCT
The DNA here is from genome assembly GCA_007115705.1 of Dactylis glomerata. Lineage (NCBI taxonomy): Eukaryota > Viridiplantae > Streptophyta > Magnoliopsida > Poales > Poaceae > Dactylis > Dactylis glomerata. The sequence goes on from QXEO01000531.1 coordinate 8,809,211, forward strand.
GGGTCAATTGTGCCGCGATGTATTTCATCGATGGTGCTCTGTCCTGGTTGCAATCTTCTCAAGCCCATTTGCACTTTCCCGTTTGGAAGGATTTCGCATCTGCTATTTGTGCTCAATTTGGCCGGGCGGATTTTCAGCATCATTTGCGGCTATTCAACAAACTACGTCAAACTGGCACAGTAGCGGAATACGCCAGCAAATTCAACGAACTGATGTATAATCTTACTGCACACCACAATTCATGGGAACCTGCATATTTTGTCACTCATTTCGTCGATGGTTTGCATCGTGATATTCGTGCTGCTGTGGTTTTGCACCAACCTCTCGATCTTGATGCTGCCGTGGACCTTGCATTGTTGCAGGAAGGCGTGCTGGAGTCCTACCGCCAAGACCACAGGCGATCGGATTTTTCTCCGATGCCACGAGCTCTTCCTCGGGGCGCCCTGCCTCTACCTCCACCACCGTCTCCACCAGCTCCTCCGGCGGCACCTCGCGCGTAGGACTTACGGCGCCCAGCGACGCAAGGGCCCGTGTCTGTCGACGACAAGCTCGCTGCACTGCGCGCGTACCGCAAGGCGCGCGGTCTCTGCTTCACCTGCGGCGATCGTTGGAGCCGTGATCACCGTTGCGGCCCGTCAGTGCCTCTACATGTTGTCGAAGAGCTGCTTGCCCTGGTGCAAGTTGAGGAGGAGTCAGACTTGCCGCCTGAGCAATCGGACAACATTCCGAAGCTAGAGCAATTGATGCATATCTCTCAAGCAGCAGCTGAAGGCAGTCAGGCAGCTACCACTATGCGTTTACAAGGATGGATTCAGCAACAGGAAGTTATTATGCTCATTGATTCTGGCAGCTCTCACACGTTCGTGAGCTCTACTCTGGCTGAGCGCCTACAGATCCCACGGCGTCCCATTCCACCATTGCGTGTCAAAGTTGCTAACGGCGGTTTGATGCACTGTGGCACTGAACTTCCTAACTGTGAATGGTGGACTCAAGGCTACCATTTCCATACAAATTTCAAAGTCCTTCCTCTGGGGTCTTATGATATCATCCTGGGATATGATTGGCTCAAAGCCAATAGTCCTATGACGATTGATTGGAGCGCACAATGCATGTCATTTCAATCAGAAGGCCAAGATGTCAAACTGTCTGGTATTCAGTTCGACACCACACAATGTGCATTGCTTACCCAGGAGCAACTGCAGTCTCTCATCCTGAAATCTCGAGTGTCTAGCATCGTGCAGCTTTGTCTCATGAAACCTGACAACCTGGCAGCAGATAGCCCTCTCCCGGATGCTGCTGTTACCTTGCTGACCGAGTTTGAGATACTTTTCGAAGAACCCAGTGGCCTTCCACCTCGGCGTAGCTTTGATCATGCTATTCCACTGATGCCTGGTGCACGACCGGTGAATCTGCGCCCTTATCGATACAACCCAGCTCAGAAAGACGAGATAGAGAAGCGGATAAAGCAGATGTTGGCTCAGGGTATCATTCAGTTCAGCACCAGCCCTTACTCATCTCCAGTTTTGCTTGTGCTCAAGAAAGATTTGACCTGGAGGTTTTGTGTGGATTTTCGTCAACTTAATGCCCTGACAATCAAGAACCGCTACCCCTTACCAGTCATTGAGGAACTGCTTGACGAGCTCTCAGGCAGCTGTCTGTTTACCAGCCTGGACTTGCGAGCCGGCTATCATCAAATTCGCATGCGACTAGAGGATGAACACAAGACAGCATTCAAGACGCATGACGGGCATTATGAATTCAAAGTCATGGCTTATGGTCTGACAAATGCTCCTGCAACCTTCCAGGGCCTCATGAACACTATTCTGCAACCACTCTTGCGCAAAGGAGTGTTGGTTTTCATTGATGACATTCTAATCTATAGCTCTGATTTGGCAACTCACCTGCAGCTGTTGCGTCAAGTGTTCACCATTCTAGCTCAGCATCAGTTAAAAATCAAACGCAGCAAGTGTAAATTTCTGCAAAACAAGTTGATCTACCTCGGCCATGAAATCAGCGCAGCTGGTGTTTGCACAGATGCTAAGAATATTTCTGCTGTGGAAAAATGGCCTCTGCCCGCAAATGTGAAGGAGGTGCGTGGATTTCTGGGCTTAGCCGGCTACTACCGCAAGTTCGTGTGCAATTTTGGGATCCTTTGTCGCCCATTGACTGATCTCTTGAAGAAGCACGTCGTGTTCCGCTGGACGGAACTGGAACAAGCAGCCTTTGCGGCTCTGAAGCAAGCACTGACGACAGCACCTGTTTTGGCACTCCCGGACTTCACCCAGATGTTTGAAATTGAAACTGATGCTTCTGATCATGGCATTGGTGCAGTTCTGCTGCAGAACAAACACCCTCTCTCCTTCCTGAGCAAGGCATTGGGGCCACGAACCAGCATGCTCTCTACCTATGAGAAAGAAGCGCTGGCAATCATCATGGCTGTCGATCACTGGCGTGCCTATCTGCAACCTGCTGAATTTCTTATACACACAGACCAGAAAAGCTTGATTCACTTGGAAGACCAACGCATCTCTACTCCTTGGCAGCAAAAGGTGATGGTTAAACTTCTGGGCTTGCGCTATCGTATTGTCTATAAGAAAGGGCCGGACAACCGCGCAGCTGATGCTCTCTCTCGCTGCCCTCAGCCTGCCCATGGTGAGTTAGCGGCCATCTCTGTGTGTTTACCGCTGTGGCTAGAAGAGATTCAACTCGGCTACAAAGCTGATCCACGGGCCCAGAAACTTCTTGGCCAACGCACTCGTGATCCACCTGAAGGGCCTAGTGAGTTTCAGGTCGATGATGGGATTCTCAAGTTACATGGCCGTATCTGGGTGGGGCGCAACGAGCCTCTCCAACTCAAGATCCTGCAAGCATTGCATACAAGTGCAGTGGGTGGACACTCTGGTGTCACTGTGACCTATCGTCGGGCTCGCACACTTTTCGCCTGGCCAGGTCTGAAGAAACAAGTGCAAGCATTCGTGGACTCTTGTGCCATTTGCAAGCAAGCTAAATCTGAGCGTGTCCGCTATCCCGGGCTGCTGGAACCATTGCCCATCCCTCCTCACACCTGGCATACAGTCACGATGGATTTCATCGAGGGACTACCTCGATCGTCTGGCTACAACTGTGTTCTCGTGGTTGTCGACAAGCTTTCTCGGTACGCTCACTTCATTCCCCTGGCACACCCTTTCACTGCTTTCCAAGTGGCGCAAGCCTACATGCTTCAGGTGTACAAGCTCCATGGCCTGCCGGTCGCCATCGTCTCTGATCGTGACAAAGTGTTCACCAGCAATCTCTGGCGGGAACTATTCAAATTGTCTCAGACCCAGCTCCAAATGAGTTCTGCCTACCACCCTCAGACGGACGGCACTACCGAACGCGTGAACCAGTGCCTCGAAACTTACCTCCGGTGCTTTACACATGCTTGCCCAACCAAGTGGATGACCTGGCTGCACCTCGCTGAATTCTGGTATAATACTTCTCCACACTCAGCGCTTGGCACCTCTCCTTTCGAAGTGCTTTATGGCCATAGTCCACGCCACTTTGGCATCATTGATCCAGCATCTTGCCCGGTGCCGGAGCTGTCTGAATGGTTGCATGATCGAGCTGATACCATGACCCTTCTGCAACACCATCTCCGGCGAGCGCAGCAGCGTATGAAGATGACAGCTGACCGGAAGCGCTCAGACCGGGAATTCAGTGTCGGCGACTGGATATATCTCAAGATGCAGCCATATGTCCAACGGACTCTGGCAACTCGTGCTAACCCCAAATTAGCGTTTCGTTATTTTGGCCCCTTTCAGGTGCTGGCCCGAGTCGGCGGTACGTCGTACAAACTCCAGCTACCGGAGTCCTGCAAGATCCACCCTGTGATCCACGTCTCCCAGCTTCGCCAAGCTGTGCCCCCGTCCGCGGAGGTCCTTCAAGAACTGCCACCTGATGCTGTTTCGTCACCGACTCCCGCCAAGACCCTGCGCACTCGTCTCTACCAGCGCGGTGGCGAAACGCGCACCCAAGTCCTCGTCCAGTGGACTGACCAACCTCCCTCGCTGGCGACCTGGGAAGATCAGGGCGAACTCCTGCACCGTTTTCCGGATGCCTCAGCTTGGGGACAAGCTGATTCTCAACCCGGGGGGAATGTTACGACCCTGCCAGCTACACCATCGTCGAGTACAGCTAAGGAGCAGGCGGCAGACAACCATCCACCGCCTAGGCGAAGCGACAGGACTAGGAGGCCCAATCCACGTTACATGTGAGTAGTCTGGGTGCGTATATATCCTGGGGTTGGGACCCGCTTGTAAGGTGTGGAATGTGTAATCGGCCGGTGGCCTCTCTCTCGGATCCCCTTCCTCCTCTCCTCTCCTCGAACCCTAGACTCTGAGGGGAATTGAACCCGATCTGTACCTTGTCAAGCTGTTATCGAAGAGGGATCGTAACATGATCTTCTTGACATATCACGTTTATCTTTATTCTATCAATTGCCCAACTGTAATTTGTTTACCCAGCATGTGTTATTTATCTTATGGAGAGACACCACTAGTGAACTATGGACCCCGGTCCTATTTCCATCATATTGCTATTACCTGTTTACTTTACTCGCACTGTTTACTTTACTCGCATACTTCTACTGCTTTCCACTCGATACGCTCATAACCTTTGTTTCAAGCAAACTGGTGAGATTGACAACCTCATCGCAAGTTGGGAGCAAAGTACTTGGTTGTGTTGTGTGCAGGTTCGGCATTGCAGCTAGCAAGCAAAGCTTGGACGAGTCCATATATAAATTGTCCGAAGCTGTCGCAAACTAGCAAGCATCACCTACAGTCATATTGCCCGCTCTTCTCCTGATCGATAAAACCTTGGTTTCTTAACTGAGGGAAAACTAGCTGCTATACTCATCACACCTTCCTCTTGGGGTTCCCAACGGGCTGGTCATTCACCACGCATCACTCCTCCCAACCCTAGCTCTCACCCCAGATCCGCCACCGCCCACCCTTCCCATCCGCCCCGGTGCTCATGCATCTGCCTGGCCGCACGCGCCATCACGCCTCCTCTCCCTCCTCACCTTTTTTCGGTGGCGTTGTGCCATTCACAGACGCCAGGCCTCCCACATGCCCAACCATCAGGCGATGCAAGATCCGGCGTCAGGCGACCTCCCACATGTGCAGCCGTCGCCAAGGCCACGCCCGTCGACGCCAAGGCCACGCCCGATGACGCCAAGGCCACGCCCGACGACGCCAAGGCCACGCCCGACGACGCCAAGGCCACGCCCGATGATGCTAAGGCCACGCGAGATCTACGCGGTGATGTGGGAGACAAGCCACCTACATGGATGACCGCGAGCGGCGGCTGATATGTCTCAAACGTATCCATAATTTTTGATGCTCCATGCTTGTTTTTACACCATTTGCTTAGTGTTTCGTTACACTTCGTGGCACTTTTATACATTTTCCGGAACTAACCTATTAACAAGTCGCCACAGTGCCAGTTCCCTGTTTTCTGCTATTTTTGTGTTTCAGAAAAGTTACACAGGAAATATTCTCGGAATTGGACGAAACCAAAGCCAGTCGCCCAGAATATCACCGAAGCTTCTAGAGAACCGAAGAGGAGACGGAGTGGGGCCACAAGGGCCCCACACAACAGGGCGGCGCGGCCTGGCCCCTGGCCGCGCCCCCTACGTGTGAGGTCACCTCGGCCCACTCCTGATGATGCCCCTTCGCCTATAAAGACCCCCCGACGGGAAAAACCTAAGTACCCGATCACTTTTCCATAACACATCGCGATCCGCTGCCGCCATCGACCCGAAGATCGGGAGGGTCCAGAAGCTCTTCCTAGCACCCTGCCAGAGAGGGGAATCGCCACTGGAGGTCTTCTTCATTGCCATGCTTGCCTCCGGCGCGATGAGTGAGTAGTCTACCTTGGACTATGGGTCCATAGCAGTAGCTAGATGGTTGTGTTCTCCACCATGTGCTTCATGTTTAGATCTCATGAGCTACCTTACATGATTGAGATCACCGTTATGTAATTCTACATGTTTGGTTTGTTGGGATCCGATGAATATTGGTGTTATGATTGAGTTGATGTACTGAAATTTATCTTATGTTATCTCTATGTTGTTTATGATCTTGCATGCTCTCCGTTGTTAGTAGCTATCTTGGCCGAGTAGTAGCTAGACTCCAAGAGGGGGTATTTATGCTCGATAGTGGGTTCATCCCTCTATTTAATCTGGGGGAGTGACAGAAACCTCTAAGGTTGTAGATGTGATGTTGCTACTAGGGGGAAAACAACATTCATATGCTCGAGGGCATATGCTTTGTTTACATTACACACTTTGCTTAATGCAATTATCTGTTGTTCGCAACTTAATACTTGTGGAGTTCTCGGATTGATTCGCCATAAGTGGATTATTAGTCATAGATGCAGTTGGATGGCGGTCTATGTATCTTGTTGTAATGCCCAGAGTAAATCTCATAGTGATCCTCTCATCATATGCACGATGTCTTTATTCTATCAATTGCCCAACTGTAATTTGTTTACCCAGCATGTATTATTTTATCTTATGGAGAGACACCACTAGTGAACTGTGGACCCTGGTCCTATTTCCTTCATATTGCTATCACCTGTTTAATTTACTTGCACTGTTTACTTTACTCGCATATTATTACTATTTTCCACTCGATACGCTCATTCCTTTGTTTACAGCAAACCGGTGAGATTGACAACCTCATCGTAAGTTGGGAGCAAAGTATTTGGTTGTGTTGTGTGCAGGTTCCACGTTGCCGCTCACAAAGCAAAGCTCAGATGAGGCGCCCTATAAATTGTCCGGAGCTATCGCAAGCTAGCTAGCATCACCTTCAGTCGTATTGGCTCCTTCCTCTCCTGATCGACATACGTTGGTTTCTTAACTGAGGGAAAACCTTGCTGCTATATTCATCATACCTTCCTCTTGGGGTTCCCAACTGGACGGTGAAAAGATATCAACACCGTACCACATCAAGCTCTTTTCTGGCGCCGTTGCCAGGGAGGAAGAAGAAGACTTCTACAAGGGGAGTTTTCGCACGCACATCCTTTACTTTGTTTTAAGTTTTGCTTTACTTTATTTTTACTTGCATCATTTTTATCAAAAACACAAAAAAAAATTAGTTCCTACTACGGTTGTTATTTTTGTTGGTCTGTTATTGTCTTGCTTTATCATGCTTTCTATCAATGGTTGGTTTCTTTCAAACTAAATCTTTTTGGCAAGGTGGGTTCATGGAAGAGCAACAAAAATATTATGAGGAACACCGCTTGTCACCAAAAGGGAAACACTTATGGGAACAAATTGATAAATTGTATATCATTGCTAGAAATGTGTGCTCTACTTATAATGTTACTTATTGCTTTGATAAATCTTGTTGCTATAGGAGGTATAAATACCTCCCTTTTCAATGTGAGTATAATGATGATGTTACCATATCATCTTATATTAATGGAAATTATGACTTTTATGATGTGGAACAAATTGAAGAATTTATTGCTTGGAAGGGTGCATTCGAACTTGCTTATTTGCTTGAAAATACTGATGATGCACCTTATAAATATGAGGTTTATGATATACTTACATTTTCTTTGATAATTACAAGGAAGAAAAAGGCTATATTCTTAAATATCTTAATAGATGCTCTCCAACGGAAGAGACTAATGCCTTGAAGGAGCCTATGGAAGAAGAAATTGTTGAAACTGGAAGCTCATTGGAGGAAAAAGAGGAGGAGAGTGCTTATCAAGAGGAGGAAGAATGGAGCTACCCATGTCTACCTCCCAATAAGAGTAACTCTTTAACTAATACCTTATTTGATAGCCCTCCATGCTTAACAAAGGAGGGCGAGTGTGATATTTATATTGTTAAGTTTGTTCATGATGCTACTAAAAATTATTATGAGAGAGGAAAATATGGTTTTTGGAATTTTCATGTTACTAAAATACCTCTCTTTAGATTCTGCAATTATATCTTTTTGTTTCTTGTTTTTATTTTCACTAGTTAGGCCTAATGGAAAATAAAGAGTTCTTTAGTCTTTTTTCTGAGTTTAGATTTGAAGAGAAAATTGAAAAACCTTTGGAGCTTATTTCGCATAGCAATGTTATTAGTACGAATGCTTTGAATCCCATTATTGCTAATGCTATGGAAAAGTCTAAGCTTGGGGAAGCTGGTTTTGTTAAGCATGATATTTTTAGTTCCCCAGCTTTAGTGGAGAAAATTTGCTCTGATGATATTTTATCTCCCATATGTGATGTTTCTAATGATGCTTGTGCTCCTCATCCTTTTAAAATACCTATGAAAATTGTTGATCGTGCTATGAATAACTGCTATTTAGGAGATGGAACTGTCCATCCCGGTGATCATTTGCTCTTTATACATGAATTGTGCGAGTTGTTCCAGTGTGCAGGTATTTCAATGAACCAAGTTAAGAGGAAGCTATTTTCTTTATCACTGAAGGGCAGAGCTACGGAATGGTATAAGGCGCTGAAGGAAGACCGATCTGTTGAGTTTGAGGAAATTGTACCTCTCTTTTATTCTAAATTCTATCCTTCTAGTGAGGTTTATAAAGATAGGAATTACATTTATAATTTCCATCCGCATGAGGGAGAAAGCATTGCCCAAGCGTGGGGAAGATTGAAGTTACTAATGCATAAATGTCCTATTCATGATCTTCCCCGTAATATTGTTATTAATAATTTTTATGCAAGGCTTTCAGGATATTACAAGGATTATCTAGATGCATGCTTTGATGGATCTTTCACAAGCAAGGATGTCGACACCAAGTGGGGTCTACTTGAAACAATTCAAAACAATATTGAAGGTTGGGATAGCGATAAAGGTAAAGGATCAAGTATGAATTACGAGTTTGATTGCATTAAGTATTTCGCTGAAACTGTTGATTTTCAAGAGCTTAGTGCTAAGTATGGTCTTGATCCTCAAATTATGATTGACTGTTTTAAAACCTTTGCTTCCCATATTAATGTTCCTAAAGGAAATGGGGACGTGTATCATAAACCTTTTAAGGACACTTGCGTAGAAAATGATATTGTTCTTGATGATTGCAATAAACATGCTCGAACCTCTGAAAGTCCTATTTCCTATAAGCATGTTAATTTTTGTGGAGTACATAGACCTTGTGAACAGAGTTACAACAAGGAAGATTATTGTGTCCACCACGCAAATGAAGAAACTAGTATGTGGCTCAGGGACCTAGATGTGCTTGGTGAAAGGGTTTGTGAGCTTTATCCTTTTCTTTGTGAACTTTGCGGTAAAATGGGTCACTTTAATTTTCAATGCCCAATTAATCGAATGAGTACCACAAATTTATATTGTGACGATAAGATTACTCTCAATCAGCATGATGAGCTTACTTTGTTTTTGAATTGTGAAGAGATATCTAGAAAGATTTCTTTGGTTGATATGAGAGATGTTGATATTAATAGCACCCTTCGTGGTTGTCGTCTCTATTGTGCTAAAGATTGCCTCGCAAATACTTACTTACAAGATCTTATAAAACATGATGTTTTGCCAAGCTATGACAGGACTAATAGATGTTTCGATCTTATTAATAGAGAGGAGGAATCCTCCAAAGTTTCTTCTGTTGTTCCTGTCAGTAAACCAGATTATGTGGAGAAGATGCCCTTCAAGTCTCTCCCTCCTTAAGGAGAGAGTAAGAAGAGTATGAAGAAGAATAAGAAGAGGAGTAAGAGGCGAGAGGACAGGGTATCTTCCCCTAAGCGTTATGATCCTGCTATAGATTATGATAATTCTGATTAGGATGATGTTCTCATGCCTGTTACCTATGTTAGTGATCATGATTGGGAAAAGCACTCTACTTTTGATATTGAAAATCTTTTTGGTACCAATTCTAAGGTTAATAATTGTTGTACCATTAGTACTATCCATGTTCCTTCTTATGATGAAATGTTTGATGAGTATGCTTTGCGAAATAGTTGCTCTCTAGCTTGCGATGATACTAAACCTCTAGTTTATGATTGTTATGATGGTGGGTATAATATTTTCAGTTCACCTACTATTGAGGAGAAAATTTGTTATGATTACAATATGCCTCCTGTTTTTGCTGATTATGGTGATGAGAATAATTATTCTGTTGAATCTGCTCCTACTATGATTGTTCATGTGGGGAGTATTAATTCTTTTATGCATGTGGCTCATGATAGAGATGCTTTATGTGACAGCTATATTGTTAGTTCTATTCATGATGCTACTGAAAGTTATTACGAGAGAGGGAAACATGGTTTGATGGATCTCAACAATATTCAGTTTCCCCTCTTTTTGTTGGAATTCTTGAAGTTGAACTTGTTTTGCCTTCCTATGCTTTTTGCTTTGCACTTTCATGACTTGTCTCTTTACAAGACTATTTTTCATAGGAAGTGGTTTAGATTTAAATGTGTTTCATACTTTCTTTTTGATGCTCTCTTTTGCTTCAAGTTCTTATATAGTGCCTTTGCCTCGAGCTCTTTTATGGCGCCTACATGAGCATCTTTGCAAATTACTGCGCCTAGCTCAAAGGCGTTAAAGAAAAGCACTCTTGGGAGATAACCCATTGTTTTATTTTCAGTAATTTTTCTTTTATTTGAGTCTTGGAAGTTATTACTACTGTAATAACCGCTCCTTATCATTTTTATTTCGTTTTTGTGCCAAGAGAAGCCTCTAATTTGAGCGAGGTAAGATTTGGGGATGTTGCTGTCCTAAAACAGTTTTTGGTGCTGCACCATAAAAATTCGTGAAAATTCTCTGTATATCTTTTGGACCTGCGATTTCTTGTGCTTATGCCTCAGGTTATATCCAAACTTTCATTTGTTGAACACTTTTTGATTTGAGCAACAGAAAACCCTCTAAAAATTTGACCTTTGTCAGCTGTTCTGTTTTGACAGATTTCTGCCAATATTTGTGTTTGCCGGTTTATCGCTTTCTTTTTGAGTTCTTTTGATCACGGAACTTTTGGGGAAATTGCTACAGTAGTATATACTTTATATTTGGTGGTTTTGAGTTGAAACCTGAACCAAAAAGGGTTGATACATTACTATGCTTACACTAATGTTGCTAATAGAATTGTGTTTAGTTTTGTATAAAGGAAGTTTTCAAGTGTAGGGATTGGAGAATGATGAGATGAGATGAAGAATGGACAAAAGCTCAAGCTTGGGGATGCCCATGTCACCCCAAGAAATATCCAAGAATTACAAGCGTCAAATCTTGGGGATGCCCCCGAGGCACCCCCTTTCTTCATCGGCAAAAATCAGGTCACCTTTCAAGACACTATATTTTTATTGCTTCATGCACTATGCCTTTTTCTTGGAGCGTCAGTTTTTTTTTGCAGTTTTCGTTTGCTTTGTTTGCTGCAATAAATGGTTAGATCACATCATGTTTATTTTGGAGGAGATGAACTCTGTTTTTCATTGCCAAGAACACTCTAGTTTTCACTCTTATTGTTCAACGAGTGTTCTCTTTTTCTGCTACTGCGTTTAGCTTTTGTTTTTCGCCTTGATTTTTGTTCAGATCTTGTTTTATCTTTACATCAAGGTGTATTTGGACCTCTGGTATATGTTGGTTTTCCTCAAAAGAGTTTCCTCAAAAAGGTTTGAATGGTGTTGGAAAAGAGAAAAAGTTTCATGGAAAAAAGTGGTACAAAAAGGAGCTTGTGTAGACTACGGCCTAGGCTTTTGCATGTCGTTCTTGATGTCCTTTTGATAGTATGCTTAGTGATTTTTTATGTAGCATGACTTGTCTCAAATGACTGAGATTGCTTAATGAGCCCTTGAAAAAATCATGCGTTGTTTTTATTATATGGAAGCATTTATTTGGTTTTCTCCTTTGATGCTTTATTTGGGTTGACTTGGTACATGCTTACACCATGTTGACTACAAAAATAAGTCGCCTATAGCCTCTATGATCATTTAGTTTTTGACTTTTGATGCCATCTTATGCTTCTTTTAATGTTGCTTTGTCGCTTTGCATGATTATGGCCGTTATTGCTCTCTTAGTTGGTCGCTCCCAGTCTTTTGCTAGCCCTCATTCTGTACTGAGTATGAGCTCTACTCGTGCATCCAACTCCCAAAAACCAAGTTTGCCATTGTGTCCACTATAAATTCCCATGCATGGTATTTGTAAGCCATTCCAAGTAAATTTTCATGTGCTACCTTTCAAAAAACCTTCAAAATACTTCTCATTTTGTGACACTGTTTTTAGCTCATGGGGACGTAGTGGTCGGATTTGCTATCTTCCATATTGTCTCATTCCAAAAAGAAAAAAAAGAGAAAAAAATAAAGAAAAAAAGGCAGTCCTCCATGGTATGTGAATGTTGGTGGGCACCCGATGGAATCGGTTAGCCATGGTTTGAGAAAGGAAAAAAGGAGGGGAGGAGTGCCAAGCTTTATAAAAGAGCACAAAAGTGCCAATCTCTCTCTCAAAAACTTGCTTCATTTTTGTATGGAAGATAGTAAGAACCCCATTGCCAGTCATTGACAAAGACAACCACCTCTCAAAACCAATTTTTATCTCTCTGTTTTACAAATGAAAAGCTCTAGCACATGTTTAATCACGGCTTGCCTCTGCGAAGGGCCTTTCTTTTACTTTTATGTTGAGTCACCACCTTCTACCTTTATGCACCGTCTAAGAGAGCATAGTTGTCATTCTGAGTATAATGTGCATTGTCCTAAAGTTTTCATTGATTGATTCATATTGTTGGGTTCACCTGTTCTCAAATTATTTGTATCTAGTCGCCCTCTTAAACTTGAAGGTGTCCTATGCATTTATGTTTTGCTATTCCATGAGGGACAAGCTGAAAACCATTTACTATGTTTTTCCATATGATTTGAACACACGTTTGACTTTCATTGTTTCATTATTCATGATCTTTTGTTTGTGTTCTTTTTCATGTTATAACATGATTGCTAAGTTTCTTATTGTCAAGATTATGTCTTTCATGCCCATGTTTTAAGTTCTATGATCCCAACACTCAATGCTTTCATAGATGATCAAGATTGTGTAGGTGCATGTCACCTCAAAAATTATTTCTTTTGTTATCACTTACCTACTCGAGGACGAGCAGGAGTTAAGCTTGGGGATGCTGATACGTCTCAAACGTATCTATAATTTTTGATGCTCCATGCTTGTTTTTACACCATTTGCGTTGTGTTTCATTACACTTCGTGGCATTTTTATGCGATTTCTAGAACTAACCTATTAACAAGTCGCCATAGTGCCAGTTCCCTGTTTTCTGCTATTTTTGTGTTTCACAAAAGTTACACAGGAAATATTCTCGGAATTGGACGAAACAAAAGCCGAACGTCCAGAAATTCACCGAAGCTTCTAGAGAACCGAAGAGGAGATGGAGTGGGGCCACGGGGGCCCCACACAATAGGGCGGCGTGGCCTGGCCCCTGGTTGCCCCCCCTACGTGTGAGGGCGCCCTGGCAGTCCCCTGACGACGCCCCTTCTCCTATATAAAGCCTCGGGACAGAAAACCCTAGGGGATTCGGTAAAATTTCCAGAATAGTTCCGCAGCTCCGCCGCCGCCGTCGACGAATTTCGGGGGACAGAAGTCTCTGTCCCGGCACCCTGCCAGGATGGGGAAGTGCCCCCGGAGCCATCTCCATCGGTCTCCATCGCCGTCTCCACCGTCTCCATCGACCTCACCGCCATCTCCATCAACCTTGCTGTCTCCTATGATGAGGAGGGAGTAGTTCTCCCCCGGGGCTGAGGGCTCTACCGGTAGCTATGTGGTTCACCTCTCTCTCCCATGATGTGATCTTTATGTGATTGTGAGCTTTGTATCTAGTTGAATTGGTAGATGTTATTATTCAGATATTGTGCTACTCCTATGCTTAATTATTATACTCTCCGGAGATACCTCGTATCATGGTGTAAAGGTGACTAGTATGTGCATCATGTGTATCTTTTTGGTTAATGTCTCTATGAATTGTTGGTGTTTGTTGGAACCATCTAGTGCGTTCATGGTGATAGTGTGGGACAATCTAGTTTGGGTACATACAGACTTTGAGGAGTGCGGAGTGCTTCGTAGCCCTACGCATGATTAGTGTATGTTTTCCATTGGAGAATTGTTTTGAGTTGCATATTGATGATAGTATCTATTGGTTCAATTATGTTATATTTGTTGGGAGTGTGTCCACTAGTGAAAGTATGATCCCTAGGCCTTGTTTCCAAGCTTTGCACACAGTTTACTTCCTGTTTTGTTACATGTTTGCTTGCTGCCATTTTTATTTCAGATTGCGTTTACTACTTATAATCATCACAAATACTTGTATTTCACTATCTCTTCGCCGAACTAGTGAACCTATACATCTGACAAGTGTATTGGGTGTGTTGGGGACACAAGATACTTTCTGTATCGTAATTGCAGGGTTGCTTGAGAGGGATAGCTTTGACCTCTTCCTCCCTGAGTTCGATAAACCTTGGGTGATTGATGACCCACAAGTATAGGGGATCGCAACAGTCTTCGAGGGAAGTATTACCCAAATTTATTGATTTGACACAAGGGGAGCCAAAGAATATATGTAAGCCTTAACAGATGAGTTGTCAATTCAGCTGCACCTGGAAACAGTCTTGCTCACAGTGGTTTATCAGTAGCGACAGTTTTATAGTGGTGACAGTAGTGAAACAGTAACAACAATAGTAAAATAGCTGCGGTAATAGTAACAGTAGTAAACAGTAGGAACAAATACTGTAGGCATAGGGATGGATGTACGGGCGTTGCATGGATAAGATAATTCATGAAATCAATGAGACATGGGCATTGCAGATAATAATGATAAAGCATCCTAGTACAAACAATCATAGGCATGTGTTCCGTATATAGTCATACGTGCTCACAAGGAGAAACTTGCACGACATCTTTTGTCCTACCAGCCTGTTGCAGCATGGCCTCAAGGGAAACTACTGGTAATTAAGGTACTCCTTTTAATAAAGTACCAGAGCAAAGCATTAGCACTTGGTGAACACATGTGATCCTCACATCATAGCCATCCCCTCCGGTTATCCCAATTTCTGTCACTTTGGGGCCTCGGGTTCCGGACAACAATATGTGTATACAACTTGTAGGTAAGACCATAAACAACAAGTATCATCATAGAAATAATAACATGTTCAGATCTGAAATCATGGCACTCGGGCCCAAAGTGACAAGCATTAAGCACAACAAGTTGCAACAATGTCATAGGCACTAAATAAAGATACTAGGCACTATGCCCTAACAATCTCATATCAAATTACATGAATGATCTCATCCAATCCCTACCATCCCCTCACCTACAGCGGGGGAATTACTCACACATGGATGGGGGAGTCATGGATGGTCGATGGAGTGACGTCGCTTATGATGGTGATGAAGATCTCCAAATCCCCGTCCCGGCAGGGTGCCAGAACGGAGTTTCTGGTTCCGAATCGCGGTTTCTGATGGCGGCGGCGTACCGGAAGTCTATCTGTGAAAAACACCATCTCTCTGATATTATTATGTCAGGGGGTATATGTAGGCGAGAGGGGAGGTCGATAGGGCTGCTGGGGCCTCCTCACGCCAAGGTGGCGCGGCCAGGGCTGGGCCGCGCCACCTGTGTGTGAGGGCCCCTCAAGCCTCCTCTCCGTCCCATCTTCTGGCTCCGTGGGTCTTCTGGTGAAATAGGATTTTTGATGATTTTTCCCGAATTTTTACTGAAAGTTGGATTTCTGCACAAAAACAAGACACCAGAGCAATTCTGATGAAAACAGCGTCAGTCCGTGTTAGTTGTATTCAAAACACACAAATTAGAGGAGAAACAATAGCAAAAGTGTTCGGGAAAGTAGATACGTTTTGGACGTATCAACTCCCCCCAAGCTTAGCTATTTGCTTGTCCTCAAGCAATTCAGTTAACAACTGAGAGCGATAAAAGAAACTTTCACGAACACATTTGCTTCATAGATGTATATATACTTACTATATGATCAAGTACTCAAGCAATTCATAATAAGAAATATGCAGCTAATGCTACCTCATAGTTAAGCAAGCTATGAAAGAGTGCCAATGCACTAATAACAAGTAACATGTACATAAGAAGCTACAAGATTGTAATATGCATAAATGATATGAAAGAGTGGTATCCAGCTTGCCTTTATTTGTGGAGCAAAACATAAATGCTGAGGCACCTCTGAAGTTCAAGTGAAGACTAGAAGTAGAAATATCAAAGATACAAGCATCAAAGTTATACCACAATTAACCGTGTTCTGGGACAAGCACATTACACTAAGAATAACAACTATGCTCTCAAGAAGTGCTTAAAAGTTAGAAGGTGAAGACTCAACATAAAAGTAAGAGATAGGCCCTTCGCAGAGGGAAGCAGTGATTTAACATGTGCTAGAGCTTTTCATTTGTAAAACAGAGATACAAATTTATTTTGAGAGGTGGTTGTTCTATGTCAACGACTAGCAATGGGGACTTGCTATCTTCCATAATAAACAAGTGAGAGCGGTTCCGAGTTCTTTGAAATTTTGGCACATTGGTGCTCTTTTATAAAGCTTTGGCACTCCTCCCCACCTTTTTCCTTTCTCAAACCATGGCTAGCCGATTCCATCGGGTGCCCACCAACTTTCACGTTCCGTGGAGGAGTGCCTTTTTCTTTCTTTTTAGGATTAGATTATAATGGTCTGACCAGCTCCCTTGCAAAATTAATGACGAGCATATGAAGCTGCCTAGTCGAGTGGTACTTAATTTAATATGGAAGATAGCAATTCCGACCACTATGTCCCCATGAGCTAAAAACAATGGCACAAAAATGAGAAGTAGTTGAAAGTTTTGAAAGGTAGCACATGAAAATTTACTTGGAATGGCTTTCAAATACTATGCATAGGAATTTATAGTGGACTCTTTGGAAAACTTGGTTTTTGGTAATTGGATGCACGAGTAGAGCTCATACTCAGTACAAGTGAAGGCTAGCAAAAGACTGGGAAGCGACAATCGAGAGAGCAATAACTGTCATAATCATGCTTGCGACAAAACAAAATTAATATAGGCATAAAAGTGATACAAAAACTCTGAGGCAATTTAAATCATCGAGGCTTAATTGACTTTTTGTTTAGTCATGTGCATGCTTGAGCATGTGCCAAGTCGATTCAAATGAAACTTTTCAGAGGTGGATACCACAATAACATACCATATTATGAATAAAACAATGCATGCAAGCGTCTACATGACATGCTATAGACTATTAGTAAATTGAAACTAATCATATGAAAGCAAGAACTACAAAGCATCCATTAGATAACATATACCTTACATGAACCGACTAAGCATGTCCACATGGATGAGTATATGTACAAAAATGAAAGCAAATAGAGTTCATACCAGCCTCTTACCACATCTCGGATTGTTGTATGTCATCATTATTGCTCTTCACTTGTGTGGCTTGAATAATATAAAGTGAATACCAAGCTCCAATGGAGTAATGGGAGACTGAACTCTGCAACAAACTTTACAAAACCAAAGAAGAACAACAAATATTTTTGTGTTTTTGATTTTTGAAACAAGAACAAAAGGAAATAGCAAACAATGCAAAACACTACAACAAAAATGTGCAGTAGAGACATTATTCTAGAGGCACCATCCACTATGTCTCTTAAATCAGTATCCTGTTGACTGTAAAGGCACTAGGAGAGACACTTTAGAGAATGCCTTAGCAGTAGAGACATCTACCTAGAGACATTTTCCAAAATGTCTCTTTTACTACATGTAAAAGCATTGTTAGAGACATTCTTGGGATTGACTCAACAAGAAAGACATCTCATTGAGACACACATTCATAATGTCTCCTAGCACTTCTATAAAGACATTAAGAGAGACAACTTTGAGAATGTCATAACAACAGAGTTATTTTATAGATACACTATGCATGTCTCTTTTACTAGGAGAGGCACATTGCAGAATGCCTTAAAATTGAGATGTATAATCTTATTGGACTGCTGTTCTAGGTAGCCATCTCCTACTGCCAATTAGACGTGGAGGTCAGATATGTCCCCATTAGAGTCATTCTCGTCTCCCAAATCCTCCATATACTGCATCGCGATGCTCCGCTTGTCAGCCATGGCGGGTGCCGTCACGACCGTTGGATATGAAAACTACAAATGCAAAATGTGTGAGAAAACAAAAAAAAATACATTTTGTGATTATACGATAGCTCAAAACAATACAAACATGATTCATTTGAGAAAAAATATCTAAGTGAAAACTTTAGATTTTAATAAAGATACCAATAAGCACCAGCCACATAATTGACAGTTTTCCTTTCGCTAAAACAATCCCGCGATACTCACCACTCCTCCGTTGCCCCATCTCTCCCACATGACCATGATCTGATCTGTATCCGACCACCCTATGAGCAGCACAATGCGCCTCCCCTGCACACTCCCGTTTGGTGGGGCAACCAAAGGCGAAGATGGCTCCTACCAGTCCTACCTCCTCGCAGTTGTTGTTCTTCGTCGCTGGCGCCGACACCTAACGCCAGGCCAACACCGGTCCCGTGGCACAGCTGCCCCGCAATGGCCGGCATGCACCGCAATCGATGTCGCACCTCCTCCTTGTCTGGCGTGGGTGGAGGCGGCGCTTATCTGGCGGAGGGCACAACATACTGCAGTCCCAGTTACTGAGTCCCTCCTCTCTCCTGAACCTATTCCTCTAATTTCCCCTTCAGTTACAGCCCCAAATACTCTGATTTGCTCTATGTGTTTGGGTTTCAGGTTGCGGGTGCTTCTAGGGCTGTTCTACCTTGGCTCCAAGATCAGGTCGTCGGCTGCACGGCCATGAAGGAGCTGCTCCAGCTTGGACTTCAGGTGGGTGCTCTCGATCTCACTGTCCTGGCTGCTACTAAGATCCCTGAATTAAAACCCGAGACAGATGTATAGCTTTAAGCCTAGATTACATATAGTGTGCATGTGCATCTGGTGGTCAAGCCCTCATGTTTAAGATTAATATTTAATTTAGGCTTTGATTCCTCAAATTAAAGTTACGTTGGAGATTAGTGAACCTGTATAAATCCTACTCTTGTTTACATGCATGGTGTCTATTAGGATTTTTCTTATAATCTAAAATTCTGATGTTCCTTCAGTATGTTTGACCAAAAGTTTGCTTCATTAGACATCGTAACATAATTGACACTTCGGCTAATTGCAGGAAGCATAATTTGCAAATGATCGTAGATCTATAGATCTCTGAAATAGAATTGGGACGGCGCAGTTCTAAAATTTATATCAAATTCTTCTATGTTCATCTTCAAGCATTCTTATTCAAACTTATTTTTGTGCAGCACCAATAAATAATCACCCGAACCACAAACCACACAACAGGTATTTGTATCCTAATTTTCTGGAGATTTTACATCTTTTCTTATATAAAACTTTCTATGTACTTTCATTGAAATAAAGAAAAGTATTTGTATCCTAATTCATCTTTAGCACATGAACAAAGAATTGTGTAGGTGCTTTCCAAAAGTCTTGTCACACACTTATTTGACATCATGTTATGTAGAACATGAAACTTTCTGTTTGAAAATGCAACAGGATATATTCTGCCTGAAAGCTTGATAAAATGTTATCCACTGTATGCTAATCTAACATCTCTTATTTAGTAATTGTTCACACAAATCCACTTCAATATACGTGTGTTATGGTAGGAATTAGTTTCAGTATTACTGCACAGTAATACAGTATACTGATGTTGGGACATAGGCATAGCTAATTATGGTGACATTGGTTCGGTAATTCGATGATTGCAGGGTCTTTGTATTTTACTCCATATGGTGGCTGATGACAAGATCGGAAGGGAACTCTAGTGCTTGGGGGTCTAGCCATGTGTAGTATTGTTAAGAATATTACTGTTTGGGTTTTTCGATGTTGTCTAGCAAGCGGAGCTTCTTATTTTTGCAATTTTTTTTATGTTTTTTCTTTTCATGGGCATCTAGCTTACACACTCCCGTGTCAATGTATAATGTATCATACTGTATATTTTTTACATGTAGTGAATTCTGAGTGAATCTATATTGACCGTTTCTATGAATAACTATCCAATTATCTTTTGTTCCTATGTCATAAAAATATTTTGCATATGTAATATGATGTTGTTCAATCTCAATAGTGTCTATAATTTGGAGAGCAAACGTCTTTATCTTAGGAAAGATATAAAATAATGCCTCTATGATGTCGCTCGAGACATGCCAAGATGTCTCTAGAGAGAATATGTAAATGTCTCAAGAAAAGAATAAAATGCCATAACAAGGTGCCTCTACATATTTGGAAGGGACAATATGTATGTCTCTATGCATTGTCTCTATGCTTCTAGAAATTGATACAGTGTCACAACGAAATGTCTCTACTGATGTTAGAGACAAGCTAAAATGCTGCATGAAAGTGCCTACATACCATTATATACACAATCCATGTGTATCTTTGAAGTGCCTCTATGTGTGTAAATACACAACTGGATGTCTTTACAAAGTGACCTTACTTCATATATAGGCATTTAGCAAAATGACTCTATAGTCTAAGAGACACTGCACATAGTGACACTTTTGAGACAATACGAAAATGCCTATACAACCTTGTAAAGGCAATATAAGTGTCTCTATAGGACCAAAATAGTGCCTCTATGGGCCAGTTTTCTTGTAGTGAAATATTTTTGGATTTTTCAAATAGCAAACCGAAAATAGCAAATAAAGCAAACCAAAGGTAGCAAACTAAAAAGACAAACAAAGAGAAACAACGGAAATATTTTTGGTCTTTTTGTGTTTTGGAAAGTGGAAATAAGAACGAGAACACTAGAGAAAGCGAAACATGGATATACAAAGGTCCGACAAAATATAATATGTAGATGAGTGCATCATCGACGTACCTCCCCCCAAGCTTAGGCTTTTGGCCTAAGTGAAGATCAATCCCAACTCGGCCAGCTCGGCCACGAGGTGGCACCTCCGTAGTGCGACGAAGATGCACCGTCGTCCTGATAAGAGCTCGAGGACGCCCCGGTGTAGTAGGTGGTGTAATCATAGGCGGGCACCTCCTCTTCCTCCTGGACCACCGCGCCGTGTTGGATATTGAAACCAAGCAACGTAAGCTAATCGTCTAGCTACTCCTTCGTGCACGACCATGGCCTCACGTGAATGCTGAACAAGCTAGGCTGAGGCAAGGGAATTTCCCTTTCCTCTCCATCAATAAATAACATCCTATAAACTAATTTCCCTGCACATGAGTTAGCAGTAACAAAATGATGGAGTTTCATGGCGGCAAGATCAAGCCTCTGTGGAGTCAACAATACATCATTAGGAGAAATAGAAAGTCCTAGCTCAGCAACAATGCGCGCGGCAATAATACCTCCATAAATAGGTCCCCTAGCGGCTAGGCGATGCGCAATAATAGCACCGAGGTTATACTTCCTACTAACATCAAGAGCGGTAGCTAGAAAAGCTAAATGATAGCTGGAGATATTGCTAGTGTTTTCTCTACCAAGTACACTAGTTGCAAGATAGTAAGTGAAATATCTAATAGCTGGGAGCTGAATGTTTCTTATCTTGCCACGCTGTGCGGTGCGGTCATCATCATTGGTCACCCCTCGGTAAAGCTCCAACAAATCAGCTGGGCGATTTTGTATCCTCTTAGCCGTTCCGAACATGGGAATACCTAAAATAGAACAAAACCTCCCCAAAGACATGGTGATAGACTTATCATAAATCTTAAATGCAATGGAAGGATTGAAATGAGCGTTAGTAAATTTAAAACTTTCAACGAAAGTCTTTGTAAGCATAGCATATTGGTCACTTTCATCTGTCATGTAAGCAGCCAACCCAACCCTATTTATAAGGAGCAAGAAATCATCAAGAATCCCTGCATCACTCAAAAAGTTAATACAAGGGAAGGTGGATGGATGTGCATCTCCACCGTCCCCTTCAAGGTTTGGTGACATGAGATCCTCATTATAAGACATCCTATATTGAGCGGTGGATCTTGAGGGCCTTGATGACCTTGGTGCATCACTTTCAAACACTTCTCCATATGTGAAGTTGTCCATCTCCCTTCTCTGAATTTTTTTAACAAACTCATAAAAAGTGATTTTAAGACAAGCAAGTGTAGGAAACTACTATGGTGAGTTACTAGAGAGCTATCATGCATCAAAATAACAATTCTAAGCAATGGAACAAGCATGCATACTCATTTATCCTGTCACCTACAATGCTAAAATACTCAATAAATACTTCACCAAAATAAATTCTACTTGGACAAGTGGAGGGGTCTCATACCGAAGAGCAAATGATCCAAATCTCAGCAGAAATGTTGGGCTGAGCAAGGAGATCGAAAAATCAAGGTGAAAAACAGCAAGAACTCAGGTTTGAGCTGGGTGTATCGTTGTTTTCGGGAGAGAGAAAGAGCAGGGGAGGAAGAGATAAGTTAGGGACTAGGTGGGGCCCTCTCACACCTGGGTGGCGCGGCCAGGGCTAGGCCGCGCCACCTATGTGTGAGGTGGCGTGGCAGCCCCTCCGGGTGCCTCCCAGGTGTCTCTCTGCCCCATTTTTAACATAAAAATTTATAAAGAATTTTCTGGAATTTTTAGAGAAACTTTATTTTCGAGGATTTTTCAGAAATTGGCATATCGATAAAAATTTAGAAAAACGAAGATAAAATGATTTCAAGCAAATCAAAACCAAGCATGCAGCAGCTCTGAGATACTCTTAATCATGTAACTAAACTGCAGGAATAAAATTGGTGAAAGTAAATACAAGTGAGGTGGAGTGGATGCGGTGAAAACGAAGTTTCGTTCATATAAAATCACTTTGTTAACAAGGTTGATCAAGTCTTGTTACCAAACTAACTTCATATGAGGAGAAACTTTGCATTTCACTAAATGCTTATGTTACCTCAACTTTGATAGGTATAGTCCCAACCATAACAATTTGATATTCTTCCTTGGGCTTTTGCTCTGAACAAATAATTTGACCAACTTTGATGGTCTCAACATGCTTGATTGAATTTAGAGCATTCTTCCTATCAATCTTCTTGGGAAAATAAACCGTGTACTCTTTACCATTTACATTGAAAGTGACTTCTCCTTGATTGCAATTGATAACAGCACCTGCAGTATTTAGAAAAGGTCTCCCAAGAATAATAGACATATTATCATCTTCAGGCATTTCCAACTCAACAAAATCAGTTAATATCAAACAACTGTTAGCAACTTGAACAGGAACATTTTCACATATACCAATGGGAATAGTAGTAGACTTATCAGCCATCTGCAAAGATATATCATTTGATACTAATTTTTCTAGATCAAGTCTCTTATAAAGAGAAAAAGGCATGACACTAACTCCGGCTCCCAAATCACATAAAGCAGTTCTAACATAGTTATTTTTAATGGAGCAAGGAATAGTAGGTATACCTAGATCTCCAAGCTTCTCTGGAACTTTACCATCAAAAGAATAATTAGCAAGTAGGGTGGAAATTTCCTCACTAGGAATTTTCCTTTTGTTAGTGACAATATCTTTCATATACTTTGCATAAGGAGGCATTCTAATAGCATCAGTCAAAGGAATTTGCAAAAATAAAGGTCTCATCCATTCACAAAACCTGTTGTAGTGTTCTTCTTCCTTGGACTTGTGTTTCTTACCAGGAAAAGGCATTGGTTTCTGAACCCAAGGTTCTCTCTCTTTACCATGCTTGTTGGCAATGAAGTCTTCTTTGGTGTACTTTGCAGTTTTATCAATCTTTTCTGGTTCTTCTTCAACTTCTTCTTTATCGGAAGCATCTCCTGGTTTAGTTTCAACATCAGAAATAGAAACACTATTAGGATCTTTACCTACTTCGGAGGATTCTGCAGTTGTTTTATGCTTCTTCTTCTTCTTCTTACAAGGAATATCATCACTTGAAGTGCGTTGAGAATCTTGCTCGACCCTCTTAGGATGTCCTTCAGGATATAATGGATCTTGAGTAGCAGCGCC
Source organism: Dactylis glomerata (assembly GCA_007115705.1). Lineage (NCBI taxonomy): Eukaryota > Viridiplantae > Streptophyta > Magnoliopsida > Poales > Poaceae > Dactylis > Dactylis glomerata. The sequence continues at coordinate 8,833,201 of QXEO01000531.1, forward strand.
ACTTCTTGTGCGTATTTCACAAGCTTGCTTCTCTCTTGCAACATTAACTAGCAAGTCTTTTTGCTCCTTGGTAAGCTGATCAATTTGTGTTTGAACCATTTGAAAATGTTTAACAAGTATCTTCACATCATTAGCGGTTCTCTCCACAATATCCTGCAACTTGTTAATAGCTCGTTTTCCAACAAGTGATTATGTATCATTCTATTAAAATGTTCTTGCTTAACAATAAAATTATCAAACTCATCTAAGCATTGATCAGGAGGTTTAGAATAAGGGATATCTCTTTCATCAAAGCGTTGGAGAGAATGTACCTCAATTGTAGATGAGTGAGGGATTGGCTTACATAATTCTTCTATAGGAGGTAAAATTTTAACATCTTCGTCCTTAATACCTTTCTCCTTAAGAGATTTCTTAGCTTCCTTCATAACTTCATCATTTAATTCAATCATCCCTCTCTTCTTCGGTGTAGGCTCTGTAGATGGCGCAGGGGTTGGTGCTGGTGTTGGCTCAACTAAAGTCCAATCATCATGATTTCGGCTTATTTTAGCCATTAATTCTTCAGCTTCACCCGGAGTTCTTTCCCTGAAAACACAACCAGCACAACTATCCAAATATGACTTAGATTCATCCGTTAGTCCATTATAAAATATATCAAGGAGTTCATTTTTAGGCAATGGTTCTTTAGGTAAAGCTCTAATGAAAGAACAAAACCTTGTCCAAGATTCAGGCAATATCTCTCCTTTTCCCTGTTCAAAATCAAAGATTTTCTGCACAGCAGCATGTTGAGCACTAGCAGGAAAATATTTCTGAAAGAAAGCATTAACCAAAGCAATAGGACTAGTAAGAGATCCAGGAGACAAGCTATTAAACCAAGTTTTAGCAGCATCTTTCAACGAGAAAGGAAAAATCTTAGCAACAAAGTAAGTGCGGAGCTTAATATCATCAGAAAACAAATTACTCAAAGTAGAAAGCTCATTCATGTGCCCCATAGCACTCTCATCTTTAGTACCACAAAAAGGAGTTTTCTCAACAATAGATATGTAAGATAAATCCAAAGAGAAATCATAATCCTTGTCTCTAATATTTATGGGAGAAGCAGCAAACTTAGGATCAGGAGACAAATTATATCTAACAGAACGTCTTGCAAGAAGTTCTTTAACATTACCAGCATTACGAGCAGCACGTGCTTCAGCAATAAAATCATCATTAAGCTCAATATAAGCATCATCATCATAATCATCACTAGGACATTCCCTAGACTCAGGTGAACTAATAGGTGTAACAGTGGTGTTTCCCAACTTAGCTCTAGCAATAGTAGCATCTAAAAAGGAACCTAGTGAACCACTCTCATCAAGCACAGTAGAAGCATCATCTAAATTATCGGTGGCATTTTCAATCTCAGCAGAAGTAGTAGCAGTAGCGTGCGGGTGTGGTGGTGTAAGCAACTTACTCATAACAGAAGGTGAATCAAGAGCAACAGAGGTGTTAAGAGTCGTACCTCTTCTTGTAGTGGATGGCAATATAGGAACTTTTCCATCATGAGGTTTACCCATGATGAAAGGATTGCAGCGAACAATATGAATACCAAGTGAACTTACAAATAAAGCTATGCTCCCCGGCAACGGCGCCAAAAAATAGTCTTGATGACCCACAAGTATAGGGGATCGCAACAGTCTCGAGGGAAGTATTACCCAAATTTATTGATTTGACACAAGGGGAGCCAAAGAATATATGTAAGCCTTAACAGATGAGTTGTCAATTCAGCTGCACCTGGAAACAGTCTTGCTCGTAGTGGTTTTTTTAGTAGCGACAGTTTTATAGTGGTGACAGTAGTGAAACAGTAACTGCAGTAGTAAAATAGCAGCGGTAATAGTAACAGTAGTAAACAGTAGGAACAAATACTATAGGCATAGGGATGGATGTACGAGCGTTGCATGGATAAGATAATTCATGAAATCAATGAGACATGGGCATTGCAGATAATAATGATAAAGCATCCTAGTACAAACAATCATAGGCATGTGTTCCGTATATAGTCGTACGTGCTCACAAGGAGAAACTTGCACGACATCTTTTGTCCTACCAGCCTGTTGCAGCAGGGCCTCAAGGGAAACTACTAGTAATTAAGGTACTCCTTTTAATAAAGTACCAGAGCAAAGCATTAGCACTCGGTGAACACATATGATCCTCACATCATAGCCATCTCCTCCGGTTATCCCAATTTCTGTCACTTTGGGGCCTCGGGTTCCGGACAACAATATGTGTATACAACTTGTGGGTAAGACCATAAACAACAAGTATCATCATAGAAATAATAACATGTTCAGATCTGAAATCATGGCACTCGGGCCCAAAGTGACAAGCATTAAGCACAACAAGTTGCAACAATGTCATAGGCACTAAATAAAGATACTAGGCACTATGCCCTAACAATCTCATATCAAATTACATGAATGATCTCATCCAATCCCTACCATCCCCTCACCTATAGCGGGGGAATTACTCACACATGGATGGGGGAATCATGGATGGTCGATGGAGTGACGTCGGTGATGATGGTGATGAAGATCTCCTCCAAATCCCCGTCCCGGCAGGGTGCCAGAACAGTGTTTCTGGTTCAGAATCATGGTTTCTGATGGCGGCGGCGCAGCGGAAGTCTATCTGGGAAAAACACCATCTCTCTGATATTATTATGTCAGGGGGTATATGTAGGCAAGAGGGGAGGTCGATAGGGCTGCTGGGGCCTCCTCACGCCAGGGTGGCGCGACCAGGGCTGGGCCGCGCCACCTGTGTGTGAGGGCCCCTCGAGCCTCCTCTCCGTCCCATCTTCTGGCTCCGTGGGTCTTCTGGTGAAATAGGATTTTTGATGATTTTTCCCGATTTTTTCCTGAAAGTTGGATTTCTGCACAAAAATGAGACACCAGAGCAATTCTGCTGAAAACAGCGTCAGTCCGTGTTAGTTGTATTCAAAACACACAAATTAGAGGAGAAATAATAGCAAAAGTGTTCGGGAAAGTAGATACGTTTTGGACGTATCAGTGATCCACTTAAGGGAAACTTGTTGCTGTTCTACAAACCTCTGCACTTGGAGGCCCAACATTGTCTACAAGAACAGACGCGTGTGTAGACATCATTGCCTTGCTTTTCATTTGCCAAGAACACTCCATTTTTCATTCTTATAATTTCAACGAGTGTTCTCTTTTTTCTAGAACTGCGTTTAGCTTTTGATTTTTGCCTTGATTTGTGTTCAGATCTTGTTATATATTTTCATCAAGGTGTATTTTTGCCTCTGGTCTATATTGGTTTTCATCAAAAGAGGTGTTTATAAAAAGTTTGAATGGTGTTGGAAAAGAGAAAAAGCTTTATGCAAAAAAGTGGTACAAGAAGGAGCTTGTGTAGACTGCGGCCTAGGCTTTTGCATGTCGTGCTTGATGTCTTTTTGATAGTATGCTTAGTGGTTTTGCTGTAGCATGATTTGTCTCAAATGACTGAGATTGCTTAATGAGCCTTTGAAAAAATCATGCGTTGTTTTTATCGTTTGGAAGCATTATTTTGGTTTTCTCCTTGATGCTTTATTCGGGTTGACTTGGCGCATGCTCACACATGTAAGACTCTTACAAAGTCGCCAATAGCCTCTATGATCATTTAGTTTTTGACTTTTGATGCCATCTTATGCTTCTTTTAATGTTGCTTTGTCGCTTTGCATGATTATGACCGTTATTGCTCTTAGTTGGTCGCTCCCAGTCTTTTGCTAGCCCTCGCTTTGTACTGAGTATGAGCTCTACTCGTGCATCCAACTCCTAAAAACCAAGTTTGCCATTGTGTCCACTATAAATTCCTATGCATGGTATTTGTAAGCCATTCCAAAGTAAATTTTCATGTGCTACCTTTCAAAAACCTTCAAAACACTTCTCGTTTTGTGACACTGTTTTCAGCTCATGGGGACGTAGTGGTCGGATTTGCTATCTTCCATATTGCTTATTCCAAAAAGAAAAAAAAAGAGAAAAAAGAAAGAAAAAAAGGCACTCCTCCATGGTATGTGAATGTTGGTGGGCACCCGATGAATCGGTTAGCCATGGTTTGAGAAAGGAAAAAAGGTGGGGACGAGTGCCAAGCTTTATAAAAGAGCACAAAAGTGCCAATCTCTCTCAAAAGCTTGCTTCATTTTTGTATGGAAGATAGTAAGAACTCTATTGCCAGTCGTTGACAAAAGCAACCACCTCTCAAAACCCAAGTTTTATCTCTGTTTTATAAATAAAAAGCTCTAGCACATGTTTAATCACTGCTTCCCTCCGCGAAGGGCCTTTCTTTTACTTTTATGTTGAGTCACCACCTTCTACCTTTATGCACCATTAAGAGAGCATAGTTGTCATTCTGAGTATAATGTGCATTGTCCCAAAGTTTTCATTGATTGATTCATGATGTTGGTTTCACTTGTTCTTAAATTATTTGTATCTAGTCGCCCTCTTAAACTTGAAGGTGTCCTATGCATTTATGTTTTGCTCTCCATGAAGGACAAGCTGAAAACCATTTGTATGTTTTTCCTTATGATTTGAACACACGTTTGACTTTCATTGTTTCATTTTCATGATCTTTTGTTTGTGTTCATTTTCATATTATAACATGGTTGCTAAGTTTCTTCTATCAAGATTATGTCTTTCATGCCATGTTTTAAGTTCTTTTGATCCCAGCGCATAACGCTTTCATATATGATCAAGATTGTGTAGGTGCATGTCACCTCAAAAATTATTTCTTTTGTTATCACTTACCTACACGAGGACGAGTAGGAGTTAAGCTTGGGGATGCTGATACGTCTCAAATGTATCCATAATTTTTGATGCTCCATGCTTGTTTTTACACCATTTGCTTAGTGTTTCGTTACACTTCGTGGCACTTTTATGCATTTTCTGGAACTAACCTATTAACAAGTCGTCACAGTGCCAGTTCCCTGTTTTCTGCTGTTTTTGTGTTTCAGAAAAGTTACATAGGAAATATTCTCAGAATTGGATGAAACCAAAGCCAGTCGCCCAGAATTTCACCGAAGCTTCCAGAGAAGCGAAGAGGAGACGGAGTAGGGCCACGAGGGCCCCACACAATAGGGCGGCACGGCCTGGCCCCTGGCCGCGCCCCCTACGTGTGAGGTCACCTCGGCCCACTCCTGACGATGCCCCTTCGCCTATAAAGACCCCCCGATGAGAAAAACCTAAGTACCCGATCACTTTTCTAGAACACATCGCGATCCACCGCCGCCGTCGACCCAAAGATTGGGAGAGTCCAGAAGCTCTTCCCGGCACCCTGCTGGAGAGGGGAATCACCACCGGAGGTCTTCTTCATCGCCATGCTTGCCTCTGGCACGATGAGTGAGTAGTCTACCTTGGACTATGGGTCCATAGCAGTAGCTAGATGGTTGTCTTCTCCACCATGTGCTTCATGTTTAGATCTCATGAGCTGCCTTACATGATTGAGATCACCGTTATGTAATTCTACATGTTTGGTTTGTTGGGATCCGATGAATATTGGTGTTATGATTGAGTTGATGTACTGAAATTTATCTTATGTTATCTCTATGTTGATTATGATCTTGCATGCTCTCCGTTGTTAGTAGCTATCTTGGCCGAGTAGTTGCTAATGACTCCAAGAGGGGGTATTTATGCTCGATAGTGGGTTCATGCCTCTATTTAATCTGGGGGAGTGACAGAAACCTCTAAGGTTGTAGATGCGCTGTTGCTACTAGGGGGAAAACAACATTCATATGCTCAAGGGCATATGCTTTGTTTACATTACACACTTTGCTTAATGCAATTATCTGTTGTTCGCAACTTAATACTTGTGGAGTTCTCGGATTGATTCGCCACAAGTGGATTATTAGTCATAGATGCAGTTGGATGGCGGTCTATGTATCTTGTTGTAATGCCCAGAGTAAATCTCATAGTGATCCTCTCATCATATGCACGTTGTCTTTATTATATCAATTGCCCAACTGTAATTTGTTTACCCAGCATGTATTGTTTTATCTTATGGAGAGACACCACTAGTGAACTGTGGACCCCGGTCCTATTTCCTTCATATTGCTATCACCTGTTTACTTTACTTGCACTGTTTACTTTACTCGCATATTATTACTATTTTCCACTCGATACGCTCATTCCTTTGTTTACAGCAAACCGGTGAGATTGACAACCTCGTCGTAAGTTGGGAGCAAAGTATTTGGTTGTGTTGTGTGCAGGTTCCACGTTGCCGCTCGCAAAGCAAAGCTCAGACGAGGCACCCTATAAATTGTCCGGAGCTGTCACAAGCTAGCAAGCATCACCTTCAGTCGTATTGGCTCATTCCTCTCCTGATCGACATACCTTGGTTTCTTAACTGAGGGAAAACTTTGCTGCTATATTCATCATACCTTCCTCTTGGGGTTCCCAACTGGACGGTGAAAAGATATCAACACCGTACCGCATCAGCGGCGCCCTTCTTCTTCACCGATGGTGGCGCGGGAGACAAGGCACCTGCAGGGACGACCTCGAGCAAGGGCATCCTTCTCCTCTCGTTCACGGAGGTGCCGTGGTGTGCTGTACATCGGCCTCTCTGGATTCATAACCGACGCCCATCGCTGTGAGTCTCTCCCCCTCAGACTTTCCTCTTTGCACCTAGGTACGAGGCTGTTATCAGGTGCCAATCCTGATTATTTCCGTGCTAAGATTTGATGCATAGGTAAGAGCGATCCGTGTAGTCCTCACGTACTCGCTGCCATGGTCGAGATTTTTCATGTTACCGAGTAGTTTTTAGAGGAAATGGCTGTCGTTTTATTCCAAGTTACTTGCACTACTTCCTACATAGTTAGCAATCATAGTAGTTGGTGTGAATTACTGTCAAACTGCCAGTGTGCTGATTAGTACTGCTCAGTTGCTCTGCTCATTTTGTTTTGTTGCTTTGTATTAGAGCATAAAGGTTTGGTGCTTTGGTTTTATCTAGGAGTTAAGTACTTGTTAAAATTAAATCTGCTTGTAGATAGGCATATGATGGCTAGATGGAAGAAATCTTGTACTCTGCTGTTTAATGAACATCAACCTGTCTTCCTTATAGTTTTATCGGTTGCAATTTATTCCCTAGATGGTTATCTCCATTATCTTTGGTACCTAGATGGTTATAGTTCCTCATAGATATCTGTGATGGTGTGGCAGGCGATCTGAGCAGCTGGGAGCCGGTGATCTGCTGCCTAGACGTGCTGGGCGTGCGTGGCTGCTGCTGCTGCTGGGAACTTGCGGCCGGCTGCTGCTGCCTGGGCATGCGTGGTTGCGGTGCATGGACTGTTCCTATTACATCAATTTTAAAAGGTAGTCAAAACAGCAGGCCCGACTTTTCCTATTGATTCAGGTATACTGTTTCTTATGCGAAAGTATGCTGCATTAATCAGTTTAGTTGGCAGTTATTCTGTATTGTCGCCTCACAAATTGCCATTGAGCCATGATGTACTAGTTAGGACTACTCTATTACTACTATTTGTAGCATACTTTGGAAATAATCATATGGTATTATTCTATGAATCACAAGGTAGTGATTTCTGCTAGTTCTCTAGCTTCTGTCAAGTCGAGTAGGCATATTTATAACGGTACATGTTAATTTAAATTTTTAGTGCTGTAAATGTGCACGGTCTGAGTTCAAGAAGTCATTGCAGGTGTGCTGTAATGAGCTTTTTAACAAGATGAGCATGTTCTCTCTCTCCAGGTACCTCAGACTTGAGGGTAGAGCTCCACCGGAGCCCCGAGCGGATCAGGCGTCTACATCTCAGTTACAGCAGATCGCTACGAGAGACAACGATGTAGGTAAATATCTATTACAGTACCAGTGAATGTTTGATGTGTGTCATTATCAGTTGTAGAATAAAAACATACATCTTTTTTGCTTGGTTCAACTGTTAAATTTAATTATCTTCAAAATAATGCAACATGGGATGAATTAAACTCATACATGCTTCTTAAATATGTTGACACCGCATAGTCATAAAACTGTAATCTTATCAATGCTTCTTAATCCAGAGTCTAGGTAGGCATATTCTATTTGTAACCTTTTATCTTTTATAGACCTCCTTCATCATAACTAGGAACACGAAGAATGTGATGAATATGTCCCAGGATGATCAAGTTGCTATGTGGGAATCAGTAAGGTAAGGTATGCTTTCTAGAACAGCACTTCTATAGTATGCCCCATGAATCTGACATGATGGATCCTCATAATTTTGGGGCATCAGATGCTCTGGTTACTACTGGTTTCTACCAGCTGTTACATGAGTTTTGCAGGTGAACATCCATTTACTCGTTTTACATAGCATTTGTGGACAAAGCTTGTATGGACCAGCCCAGAATCTTTAACTGGTGTTCGATACTGCTTGCATTGCTAATGCTTTATTTGCTACATCTGTATACCCAGTTGGTGCAGTTTGCTCCATATCCTGTTTGGTCTGTTGTATCTTAACTAATTCAATCTTGGGATTTATATTCTTATTTAGGACCTTCCAGGTACACTATGAAGCTCCATATTGAAGGACTGTGAAGCTCCAGGTTGAATAAATTTGAAGCCTCAAGCCCCTAGAAGCTAGAGTAGATACCTAGTGCTAGTTATATTCTAGTACTTAGCATATTTGGTTGTATGAATTGTATGAACAGATTGTATACACTGTAATTGTGTAATTTTAATTATTGTTTCGAGAAACTTGTTTGCTATTTCTGAGTATTTTAAGATTTTTGGATTTCTGTTCAAATATTTGCTTGTATACTGTCAATTGAGAATTAAGAACCTGACCAGTAGGACCGTTGGAAAATTCTCAGGCCCAAAAAAAAGAATGTAGAAGGCCAAGGCCCAGTAGATAAAAGGACTACAAAAAGGCCAATGTAAGTGGACTACAAAAAGGCTAAGGCCCAACAAATAACAAAATGTAAAAGGCTCTTGTCAGGAAAAAAAGTTGATTGCAAAAAGGCTGAATCCCAGAATTAAAAGGCTGAGTTACTGGGCTTGGCCCATGTAGAGCAACATTAATGGACTGGGTTAAATTCGAATTACGACCAATTGGTTTGGTCACAATCCTGCTACGTAGGATTGGCCACGTAGGATCCGATGTGGCCTGGCTAAATTGCTCGTGACCAAATTTTTGGTCATAATGTCTATGACCATCTATTTTGGTCATAATCGCTTATGACCAATCAGAAAAATTGGTCATCGTAGGCGGTCAGTGACGCTCAACTGCCGACCAAGTGTTTTTGGTTAGAAGAGGGTCACAAGTTGAACAACAATGACCATCTAGTGACCAAAGTGAAGGGTCGCTAGTCAACACATTTCTTGTAGTGTTCACAAGGAATTAAAAACTTTTTGATTTATTAAAAAGCCTTATTAGAAAAACCTTTATTCCTTGAGGAACTCCTTTGAGAAAATAAGATTTCAAAATACTAATTTGAATTATTTCAAATCCTATGCAAGCATATTTGCAAAGGAAATATTTTTACAAAATCATTTATATCAAATAAAGTTGCAATGCCAAAAGCATGATTAAATTAAATTTCAAATACTATTTTTTAATAAAGTTTATGCCTTGATTTTAAAAGGATTATTTTCAAACCAATTTTTGTTATGCAAATAAGCCCTTTGGCTAATTTATAAAGTTTTTATTGGAAATTAGTTTTATTTATGAAAACATGTTTCTTACTGTCCTAGTTTGTTTCTTTGAATTTTAGAAAATTGTACAAATTGGTTTGAATCAGCTTGGATCAAATTTGAAATAGTTGAGGAAGAATAAAGAAAACATAAAAATAAAAGGAAGAAAAGAAGAAAAGAAGAAAAAAAACTAGAAAAAGGCCCCGGGGGAAACAATCCGGCCCAGTTCCACAACCAGCCCGCGGCCCAGCAAAACCTATTCCGAATCGGTACCCCCCTTTCTACCTTTTTTTGCTGACAGTGGGGGTCCACCTGCCAGGCCATGTCATCATCCCCAACCTCCGGCCGAAATCACCGGAGGAGACAACCGCGTCGGGCGAGATTTTCTCTCCATCAATTCGCTTAAACCCCTGCCCGATTTGTCGCTCGTCTGCACCTATAAGAACCCCTCGCCCCTCTGTCCGTTTCCCCTCTGTCCTCGTTCCAACACCGCTGCCAGGCTGCTCGAATCGGACCTCGCCGCACCACCGCTACCGCCGGTGAACTTCGACGATTCCGATGAGGAAAGATCTCCCCGACCCTTCCCTCTTGCACCATTCTCTTTGTTTTAATCTTGCGCATCTCCTGGACATTGTTTTCTTGCCCTGTGCATCCCAGGTCGACGAGAGCATCCTTGACCCGAAGCCACTATCCTCGGAGCAAACTCCAGTGAGCAATAGCCGACGGCCTGAGACCCGCCGCCACCTCCTGCTTCGCCACCAAGCCCTACTCGACGTTCCGAATCTCCTGGTGAGGATCTCGTGTTCCAGAATCCCCTGCATCGCCATCCTCATGATCCCAGCACCGCACCCTCGCCGCCAACGACCTCGCCGGAACCCTAATCGGTGAGCTTCCCCTCCCCTTCTTCTACACCGTTAGATCCACATCCAGTGGCCACAATAGATCACTTATCTCAATCGGGATGGAACGATCTGGACCATCAAATACTCTTCAGATCCAATGGCTCAGGAAGCAGATCCGGCCGAACCGGTATCAGCCAATGGCATCATGCCACGTGGCCAGCCCCTCGTTTAAATAGAAAACCGAATTAGAAAATAGACAGAATTGTGCTAAAACTTTGGAAAATCATATCTTCCGAACCACAGACCCAAAAAAAGCAAATAATATGTCTCTGGATTCCTAAAAATGTGTAGAACACATTTCTGAAATAAAATCTCACTTTCCAACTATTTCAAAATATTCAAATTTTAATATGTAAGTTTGAGTATTTTTGTTATAGTTCAAATTCTATAAATCCTTTTTAGTTAATTCTTTTTGCAATAGGATCATATTGTTATCCTCTATCCAGTAGAACCACTGCACAAATTATTTGGGCAAATTTTCTAAAGTATTCAAATTCAAATGAGAATTTGAGTATTTTCTCTCTAGATTTAATTCTATAAATATTTTAGGCATAATTCCTTTTGCAAAATTACTTACCTTGATACTAAAAACCCACCAGGACACTTCACACACTTTTTACACTTATTCAAAAGTCAAATCCATAAGTTCATCCTCTTGCAAGATATAGTAGTGTTATTTGAGCACCTTGCAAAATATTAAGACCAATTCTTAAATTGTGCACTTGTGCTATTTGATTGTTGTCCCACTCTACCAAGTGGTATGAAATATCCCAAGTCCTAATGACCATCTCTACCATGACTTAGTGAAAAATCTACTATCTATGCTTGCCCAAGTGCAAATCCATCTTACCCAAATTCTTCTAAGTATTTTGACTACCCCATCCAACAATGACATAGAAGTTCTCCCATATCAAGACCATGGAGAAGAAGTTGAAGAGAAGACAAGGAGTTGAAGGCAAAAAGAAGAAGTTAAAGAGAAGACAAGGAGATGAAGGAAAACAAGAAGATCAAGAGAAGAGAGCCAAGTCAGGAGGATGAAAGTGACAAACCTTACCACTTAGAAATTTATCCATCCAACTTCTCAAACCAAGCCTAAGAATCTCCTTAAGTTATTTTGCTAAGTGTTTGACACTTCTTAACAATTTAGAAGGCCACATCAATCTTTAAAACTCTTGACTTAGCCATTATCTCCATCCATATCAAGTCAACTTCATGCCACAAATCTTTTGTCCAATTACCACTAAGACAATTGAAGACTAAGCTAAAACAAATAAACACTTTTGTTTTCCTTGTTTGATTATGTTGCCTTGAATGGTGTGTTTATGTTGTGTTCTTTTCTATCTTATAGTTGTACGGAGAGCTACGTGTGTTGATTAAGAGAAGTACAATCTTCAGAAAGTTACTAAGGCAAGTATCATTTTTATGGTGTTTCTATCTGTTCTATACAAGTTTTGTGATTGTGAGTATAAGTGCGTGTGTAGGGTTAGGTTATTGTTGTGTTAGACAAATGTGATGGGAATTAGCATTGTAAGGGCTTTGAGCCTGACTTACTGACACGGGAAATGGAGAAATGGAGATTGGCATGGTAAGGGCATGGAGCCTGACTTACTGACATGTACGATGGTGAAAAGAAGATTGGCATGGTAAGGGCATGAAGCCTGACTTACTGACATGTACGATGGTGAAAAGAAGATTGGCATGGTAAGGGCATGGAGTCTGACTTACTCACATGTACAATGGTGGAATGAAGATTGACATGGTAGGGGCTTTGAGCCTGACCTACTGACATGTACCCACGTGGAGTTAGAAGCTTTATGCCATTGCAAAACTAAAATATTGATTGGAAGGATAGGACGGAATTTGAGACTGTTTTTCTGCAACCCCACTTAAGCTAAACTAAGATTGAAAAGTTAGACCTCATAGTTGTGATATCTTGCCAATACAATTCAAATGTATTGACCCTTTGTGGCTACAACATTTCATGTTGCAGATTTTCAACGACAAGTAAGGAACAATAGGGTTACGAGTCTATCCGCAGCATGTTCGCCTGTGGCACATGAAGAAGAAGGACTCCATGCTATTTTTGATTTTGTTGTAAACTCTGAAAGCTTTATGCTATGAGCATTGTAAAGTTTCTTTATGTAATTGCTGGATCATGCGATGTAATAAAATGACCTTTTTTTGTTGATATTACATCTTAAACTGTGTGTGCTAGCGTTTGATCTAGGGACTAGCAAAAATAAAGCACAGGTACGCTACAAAAGACGTATTGATGGGTTGTATTTGTTTCAATCGGCTCATTGATTGGGCCTTGGTGGGACGTACATGCGGGTGTATAGAGTTATGGTAGTGCCCTAGGAGAATAGGAGGATGCTATTTTCTGGCAAACAATACTATTTGATGAATGTTCGTGGGTGTCCCACGGGTGTCCTATGCACAGTCCCATGTTTGTTATGTGAGTGTTCCATGGGAGCCTAATAGTTATTTGACATATGTGCACATATGTGTTTGTCGCTACCAATGTTTAAAAATGATTAAACACAATTGCTGATATTGACATATTTTTTAAAATTAATTTCCTCCACAACTAGTAGCATCTCAGTGGACCAATCTATCCATGTCAACAAAATAAACATAGTTGTACTGGTTTGGCTCTATTTAAATAGCCTAGAGGCTGAATGTATGTTAGTTTTTTTTCTAGCTCTGCTATCTTGCCAATCACAAGTTGTGTAGTAAATAATTGTCCATCTCTGTATCTGACTATAGCAGCGCTGGACTAGGAGACGAGAGTAAAGATATTTCTTGGTGTGGCTCATGGACTTGCTCATCTTCACGCGGAGGGAAGCAGGAAGTTCAGTCATGGCAAATTCACGTGAGTACATTGCAATTCAGGGTGATGAACAAGCTTTACCTACAGCAAATGGAAAATTGGGAAAAAGGCAAAGAACTGGGAAGTCACCTTCTTCTCCCTCTTCCAAAGATTTGACTTATGTGTGTGGATTCCGCCAATGACCAGCTGCTCTGCCACCTCGTCGTTGTCATTGCTAACCATATTCCCCTCGTTAGTGTCTTCACCTCCGCCCGGACCTGACATGTTAGCAAAAGGATGGGAGGGGGAGGGTGACAAATTGGTGGAGGAAGAGCTCCGTCCCTTAGAGCTAGAGGGGGAGCCATTGCCATGGCTAAGCTAGCTGATGACACTCCCGTGGGTCCTCTCAATCGGTCAGTTGTAACATTCCAGGATGTGAGGCTAGAAATAGAGAGGAAACAGATGTGTGCATTGCATTCATGCATAGAAAATCTGGGAAATTTTTGTTCTTTTAAATAAAAGTTGTCAAAGTGATTGAAGTTTCTCTTAAGTTGGTGGAACAGAAGTAGCTCATCAACTAAAGTGTGATAAACTTCAACATGACCTTTGTTAACAACACTGTTTTGGGTAGAGATAATTACAACAGCTAAAAGAGATGAATGTGAGGTAGGATTCATATGTTAACACATCACTTTAGAATCTTATATCCAATGCTACCATGATTATCATGGTATTTCATAAACCTAAGTCCTTGAAACCATATCTATCATAGGAGAAGGCCACACTAGTCTTACCCATGACCCTTGATCTATTCTATCATCATATCTTGATCTATCCTATTCTTTCACATCTAAATTCATTCATCTTCTAAACAAGGAAGAGAGTCTATATCAATTCCAATATCTTTCTCATCTCTTAATATGGAACTTTAGGATCTAATCCACAAACTAAGAAGAATGGGAGGCTACCCTAATACTAAGTTGATGAGGAGATATTCCAACTATAGGTGTGGTGTATACCACAAGAATAGTAGAACCATTACTATGATAGAGAATCTATGTGTAGTCTCAAGGAGTTAAGAAGTGATTTGTAGTTCTCTTAACTATATGGATGTTCTAAGAGAATAGCTTAGTAAAAGTTAACCTTGGACCTTGATTAGCCAAATGGAAACCAAGCCATATGATCAAAGGATTATAATGATCATCTCAATTATCTGTTGATTGTGGAATACATGATTAACCAAGTAGAAACTTAAGCTATATGATCAATGGATCAAAATGATCATTACCATGTCACATAAAGTGGGAGAGTGGCATATGTGAAGTAAATGGATCAAAGTTGATCAAAGAAGATTGATACATGAAGAGTAATATTCAGGTGGTGGGATATAGACCCTATATGGGAATACCACAGTGGTGGAGGTTATATTCTTAATCTCTGGAGGTAGATACAATCAAGTATTGATGCCTAGACACAAGGAGTAAATTTAAGAGTAGAAGCAACCACAAAATGGAATATGGATTTTTTGTAATTTAGTATCCTACCCCTAGAAGTCAACATCTAGGGTAATGCATTGATTGGATTGACTAGACCTGAAGGGGAGGCATTGGTGGAGTGTTGAGCATAAAATCTTGAGTAGGAGTAAGAATGATGTTTAGTTAAGCACTCAAAGGGAGTTGAGTTGAATACCCTAAGAGTAGTAATGATGTAAAGGTTATACCTAATAAGGTTATGTAAGAGCTTTAGTGTCAAGCTCAGAACCTGGATTTAGGAGGAGTATTGGTGATGGTATTGATTACAGAAATTTGAGGGGGAGTTGATGAAGGAAATAAATGATCATGTCAAGTATATGATTACATTTATTTAAGGAGGGTGAGTGTGCTATTTATGGAACCTAGTTTGATAAGCAGATATCATCCATCTTAAGGAGATGGTAGAGGAGTTAAGAAAACCTATCCTTGTTTAGGAGGGAAACATTCTTATGGAGAGCCATTGACAAGGGTATAGATAATAGAGCCCGTCAGTTGAGTACCCATGAGGCCCGTTAGACTAGGCCCAATTGTAATATTAGTCAAAATACGAGTTCATGCCGTATGTCGATATTGTAATCTGTATCGGATCCCACCCGATCCTCGAGACCTGGCCACCTATATATAGGGACCAGGAGGGGACGGTGTGGGACAGATTGAAAGCAAGCCAGGTTCTACACCAACGCTTACTTTCGATACACACCTTGTTTGACTGACTTTACCTTTGAGTTCATCCGACGCCCTATCTCCTCGATCCTAAGTCCTTCATCCAGGACATTTGTCAAGTTAACCCTCGTCAATTGGCGCCGACCGTGGGGACTCTGGGCGTTGGAATCATGAATTTGACGGCTTTTTCGCTTTTAGCCAGCAGGAATCCAGAAGTCGACAAAATCCAAATACCCTTCGGAACCGTCGATTTTCAACCTCACCAGTCAAGTTTTACGCAAGTATTCGAGAGCATGGATCAAGATATAGATTTGACGATCGGAAGTTTAAACTTTCGCTTCAGATCATTAGGTTCAATTCGCCTTTCCGATCTAGCGAAACCGGGTCCGTCGGCAAGTGAACCCGAGACAGTAGCAATGTTGGAATCATCAGAAGGCTCTTCCAGTGAGGTAAACTCACCGGTCAGCTTGGCAGAAGCAGAAGAAGGAAAAATCACAGGAGGCGACGAAACCATGGAGAATTTCGACTTAGAAGTGCAACTCGAAGATCTCACGATCTGCCGCAACAACACCTCAGATCAATCAACAGACACCTGGAAGACAGGATTAGAGCTTTCTGAAGATGACTCGATCTTCTCAAGTTCCAACATCAAACTCGACAATCGATACCAGATACTCGCCATTACAGGAGACAACTCAGAAGAACTTGACGAAAACAACAATCCAGTACTCAATCCAGCAAACATAAATAGAGGAGCAAATCACTTAGCAGAAGGAGAAACCGCAGACTCCCTAACAACTAGGGAGAAAGTTCGACTATCAGTCGACGAGTGGAGAATAATCAAGACAGCCGTGGAGCACGGCATGCCAATACCAACAAACTCCAGCAAAAATATGCTTTTGGGGTATCATTATGCCCTGAGGCAGCAGGCAAAGCAACTAGCAAAGGAGAGGATTGAAATACAGAAGAGGAAAGACTCAGCCGTTGCAGCAAGCGACGCTGCTCGCAGAGCATGTAGCGACGCGTCATATACAAATAGAAGGAATCATCGACATGGATCAAGATATGAAAAGCTCGAGTACTCAGAAAGGCAAAGCATCTCCAAAAACCTCAACTCGTCCTTCCTATCGGTCGACGAGCAAGGAAACATTATACCAAAAACTCCTGAAGTAGCACTGGTGGCAGCTCAAGCATACTTACATACAACACGACCAAATCTAGGAGACCCGAGGGAACATATGCACCGCGCAGCACTAAATGGATTGAAGATGGTAGGTAACAAATTATCAGCAAAAGAGGAGGAGGCATATCTCAACAAAGGAACCCATAAACCAAGGTCACCGCGCCGTCACAATAGTCCTCGGCACAGGAGTGGCAGTCGACGATCTAGAACACCATCACCAGGGCGACACAAAAGCCCGAAGTACAGAGGAACCCGAAGATCCAAGTCCCCAAATAAGGCATACGATTACGAAGATGATGAAAAGGAGATGGGGGCATCATGCTTTACCCATAGGGTTCGCACCACGCTAGTACCCAAAGGTTTCAAATTACCTCATGATCAACAAAAATACGATGGATCCCAAGAGCCACAATCATGGCTCTCAGATTATCTACAAGCAGTAAAAATATTAGGAGGAACAAAGGAAACAGCTATGCAAAGTTTGCAATTACACCTCACCGGCGCGGCCAGGTCATGGTTGAGCAAGTTAGAAAAAGAAACAATTGGAAGCTGGGAAGAGCTCACAAAGCAATTCACCAGTAACTTCAAGTCGACATACAAACGACCAGCATCCATAGAGGAAGTCAAAGCCTGCGTACAACAACGCGGCGAGACACTAAGGGCGTATATCCAAAGATGGAGCATCATCAAAAATTTAGCGGTGGAAGTATCAGACGAAAGGGCAATAGACGCATTCATAGTCGGGTTATGACGAGGAGACCTAGTCGAAGAGATGGGCAGAATCAAGCTGAAAACAATATCAGATCTAATGGATGTAGCAAACAGATTTGCAGATGGAGAAGATGCGTGCAACAATAAACGCACGCGATCGCCAGAGGATGATAGAGGAAATAGATATGGAGGTCAAAGGAGAAGATCCTACAATTATGACAACTACGGCTCTCACAGCCAAGTAGCCGCAGGGTACAAAGACAACAGCTACCAAGGAAACGACCGCAGAAGTTCGGAATATCGCAGCTATGGGAAAGAAGACTACAAAAAGTTTCAGACAAGAGAATCCAGAGAGTTCAACCCATCACCGGAAGATATGCTAAACGGACCATGTCATATACACTCTGCTTTTGTTGATCAGAAGCGAGTATCCAGACATGCAATGAAAGATTGCACAACGTTTTTGAAACTACAGGAAGCAGCACTCAACAAGCAAGCCGAAGCAAAGCGGCAGGGATACGAGGGAAACACAAGCAACGCACTTGCAACTCAACAAGGAAACAATGGAGCTCCCAAGGGCCAAGATCAATCGAACCAGGGACGCGATGATGACGAAGGATATGTTCCATCTAAAGGACACATTACAGAAATGATACAACTAGTGCCCAAGTCGAACAAAGAGGAGAAAAGTATAACTCGACAAGTTAACCTCGCAATAACTTCACCTCCAGCAACAACAGAATATCTACACTGGTTAGAGCAACCCAGAGAGTTCAGCAGAGATGACCACCCAATAACAGTACCTCGGCCATGAAAACGCGCCCTTGGTACTCAAAGCCCAAATAGGGACGTACGATGTCGACAGAATATTCATGGATGCAGGAAGTGGGATAAATCTAATCTACGCAAAGACTGTACGGGCAATGCACATTTCATTAGAGTTCCTGAAGCCAACCGACTGCTCCTTTCATGGAATAGTCCCAGGAAGTGCAAACTATCCGCTAGGTCGAATAGCACTTAACGTTTGCTTCGGAAATCGGCAAAACTACAGAAGGGAGAAACTTGACTTCGAAGTCATGGACTGGCCATCACAATATCATGCGATCCTCGGGCGACCCGCATTTTCGCGATTCATGGCAGTACCTCTCTATACTTACCTGGTACTAAAAATGCCAGGACCCAAAGGAATTATTACAGTCAATGGAAGCTTCGAGTTATCAGATCAATGTGACAAAGAATTCCACAAGATGGCTCAAAACTTTGGCATGATGGCGAACTATGGAGAACCCAAAGACAAGATGAAAATCCTGACTACAGGAACCGTACAACAACCCAAAGCACACCCAACAGAGCTGGAGGTAAAAAAGCCACGGATACAACTATCAGAACAAGACAAGCCGACAGAAGAAGAAGAAGAAGAGAAGACTGCGGCGGCATAGGCGATAAAGTACATCAAAAAATAAAGTAGAAATAATAAGGCTATAAAAGCCACGAGCTCTTCCAGGGCAATGCCCTCTAGATCCAGAACACATGTCATTGGCCAGATCTCTTGGGTCACCCCATGTATCTTACATTATATGCATAAATAAAAGACAAAAGTTCCTCTTATTTGAGTTTACGTGTCTAAAAAAATTGCGGCAAACGCACCAATATACACAAAAAAGTAAAATGCTCTGAGGATAAAATTTTCGACACAAAAAGTTAGAAAACAAAAACTCTCGCATTGTACACATAAAAATACATACAAGTATCACAACAGTGGTTGATCAGAATCATCTACGCCCAAAGGATCTAAATAGTGATGCTCGTGGGAAAATGCGGCATCCTCCTGGAGCAACCTAGCTATGAGCCTCCTAGCCGATTGAAGGGTAGCATCCATATGAACTCGCAGCAGAGCTCCCCCTGGAGGCAAACCCAGGGACATGGAAATAAAATTAACCCTTGGGTGCCACTTACGTGTCCAACCAAGTGCAAAATTGGCACCAGCCACTAAATTAAGTTCTATCAGTCGATGAATTCGCTGAGTAGATCTAAAAGCAGCGAGTAGCTGCGGAAAGGTTCCAGGAAGAGGGTTACGAGGAAGCATCACAGAGTGCAGGGTAGTCAAAGATCTCTGACAACCATCAACGGCTTCCCCAATGTGCTGAGCACGGTCCTGAAGAAGCACAATAGCACGACGGCGCCGGGGATCAGACCAAAAACTCTCAACTCCCTCTGATGATCTCTCAAGAGCTGTGATCCGTTCAGAAATCCGGCGAGTTTCACCAACGAAGTCTAAGCAAGTGCCTGCAACAATAAGAAGTTATTGGCTAGTAGTAACAAAACAAAAAGGGAAAAAGAGGAAGGTGGCAAGGAACTTTACATCGCAATAGCTCACAAGCAGATTCTACTATACCAACGAGGAAGGAGTCGCACTCTTCTAGGTGCACAACCCTAGCCGTCAGACCCGACATCTTATCCTCGAGTATGGATATCTATTTCATAAAACCGCAAGATTTGCTGGCTTTATCCATAGCCATCTGTGCTTGGCGCTTCGCCAAAGATAAGCGGCTCTCAAGGTCCAAAATCCTTGAGGAATACTCAGTACATCGACAAGAATGGCGAGGAGGCGACAAAGCTCCGGAGTTGAAAACATTGACAGGAGACGTAGCCTGATCGCGACCCGACGACCCACCAGCATGAATAGGCTGGAAGCCAAAAGAAAGAAAAAATAGCATCTCAAAAGCTATATCAAACAGGACATTTTGCAAAAGGAGAATATTTACAAAAGCACAAGCCCTCTGACCAGTTCTCGGGCTACATATGGCTAAAAGTTTACTACATTAGAATAAACTACGATTACAAAGGAAGTCTAAGTCTTCGCCACGTCAGCCTCAGTGTCCGCAGCGGAAGAAGGCGTGGCAGAGGTAGCACCAGCATTGGGAGGAGGCACGGATCCACTTGTCGTCGGAGTCGAAGAAACCAGTGTAGTAGAGGTCGCAGAAGCCGCCGAAGGAGAAATCATCGACACGATGCCCGGTGCATACTTTTTTGCCTTCTCGAAGAAATCCTTCAGCTCCGAAAGGGGTCGGCCACGGGAAGAGCTCACCTTCTCCCAGTTGATCTCCTCGCCATGCGCATATGAAAGCGCAATGGCCCCCTCGACACCTCACTTCAAGGAGAGGCCCTTCATAAGAAGGATGGGGTCGTCAGGGGTGTCAAAGGCCTTGGCGAGTTTCTTCAAATCATTATCTGGCACCTCCGCTCTTTTCTTGGGCCACAATCCGACGAAAATCCACGTAAGTATGCGGCTAACCAACTCGAAGATTTCCTGGACAAAAACCTAGTTTGCTTCCAGCAAGTTAACTGCGGCCATGAGAGAATCCTCCCCTGGTTGCAAAGATGACGAAGACACCCCAGTATGTTTTGCACAACCAAGAAACAAAGACAGCAGAAAAGGCAAACATCAGCAAGTACAAGAAGTGGGTAACTCAATGAAAGACAAGAAAGGCATAAGTATGTACCTCCAGCAATAGCGGATATTTTATTAAGCCGATCAGTAACGGCTTGTTCCCGCTGGGTGTGCTCCTTATTCGCGTCAGAAAGGGCCTTTTCTGCTTTCTTCGCCTTAGCCAGTGCTGATTTAGTAGACTTCTCAGCATTAGTTTTGGCAGCAGTGGCGGCATCAAAGGATTTTCTGGAAGCTGCGAGTTCAGCTTCCAGCGATGAAATACGAGCATTAGTTGTTGCCAAAGCATCTACAATTCAAACAGGGAAAGGAAAGTCAAATAAAACAGCAAAGAAAGGCTCTGAAAACAAGCTTCATATAGGAAAGGAGATTACCCTCGGAAGCCATAGTAGCTTTCAAATACTCGACACATTCAGTGCCCAAAGTGACAAACTTCTTCATCAAGATCTGTCCAGAAAATCTACGTGAGTATGAAGATCAGGCAGGAAACAAAAGAAAGCATACCAAGTCAAGCACGCACATCGCCGGAGGAGCCAGTGGATTGATGGGCCTCAAGGGAAGCACCAGCGTCTGTCGACTTCTTCGTACGTCTGGAACCACGAGTAATGACGACCTTGGGGCTTTGGGAGATTTCACCGCCAGATCGGCCTCCTGTGAAGGTGGCTCATCGATAGCAGGAGTATCAGTGGCAGGGGTGGCAGCAGCAAATCTCTTCGGGTTCTCCTCGTCACTGAGAAGAAAGTAAAAGATAAAGCCATTTGTCGAAATCGACAGGAAAATAGATAGTATATGAAAACAAGCAGCAGAACACTCACGAGTCCATGAGGTCGAAAAGCTCTACGTCGTCCTCTGGCATGGAGGTCTCCCCGATCACAGTCATGTGCGCCGAAGTACTTGAAGAAAGAAGCTCTATCGCCCGCTTCCTCTTCTTGTCAACGCCATGGTCTTCAGAAAGCGCAGGGGGAGGTGACGTCGTTGAGCTGGTATCTTCCAGCGAATCTTCGCCTTCATTTCCATCTTGTCTGTCCTCAACCTCGGGGGCTTCGGAGGCAGCAGAAACAAGAACATTTTGAATGTCCCCTCCCTCTAGGAGAGGAGGGCGAGACACAAGAAATCGATGATCCTGAAAGAAAAACAAGCCGAGAGTTACAAGACAAACAACGATAAGAGAAAGTTAAGGAGAATAAAGATAGTAAAACATACCGTAGGCAAGGGATGCTGGGAGTCGAAGTAACTAGAAGCTAACTCCGCAACTTCATGATCCTTGGTGAGAGTGGTAAGAGCTCTCACTCGCTTGTCGAGTTCCTTCTTCTCCATAAGATCTTCAGATACTCGAGAAGAATCTCCCAAACCGGAAAATTTCCATAGTTTGGCAAGGTGATGCTGCAGAGGTTGAACTCGGCGTTGTAGAAAGAACGCCATAAGTTGTGTACCCGACAGTGCGCCTCTTCTACCGCTCTTCAGCTCTTGGATACGGGCTAGAAGTGGCTTGATTTCCTCCATCTCAGTTTTCGTGGGAGGCAAATCCCACGAGGTCAATTTCTTCACTTCCTTGGAGGCATCGAAAGGGGCAATGCCATACTGATCAGAGGAAGAAACTTTCCGGTCTTTGATGTAAAACCATTTCTTCCTCCAACCTTGTACTGAGACTACCATGGAAAACTCCAAATATTGCGATTCAGCACGAATAGAGATAACAGCTTCGCCCAGTTTAGGTTTCTTTAATAAAGCAACACTGGGGCGGAGCCGAAAAAGATACTTCCAGAAGAGAAAATGGGGTTCGATCCCCAGAAAGGACTCCCAAAGAGTTATAAAGCACGCAATGTGGAGAATTGAGTTTGGTGTGAGCTGGTGAAGCTGCACACTGTAGATGAAAAGAAGCCCACGAAGGAACTCGTGGGCAGGGAGAGAAAGACCGCACAAGAGAAAATCAAAAAAATCACCCGAAAGCCGCTCGGGGGCATGGGGATGCGCTCAGTGCTTGGGAAAGTGACCTGATCATCAACAGAGATGAGGCCATTGGCTTGGGCTTTCTCCAGATCCTTCTGCTTGAACTCAGATGACACCTAGCTGATCGCGGAGTTCCCAGTGACGTTCTTGCCCATCTTGTTCTTCTGCGCGCGAGTCTTGACACGCATCTAGGGGTTGCGCATGGGGGCTATGTAGAAGCTCAGAAGGGCGCAAGGTCAGCAACAATGGTGGTGGCGGCGGAAGCAAGGAAGCTGGTAAATAGTAATTTCCCCACTCTTCCCCTTATATAGCTTCCTGAGGAAGGAACGTGGGCTGAGACGTGGCGCAAGGAGCAGAAACGACAGCCCACAAACGGGCAGAGAAATTGTGAAATTACTGCGCTGCCCATGAGTAACGGTCAGCGCCGAAATCAAAATTACACACAGTGTAATTATATTAATGATGTCACAGGAGTTCGAGTAAAAGAAATCATTTTTGAGTCTATACCTGAAAATATTCGAGTATAGCCTCGGGGACTACTCCCATCGGGAGCGCTGAGCGCGCACCCAACGATATTATCAATAAAGCTACGTTTGGATGATTAAAAGTGGGCACAATATATTCGAGCCTATACTCGAATTTTTTTCGACTATAGCCTCGGGGGCTACTCCTATCGGGAGCGCTGGGCGCGCACCTGACGATGTCTTTTCATGAATACTACAGAGATGAAGGCGAGCGAAGCTTCAGGAATCATCATTACTCCCATCGGGAGTGGATTTTTATCAATCAAGGTTGAATAACCCGAATATTTGGTACATTGAAACAGTCAAACAAGGCTGCGACATATGATTCTCAAATTGCGTCATCGTGACAAAACTTGAATGCCGTGGTTGAAATACATCACGAAGGTAAGACCCTAGGATCCGTCCTGTGTGGCCCGGTATACGCACATGGATGCGCTCTGCTGGTATATATCCGTGTCTACGATGCGAAGAAAAATCCTGGTGGACGCACTGGGTACCCTGAGAACCACTGGGACTCATTCTTTGTAAGTCCTAAATGCGGCAAAAGAATGGGTTTGACCGGTTTCCCGAATTCAAGCCCAAGGGGAGTGAATTTGAAGTAGGTGGCAAGTATCTGTTCCGGCAGTTAACTGGCCACTTGATCCGTCAGAGTTGTCAGGCTTGTTCATCAAAACCCCTTGCGAGATATTATAATAAAAGATAAGTCGAAAGACCAAGTCAAAGATTTGAAGATTTGAAGAAGTCAAGTATTGATCAAGTCGAAGAATTGAAGATCTGAGATTCAACCCAAATCTGCAATTCTGGTAGAATCTTGGGGGCTACTAACAAGGGTATAGATAATAGAGCCTGCCAGTTGAGTACCCCTCAGGCCCGTTAGACTAGGCCCAATTGTAAAATTAGTCGAAATACGAGTTCATGTCGTATGTCGATATTGTAATCTGTATCAGATCCCACCCGATCCTCGAGACCTGGCCACCTATATATAGGGGCCAGGAGGGGACGGTGTGGGACAGATTGAAAGCAAGCCAGGTTCTACACCCACGTTTACTTTTGATACAAACCTTGTTTGACTGACTTTACCTTCGAGTTCATCCGACGCCCTATCTCCCTGATCCTAAGTCCT
The DNA here is from genome assembly GCA_007115705.1 of Dactylis glomerata. NCBI lineage: Eukaryota > Viridiplantae > Streptophyta > Magnoliopsida > Poales > Poaceae > Dactylis > Dactylis glomerata. The sequence goes on from QXEO01000531.1 coordinate 8,857,685, forward strand.
TCATCTAGGACATTTGTCGAGTTAACCCTCGTCAGCCATAGAGACCCTTGGTTCAAGTACATATTTTACTTAGGCAAAGACACATGATATAGGTAGTGGTAACACAAACCTACATCCTAAATTCCTATTTATGTAGAGTCTATATCAAACTAACCATGTCGTGGGGATGACTATCTGGGTAGGCCAAGTCAGAGCCATCTGCCGGCTGACATCCCAGGAATCTCCACGACGTTAGGCCAAAGGGGCCGACTTCAACCAAAGGGCTGGCTGCTGCTTGTTGCGGCATGGTTCATGTGAATCACCGTCTAGTTGGGAACCCCAAGAGGAAGGTATGATGAGTAAAGCAATAGTTTTCCCTCAGTAAGAAACCAAGGTTTGTCGAATCCAGGAAAAAGCCAAACTCCAGAAGGTGATGCTTGCTAGCTTCGCGACAGCTCCAGACAATTTATAAGGCACCTCGTTCAGTGCTTTGCTTTGCCAGCTGCAACGCGGAACCTGCACACAACACAACCAAATACTTTGCTCCCAACTTACGATGAGGTTGTCAATCTCACCGGTTTGCTGTAAACAAAGGAATGAGCGTATCGAGTGGAAAGCAATAGTAGTATGCGAGAAAAGTAAACAGTGTGAGTAAAGTCAATAGGTGATAGCAATATAAAGGAAATAGGACCGGGGTCCACAGTTCAATAGTGGTGTCTCTCCATAAGATAAAATAACACATGCTGGGTAAACAAATTACAGTTGGGCAATTGATAGAATAAAGATAGCGTGCTTATGTCGAGAGGATCACTATCAGATTTACTCTGGGCATTACAACAAAATACATAGACCGCCATCCAACTGCATCTATGACTAATAATCCACTCGCGGGGAATCAATCCGAGAACCCCACAAGTATTAAGTTGCGAACAACAGATAACTGCATTAAGCAAAGTGTGTAATGTAAACAAAGCATATGCCCTTGGACATAAGAATGTTGTTTTCTCCCTAGTGGCAACAACACATCTACAACCTTAGAGGTTTCTGTCACTCCGCCAGATTAAATAGAGGCATGAACCCAACTATCGAGCATAAATACCCCCTCTTGGAGTCACTAGTATCTACTCGGCCAAGATAGCTACTAACAACGGAGAGCATGCAAGATCATAAACAACATAGAGATAACATAAGATAATATTCAGCACATCAACTCAATCATAACACCAATATTCATCGGATCCCAACAAACACAGCATGTAGAATTACATAACGGTGATCTCGATCATGTAAGGCAGCTCACGCGATCTAAACATGAAGCACATGGTGGAGAAGACAAGCAACTAGCTACTGCTATGGACCCATAGTCCAAGGTAGACTACTCACTCATCGCGCTGGAGGCAAGCATGGCGATGAAGAAGACCTCAGGTGGCGATTCCCCTCTCCGGCAGGGTGCCGGGAAGAGCTTCTGGACCATCCCAATCTTGGGTCAACAACGGCGGCAGATCGCGATGTGTTTCTGGAAAATTGATCAGATTCTTAGGTTTTTCCCGTTGGGGGGGTCTTTATAGGCGAAGGGGCAACGTAAGAAGTGGACCGAAGCGGTCTCACACATAGAGGGTGCGGCTAGGGCCTGGGCCGCACCGCCCTGTTGTTTGGCCGGCCTATGGCCCCTCTCCGTCTCCTCTTTGGTTCTCTGGAAGCTCCGTTAAATTTCTGGATGACTGGCTTTTGTTTCATCCAATTCCGAGAATATTTCCTGTGTAACTTTTCTGAAACACAAAAATAGCATAAAACAGGGAACTGGCACTGTGGCATCTCGTTAATAGGTTAGTTCCGGAAAATGCATAAAAACGCCATGAAGTGTAACAAAACACTAAGCAAATGGTGTAAAAACAAGCATGGAGCATAAAAAATTATAGATACGTTTGAGACGTATCAGCATCCCCAAGCTTAACTCCTGCTCGTCCTCGAGTAGGTAAGTGATAACAAAAGAAATAATTTTTGAGGTGACATGCACCTACACAATCTTGACCATATATGTAAGCGTTGTGCGCTGGGATCAAAGAACTTGAAACATGGGCATGAAAGATATAATCTTGATAGAAGAAACTTAGCAACCATGTTATAACATGAAAAAGAACACAAACGAAAGATCATGAAAATGAAACAATGAAAGTCAAACGTGTGTTCAAATCATATGGAAAAACATACAAATGATTTTTAGCTTGTCCTTCATGAGAGAGCAAAACATAAATGCATATGACACCTTCAAGTTTAAGAGGGCGACTAGATACAAATAATTTAAGAACAAGTGAAACCAACATCATGAATCAATCAATGAAAACTTTGGGACAATGCACATTATACTAAGAATGACAACTATGCTCTCTTATACGGTGCATAAAGATAGAAGGTGGTGACTCAACATAAAAGTAAAAGAAAGGCCCTTCATGGAGGGAAGCAGTGATTAAACATGTGCTAGAGCTTTTCATTTGTAAAACAGAGAGATAAAAACTGGGTTTTGAGAGGTGGTTGCTTTTGTCAACGACTGGCAATGGGGTTCTTACTATCTTCCATACAAAAAGTAAGCAAGTTTTTGAGAGAGATTGGCACTTTTGTGCTCTTTTATAAAGCTTGGCACTCCTCCCCACCTTTTTTCCTTTCACAAACCATGGCTAACCGATTCCATCGGGTGCCCACCAACATTCACATACCATGGAGGTGTGCCTTTTTTTCTTTCTTTTTTCTCTTTTTTTATTTTTGGAATAAAACAATATGGAAGATAGCAAATCCGAGCACTATGTCCCCATGAGCTGAAAACAGTGTCACAAAACGAGAAGTGTTTTGAAGGTTTTTTCAAAGGTAGCACATAAAAATTTACTTGGAATGGCTTACAAATACCATGCATAGGAATTTATAGTGGACACAATGGCAAACTTGGTTTTTAGGAGTTGGATGCACGAGTAGAGCTCATACTCAGTACAAAATGAGGGCTAGCAAAAGACTGGGAGCGACCAACTAAGAGAGCAATAACGGCCATAATCATGCAAAGCGACAAAGCAACATTAAAAGAAGCATAAGATGGCATCAAAAGTCAAAAACTAAATGATCATAGAGGCAATGGCGACTTTGTATGAGTCTAACATGTGTGAGCATGCGCCAAGTCAACCCAAATAAAGCATCAAGGAGAGAACCAAAATAATGCTTCCAAATAATAAAAACAACGCATGATTTTTTCAAAGGCTCATTAAGCAATCTCAGTCATTTGAGACAAGTCATGCTACAGCAAAACCACTAAGCATACTATCAAAAAGACATAAAGCATGACATGCAAAAGCCTAGGCCGCTGACGAGGGTTAACTCGACAAATGTCCTAGATGAAGGACTTAGGATCGGGGAGATAGGGCATCGGATGAACTCGAAGGTAAGGTTAGTCGAAATAAGTGTATATCGAAAGTAAACTTGGGTGTTGAACCTGGCTTGCTTTCAATCTGGCCTACACCGTCCCCTCCTGGCCCCTATATATAGGTGGCCAGGTCTCGAGGATCGGGTAGGGTCCGATACAGATTACAATATCGACATACGATAAAGACTCGTATCTCGACTATCATTACAATTGGGCCTAGCCTAACGGGCCTCAGGGGTACTCAACTAACGGGCTCTATTAGCTATACCCTTGTCAGTAGCCCCTGAGATTCTACCAGAATTGCAGATTCAGGTTGAATCTCTAATCTTTAAATCTTCGACTTGATCAACTCTTCGACTTCTTCATATCTTCAAACCTTCGACTTGGTCTTTTGACTTATTTTCATGATAATATTTTGCAAGGGGTTTTGATGAACAAGCCTGACGACTCTGCCGGGTCAAGAGGTCAGTTAACTGCCAGAACAGATACTTGCCACCTACTTCAAATTCAATCCCCTTGGATTTGAATTCAGGATACCGGTCAAACCCACTCTTTTGCCGCATTTAGGACTTACAAAGAATGAATCCCAGTGATTCTCAGGGTACCCTGTGCGTCCACCAGGATTTTCTTCGCATCGTAGACACGGATACATACCAGCAGAGCGCATCCATGTGCGTATATCGGGCCACACAGGACGGATCCCGGGGTCTTACCTTCATGATAAATCACGGCATTCGAGTTTCGTTGTGATAACGTAACTCGAGAATCACATGTTGCAGTCTCTTTTGACTGATGGAATATCATAGAATCTCGAATTAATTTCTCCCAAGTAACTCCCGATGGGAGTAGTCGCTCTATATTTTGTCGACTACGTAGTCGAAGTTTTATGATTGTCGAAATGTTGAGCGGCTCATAGCCTTCTTCATCTTTATTGCTGATTGTCTTATTTTCTATCGGGTGCGCGCTCAGCGCTCCTGATAGGAGTAGCCCCCGAGGCTATGGTTGGATACTTGTAGTCAATCATAGGCTCAAATTGACTTCTTCTTCCTGTTTATAAGCCCCCCGAGCCGAAGGCGAGGCTGTTTAATACCTTCTATGATACATTCTTTTCCTTTTTGTTATTATCATTTGCTATGTGCAGAATTTAACTCCTTTGTAAATATGTTTATGGGCCTTGCTATTACGGAGGCCTGTTAATATGTGCTTATAAATATAGCACCTTTGGTGAGGGTAAAAACCCTAAACAGATTCCTCCTCTGCCGCATCATCTTCTTTTCCATCTAGGGTTTCTTTTCTTCCCACCTTTCCACATGGCTGGCGCAGATGGGTCCTGTCTTGACCTTGGTTCTCCGACGGTGCCGCGGGGTAGCGGCCGCCCCTGTGGCAGCAAAAACAAGACAACTCCAGCTGCTGTAGGATCATCGTCGTCCGCTCCGGCGAAGCGTCGTCCCAGCCGCCCGCCTGGTAGTAAGAATAAACCAAAGGTGACCAGCGCCGCCCCAGGTCCAAGCGCTCCTCCTCCTAGTGCTTCTCCTGCTTCTCTCAGGATATTTTCTTTCTTTTGCATCGCCCACGCGCAGTGCCGCGAGATTCAGCACTTGCCGCTAAATTTTACCAAGTTCATGGATGGGCGAGAACTACGAGAAGCGGTTCTTCGTGAACAATCTGGTGGAGGAACTCCATACGAAGTGGAAGTTTGGTACGACGGCGCCTGCGAGCAATACTTCAAGGGCGGCTGGTCGCAGTTTGCAGAAGACCATGACCTCCACCAAGGCTTCTTCATGACTTTCGACTTCCATATCGGCATGTCAAAGTTCGACGTGAAAATCTACGACGGCACCCACTGCCAGAAGGAGTATGAAGCTGAAGTTCACTTCCATTAGAATCTTCTTGCTGTAAACTCTTTTTCTAGTTGCCTTTCTGTCGTGCTATCTGTAATGAACACTCATATTTTTCTTTGATGTTCTTAATAGACCATGGGAACAAATCTTTGTTTCGAGGCATGCTATATATTTATTAGGTTCTTGCGAACCAATTATATTACTTTGAAGAATATCGGGTTGTCTGCACAACCTAGTAGTATAAAAGATCTCCACATCGTGATAAAAAACTTTCTTTCGTACGACCCGAGGGTTGAAGCCCCCGAGCGGAAAATGTAAAATATTTGTACAATTTGTCGAGTTCAACCCAACGAACCCGACCTATGGCCTCGTGTTCTGGGTTCAGAGGGTTAACTCGAGTTTGCTGATACCACTAGATTTCTTCTATGCGTAAAAATGTCGTAGCTGCTCCACATTCCATGGGTTGCTCTCATCTTTTCCTATCTTCTTGTCTTGTAGTCGATAAGCTCCTCCTGGAATCACTTCTATGACGATGTAAGGTCCCACCCAAGGGGATTCTAATTTTCCGTGGCTGTCCTGCCTGAGTCGTAAGACTAAATCTCCCACCACAAAGGATCGTGGTCAAACTCGACTACTATGGTAGTTCCCCAGGCTCTGTTGATACTGCGTAGCTCTTTCTAATGCTTTATCTCTTGCTTCATCTAGTGCATCGACGTCATCCTGTAACGCTTCTGTTAATGTTACTTCGTCGTATGCTGTCACTCTTGGAGCTTCGTGTGTAACTTCAACTGGAAGCACGGCTTCTGCGCCATGGACCAGAAAGAAAGGAGTTTCTTGAGTAGCTGCGTTAGGCGTGGTTCTTAAACTCCAGAGAACGGAGGGTAATTCATCTACCCAAGCGCTCTTGGCTTTCTCGAGAGGTGCTAAGAGCCTCTTTTTTATCCCATTGCATATTAGGCCATTGGCTTTTTTGACTTGCCCATTTGTCTTCGGGTGTGCTATGGAGGCGAATTTGAGCTTGATTCCCAATCCTTCGCAGTAACTCTTGAATTCCTTTGAAGTGAAATTTGTCCCATTGTCCGTGATGATGCTATATGGTACACCGAAGCGGAATACCATTGACTTGATGAAATTGATTGCTGTTGTCGAATCTTGAGTTGTTACCGGGGTTGCTTCCACCCATTTGGTAAATTTGTCGACTGCTACTAGCATGTAAACATGCCCTCCTGGCCAGGATTTGTGCAGCTTCCCTACCATATCGAGGCCCCATTGTGCAAAGGGCCAGGATAATGGTATTGGTTGTAACTCTGCTGCTGGCGCGTGCGGTCGAGATGCAAATCTTTGACATGCTTCACACTTCTAAACTATATCTTTCGTGTCTTCAATGGCTGTTAGCCAATAGAATCCTGCTCAGAATGCTTTTGCCGCTATGGCCCTGCTGCTAGCATGATGGCCACATACTTCGGCGTGTATATCTTTTAATATTACTTGTCCTTCTTGAGGTGTTACGCAACGCTGCAAAATGCCAGTTATGCTCTTTTTGTATAATTTCCCCTACAACAACAACAAATGCCTTCGATCGTCGAGTTATTCTCTTGGCTTCCACTGTATCTTCTGGTAACTATTTATTTATCATGTACGTGAGATATGGTTGCATCCAGGTTTCTTCTATCATCATGACTTCTTCGGGTTCTGTCGCAGCCCCCAAGCCTACTGCAGTAGTCAAACTTTTGACGCTTTTTATCGACCTTTCCACTATTTCTTCCCAAAAGACTCTAGATGGCACGGGCAAACACTGTGACCCAATATTTGCTAAATTGTCAGCTTCCTCATTGCTGTTTCTGCTGATGTGTGAGACTTCGCATCCATTGAATGTTCCTTCTAGATAGTAATATAGATTCTTGTAGGCCATCATATTATCATTGATTGTGTCGCACCTGTTCATAACTTGTTGGACGACAAGGTTTGAATCTCCAAATATTTTTAGATGAGTTGCTCCACATGCTTTGGCCATCTTCATGCCATGTAACAAAGCCTCGTACTCTGCTTCATTATTGGAGGCCTGTGGAAAACTCATCCTTAAAACGTACTTCAATTTGTCGCCATGCAGCGATATCAATACTACTCCTGCGCCCGCGCCTTGGACTCTCTTAGAACTGTCGAAGTACATTGTCCAGACACTCGATAAATCTGGCGGTCCCGTGCTCTGCAGCTCCAGCCACTCTGCTATGAAATCTGGCAAGATTTCCGATTTGATCGCCTTCCTTTTTTCGTACGTGATGTCCATGGGAGATAATTCGATTCCCCACAAAGAGACACATCCTGTTGCCGAAGGATTGTTCAATATATTCGATAGTGGTGCTTCATTGACCACTATGATTGGGTGCACCACAAAGTACTGTCGCAATTTCCGTGCTGTTGTGAAGACAATATATGCTAGCTTTTGATAATGTGGGTACCTCTGTTTCGTCGGAGATAATACTTCATTGATGAAATATACCGGCCTCTGGACGCCGTGGGCTTTTCCTTCTTCACTTCTTTCGACTACTAATACTGTACTCACCACCTGATGGGTCACAGCGATGTAGAGTAGTAGTGGCTCTTTTTCTTTTGGTGCGACCAGCACTGGTGGCGTGGAGAGCACTTTTTTCAGGTGCGCAAAAGCTGCATCTGCTTCTTTTGTCCATTCAAATTTATCATCTGACTTCTTCATAAGTGCATAGAAAGGAAGCGCCTTTTCTCCCAATCGAGCAACAAAGCGACTTAGAGCCGCGACGCGTCCTGTGAGTTTCTGTACGTCGTGTAGTTTTGTGGGTTTCCCCATTGGTAAAATTGCTTGGATCTTCTCTGGATTGGCCTCTATTCCTCATGCTGACACCAGGAACCCTAAGAGTTGTCCTGCCGATATGCCGAAGGAACACTTTATCGGGTTAAGCTTAATCTTGTACCTGCTCAGGTTGTCGAAGGTTTCTGCCAAGTCGCTGATTAGGGATTCCTCCTCTCTTGTGGTGATGACTACATCGTCATTGTAGACTTGGATGTTGCGTCCTATTTGGCTCCCGAGGCAATTTTGCATCATCCGTTGATAAGTTGCTCCTGCATTTTTTAGGCTGAACGACATTACTTGATAGCAAAACACCCCATATGGTGTGATGAAGGCTGTTTTTTCTTCGTCTTCTTTTTTCAACTTGATCTGGTTGTAGCCAGAATATGCGTCCAAAATGGAAAGCCTTGCACATCTCGCCATTGAGTCAATTATCTGATCGATGCGGGGTAGAGGGAAGGGATCCTTTGGACAATGCTTATTGAGAGATGTGTAGTCGACACACACTCTTTGTACGTCTGTGTTTTTCTTGGGTACAATAACTAGATTGGATACCCAACTCGAGGTTTTTATTTCTCTGATAAATCCGGCATTTTCTAGCCTGTGCAATTCTGATGCTATCGCCTTCCTTTTAGGTTCATCAAATCGTTGCAACGGTTGCTTGACTGGCTTTGCTTTGGGATCTACATTCAATGCGTGCTCGACGAGTTCCCTGGGAACTCCTGGCATGTCTGACGGACACCAGGCGAAGATTTCCCAGCGCTCATGGAGGAACTTGACGAGCACGCTTTCCTATGCGGGATCCAAGTTCACCGCAATTGATGTTGTCTCGTTTGGGTCTGTAGGATGGACCTGGATCTTCTTCGAACCTTGAGTTGTGTCGAAAGCCTGATCTGGCAGGGATTGTCCAACATCGGGTAGCACATTATGATCCGTTTCTCCTTTTAGCCTCTCATATTCTGCAGTCATGCCGAAGGTTTGCGCCATCCTATTGAATTCTCTGTCGCATGTGTTGGCTACTTCAAAGCTCCCTTGCACTGTAATTGTTCCTTTGGGTCTAGGGATTTTTAGCGTAAGATACGCGTAATGAGGTACTTCCATGAACTTTGCGAATGCTGGGCACCCTAGGATTGCGTGGTACTGTGATGGCCAATCCATAACTTCAAATTCCAATTTCTCTCTTCGATAGTTGTTGCTACTGCCGAAGCAGACGTCTAGTTCTATTTTCCCCAGAGGGTGATTTGCGGCTCCTGGTACTATTCCATGGAAGGAGCAATCTGTTGGCTTCAGGCTTGTCAGTGAGATACACATTGCCTTCAGGGTTCTAGCATATATTAGGTTTATGCCACTTCCTGTGTCCATAAACACTCTCCCGATGTCGTATCCTCCTATTTGCGCCTTTAACACCATTGGCGAGTGGCCCGACCGGGGAACTTTCCTTGGGTGGTCTGCTCTGCTGAACTTAACTAGCTGGTCTGACCACCGCAGGTACTCAGTGGTGACTAGTGGCGATGATATTGCTAGGTTTACTTGCCTGGATATGCTCTTTCGCTCTTTCTTTGACTTAGGCACCGGTTGAATCATTGCTGATATGTAAACTTTCGACTCTAGGTGCCTCGCTAGCCTTTGTACCTGATATCCTTGACTTGTGTTTTCTCCTTGCCATCCCCCTTGGCTTGAGCCCATGGTGCTTTGTAGCCTCAGGAACGTTCTACAATCCTTCATCTGGTGATTTGAGACTCTTTTTCCATCAAGATATGTGTAGTGGATTCGACAAGGTCCATATAGCATGTCTTCGGCCGAAGGGCCGGAGTATCTCGGCTTTTCTGCTCCTTTTGCCTGAAACCTCCTGTTTTCATATCCTTCCTCTTCTCCTGCGCCGTAAGCCGCGGCTATCTGATTTCGCCTTCCTTGGTTATCCCTGCTGCGGTGTCGTCTCCTCTGTCAATTGTTCTGTCGACTTCTGGTGAACGTCCTCTTTTGTTATTATATGTGTCCTCTCCGTCAGCGAATTTGTTGGCTTCTTCCATTAGCTTAGCTACTGTCGTTGGTCTTGTTCTTCCTATCTCTTCCATGAGATCTGAGCGACGAAGTCCGGCCGAAAAAGCGTCTATTGCTCGTTCGTCGGAGACGTCTTCTGCCGAGTTTTTGATTACGCTCCATCGTTGTATATAAGAACGTAGAGTTTCGCCTTTCCTTTGTACAGATGCTTTGACTTCTTCCAGTGATGCTGGACGCTTGTATGTCGAACGGAAATTTCTGGCGAATTCGCTTTCGAGTTCTCCCTAGCTTCCAATGGATTCATTAGGTAGGGTATTCAACCAGGACCGTGCTGCGCCGGTGAGGTGTAGTTGCAAACTTTGCATTGCAGTCACTTTTGTTCCCCCTAATATCTGTACTGCTTGCAGATAATCCAATAACCATAGGGTAGGTTCTTGCGACCCATCATACTTTTGCTGGTCATGTGGTAACTTGAATCCTTTGGGTACCCACATTTTGTGAACCCTGCCGGTAAAGCACGACGCGCCCATCTCTTTTTCATCGTCTTCATAATTTTCCTCCCTCCAGGCGTGGCGCGATTTATTTACTCGAGCCTGCGCTATTATATTTCTTGCGTCCTCTCTCCTTTTTTGTCGCCTTTCTTCTTCTGATGACTCGCTAGACTCGTTTCATGTGATATTGTGTTTGAACTTCTCCTTTCCCCTTCCCTTGTAGCTTGTCAACTTTGTCTCTGGACCTTTTCCCCTGATCTTGTCTTCTACTATCCCGAGGCTTCGTATTGCGGCTTGGTGCATGTCTTCCCGTGGATCTCCGGGTTTGGGCCACGTGGTTAGTAAATATGCCTGTGCTGCTATCAGCGCTGCTTCCGGTGTTTCTTGCACGAAGTCTTCTTCCTCCTCCTCTGGCCGTGGAGTAATACTCCTCGAATATCTTTCCTCTCTACTTTGCGCTGCCGCCCCTCTGTTGTGCTTTGGGTCTCCGCGCCTTTCCCTGCTGTACTCTGAATCCTCGCTATAATCATCCCAATACTCTCCTTTTGACATAATGTTGTTATCTTGAGAGAACATGTCTCTTTCCTCTCTTAGTTTCTTCTTATGCTGGTGCAATGCGTACTGATATCCCATGAGAACTTCTCTTATCGATCCTTTGGGTACTTCTGTGCCATGATTTATAGTTGACATGATGATCCTCCACTCTCCGGCTGAGACATGAACCTTCTTCTTCTCCTTCTTCTTGCACTCCTTTACCTTGTTGACTTGCTTGTTGACCCCTTCGTTGTTGTTTTCTTCCTCTGCTTCAGTGATAATGACGCATAACTGGTGTACTCTTTTGGAGACGCCACTACTTCCAGCGGCGAAGTCCCTTGTACTGTTGTGTGTTTTACGTGTTGTCTCTTCCAAGTCGAGTTTTTCCCGAATATTGTCGCCTTCTGTGGTTTTTGCTTCTCCTAGGCTGACCGGCGAGTTTACCTCGCTGGAAGAGGCTTCCGATGATTCCAGCATTACTAATGTTTCGGGCTCTCTTGCCGACGGGTCTAGTTTCGTCGAATCCGAGAGGCGGGTCGAACCCGAATGTCCGATTAAGATGCTAAAACTTCTGATCGTCAGCTCTGTCTCTTGATTTTCGTCGACTTCTATGCTGTTGTTGGCTAAAAGCGAAAAAGTCGTCGAATTCATGATTCCAACGCCCAGGGGTCCCCACGGACGGCGCCAATTGACGAGGGTTAACTCAACAAATGTCCTAGATGAAGGACTTAGGATCGGGGAGATAGTGCGTCGGATGAACTCGAAGGTAAGGTTAGTCGAAATAAGTGTATATCGAAAGTAAACTTGGGTGTTGAACCTAGCTTGCTTTCAATCTGGCCTACACCGTCCCTTCCTGGCCCCTATATATAGGTGGCCAGGTCTGGAGGATCGGGTAGGGTCCGATATAGATTACAATATCGACATACGGTAAAGACTCGTATCTCGACTATCATTACAATTGGGCCTAGCCTAACGGGCCTCAGGGGTACTCAACTAACGGGCTCTATTAGCTATACCCTTGTCAGCCGCAGTCTACACAAGCTCCTTTTTGTACCACCTTTTTGCATAAAGCTTTTTCTCTTTTCCAACACCATTCAAACTTTTTTAAAACAACTCTTTTGATGAATACCAACATGGACCAGAGGTCAAAATACACCTTGATGCAAAGATATAACAAGATCTGAACACAAATCAAGGTGAAAAATAAAAACTAAACGCAGTAGTAGAAAAAGAGAACACTTGTTGAAACGATAAGAGTGAAAAACGGAGTGTTCTTGGCAAATGAAAAGCAAGGCAACTTCTCCAAAAGAAATTTGTTGGGGTCCAACCATTTATTTCAGCAAACAAAACTAAAAAAACTGAAAACTAAAACAACTAACGATCCAAGAAAAACGCATAGTGCATGAAGCAATAAAAATATAGTGTGTTGAAAGGTGACCTGATTTTTGCCGATGAAGAAGGGGTGCCTCGGGGGCATCCCCAAGATTTGACGCTTGTACCTCTTGGATATTTCTTGGAGTGTGTGGGCATCCCCAAGCTTGAGCTTTTGTCCATTCTTCAACTCATCTCATCATTCTCTAATCCTTACACTTGAAAACTTCCTTCATACAAAACTCAACACAATTCTATTAGCAACTTTGGTGTAAGCATAACACTGAATCAACCCCTTTTTGCTTCAGGTTTCAACTCAAAACAACCACATATAAAGCATATACTACTGTAGCAACTTCCCCAAAAGTTCCGTGATCAAAAGAACTAAAAAAGAAAGCGATCAAGCGGCAAACACAAATAATTGCAGAAATCTGTCAAAACAGAACAGGTGACAAAGGTTGAATTTTTAGAGGGTTTTCTGTTGCTCAAATCAAAAAAGTGTTAAACTAATGAAAGCTTGGATATAACCTGGGGCATATGCACAAGAAATCGCAGGTCCAAAAGATATACTGAGAATTTTCATGAATTTTTATGGTGCAGCACCAAAATCTGTTTTAGGACAGCAATATCCCCAAATCTTACCTCACTCAAATTAGAGGCTTCTCTTGGCATAAAAACAAAATAAAAAAAGATAAGGAGAGATCATTACAGTATTAATAACTTCCAAGACTCAAATAAAAGAAAAAGAACTGAAAGTAAAACAATGGGTTATCTCCCAAGAGTGCTTTTCTTTAACGCCTTTGAGCTAGGCTCAGTAATTTGAGAAGATGCTCACATAAGAAATATGAATTGAAGCAAAAGAGAGCATCAAGGAGAAAATATAAAACACATTTAAGTCTAACCCACTTCCTATGCATAGGAATCTTGTAAGAAAATAAATCAAAGAAGCACATAGTAACAAGTATGGGTAGATAAAACAAGAGCAACTTCGGAACTTTCAATATAAAGAGAGGTGTTTTTGTAACATGAGAATTCCAACAACCATATTTTCCTCTCTCATAATAATTTTCAGTAGCATCATGAACAAACTCAACAATATAAATATAACACTCATCCTCCTTTGTTAAGCATGGAGGGCGATCAAATAAGGTATTAGTTAAAGAGTTACTCTTATTGGAAGGTAGACATGGGTAGCTCCATTCTTCCTCCTCTTGATCATCACTCTCCTCTTTTTCATCCAATGAGCTTCGAGTTTCAGCAATTTCTTCTTCCAGAGGCTCCTTCAAGGCATTAGTCTCTTCCGTTGGAGAGCATCTATTAAGATATTTAAGAATATAGCCATTTTCTTCCTTGTAATTATCAAATAAAAATTTAAGTATATCATAAACCTCATATTTATAAGGTTCATCATCAGTATTTTCAAGGAAATAAGCAAGTTCGAATGCACCCTTCCAAGCAATAAATTCTTCAATTTGTTCCACATCATAAAAGTCATAATTTCCATTAATATAAGAAGATATGGTAACATCATCATTATACTCACATTGAAAAGGCAGGTGTTTATACCTCCTACAGCAACAAGATTTATCAAAGCAATAAGTAACATTATAAGTAGAGCACACATTTCTAGCAATGATATACAATTTATCAATTTGTTCCCATAAGTGTTTCCCTTTTTGTGACAAGCGGTGTTCCTCATAATATTTTTGTTGCTCTTCCGTGAACCCACCTTGCCAAAAAGATTTAGTTTCAAAGAAACCAACCATTGATAGAAAGAATGATAAAGCAAGACAATAATAGACCAACAAAAATAACAACTATAGTAGGAACTAATTTTTTTTGTGTTTTTGAAAAAAAACAATGCAAGTAAAAATAAAGTAAAGCAAAACTTAAAACAAAGTAAAGGATGTGCGTGCGAAACTCCCCTTGCAGAAGTCTTCTTTTTCCCCGGCAACGGCGCCAGAAAATTGTTGCTTGTTGCGGCATGGTTGATGTGAATCACCGTCCAGTTGGGAACCCCAAGAGGAAGGTATGATGAGTAAAGCAGCAGTTTTTCCTCAGTAAGAAACCAAGGTTTGTCAAATCCAGGAAAAAGCCAAACTCCAGAAGGTGATGCTTGCTAGCTTCGCAACAGCTCCGGACAATTTATAAGGCGCCTCGTCTAGTGCTTTGCTTTACCAGCTACAACGCGGAACCTGCACACAACACAACCAAATACTTTGCTCCCAACTTACGATAAGGTTGTCAATCTCACCAGTTTGCTGTAAACAAAGGAATGAGTGTATCGAGTGGAAAGCAATAGTAGTATGCGAGAAAAGTAAACAGTGCGAGTAAAGTAAACAGGTGATAGCAATATAAAGGAAATAGGACCGGGGTCCACAGTTCACTAGTGGTGTCTCTCCATAAGATAAAATAACACATGATGGGTAAACAAATTACAGTTGGGCAATAGATAGAATAAAGATAACGTGCTTATGTCGAGAGGATCACTATGAGATTTACTCTGGGCATTACAACAAAATACATAGACCGCCATCCAACTGCATCTATGACTAATAATCCACTCGCGGGGAATCAATCCGAGAACCCCACAAGTATTAAGTTGCGAACAACAAATAACTGCATTAAGCAAAGTGTGTAATGTAAACAAAGCATATGCCCTTGGACATAAGAATGTTGTTTTCTCCCTAGTGGCAACAGCACATCTACAACCTTAGAGGTTTCTGTCACTGACGAGGGGTTAACTCGACAAATGTCCTAGATGAAGGACTTAGGATCGGGGAGATAGGGCGTCAGATGAACTCGAAGGTAAACTCAGTCAAAAGAGGTGGCTATGAAAGTAAATGTGGGTGTAGAACCTGGCTTGCTTTCAATCTGTCCCATACCGTCCCCTCCTGGCCCCTATATATAGATGGCCAGGTCTCGAGGATCGGGTGGGATTCGACATAGATTACAATACCGATATACAACATAAACTCGTATTTTAGCTAGTTTTACAATTGGGCCTAGCTTAACGGGCCTCAGGGGTACTCAACTGACGGGCTCTACTATCTATACCCTTGTCAGTAGCCCCCGAGATTCTACCAGAATTGCAGATTTGGGTTGAATCTCAGATCTTCAATTCTTCGACTTGATCAATACTTGACTTCTTCAAATCTTGAAATCTTCGACTTGGTCTTTTGACTTATCTTCTATTATGATATCTCGCAAGGGGATTTGATGAACAAGCCTAACAACTCTGACAGATCAAGAGGTCAGTTAACTGCCGGAACAGATACTTGCCACCTACTTCAAATTCAATCCCCTTGGACTTGAATTCGGGAAACCGGTCAAACCCATTCTTTTGCCACATTTAGGACTTACAAAGAATGAGTCCTAGTGGTTCTCAGGGTACCCAGTGTGTCCACCAGGATTTTTCTTCGCGTCGTAGACACGGATACATACCAGTAGAGCGCATCCATGTGCGTATACCGGGCCACACAGGATGGATCCTGGGGTCTTACCTTTGTGATATATTTTAATCACGGCATTCAAGTTTTGTCGCGATGACGCAACCCGAGAATCATATGTCGCAGCCTTGTTTGACTGTTCTAGTGTACAAAATATTCGGGTTATTTAACCTAAACCGATAAAAACTTCCCTCCCGATGGGAGTAATGATGCTTCCTGAATCTTCTTTCGCCTTCTTTTCTCCAGTATGCATGAATAAATATCATCGGGTGCGCGCCCAGTGCTCCCGATGGGAGTAGCCCCCGAGGCTATAGCCGAATTTTATCGGGTATAGGCTCAAGAAAAATAGATAGACCTGTTCCGTATATTTCTTCTCACGACATTTGTCGACTTTATTTGCTTTTTCAATTGTTCTCTCCTTCTTATGACGCAATCCCCCGAGTCAAGGACGAGGTGAACTTGTGTTTTTTTATGGATATGTTCTTATTCCCTGTCCTTTCTTCTCTCCTTTTTTTGCACGCATCTTTTTCCTTGATACGTTGACCTTTCTTTTATCATCTGCATTAGGCAGCATATAAGAGCATGTAATAATATGTTGGACCATACTTTCGTAAAGGCTCATTAGTGCGTGCTTATAAATAAAACACGCCTGATGAGGGTAAAAAACCCTAATCTAGTTACTAGCTTCTCCTTCCGCCGCATCATCTTCTTCCTCTTGAACTCATCTAGGGTTTCTTCTTTTCCACCACCTGTCTCCATGGCCGATGCGGGTGAATCACGCCTAAACATCGGTGCCCCAATGGAGAAACGGGGTCGCGGCTGCCCTCGCGGCAGCAAGAACAAGGCTTCAGTTGGCGCTGCGCTGGCTTCATCGTCTGCTCCAGTGAAGCGGCACCCTAGCCGTCCGGCTGGGAGCAAAAATAAGCCCAAGGTGGCTCCTGCTGCACCAGGTCCAAGTGCCCCATCTGCTAATGCTTCTTCTCCCAGGATCTATTCCTTTTTCTGCATCGCCGGCGCACAGTGCCGTGAGATTCAGCGCTTACCGCTGAAATTCACCCAGTTCATGGACGGGCGAGAGCTGCGAGAAGCGATTCTTCGTGAGCACTCCGAGGGAGGAACTCCCTATGAAGTGGAGGTTTGGTACAACGGTGCTGGTGAGCAATACTTCAAGGGCGGCTGGTCGCAGTTTGCGGAGGATCACGACCTCCATCAAGGCTTTTTCATGACCTTTGACTTCCACATTGGCACGTTGAAGTTCGACGTGAGAATCTATGACGACACCTAGTGCCAGAAGGAGTATGAAGCCGAAGTGCACTTTCATTAGTTTTTCTTTCTATGTAATCCTTTTGTTTGAGTTGTTCTTCCTTGTGCTATCCATAGGAAGAAGTCGTGTTTATGTACTATTCTTGTGCTATTTAATAGACCAGGGGAACAAATCATAGTTTCGAGGTGTTTTACTTAATATATTATCGGGTTCTTCTGAACAGGCGTGTGTTTCTGCCAAATGTCGGGTTGTGAACAACCTTGCAGTATTTTGAAGATAATAATCATTGTACTTGATAATAATTTTTTGTTCTTTATTTCGTACGACTCGAGGGTCCGAGCCCTCGAGTGGAAAAAATAAAATATTTACACATATTGTTGAGTTGACCCAAGGAACCCGACCTATGGCCTCATGTTCTGGGTTCAGAAGATCAGAACTCAAAGAAATCCTTCATCACCTTATGTCGTCTATGCGTAGAACCATCGTAGTTGCTCTGCATTCCACGGGTTACTCTCATTTTGCCCCGTTTTCTTATCTTGTAGTCGATAAGCTCCTCCAGGTATTACTTCTGTCACGATGTAAGGTCCCACCCATGGGGACTCGAGTTTTCCATGGCCATCTTGCTTGAGTCATAGAACTAGATCTCCTACCACGAAAGATCGTGGATGAACTCGACTGATGTGGTAATTTCACAGATTTTGCTAATACTGAGTAGCTCTGGTGAGCGCTACATCTCTTGCTTCATCAAGTGCATCGACATCATCCTGAAGTGCTTCTGTGGAAGTTGCCTCATCATATGCTATGATTCTTGGAGCTTCATGAGTTATTTCAACTGGAAGCACAGCTTCTGCGACGTGGACCAGGAAAAAAGGTGTTTCTTGAGTAGTTGCGTTGGGTGTAGTTCATAGACTCCAGAGCACGGAGGGTAACTCATCTACCCAAGCATGCTTGGCTTTCTCAAGGGGTGCCAACAACCGTTTCTTTATCCCATTGCATATTAGGCCATTGGCTTTTTCGACTTGCCCGTTTGTCTTTGGATGCGCTACAGATGCAAATTTCAACTTGATTCCTAATCCTTCGCAATAGTCCTTGAACTCCTTTGACGTGAAATTTGTGCCATTGTCTGTGATTATGCTGTGTGGTACGCCGAAGCGAAAGACTATGGACTTGATGAAATTTATTACGGCTTTAGAATCTTGGGTTGTTACTGGGGCTGCTTCTACCCACTTAGTGAATTTGTTGACTGCCACCAGCATATAAACGTGCCCTCCTGGCCAAGACTTGTGCAGTTTTCCTACCATGTCGAGACCCCATTGCGCAAAGGCCCAGGATAATGGTATTGGTTGTAATTCTGCTGCTGGCGCGTGTGGCCGAGATGCCAATCTTTGACATGCTTCACACTTTCGAACTATGTCTTTGGCATCCTCGATGGCTGTTAACCAATAGAATCCTACCCGAAAGGCTTTTGCCGCGATAGCTCTGCTATTCGTGTGATGTCCACATACTCCTGCGTGAATATCCTTTATGATTTCTTGCCCTTCTTGAGGAGTGACGCATCTTTGCAAGATGCCTGATATACTTTTCTTATATAGTTTTCCTTGTAACATGACGGAAGCCTTGGATCGTCGTATTATCCTTTTTGCTTCTACCATGTCTTCGGGTAGCGTTTTGTTTATCATGTACGCCAGATATGGCTGCATCCAAGTTTCTTCTATCATCATAACTTCTTCTGTTTCTGCTATACTTGCTTTTCCAGCCCCCGAGCCTGCTGCTTGGTGCTGACCTTGTTCTTCTGTAGTCGAGGTTTTGCTGTTCTTTATTGATCTTTCTATGATTTCCTCCCAAAAGACTCCTTGCGGTACGGGCAAGCATTGGGACCTGATGTTTGCTAAATTATCGGCCTCCTCATTACTGGCTCTGCTGACGTGCGAAACTTTGCATCCATCGAATGTTCCTTCGAGATAGTAGTATAAATTTCTGTATGCTGTCATGTTGTCACTGATGGTGTCACATTTGTTCATTACTTGTTGGACGACAAGATTCGAGTCTCCAAATATTTTTAGTCGAGTTGCTCCGCAGACTTTTGCCATTTTCATTCCGTGGAGCAACGCCTCGTATTCGGCTTCATTGTTGGAAGCTTGGGGAAAACTCATCCTTAGCACATACTTCAATTTGTCGCCTTGTGGTGATATCAGAACTACTCCTGCTCTGGTGCCTTGGATTCTTTTTGAACCGTCGAAGTACATTGTCCACACACTCGATAAATCTGGCGGACCTGTACTTTGTAACTCCAACCATTCTGCTGTGAAGTCGGGTAGGATTTTTTATTTGATCGCCTTTCATTTTTCATACGTGATGTCCAGGGGTGATAGCTCAATTCCCCATAAGGAGACACGTCCCGTTGCTGAAGGGTTGTCCCGTTGCTGAAGGGTTATTCAATATATTCAATAGTGGAGCTTTGTTAACCACTAGTATTGGGTGCACGGCAAAATACTGTCGTAGCTTCCATGCTGTTGTGAAAACACTGTATGCGAGTTTTTGATAATGCGGGTACCTTTGCTTTGTCAGAGAGAGTACTTCGCTGATAAAGTATACTGGCATTTGCACGCCGTGAGCTTTTCCTTCTTCACTTCTTTCGACTACCAATACTGTACTCACCACTTGATGTGTTGCTACAATGTATAGTAGTAGTGGTTCTTTTTCCTTTGGTGCGACCAACACTGGAGGTGTGGAAAGCACTTTTTTCAACTGCGCGAAGGCTACGTCCGCCTCTTATGTCCACTCGAATTTATCATCTGATTTTTTCATGAGCGCGTAGAAAGGTAGTGCTTTCTCTCCCAATCGAGCCACAAATCGACTTAGCACCGCGACGCGCCTTGCAAGCTTCTATACGTCGTGTAGCTTTGTTGGTTTTCCCATTGTTAATATTGCTTGGATCTTTTCTGGGTTTGCCTCTATTCCTCTTGCTGATACTAGGAACCCCAAGAGTTTCCCTACTGATACACCGAAAGAGCATTTTGTCGGTTGAGCTTGAGCTTGTACCTGTTCAGGTTGTCGAAAGTTTCTGTCAGGTCGCTGATCAGATACTCTTCTTTCCTCGTGGTGATGACCACGTCGTCGATGTAGACTTGGATATTGCATCCTATTTGACTTCCTGGGTTTGCCTCTATTCCTCTTGCCAGGTTGCTCCTGCATTTTTTAGGCTGAGAGGCATGACTTGATAACATAACACGCCGTATGGTGTGATGAAAGCTGTTTTTTCCTCGTCTTCCTTTTTTAATTTGATCTGATTATAACCAGAGTATGCATCTAGGAAGGAAAGCCTTGCGCACCTCGCTGTTGAGTCAATTATTTGATCAATGCGAGGTAGAGGGAAGGGATCCTTTGGACAGTGCTTGTTGAGAGATGTGTAGTCGACACATAGTCTTTTATGTCTGTATTTTTCTTGGGGACTATAACTGGATTAGATACCCAAGTCAACGTTTTGATTTCTCGGATGAACCCTGCATTTTCCAGCCTATGTAGTTCTGATGCTATTGCTTTCCTCTTGGGTTCATCAAATCGTCATAGTGGTTGCTTGACTGGCTTTGCTTTAGGATCCACATTTAGTGCGTGCTCGATGAGTTCCCTAGGAACACCTGGCATATGTGAAGGATACCAGGCGAAGATTTCCCAACGCTCACAAAGGAATTCGACAAGTGCGCTTTCCTATGCGGGATCCAGATTCACTGCTATGGAATTGGTCTTGTTCGGGTCCGTGGGGTGGACCTGTATTTTCTTCGAGTCTTGAGTTGCATCGAAAGCCTGATCTGGCAGGGATCGCCCGACGTTGGGTAGCACGTTGTGGTCCGTTTCGCCTTTTAGCCTTGCGTACTCTGCTGTCATGCCGAAAGTTTGTGCCAACCTATTAAATTCTTTGTCACAGGTGTTGGATACTTCAAAGCTGCCCTGTACCATGATTGTTCTTTTGGGTCCTGGGATCTTGAGTGTGAGGTATGCGTAGTGAGGTACTGCCATGAATTTTGAAAACGCCGGGCGCCCCAGGATTGCATGATATTGTGAAGGCCAGGCCATGACTTCAAACTCCAGCTTCTCTCTGTGATAGTTGCTGCTGTTCCCGAAGCAGACGTCGAGTTCTATTTTCCCCAAAGGATAATTTGTGGCTCCTGGTACTATTCCATGGAAAGAGCAATCTGTTGGCTTTAGATTTTCCAGTGATATGCACATTGCTTTCAACGTTCTTGCGTATATCAGGTTTATGCCACTTCCTGCATCCATGAATACTCTCCCGACATTGTATCCTCCTATTTGTGCTTTCAGCACCATTGGTGAGTGGCCCGGTCTGGGCACTTTCATCGGGTGGTCCGCCCTGCTAAATCTAACTAGTTGATCGGACCACTTTAGATACTCCGTAGTAGCTGGTGGCGATGATATTGCCAGGTTGACCTGTCTTGATATGCTCTTCCTTTCTTTCTTCGACTTTGGCACTGGTTGGATCATTGCTGATATATATACTTTTGACTCCAGCTGTTTTGCGAGTCGCTGCATTTGATATCCTTGATTTATGTTTGTTCCTCCTTGTCGTGCTCCTTGGCTTGAATCCATGGCGTTTTGCAACCTTAGGAAGGTTCTGCAATCCTTCATCTGGTGGTTGGAAACTCTTTTTCCATCTAGGTAAGCATAGTGGATGCGACAAGGACCATATAGCATATCTTCTGCCGAAGGACCCGAGTACCTTGGCTTCTCATGAACATGTCTCTTTCCTCCCTTAGCTTCTTTTTGTGTTGGTGCAATGCGTACTGGTACCCCATCAGAACTTCTCTCCTTGAATCTGTGGGTACCTCTGTGCCGTGATTGATGGCTGACATGATGATTCTCCATTCTCCAATTGAAACGGTTGTTACTCCTCGATTTATCAACTTGCAAGTCGACTTCTTCATGGTTGTCCTCTTCTGCTGCTTCAGTGATAATGACACATAGCTGATGCACACTTCTGGAGACACCATTATTTTCGATGGTGACATCCCTTGAGTTGTCGTGAGTTTTGGCCACTGCTTCTTCTATGTCAGGCTTTCCTCGAGTTTCGTCGAATTCCTTGAGTGTTTCTACCATATCTTCTGTTGCTGTGAGACTGACCGGCGAGTTTACCTCTCTAGAGGAGCCCACAGATGATCCAGATGCTGTGATTCTCTCAGTTTTGCTTGCCGACGAAACTAATTTTGTCGGATCCGAAAGGCGAGTTGAACCCGAAGGTCCGATGTAGAAGCTTAAGCTTCCGAACGTCAGCACCATCTCCTGATTTTCGTTGACTTCTGGATTGTTCCTAGTTAAAGGCAAAAAAGCCGCCGAATTCATGATTCCAACGCCCCGAGATCCCCACGGTCGGCGCCAATTGACGAGGGGTTAACTCGACAAATGTCCCAGATGAAGGACTTAGGATCGGGGAGATAGGGCGTCGGATGAACTCGAAGGTAAACTCAGTCAAAAGAGGTGGCTATGAAAGTAAACGTGGGTGTAGAACCTGGCTTGCTTTCAATCTATCCCATACCGTCCCCTCCTGGCCCCTATATATAGATGATTAGGTCTCGAGGATCGGGTGGGATCCGACATAGATTACAATACCGATATATGACATGAACTCGTATTTCGGCTAGTATTACAATTGGGCCTAGCTTAACGGGCCTCAGGGGTACTCAACTGATGGGCTCTACTATCTATACCCTTGTCAGTCACTCCCCCAGATTAAATAGAGGCATGAACCCAACTATTGAGCATAAATACCCCCTCTTGGAGTCACTAGTATCTACTCGGCCAAGATAGCTACTAACAACGGAGGGCATGCAAGATCATAAACAACATAGAGATAACATAAGATAATATTCAGCACATCAACTCAATCATAACACCAATATTCATCGGATCCCAACAAACACAACATGTAGAATTACATAACGGTGATCTCGATCATGTAAGGCAGCTAACGAGATCTAAACATGAAGCACATGGTGGAGAAGACAACCAACTAGCTACTGCTATGGACCCATAGTCCAAGGTAGACTACTCACTCATCGCGCCGGAGGCAAGCATGGCGATGAAGAAGACCTCAGGTGGCAATTCCCCTCTCTGGCAGGGTGCCGAGAAGAGCTTTTGGACCCTCCCGATCTCAGCTCGACGACGGCGCGGGATCGCGATGTGTTTCTGGAAAATTGATTGGGTTCTTCGGTTTTTCCCATCGGGGGGTCTTTATAGGCGAAGGGGCAACGTCAGAAGTGGACCGAGGCGGTCTCACACATAGGGGGCACGGCCAGGGCCTGGGCCATGCTGCCCTATTGTGTGGCCGGCCTGTGGCCCCTCTTCGTCTCTTCTTCGGTTCTCTGGAAGCTCCGGTAAATTTCTGGATGACCAGCTTTTGTTTTGTCCAATTCTGAGAATATTTCCCGTGTAACATTTCTGAAACACAAAAATAGCAGAAAATAGGAAACTGGTACTGTGGCATCTCGTTAATAGGTTAGTTCTAGAAAATGCATAAAAATGCCATGAAGTGTAACAAAACACTAAGCAAATGGTGTAAAAACAAGCATGGAGCATCAAAAATTATAGATACGTTTGAGACGTATCAGCTGCGCCAGCAGCCGGCTG
This sequence comes from Dactylis glomerata, assembly GCA_007115705.1. Taxonomy (NCBI): domain Eukaryota; kingdom Viridiplantae; phylum Streptophyta; class Magnoliopsida; order Poales; family Poaceae; genus Dactylis; species Dactylis glomerata. Next base: position 8,881,484 of record QXEO01000531.1, read on the forward strand.
GCGACTTCACCATTAGGAGCTTGATATGTCCATTTTGCATCACTATTTTGTATCATAATTTACTATTATTCATTGATATATTTCACATTTAGAGATGATACTTATATTGTTTCCTCTGTTTTACATGTTTGATGATCATTGGAGGATTTGCTGCCGGAGTCAGGATTCTGCTGGAAAAAGGACCGTCAAGACAACATATTTCGGAAGATCAGGAAATTCCAGAAAAATACCAGGAAGTTATATTTTACCAGAAGACTGAAGAAGCCAGAAGGAGAAAGCGAGAGGAGCAATAGGGCGGGCTCACCACTAGGGGGCGCGGGCCCACCCCTGGCCGCGCCGGCCTGTGGTGAGGCCACCCTGGCCCACTTCTGCCATCGCCCCTTCATGTATTTCATCGTCCCTGAAAACCTAAGTCAAGGGGGGCTCAGAGATAGACATCGCCGCCTCTGCGGGGCGGAAAACACCAGAGAGAGAAAAGCTCTCCGGCAGGCAGGAATCTGCCGGGGAAATTCCTTCCCAGAGAGGGGAGATCGTCGCCATCGTCATCACCATCGCACCGGACTTCATCGGGATCATCATCTCCATCACCAGCACCTTCATCTCCACCATCACCATGCCATCCCGCTGTAACATCTTGAGTTGAATCTTGTTAAATTCTTAGGGGAAACTTTCCCGGTGTTGATTACTCTTGTAGTTGATGCTATTGAGTGGAACCGTTGAATTAAGGTTTATGTTCAGATTGTTATTTACCATTATTTCACCTCTGATCATGATCCATATGATCTCTTGTGAGTAGTTCGTTTAGTTCTTGAGGACATGGGAGAAGTCAAGATGTTAGTAGTGGAATTATGTTAAGTAATATTTAGTGGTTTGATATTTATTTTTTGTGGTGCTATTTCACTAGTGGTGTCATGTGAACGTCGACTACATGATACTTCACCATTTATGGGCCTAGTGAGATGCATTGTGTATTTGGCTACTAATTGTGGGGTTGCTGGAGTGACAGAAACCTAAACCTCTGTTAGGAAACCATTGCACTAGGGAGCGTAGGATCTTAGAGTTTAAGACTGTGGTTAGATTTATCTTAATTACTTTCTTGTATTTGCGGATGCTTGCAAGGGGTATAATCACAAGTGTGTATTTATCCTAGTAAGGGTAGTGCGCTAGCACAGGTTCACCCCCATAACACTTATCAAACCAATAAAGATTATTTAGCGGCATGAAGCGAAAGCTCTTGACAGAAACTCCCGTGTGTCCTCAAGAATGTTTGGTCATCACAAGTTACACAACTGGCTTGTCCTTTGCTTAAGAAAGGATTGGGCCACTTGCTGTAATTATTACTACTGTCTTTTATTTACTCGCACTTTATTTATTTGCATTACCAAATACCCCTGAAAACTCGTTTGCTAGTATTTACAGTGAATCCTTGATCAAAACCACTTGTCAACACCTTCTGCTCCTCGTTGGGTTCGACACTCTTATTTATCAAAAGTACTACGATACACTCCTATACTTGTGGGTCATCAAGACTATTTTCTGGCGCCGTTGCCGGGGAATGAAGCGCTATTGAAGAGTGGAATTGGTAAAGGTAACCATCGCTGTGAGTATTGTTTTTATTTCTGTCTTTTATTTTTATTTTATTTTGCTAGGGAGAGTTCTCCATTTGGGTTCCTATTCGGGAAAACTACTACCACTGCTGTGGATGTGGATGAACCACAAGCACCTCCTGCTCAATTAGATCCTCTTAAAATACCTATGAAAATTGTTGAACGTGTTATGGATAACTGCTATTCAGGAGATGGAACTGTCCATCCGGGTGATCACTTACTCTTTATACATGAATTATGCGAGTTGTTCAAGTGTGCAGGTATTTCACCGAGCCAGGTCAAGAGGAAGCTATTCTCTTTATCACTGAAAGGCAGAGCTGGGGAGTGGTATCGGCTGCTAAAAGATGGGCCATCTATTGCTTGGGAGGAAATTGTACCTCTCTTTTATTCCAAGTTTTATCCTCCAAGTGAAATTCATGAAGATCGTTATCGAATATATAACTTTTGGCCTCATGATGGAGAAAGTATTGCCCAAGCGTGGGGGAGATTGAAGTTACTAATGCTCAAATGTCCCATTCATGAGCTCCCCCGTAATATTGTTATTGATAACTTTTATGCGAGGCTTACTCTTCATGAAAAGGAATTTTTGGATGCTTCCTGTTTTGGATCATTTACCCATATGAAAGAAGATGCTAAGTGGAATCTTCTTGACCGTATTCAAGAAAATGCTTAAGGATGGGAAAACGACAAAGGTAGGAAGTCAGGTATAAATTATGATTATGACTGCATTAAGGCTTTTATGGGAACCGATGACTTTCATAATGTTAGCAGTGCTTATGGTCTTGATTCTCAAATACTTGCTAACTGTTTTAAGGCCTTTGCCTCTTATCTTGATGTTCCAAAGAAAGATTGGAACAAATATCATGCGCCTTATAAAGATTCTATTAGTCATATTCCTGCTACAGCTACTGAAGTTTGTACTATTGATAGCATTTTGCCTGAACCTTATTTCGAGAAAACGCCTTTCCCTGCTAAGGTAAAGGAGCATTCTACTTTGGTAAGTGTGCTTAATAAAAGTACTAAGAAAGCTGCAGAACCTGATGAGCAAATTATTATTAAGTATCCTGTAGCTATAGTGAAGGACTTTGTTACTAAAGATGTGGGAGATGAACATATTGTCTTTTGTGAAGATGCTACTAACATTGTTTCACATCCTAATAGGCATAGGAAAACAAGTGTTCCTGTTATTTCTGTCAGGATTGGCGATCATTCCTATTATGGTTTATGTGACATTGGTGCAAGTTCAAGTGCCATTCATTTAGAGCTCTACAGATAAATCATGCATGAGATTGGCCCTTGTGAATTAGAAGAGATTTATGTGGTTATTCAGCTTGCTAACAGAGAGACTATCTGGCCTCTTGGTATTGTTCGAGATGTGGAAGTTTTATGCAGTAAGACTAAAGATCCTACTGATTTTCTTGTACTGGGTAAGGAAGCTAGTAAAACTTGTCCTATTATTTTTGGTAGACCCTTTTTGAATACCTGTGGCGCTGTGATATACTGTAAGAAGGAGAAATTTTTTACTAAGTTCGATGGAGAATCTTATGAGTTTAATTTTTCTAAGTTTGCTAAAACTCCTTTTGAAAGTGAATTGCCTGATGAAAGTTTTTGAGTTGAACAGCTTGCCTCTATTGCTCTTGCTCCTAACAATGCTTTGCAGCAATTTATGGAGGACCATGAAAGTGATATTTTCAGGAAGGAAAGAGAAGAGATTGATGATATTTTTCTTCGTCAACAACCGTTGATTAAGCACAATTTACCTGTGGAGGATCTTGGTACCACTTTGCCACCTAAAGAAGATCCTATTTTTGAATTAAAACATTTACCTGATGATCTTAAGTATGCTTATATAGATGATAAGAAAATATATCCTATTATTATCAGTTCTAAGCTTTTAGGAAAGGAAGAAGAAAGGTTATTGGAGATATTGAGGAAACATCGAGGAGCTATGGGATATGCTCTTGATGATTTAAAAGGGATTTCTCCCACTTTATGTCAGCATGCTATTAACATGGAGGAAGACACAAAGCCAGTTGTTGAACATCAACGCCGCTTAATTCCCAAGATAAAGGAAGTGGTAAGAAATGAGGTATTGAAGCTCCTTGATGCTGGTATTATTTATCCTATTGCTGATAGTAGATGGGTTAGTACTGGTCATTGTGTTCCTAAGAAAGGAGGTATCACTGTTGTGCCTAATGAGAATAACGAGCTTATTCCTCAAAGGGTAGTAGTTGGTTATAGGATGTGCATTGATTTTAGAAAGGTAAACAAAGTTACTAAGAAAGATCATTATCCTTTACCATTTATAGATCAAATGTTAGAGAGGTTGTCTAAGAAGACTCATTTTTGCTTTCTTGATGGTTATTCTGGTTTCTCTCAGATTGCTGTTAAAAAGGAAGATCAAGAGAAAACCACTTTTACTTGTCCTTATGGAACTTATGCTTATAGACGTATGCCGTTTGGTTTGTGCAATGCTCCTGCTACTTTTCAAAGATGCAAGCCTGATATTTTTCATGGTTTTTGTGAAGAAATTGTGGAGGTTTTCATGGATGATTTCTCTGTCTATGGAACTTCTTTTGATAATTGTTTGCACAATCTTGATAAAGTTTTGTAGAGGTGTGAAGAAACTAACCTTGTTCTTAATTGGGAGAAATGCCACTTTATGGTGAATGAAGGAATTGTTCTTAGACATAAAATTTCTGAAAGAGTTATTAAAGTTGACAGAGCGAAAGTTGAAGCAATTGAGAAAATGCCCTGTCCCAGAGATGTTAAAGGTATTCGTAGTATTCTTGGTCATGCTAGTTTCTATAGGAGGTTTATTAAAGATTTCTCTAAGATTTCAAAGCCCCTTACTAATCTTCTTCAAAAAGATGTACCATTTGTCTTTGATGATGATTGTAAGGACGCTTTTGAAACTCTTAAGAAGGCTTTAACTACTCCTCCTATTGTTCAACCACCTAATTGGAATTTACCCTTTGAAATTATGTGCGATGCTAGTGATTTTGCTGTTGGTGCTGTTCTTGGACAGCACGTAGATAAGAAGTTAAATGTTATTCATTATGCTAGTAAGACTCTTGATGCTGCTCAGAAGAATTATGCTACTATTGAGAAGGAGTTTCTTGCTGTTGTTTTTACATGTGATAAGTTTAGACCTTACATTGTTGATTCTAAAGTTACTATTCATACTGATCACACTGCTATTAGATATCTTATGTCAAAGAAGGATGCTAAGCCTAGGCTTATTAGATGGGTGTTGCTTTTACAAGAGTTTGATCTGCATATTGTAGATAGGAAAGGTGCTGAAAATCCTGTTACTGACAATTTGTCTAGATTGGAAAACATTTCTGTTGATCCTATTCCTGTTAATGATAGATTTCCAAATGAACAGTTGGCCTTAGTAAATGTAACTTCGCGAGACCTTCCTTGGTATGCTGATTATGCTAACTTTATTGTTTCCAAGTATTTGCCTCCAACTTTTATAGCTCAGAAAAGAAGGAAATTCTTTTATGATTTGAGGCATTATTTTTGGGATGACCCACACTTATATAAACAAGAAATATTAAGAAAGTGCCATGGCAGTGCTTATGGAGGACATCATGCTGGAGATAGAACTGCACAAAAGGTTCTACAATTAGGTTTTTATTGGCCAACCCTCTTTAAAGATGCTAGAAGGTATGTCTTATCTTGTGATGAATGTCAAAGAGTAGGTAATATTTCTAGACGCAATGAAATGCCTATGAGTTACACTCTTGTTATTGAACCATTTGATTGTTGGGGATTTGACTTTATGGGTCCTTTTCCTCCTTCAAAAGGGTATACTCATATACTTGTTGCTGTTGATTATGTTACCAAGTGGGTAGAAGCCATACCTACGAAGAGTGCCGATGGTGAGACCTCGTTAAAAATGCTTAAGGACGTTATTTTTCCTAGGTTTGGTGTGCCTAGATATCTTATGACTGACGGAGGTTCTCATTTTATTCATGGCGGTTTTAGAAAAACTCTTGCTAGATATGACGTTAATCATAGAATTGCTTCTGCTTATCATCCCCAAACTAGTGGGCAGGTAGAGCTTTCAAATAGAGAGATCAAGTCTATCTTGCAGAAGACTGTCAATAGATCTAGGAAAAACTGGGCTAGCAAGTTAAACGATGCTTTATGGGCTTATAGAACTGCTTATAAGAACCCCATGGGCATGTCTCCTTATAAGATGGTTTACGGAAAAGCATGTCAGTTGCCCTTAGAATTAGAAGACAAAGCTTTTTGGGTAGTGAAAGAGCTTAATAGAGATTTTAAACTCGCTGGTAAGAAAAGGTTGCTCGATTTGAGTTCCCTAGATGAGTGGAAAAATGAAGCTTACGAGAATGCCAGACTTTTCAAAGAGAAAGTCCAACAATGGCATGATCAGAGAATTCTAAAGAGAGAGTTTCATGTTGGTGAGAAAGTTCTATTGTATAGGTCTCGTCTCAGATTTTTTGCAGGAAAATTACTCTCGAAATGGGAAGGACCTTATGTTATTGTGGAAGTGTACCGCTCAGGTGCGATAAAGATTGCCTCATTAAAAGATGACACTACACAAGTGGTGAATGGTCAAAGACTCAAACATTATATTGCTGGAGATTCTTATAATGAAGATGTTGATGTTATTCAAACGGTTTCTCTGGAAGAATTCATCCAGGACAATATGCAGGAACCTACAGAGTTCATTTTCGAATAGGTAACAGTTCTAGTCAGAAAAGGTTCGCGTAAAACTTTTCCATTAATATTTTTGTTGTTTTTATTAAATATGAAAAATCACGAGACAAAAACGGGCAGGAGACGGAGTCCGGTGGCTCCTCACCACCAGGGGGCGTGGGCCCACTCCAGGCCATGCCGGCCTGTGGTGAGAGCACCCCGAAGCTCGTTTCTGTCCTGGTTTCCTCCTGTGATTTCGTATTGATGTTTAATTTTCGCCTATATAAGCCCCAGGAATACCCGAGGTCCGTATATCGTGTTTTCGTAGTGATTTTGTTTCGAGCTGTTTCTGTAAGGGGATTGTTCTCAGCTTTGGAGTTACAATGTCTTCGTCCGGTCCATCTGAGGAGAACTCTCTTGCGGATATCATTAATCCGTACATGAGGGAGCTAAAGATGCATCCGAAGGAGTTGTCACTCAAGGATGGGGAGTTGCAAATTGAAGATGTCCAGGGCCCTAAGGGAGAAGGGAGTCTCGAAGCTAGGATGGAAGCGCTGGAACAAGAAGTTTTTAAATATAAGAAGATGGCGGAACGTGAGGTGGACATCATCCATAGGATTGATCAAGAGCTTGTCACCAAGTACAAGAAAGAGACTACAGAGCTCTGGAGTGACATCTTTTCGCTCCATGAGACCACTAACCAATTACAAGCACAATTCTATGACTTGCAGAACCAAAATTGTGAGTATGAATCTAGGTTTAAACAAATGAGTGTCGCTGCAAGTTTCAGGATATTGGAGACCAAGACATCCTTCCTTGACGGGGGACCTCTGCCTTGGAAGTATGATGATGATAAAGACTTACCACCACCGCCGAAGGAGTAATTCATCATTGGTATAGGCATCCCCTTGGCTTGTTCCAAGCTTGGGGGAGTGCCGTGGTATCACATCATTATCTTTTACTCATTTACTTTTCAAGTAGAGTCATATCATGAATAGAGAGGTTATCTTATAGAATAGTTTGCAGTGTGGAAGTATCCTCCTTAGTTGATTATCTATGTATCCCTTGGTGTGAGTTGCGGTAATGAAATATTAATGAGAAGTTTTATCGTTTACTTTCCGCACACTTTATTTTAGTTTGCAATCTCTCTTATGCGATTAGTCTTGTTGATTAGTATTGGTATCACTTTGGGAGCATGAGTAAATTTAGTTGGTTTTGGCAGACTTAGCTTGGTCAGTAGCAACATTACTTTGAGTTTTGAGTAGAAAAAGAAGAAAGAAGTGCTAGTAGATACATCATTTCAGCTTTCCTTCATGTTTAGCTCATAAGCAATAGTATTCTCAAGTTAAAATCATTGTACTTTCAAGGAAGGTTGCATGATTGTTCCTATTATATGTATGTTTGGTTGTTTCATGCAACTCTTATGCTTGCTACCCAGCCTTGCTAGCCAAAAACCTGTACTGAGAGGGAATACTTCTCGTGCATCCAATTCCCAAAAAGCCAAGTTACTTCCAAAGAGTCCACTATAAATTCCTATGCATGGTATTTCAAGCCATTCCAAGTAAATTTTCATGTGCTACCTTTCAAAAACCTTCAAATACTTCTCATTTTGTGCCACTATTTTTAGCTCATGAGGATGTAGTGGTTGGGTTTGTTATCTTCCATACTAAATTGAGTACCCCTCGACTAGGCAGCTTCATCCGCTCGTCATTAATTTTGCAAGAGAGCTTGTCAGACCATTGTAATCTAAACAAGAAAAGAAAAAAAGAGCACTCCTCCATAGTATGTAAAAGTTGGTGGGCACCCGATGGAATCGGTTAGCCATGGTTTGAGAAAGGAAAAGGTAGGGATGAGTGCCAAGCTATAAAAGAGCACAATTGTGCCAACTAATCAAACATCTCAAAACCGCTCTCACTTGTTTAGTATGGAAGATATCAAGAACTCCGCTGCTAGTCGTTGACAAAAGCAACCACCTCTCAAAACAACTTTTATCTCTGTTTTACAAATGAAAAGCTCTAGCACATGTTTAATCCCTGCTTACCTCTGCGAAGGGCCTGTCTTTTAATTTTATGTTGAGTCAACCTATTCCCCTCTATCTCAAGTAAGAATTTGAGTTGTTATGTTTCACTCATCCATATGTTGATCTGTTCAATTATGTTTACTATCTTCCTTTGTTTAGTATAATGCTTTTACCTGAAGGAATATATCTTTGAAAGCTTTCCATGATTACAAAGAGTTTGTCTTGTTGAGCATATAGTTTTTGCTATATTAGCTCTGTTTTAAAAGCTTCGTTCAAAACTAATTATAGTTTGGTCATTGTTCTCTGACCAAGAACTAAGGTTTGCCATCACCAATTATAGTTTACCTTGTGCATCCTTATTTGTGATTCCCTTTTACTTATTGCAAGTCTATATCATATAAAGGGAAGTTGCAGTCTATTATACTTTGTGCTTTGGTAAATGTGATGCTTCTTCTCCGTATTTTGATTATCGACACTTCACTCCATAAACCTGTGGTCATGTTTACCGAGTTCAGTTTTCGCTTGGGGACAAGCGAGGTCTAAGCTTGGGGGGGTTGATATGTCCATTTTACATCACTATTTTGTATCATAATTTACTGTTATTCATTGATATATTTCACATTTAGAGATGATACTTATGTTGTTTCCTCTCTTTTTACATGTTTGATGATCATTAGAGGATTTGCTGCCGGAGTCAGGATTCTGCTAGAAAAAAGACTATCAAGACACCATATTTCGGAAGATCAGGAAATTCCAGAAAAATACCAGGAAGTTATATTTTACCAGAAGACTGAAGAAGACAGAAGGAGGAGGTGAGAGGAGCAACAGGGCGGGCTCACCACTAGGGGGCGCGGGCCCACCCCTGGCCACGCTGGCCTGTGGTGAGGCCACCCTGGCCCACTTCTGCCATCGCCCCTTCGCGTATTTCATCATCCCCAAAAACCTAAGTCAAGGGGGGACTCAGAGATAGACACCGTTGCCTCTGTGGGGCGGAAAACACCAGAGAGAGAAAAGCTCTCCGGCAGGCAGGAATCTGCCGGGGAAATTCCTTCCCGGAGAGGGGAGATCATCGCCATCGTCATCACCATCGCACCGGACTTCATTGGGATCATCATCATCATCATCATCTCCATCACCAGCACCTTCATCTCCACCAACACCACGCCATCCCGCTGTAACATCTTGAGTTGAATCTTGTTAAATTCTTAGGGGAAACTTTCTCGGTGTTGATTACTCTTGTAGTTGATGCTATTGAGTGGAAGTGTTGAATTAAGGTTTATGTTCAAATTGTTATTTACCATTATTTCACCTCTGATCATGATCCATATGATGTCTTGTGAGTAATTTAATAGTGGAATTATGTTAAGTAATATTTAGTGGTTTGATATTTATTTGTTGTGGTGCTATTTCACTAGTGGTGTCATGTGAACGTCGACTACAAGATACTTCACCATTTATGGGCCTAGTGAGATGCATTGTGTATTTGGCTACTAATTGTGGGGTTGCTGGAGTGACAGAAACCTAAACCTCTGTTAGGAAACCATTGCACCAGGGAGCGTAGGATCTTAGAGTTTAAGGCTGTGGTTAGATTTATCTTAATTACTTTCTTGTATTTGCGGATGCTTGCAAGGGGTATAATCATAAGTGTGTATTTATCCTAGTAAGGGTAGTGCGCTAGCACAGGTTCACCCCCATAACACTTATCAAACCAATAAAGATTATTTAGCGGCATGAAGCGAAAGCTCTTGACAGAAACTCCCGTGTGTCCTCCAGAATGTTTGGTCATCATAAGTTACATAACCGGCTTGTCCTTTGCTCAAGAAAGGATTGGGCCACTTGCTGCAATTATTACTACTATCTTTTATTTACTCGCACTTTATTTATTTGCATTACCTAATACCCCTGAAAACCCGTTTGCTAGTATTTACAGTGAATCCTTGATCAAAACCACTTGTCAACACCTTCTGCTCCTCGTTGGGTTCGACACTCTTATTTATCGAAAGTACTACGATACACCCCCTATACTTGTGGGTCATCAGAGCTCGAGCCGGCGAAGATGACGAAACTCCTCCAACAGACGCTTTACCAAAAGCAGCGTGGCCCCGACAAGATCGATAGAGGCAGGAGACAAGCGTGACGCCTGCCACGCTCGGCCTCCACCAACCAACGGGCAAGACCCTCCTCCACGAAAGGATCCGAGGTAGAGCTAGAGGCATATGCTCCCAAGATATCGGTCCAAGGAGAAAAGGCACTTTATAAAGTTGCCAACGCCCAGACAGAGGGCCAGAGGATGGCGGGGCCCACGTCAAGACCACTACCATGGAGGAGCCGGCAGCCGGGCAGCCGGACACCTAACCTGTAACCAGGCCCTCGCCTATATAAGGGGGCCTGGACCCTTAGAATAGGGAGATCGAACTCTTCTTCTTCTACCTCTAGACAATACAGCTCTAGGAGCCTCGTAGCCACCGTGTGCTGAGAATAAGAAACAAGGTAGGAAGTAGAGGTGTTACCTCCGGAGTGGAGGGCCTTGAACCTGGGTAAATCACTGGTGTCCTAGTAACACAATGTCGAGCCAGACCCATTGTCGCACACCGTTGAGCCCCTCCATTAAGCCATTCCCATGGGTACTGTCACCAAAATACCACGACAGTTGGCACCCACCATGGGGCAACGCACGGCGACGACCGGAGTGAAGTTCCGGCCGGGATCCCCATCGACCCTCGGCGAGAAGGTCGCCTCCGGCCTCGTCTAGAGGTTCGGCACCTTCGACTGCGTCAGCGCCAATCTTGCCTGCTTCAAGGACAGCTTCGGCGATAGCAGCTCCTTCCTCGATGTCGGTGGCCACCGCTTCTACGTCACCAAGCCCTTCCCGGAAGAGGTAACCGATGTGCTTGACCCTCTCTGTGACACAGGCTCAAGCTGCAGCGAAAGCAGCGACCTTTACGCCATGGTAGAAGTGCTGGCCCTGGAGGAAGATGGTGGCGGCGGCCCGCCGTGCACCGCGCGCCCGCCGTTCGAACATCCAACCTTGCCGGAGCAAGATCCTTCACCTCCAGAGCGGGACGTCTTGGAATCCGCCATCATGGACCTGCGTGTACCACTCGACCTCACCGCTGATCCTGCCAAGCTGGCCGAAGATCTGGAGCAGACGCGCCGCACCCACCTCAACAACACGGTCGGCATCGAAGAAACTCGTCGGCGCGTCTTCTCCATGCTCCGCGAGTACAACACTGCCCAAGGCTACACGCCGGCTGGAGATGGCCCTATCCGAGCGGGACAAGTTCATCAACGGGGCCGAGATCTAGGCACGGAGCTGAACCGGGCGGCGCCCTCGGCGAGGTCACCGCCAGTCATCGCCAAGCCCACCTACAGCATGCCCACAAAGAACCTCCGTGTCGTGTGCTACATCACCTCTGAGCTAGCCAGTCTGCAAGGCGATGATCTGCGGGAGAAGCAAGCCCGACTCTAGGAACTCCTGGACGCCGCCGATCTGTAGCAGCAGGCGATGGAGCCGGACGAAGAGGCAAGCGGCACATGACGTAACAACTGCATCGTCATAGCTGGTCGAGACAAGTCCCAGGCACAGCAGGCTTCTGAAAGGATCGTATGAGCGACTAGAGGGGGGTGAATAGGAGCTACCAAAATTTTTACTTCTTTTCAAGTTAAGGCTAGACAAGAAGGTAAATTCTCTAGATGTGCTACTAAGTGAATTTACCTAGAGTGACAAGCAAGCTAGCAATAACAATATAAGTAAAGGTATGAGTAAAGGATAGAGGTAACCGCAATGGAGACACAAAGACACAAGGATCTATTCCCGTAGTTCCTTTCTTGTTACGGGAAGTACGTCTACGTTGGAGAGGTGTGGTGCCACAAAGGCCACCAACGCCACAAAGGCTCGCCCTATTCTCCGGTGAACAAGCCACAAAGGCGAGTCCACGCTCCACTAAGCGATGCCCTTGAAGGCGGCACGACACCTTAACACAAAGTATTGGGGCGAGCTCCACAACTCAATTGGAGGCTCCCAATAGGCCCACCAAGCTCTTACACACAAAGTTAAGCTTGGAGGACGGCTTCTTCCGGCTAGAATTCTAATGAACACATGACTTACAAGCCCCTCAACAAAATGAGGGGGGAAATCAAATTGCCTTGGTGGAGGTGTAGATCTAGGTCTTCTCCCTCTAATCCCAAAAGGGCTTTGAGTTCTATTGGCTAGGGAGAGAGATCTAGTGCTTTGAAGCTTAGCAACAATGGAGGAGAGAGAGTGGAAGCCGCAGCCTCTTCTAGAGGTAGAAGAAGGCTTTATATAGTCCTCCACGAAAGGTAACCGTTGCTGGACGACTAGGGACGGAGTCTCCGGCCTGGAGGGCCGGAGTCTCCGCCCTAAGTGACTCCAGGGCCAGAGTCTCCGGCCAGAGACAAAAGTCTCTGGCCCAACTCCGGCCTGGCATCTGAATCGTCCGAGCCAGTTTGCAACCCTCGACCAGCCAGACAGACTGGAGTCTCCGGCCCCTGGGGACCGGAGTCTCCGGCCTTAGCATGCCGACCCGGAGTCTCCGGCCAGAGACAGAAAGTCTCCGGCCCAACTTTGGGAGGGCATCTGAACTGTCCGACTTTGAGGATTGCCTGGGCGAGTCCCCTAGGCCAGAGTCTCCGGCCACCAGGGCCGGAGTCTCCGCCCTAGAAGAAGCAACAGCAGCACTTCGTGGATCCCCTCTCCACCATTTCCACCTTCGCGAAGCACCCTACAAGACAACTAAGCCCTAACTCCACTACTGGACTACGGGCTCCGATCTTTTCTTCCTTTTTGGGGTGCACCTCTGCGAGATCCTGAATCAACCTAGAAAATCTGCAGAACTTTAATAGCATGGTTAATTCACCAAATGTTGTTAACAAACACCAAAATACATTTATTAGGGAAATACTCTTTCAGCTTCGTCGCCTAATCAAGGTCGGGCGAAGCACAGCCGGAGCAACCAAGCTCCAGGCAAGAGCGGTGGAAACCACCGCACCCAGCACTCTGGCTACCACAGCCGGCAGCCCCGAGATCCGGTTGTGGTCACCAGCAAGCCACGCAATCTCCCTCGGCCAAACACAGTGGAGCCGGCTGCTACTTGTTGATGGCGCCAGGAAATTACTGATGGTGCCAAGTTGATGTGGAAGCAGACTGTCCTTGTGCGTGGTGAATGACCAGCCCGTTGGGAACCCCAAGAGGAAGGTATGATGAGTGTAGCGGCTAGTTTTCCCTCAGTTAAGATACCAAGGTTTATCGATCAGGAGAGGAGAGACAATGATGACTGAAGGTGATGCGGAACCTGCACACACACAAACAAATACTTTGTCCCCAACTTGCGATGAGGTTGTCAATCTCACCGGTTTGCTTGAAACAAAGGTTATGAGTGTATCGAGTGGAAAACATAGTATGTGAGTAAAGTAAACAGTACGAGTAAAGTAAACAGGTGATAGCAATATGATGTAAATAGGACCGGGGTCCACAGTTCACTAGTGGTGTCTCTCCATAGATAAAATAGCACATGCTGGGTAAACAAATTACAGTTGGGCAATTGATAGAATAAAGATAACGTGATATGTCAAGAAGATCACTATGAGATTTACTCTGGGTATTACAACAAAATACATAGACCGCCATCCAACTGCATCTATGACTAATAATCCACTCCCTGGGATATCAATCCGAACACCCTAAAAGTATTAAGTTGCGAACAACAGATAATTGCATTAAGCAAAGTGTGTAATGTAAACAAAGCATATGCCCTTGAGCATATGAATGTTGTTTTCTCCCTAGTAGCAACAACACATCTACCACCTTAGAGGTTTCTGTCACTCCCCCAGGTGAAATAGAGGCATGAACCCACTATCGAGCATAAATACCCCCTCTTGGAGTCACTAGCAACTACTCGGCCAAGATAGCTACTAACAACGGAGAGCATGCAAGATCATAAACAACATAGAGATAACAAAAGATAATATTCAGTACAGCAACTTAATCATAAACACCAATATTCATCGGATACCAACAAACCAAACATGTAGAATTACATAACGGTGATCTCAATCATGTAAGGCAGCTCATGAGATCTAAACATGAAGCACATAGTGGAGAAGACAACCATCTAGCTACTGCGATGAAGAAGACCTCCGGTGGCGATTCCCTTCTTCGGCAGGGTGCCGGGAAGAGCTTCTGGACCCTCCCGATCTTTGGGTCGACGGCGGCGGCGGATCGCGATGTGTTCTGGAAATCTGATCGGGCCCTTAGGTTTTTCTCGTCGGGGGGTCTTTATAGGCGAAGGGTCGATGTCAGAGGAGGGGCCAGGCGCCCTCACGTGGGCCCGGCACGGCCAGGGGGCTGGCCGCACCACCCACGTGTGTGGGGCCCTGGTGGCCCCCCTCCGACACTTCTTCGAATCTCTGGAAGCTTCCGGGAAAAATAAGACTTCAGGAACTTGTTTCGTCCAATTCCGAGAATATTTCCTGTGTATCACTTCTGAAACACAAAAACAGCAGAAAACAGGAAACTGGCACTGTGGCACTTGTTAATAGGTTAGTTCCGGAAAATGCATAAAAGTGCCACTAAGTGTAACGAAACAATAGGCAAATGGTGTAAAACAAGCATGGAGCATCAAAAATTATAGATACGTTTGAGACGTATCAAGCATCCCCAAGCTTAACTCCTGCTCGTCCTCGAGTAGGTAAGTGATAACAAAGAAATAATTTTTGAGGTGACATGCACCTATACAATCTTGATCATATATGTAAGCATTGGTGAGCTGGGATCAATAGAACTTAAAACATGGGCATGAAGATATAATCATGACAATAAGAACTTAGCAACCATGTTGTAAACATGCAAATGAACACAAACAAAAGATCATGATAATGAAATAATGAAAGTCAAACATGTGTTCAAATCATAAGGAAAAACATACAAAAGGTTTTCAGCTTGTCCTTCAAAGAGAGCAAAACATAAATGCATAGGACACCTTCAAGTTTAAGAGGGCGACTAGATACAAATAATTTAAGAACAAGTGAAACCAACAATATGAATCAATCAATGAACTTTGGGACAATGCATATCACACTAAGAATGACAACTATGCTCTCTTAATGGTGCATAAAGAAAGAAAGTGGTGACTCAACATAAAAGTAAAAGAAATGCCCTTCGTAGAGGGAAGCAGTGATTGCAAGTTTTATAACCTTCAAAAATTATGGTACTTACCGGCTTTGAGCTCTCATTGCCCCCATCATAAGCATCTTGAATGGTTAAAGTTAATGCGAGAACAATTATGATGCATATGCTTGACAAATCATAAGTTGAAAACCTCGTGCCCCGTGAATACGAGTACCCAAACCTCATGCTACTTTACTTAGAGTCCCAAGCAAGGCTCTTGTCATTGTAAGTATATGCATATCATTGAGAACCGCCAATGGGGTACCTCCGTGCCCGATGACATGGAACAAGCCCACACCAAAATGACAGGACAAGCAGACAATGAACACCTCGACATCTCTTTTATTTGCTATATTGTTTAGCTTTTTATTGTGAGATGCGTCGTCGAATGTTCACCATGGGTATGCTGCAAATTTCCACCATGAATTATGCATGGCTTAGATTGGCGGCCCGGCGTTTCCCTAACACATATACAAACTCCATGATCCCCACAAGATTCCCAATTCATTTCACACCGCGGGCATCCATAAACAAAAGATCACGATATCAACTCAAATAAGAAGTGCAATGTTGAAAGCTTGCCCCATGACAGCATGGCTGGGCTAGAATACAACTTACAACTTGCAAGCATAACAACTCAACATAAGAGACCACAATGTCAAATTTTTAAGAACAGGAAAAAGTAAAGTGTGCCTTCCGGTTCGTGAGAGCTTTACTAACCGAGTTTCGCATAACACTGGTAAGAGTTTAATTTGAAGAGAAAATAAAAGCAAGTCAAATTTACTTGGAATAGCAAATTGCTAGTAGGTATGTATGGTGGACACAATGGAAAACTTTGGCTTTTAGGAGTTGGATGCACGAGTAGAGCTCATACTCAGTACAAGGTGAGGGCTAGCAAAAGACTGGGAGCGACCAACTAAGAGAGCAATAATGGCCATAATCATGCAAAGCGACAAAGCGACATTAAAAGAAGCATACGATGGCATCAAAAGTCAAAAACTAAATGATCATGAAGGCTATTGGCGACTTTGTAAGAGTCTAACATGTGTGAGCATGCGCCAAGTCAACCCAAATAAAGCATCAAGGAGAAAACCAAAATAATACTTCCATACAATAAAAACAACGCATGATTTTTTCAAAGGCTCATTAAGCAATCTCAGTTATTTGAGACAAGTCATGCTACAGCAAAACCACTAAGCATACTATCAAAAAGACATCAAGCATGACATGAAAAAGCCTAAGCCGCAGTCTACACAAGCTCCTTCTTGTACCACTATTTTGCACAAAGCTTTTTCTCTTTTCCAACACCATTTGAAATTTTTAAGACACCTCTTTTGATGAAAACCAATAAAGATCAGAGGCAAAAATACACCTTGATGAAAAGATATGACAAGATCTGAACGCAAATCAAGGCGAAAACGAAAACCAAAAGCAGTAGCAAAAAAAGAAGAACGCATCGATGAACAATAAGAGTGAAAAATTGAGCGTTCTTTGCAAATGAAAACAAGCAACTTCTCCAAAAGAAGTTTGTTGGGGTCCAACCATTTATTGCAGCAAACAAACAAACTAAACAACTAAGAAAACTAAAACAACTGACGCTCCAAGAAAAACACATAGTGCATGAAGCAATAAAAATATAGTGTTTTGAAAGGTGACCTGATTTTTGCCGACGAAGAAGGGGTGCCTCGGGGGCATCCCCAAGCTTTGACGCTTGTACTTCTTGGATATTTCTTGGGGTGATGCATGGGCATCCCAAAGCTTGAGCTTTTGTCCATTCTTCAACTCATCTCATCATTCTCCAATCCCTACACTTGAAAACTTCCTTCATACAAAACTAAACACAAATCTATTAGCAACATTAGTGCAAGCATAACATATAATCAATCCTCTGTTTGCTTCAGGTTTCAACTCAAAACCACCACATATATAGCATATACTACTGTAGCAACCTCCCCAAAAGTTCCGTGATCAAAAGAACTCAAAAGAAAGCGATAAAGTGGCAAACACAAATATTGGCAGAAATCTGTCAAAACTGAACAGTTGACAAAGGTCGAATTTTTGAGGGATTTTCTGTTGCTCAAATCAAAAAGTGTTCAACTAAGAAAAGTTTGGATATAACCTGGGGCATATGCACATGAAATCGCAGGTCCAAAAGATAAACAGAGAATTTTCACGAATTTTTACGGTGCAGCACCGAAAACAGTTTCAGGACAGCAACATCCCCAAATCTTTACCTCACTCAAATTAGAGGCTTCTCTTGGCACAAAAACGAAATAAACAAGATAAGGAGCGGTCATTACAGTAGTAATGACTTCCAAGACTCAAATAAAAGAAAAATTACTGAAAAGAAAACATTGGGTTATCTCCCAAGAGTGCTTTTCTTTAACGCCTTTGAGCTAGGCGCAGAAAAGTGCAAATCAAGTAATATCAGATGAAGTATTAAGATCAACAGAAGAGGTCTTGTCAATAAGGCATTGTATTTCATCCACATAAGTTTTTGAAGACCCTTTGTGATCATGCTTTGGTACACTATTCTCATCAGACGGACAGAGGGTGGTACATGTTTAGGATGGAACGCGTCTGGATTGGTCTGAGGGAATGCTTCTGAAAGGTCTCGTCTTAGTTTTCACTTGGCCATTTGAGGCAAAATGAGTCTCATGGCAAAATGGGTTAACTAAGTCCTGTGGGAAAAGTGCACCACCTGTGCAGAGTGTTAGAACTAGGTACTTAGCTGTGTCCCCGGTTACGGACAATTCTGAGTGACATGATGTTGAAGCTGTTCGAGAATCTCCTCATCCCAATTTCTTTAAGTTAAAACTTGATGGGTAAACTTGGGTAGTAAGGAGTTCCTCTTGTCAAAATTTTTCTAAGGAAAAACTTGACTTTTACAAAGATAGGTAGAAAGCTTGCTTTTGCAAAGTCCAACTCCACCTGGCCAGATGAGCATATAAGTGTAGGTGCCATTGAGTCCACCAAAGTGACATCTTGCCAATACATTCAAAGTATTGACCCTCCGTGGCTGCAACGTATCATGTTGCAGGTTACTACAATGAAGATTGAAGATTGCTGTGCTTCGGTCACGAGTCTTCTTCCAACACATCTGCCTGCGGTGCTTTGAAGAATGAAGACTTATAGTTTCATTTACTTAGTCATTTCGCGGGTTGTAATAATTTGTGGCTTTATGCTACTTGAGTTGTAAAAGTACTATTTTATTTGTGGATCAAATTTCATCTTGTAACTGTTTGTGCTAGCAGTCGATCCGGGACTAGCACAAATAAAGCACAGGTATGCTACAATAACCGGTTCTAGGGTAGAAGGACGATGGCCAAGTGAGGAAACACTGACCTAGATGTCCAGTAGAACCTTTAAGCCCAACAATATGTTAGAGATTCCATGAGGAATGACCAAGAAGGTATAGTGTGAGAATAAATCATAGGAATGATTAAAGTGATCCTTGATCAAGAATCAGACATAGGAGGATTGCAGAAGAATTCTGGACACGTGATACCTATATATGGTGGATGATATCAACTAGAAGTACATTGCAGTTTCTCTAGAGTGAGAGAGTTAACGAACTTCGAGGACAAAGCTTAGTTTAAGGGAGAGAGGCTGTAACCTCCTAGGATTTAGAGACTAGAAATACGTGGAAGTGGAATGTGTGCATTGCATTCATGCATCAAAAAAATCCAAATAATTTTCGCGCAAATCATTCTAACACAAAGTGATTGAAGTTTCTCTCGCTCTAACAGAGTGAGTGCGATGACATGACCTTTGTTGATTTTCTTAAATGAGGGGAAACTATTTAAATTCATAATTCAAAATTGGAAAATGAATAATTCAAATATATTTGAACTAGAATTTAAATCTCAAACAAATATAGAAAATCCATGAAGTGAAATAATAAACAAAAATGAATAAAGAATGATATTCTTTATTACCAACAAATAAGTTTAAAACTTAACAAGTTACAAGTAATAAATTAAATTACAAAGGAATTACGAAATGTTAAAAGAAATGCCTAAACTAATCTTCAATCCCATCTTTATCTTGATCCCTACAAATAAAAATAACAAAGACAAAATAAATAGTTTTGTTAATGTTAAAATGTTGCCATCATGAGGGATGAGGCATTTTAGTGTTTCAGAACTCAACTATTGGATATTAGGAACTGGTCTGAAAATCCAATTATTATTCGAGGGACTAAATCCATCTTAGACAACAATTGGGACATATGGATCAGGTTTGGATCATTTTTGGTTAAGAAGCAATGAACAGCAAGGTATGCAACGGGGACAAGTAGCAACATTTGATCCATATCAGAGAAGGGACAAGGCAATAACATTTGATCCATTTAATATTAGGCAACTAGTATCTTATCGATCCCTCTAAACCTAGTTCAGTTCCTTATTTGAAAATCCACACTAAACATTAAAATAGTTCTTTATTGGTATTTATTACCAACAAGAACTTAAGCCAGTAATTGATCTGGTTTGAACTAGTACTTAAGCCTAAGATTAATGAGTTCACCAAAGCAATGCAGTAATAGCATCCCATATGAGATAATACATTTTGCAGTCACAACAAGGAATGCCAACACCAGATAAGAACAAGCCTCAGCCGTAGCTTGTTGTAGAGGCAAAGAAACTCAACTATACCACATGCACAAGGACTGGGGTCCACTAGCAAGCAGCACAAACATGACATGCATGGGAATGTGCTGTCACCACTGCAACAGAGTACCAGAACTACAAAACCAGCACATGAAGTGGGGATCGACCACACTTGAAGACCACTTGCATCCACAGCAAGAACACCAAACACAACTGGACCACATCCTGAAGCACCCGCAAGAAGATCAAGCAAGGAGGAGCATGGTTGCCAGGAAGGAGGAGCAGGGCTGCCTCAAGAACAAGTTTAGAAGGAGAAGAAGGGCACCAGATCGAAGGATCAAGTACCATCCTCATCCCCAAAAATCTCAACAAGGTGAATCACCAAAAAAATCACAGTAGTAGATTCTGTTCTTATCAATAATGGGGGGGCAGCAGGGTTACCCTCAGTCTGGCATAGAGATGCTATGCTAGATCATCACAGGGTAATAAAAATCAGTTTAGTATCTTTTCTTAACAAAGATCTAAGCCTCAGACTTTGCATCATTGGCTGGAGTAGTAGCATATCTCGTCATATCAAGTGTCTCAGATCAATAACCTTGATCACTGAAAGTAGCAATCCAATTGGAAATTACTAGATGACTACTTTGCGCACTCTTTGTGAGGCACCATAATAATAATTATAGCTAGGCAGATCAGCAGCCACTTAAGAAGCTTTAGATGAGCTAGATATAACATCTAGATTAGCCAAATTAAAATCATTACTGAATTAACATTCAGTTCATATCTATGAATATAAATTCAGTTAAATCATATCACTAATTTTAATCCAACAGTTTCATCCAGTAACTACTAGACAGTAGTAATACATATAATCATCCACTTATTATCCATTAACCTAATGAGTAGATCATCCCCAAATAAACAGTAACATCCAAGCTGTTGAAATTGAACCCAAAGTTCAGTTAAGCACTTTAACAGAATACCACCAAGAGAGCCACATGATTACATTGCACATCACAATACCATACCCAGCATAGTACCACTAACAGTAACCGAATCAACTAGCACCGGGCAAAGCACAGCCAGAGAGATAAGCTTGAGGTAACTCACAGTGCAGCCGTAGAGTAGTGGTTGAGGCGACACCGGGGTTGGGTGGGCCACTCTGTCCAACCGGCGTCGAGGGTGAAGGGTAGACCAGCACAGCAGCATCACCACATCAGCAGCACAACACCTAGTCTTGTGGTGGTGAACTCAACTAGACTGGCCAGTGTTAGCCATCGAATAATTCCGATGTTAGAGGAGGCGTGGTAGAGAGCGGCAACGATAGGGAGATGGCGGTGGAGTAGCAGGGGATAGTCGAGGGTGTCGAAGAGATCGATCTGAAGCTCCAGGTCTCATAGTTGAGGTCATCGGCGGTGCTAGGAGCAGCTGGTGGTGGCCAGAATGACTGGTGACCGCTAGGTTTCGAGGTTGGGGACGAACGCGGGAAACCGCTAGGACTAATTCGAATTGGAGGATGGAGTAGAGCATGAGGATGCAAATCTCCACAGGGGCAGCCATGCCGGAGATGGTCAGCGAAAAGCCAGAGCAGGATGGTGGCGCATCGAGCCAGAGAGGGGAGCAAGGAGAAGCAGGTGTGCGTGCGGGAGACGAGGGTGTGTGAGGGGGTTGGTGGCCTGGTGGGGGTTGACCCAACCCGACATGGGCCGGTCATTTGGGCCAGGTCCGACTGGACCAGCTAGACTCAGCCCATTGCCTGACCATTTAGGAGAAATCATTTAAAAGAATGAAACAAATCTAACAAACTCAAAGTTATTTGATACCAGGAAATTATTAAAAGTAAGTACAAACAGCAACAAAGTACTTCGTAAGTCCAAGAACTATGATATAGCGTTTATTTTGTTAATTGAGCATTACTTCTTTAATCTTGAGTATTAAGACTTAAACCCTAAAAATATTGTCTTTAAATACTAAAATTGAGGAAAATCTTAAATACATAACAACTCATGTTTATAAGTAATTCCTTCACTTGAATCCATTATTGATCAATTAATTACATTATAATTGTATTTAATCAAATATGATACCTAATTCAATGACATAAAAATATAATTCTAAAACTCTAAAGAATCTTTAAAGAATTAAAGTACTTGAGAAAGTACTTTAGAATCTTTACTAAGCAAATAGAATTCATTGCCATGTGATCAAGTAGTAGAAGATTGATGTGAGCTCTAAAAGATGTTTTCATGTCATCACCTTAATCACCATTCCTTTATGTACTATCCTTATTACGAATTATAAAAGTAACCATGGGTAATCATGTCAATGTACTTTCCTTTTGATGATCATGCTCAACTAAGAATCTTCAAGTACCAAATGAATCTTAATTGGTTTCCCTTATATAACTCCATCTATACTCCATCATTAATTGAGAATTATAATAAATCCCAGTCCTTAATAAATATGTTCTTCTAAATTTATTCTTTTAAAGAAGATAGCAAGTAAACATTAAATGCCTTATAAGCTTTAAAGTAAGCAACTGTTCTAGAGTGTGCCAATAATAAGCAATTATGAGTTATTACATTGTTGTTCTTTACCATTCAACCTGCATAACATTCGTATGCTAACCTAAAATCCTAATAAGAACCTTATTTGAGAATCCACTCTAATAGTGTGACACATCCTAAAGAAGTCACCACAACTCCCCAACCCTAAATCATCAGGAATAGGGTACACTTAATGCAATGCATAGCATCTATTGCATCTCATGGTGCAATCTTCTAACATCATCCTTACCGGATGATGATGCTATTTCAGATTTGGATTTCTCACGTATCGAAGTTATTGACTTGCATAATCTTGCAGTCAAAAAGGCAATTATCTTTATCAAATTACTTGCAAATATATACTTGTGGTATTACTACTGCATCTAAAAGCAAAAGGTTCTATTTCTATAATTAATATAACTAGCTGGTTATCGACCCGAGTGGTGGTAACCTAGGATGACTGGCAAATGGAACCATGGTATGATTGTTGTGGTGGAGGTTCTATTTGCATGGGAAGTATCACCTAGGATTAATAACAAATGTCGCCAGTGATTCTTGCGCCATATATAACACGTTAACCATGAGATCTAGAATGGGACGGGAAAGTCAGCAGGATCTTCTTCCTTTTGCATGTTAACGGACGTACCACACCGGAGCTATCATCCCGCTAGGATGTGGCAACATGGGTGGGACCCTTAGTTTCCCCCGGTACCAGGTGTCTATGATGGATAGTATGAAGCTGGCTCGAAGCCTTGAGCAAGGCTCGGCTGCAGGTAGTCAGTGGATTACAAAAGGGTGGGCATGCGGGGTTGCGGAGAAGGGCAGTGATTGGCTTGGATCTTATACTGGGACCCATACCAAAGTGTGTTGACGGGAAAGTACGCCCGATTGTGCAACAAGGATAAGGTCTCTCATGGGTAAAGCAATGCACCTCTGCAGAGTTATCAATTTGTGGCTTGCCACTCCTTATTCCGGGAAGGAACTGCGAACGCGGCAAGAAAGGAACTCCGTGAAGTTCTAATCAACCTGTGAAGGCTGACAGACATAGTTCTTTAGAATAAAAACAACCTCTTGAAGAAATGTTTACTAAAACTTGCATTGCCAAATGATTCTTGGGTCTATGGTTGTAGATAGTGCATGAAAACACCTTATTCCCTATATAACCTGATGGGTAACGCTCGGTACTCACCCCACTCAACAGGGACGGAGCTGCCTTACAAGGGCTGGGGTCAGCTGACCCCAGTGAAAAACGTGAAAACCTTCACTAATTAGGACTAGCTAGTGAATATTTAGAGAAGATGACACCAACCAAATAGAGAAAATATAGGCATGACCCCATTGGAATTTTTTCCAAGCTTCGTCCCTGCCACTCAATCTTAACGCTTGCTTAGATGGGAGGCAACAAAAGGAGGCAATCTTGAGGAACTAAAGGTGAAGATGAAGACTTTTACCAATAGTAGCATCCATCATTGGAGTCAAGGAAGTCACTAATGTCAACTCCTACAACAGACGTGGTGGAAACCTAGAATAGGAATAGAAGGGAACTAGTTCTCTAATCCTAGAACCTAAGTAGATAGGATAATTCTATAGTTTGAGAAGTAAGCCAACTGCATTAGGTGTAGCTTTAGATTAGTCTTCATTGTATTCTTTCTCGATTGTAGTTGCCAGGACTAAACCTCTACCTGTTGAGGAGGTTTTAAAGATCTACTGTATGATGAAAATTGTAATTCTATAGTCATGCCTTGGACCTGTGATGTTTCTGTTGTACCACTCTGAGGGATGTAATACTAGTGAGACAGTATTTTATTAGTGTTATGTTAATGACTTGCATAGTACACATGCAGTGGTATGCTGGGTCACCGCACCAACGCTGGCGGTGCTGGGCCTCGAGCCGCAGCCGATTCCGTCCGAGCCAGAGGGAGGCATCGCCCTCTGGTTCGTGGATGTCATCGGGCGGGTCGGCTCTCTCCCAGAGAGATTGAGGCAAGTGTTGCAGATGGAAGGAGAGTGCGTTGTCAACTTGGTTGGCAACCTCATCCTTATGAGCGTGCATCGCTTTGCCCCCAACTTCCCTTTTGCCCGGATCTTCGAGAGATTCAGAGACGATGCTGCCGGGAGGGCAGCAGAGGAGACTGCTTAGGCCATCGTGGCCAGGGTAGTCTCCCAGCTTCTACAACAGGTTAACCGCTGCGTGCCGGGGGCTTGAGCCCCTGGCCTTTTTACCATGTTCTCATGTTCCTACACTTAGCTCTCGAAAGACATTGTATATTTGTATAAATATCATTTTGATGATGCAGTTATGTTCTATTGCCATGCTGATGTTGTATGCCATGTTGATGTTGTATGCTATGTATGCAACCTGAGTATGTATGCATTGACCGTAAACCATGATGCATTGCAATGCTTGTAGTAGGTAATAGCAATGATAATGGTAACTTAACTATCTCCTCATGCTCTTGTTCCTTCTCTTCCCGAAGGAAGGTTAGGCCATAGATCACTCCGGTTGATATTTTCCGACCAAGCCTTTTTTGGGTTGCAATCCCTGCAAGGTTTCTCTTCCGAGAGGATTTTCGAAAATGGTTTTAGGAAAACTTCTTCGCTGTGAAGCGAGCTTTTTGAAAATCATTTTCATGAAATTCCTACATCAAAGGTTTTTGCAAATCTTTTCAAAGGAGTTTTTCATAAAGCTTTTTAAATAGAATTTTGCAAAATCATTTTAAAAACATCGTTAGTAATCCGATCAAGCCGCTTTTCCTCAGACTTGGAGATACTCAGACCTCG
The DNA here is from genome assembly GCA_007115705.1 of Dactylis glomerata. NCBI lineage: Eukaryota > Viridiplantae > Streptophyta > Magnoliopsida > Poales > Poaceae > Dactylis > Dactylis glomerata. The sequence continues at coordinate 8,906,905 of QXEO01000531.1, forward strand.
ACCACAAGTAGTGCCTTTCGTTGATACGGGAGGCATGATCAAGAACTACACATGCCGCTTCTTTCCTAAATGTGTGCGCTGAATTAGACTCAATTCTACCGCTCGAAGCCAAGATAAGGATATCAACTGGCTTAAGGCTACGTGTCAAGATAGCGCCTCAACAAGGCCCAGGGTTGACCCAACTCTGGCTTCATTGATTATGGCTGAGCGACATGAACATCTGCCCTCCGGATTATAAATGAGGGGTCCGAGGTACTCTCGCATCCCTCGTCTTTTGGGAAGCAGTTTACAACCGGGCATCCCCAAAACCACGATGGTCGACGTTCATTCTGTGTGTGCATCCGCAACCGCGCTTTAGTCTAAGGCCAGACACGAGTGGGCACTTTTAGGATTGAAGGTTAGGATGAGTCGATTGTGGGGACCCTGGCTTACCACACGGGATACCCGTTATGCATCTAATTCACAATCCCAGGAAGACCGTCATGAATCCACATAACAGAGTTGGCATTCAAAGTACATCATCCATTAAATACCGAGTTCAAATAAGTCTTACATAGCCACTTGTCTGAGTTCAAATGCCATGCAGGGCATGCTCACACACATACTTATTAGGTAGCAGCGGAGACACAAGTAGCATAGTTGACCCGAGTCAGGCCTACTACCCTACAGGCGACTGACCGGGAGTAGGAACCTAGTTTGCACCAGCGTCATCGAAACCACTGTCATCCTCCTCATAGTTGTCTCCATAGTCTGACCAAGTTAATAGCCAGGGACAAAGCCGTGAGTACATTTTGAATTGTACTCGCAAACCATCTAGGAGGAAAACATTGGAGATGCAAAATTTGGCAGTAGCAAGGGAAGGCTCTATAGTAGTCTAACCTATCTAACATATTTTTCTCTTGTCGATATAGAATGTCCCACGACATTTCTACATCCTTATTACAAACATATTTGAAAATATTTTTTGTAAACTCTCTAGGAAAGGGGAAACACTTTTATGAAACCCGAGAACCCTGGTCAATCAAACATGACCAGATTCCCAACTCCTCGGCAATACCCTCCAAGTACTCCAAACTTCCCTCGTGCCATGGCAGTACCCTCCGAGTACTCCAGCCGGCACCCTTCTCCATTTTTCAGAAAACATTTTATAAAACCAAAACCAACATTGGGCGATGTAGTGATCTTTCCAACTATCCATGACCGAGGACTCGGCTATTCGAATAGGTTTACACTCTGCTAAGTTTGTACACTTTACCCATAAGATTCGATAAATCCGCCGGGATACCACCATGGAATGTCATACATGAGTATGCGGGTTCGGATAATCGAATGGAGTCTTCCATCTACCTACCTTAGTACGGGTGCCTGCCCTATGGAGTTTTCCTCCGCAGCAAACCCTGGAAGCCTACCTCCAGTGAGAGTAGCTCCAGTGCCACAGCGGGCGAACCCAAGTGTCTTCTGGCCGGATAAATCCCAGAGGATCCCGATTTACTATTGCCCATGACTTTGCGGCAACCCAGATTCTGGGGTCCTACATACCCTTATATAGTGTGAGACTCCCCGCACTAAGGCAGATAAACTTCGGACTGAGCCCCGTCCCATACCGGGGTAATGTGGTTGCACGGGTTAATTGTTCCAGGCCACTACAAAGAACCACCAATGTCTTTTTTATAAAACCTCTAGCTCCTTTTTCTCCTTTCCAACTCCATTTGTAAAAATCCATTTCTGAAAACATTTCAGTGGAGTAGAATACTACTCCAAGGTTTTCGCAAAGCATTTTCAAAATTTCCTTTGAGTGCTCCCATCCTAGAGTTTTTGGCTCCACTACAAGTTTTCCAAAGGCCTCGATGCTAACCATCAAGCCACTACTACAGTTGTGTTGGATAGCTGTCAAGGGGTGTCATCCCTAAGGATGATAATAATCGATTGTGGAGCTAAGTCGCCAACCATTGCTATTTAAGAAACAATAGCAATATGAAAATAATGCATATTGATAAACAATAGTAAAAGTAATGCAATGAGTGTTATTAGGATTTAGATATGTAGCAAGTAGATGGCTTGCCTTGAGTGGCTTGTCCCTGGTCTTCCTTTTCTCGGTACTCATAGACCTCCCCCTCCTCAGCACACTTGTCGTTTGATTCTATCACCGGAAAAGTAATAGCACACAATGAGCACACATGCATACAAGGATCACACACACCACACAACAGCATTTTGCAATCAACAAGCATCAGAAACAAACAAGTTTAGATTCTAAACCAAGATTTCATCTTTTAAAAGTAAAGTTATTTTATTAACAAGAAAAGCAATTCTAATAGCAATTAAACCATAGGTGCAACACAAACACCTTGTAGGTATCAAGACTTGATCAAAATTCACATCCAGCACATCATCAGATAGATATCAAATTCTTGAAACCAACCCAATTGGAATCATTACAAAATAAGTTAGGGTTGATTTAATAAGATTTTCCTAGTCTCAAATAACACTAGATAGGCAAAATAAATCCTAAGTATTCTCTGTAATTCCTAAAATCACACCAGAGGACATTTTGGAAAGCTACAGTAATACATGATACAGAGGAGTTTGAATCATTCAAAAACATTATTGCTAATAGAAATAATAAATCTAACAATGCCATTTAACATTATTACCAAAAAAATTACTGTAGGAAAAATAATCTTCATAAAATGGTAAATAAGTTCCTCATGGAGCACAATACATCAAGGTACCACTGGAAATTGGAATCACTCAATTTCAATTTATAAAACTTCAGATTTGGATTTTAGGGTGAAAAGTAACTAGATCTACACAATTAAATAACAGATATTCTGCAGGGCTCTAAAAATCATGTATACAACCTTTTTGGGTAGACAATAATACAAGAACTCCACAGAAATTTGAAATACAAAATTTGGATGCTCAGATTAATTTCTATGCATTTTTTAACCTAGCAAGGATTTCCTAATAATCAAACATACCTCCAAAAAAGTAATGGGAAGGGGCAGCGGTTCGGGGCAGATCTGAATCAGGCTGGCCCAGATCCGACGGCATGCCCACGGCCTCGCTGAGTGAAGCAGTATGCAGCCATTGGATCGAGATCCAATGGCCACGGCATTGTCTCCCTCGCGGAGACATGCACGCAGGTGAAATCGTGCTCGCTGGCTAGATTTTTCGAGGGGCGGTGCTCACCGGGGGCGCTCTGGCAGATGGCTGAGGGACGATCAGCAGCGGAGATTGTAGCATCCTACCTTTTTACTAAAGGTAGCACATCCATGTAAGTGTTATTCCCTGGATCACTGATAACACAACATAACAAAATATAGCATTCATTGCAGATAATGTACTTATTACATCGCAGATCCATACTCACGAGTCTTTAAAACCTTACAAAAATGTTTTAGTCACTTGGACTATCAAATACTAGATTTCCACACAAATAACACAACAGAAATAAAAGCAATGAGCCATCATCTTTAGCAAGTGCCACAGGCAGTCATGTTGGAATGCAGGCTCGAGAATTCCTCCACTTACCCCTCATCCAAAAACCCTACATGTTTGAATATGTAGCCCCAAAGGGGTCAGTACCAACATACTGGCAAATGACACATATATGGTGGCTGTTGTGAAAAGACTATACTACATGATATCTGGCTGGTAGATCTCATAGGCTAGTTTGCATAAAGCCAATTTTTATCCTACAATTCTTTGGAAAACTTTCTTTCAAAATTTTATTCATTAAGGGTCGAAATAACCCCCAAATACTACGTAGTTGCAAGTTATGTAGAACTGGGTGCAACTCGACAAAGTTGGAACAATAGAAACCACCACCCCTCGGAGTGCATGGCCCTGAGCTCCTGCCTATGGGTTTCTAGTCAAATTTTAAGCATTCAGAAACGATGATGAGATTCTTCCGTCCATTCCATGACTAGAGACTCAAATTGTCCATAATCGAGGACACGGCTAAATGCTTAGATCTGACACCCTGTAGGGGTTGTGCACTTTCACCTTAAGACTCATTCTTCCCAGAGAGCAAAATGAGACAAGACCTTTCAGAAGAAGCATTCAACCAAACTAGTCTGACCGTACCCCCTATAATTCTGCTACCACCTCATGTCAGTACTCATGGTTGAACTCTTACATCATACTCAATCAAGACAGAGCCCATAGTGTCATAAGGCTGCACTGGAAGTACTCTAAAACATAGAAGACATAGTAATCTCTTTAATCCTGAGTGGCAAACCATGAGTGTACTCCCAAGGTCCACCCCACCCTCTACGGGGCGTGAGGCCCTGGGAGACCCTCAACTACACCTCCAATAACATACCAATCCACCCAGGTGATTCATTTCAGTTAAAGTTCTTAATTTGTTCACACAAAAACTTTAACAGGTATCCAGCATGGCATCAATATTTTTCAAAGTATTTAGCATCATAACAGTAGGGGTATAAAGGAATAGCTACACACTACTAGGATCTAAGCATTTTATAAAAATAGTTGAATATTCCACCTATCATGCATACTACTGAAAAACACTAATGCGGTAGTAAAAGTAGGTAGAAGATATGTGTGTCACTTGCCTTGGCAACACCCAGCACAGTCACAGGAATACTTCAGCTCCTCTTCACAATCTATACAAGCAATAACACCAAAATAAACACATAACTCAAAATAGCAATCATAGACATGTATGCATGCATGCAAAAGGCCAATTAATTTTACACAACTTACGTTGTGTGAAAATGTTGCAATTAAGGTTCTCAGATCATGATTTTTGATAAAACAAAACCAATGCAAAAAAGAATTAATCAAAAAGTCCTTTTAAAACTTTAATTATTTGCAAAACAGTGAAATAGAAGCAAATAAACTATACCAAGTTTGTGCATGTTTCAAAAACTAAGATTTTTTATTCTAAAACAATCTACAAGTCTAGAGCAATCTAATGACTACAAAAATAAAAGATTTGAACTTGCAGAACAAAAGATATGAATTATTTGCATAAAATAGGGTATAAATCAATCTGAAATTAGATTTATATTTGATTGCAAAACTTCAAAAATTAACTCTTCTATTAAATTCGACATCTCATAAGCTTTCCAATGACATAAAATTCATCGAAAACGGAGTTGTAGATCTTTTTATATAATTTTTGCAAGCTTGCAGCAATTTGAAAAGATTTAAATAAAATTTAAAATGGGGGAGATCCTGGAGCTGACATGTGGCGCAATGCTATACACGTGTACCGATTCGGTCGGATCACATTTCTGGGCCGTTAGATTTTGTTCGTACCGCTTTGGTAGAGATCTGAGTGGCTCAGATTGGTTCGTACCGCTTTGGTAGAGATCTAATCGCGAGCGTCGATTTTCGATCGGACGGAGAGAAGAGAGAGGAGGGGCGAGCTCACCGGCGGTGTCTAGGGTTCCGGCGAGGGCGCGTCGGGATCGGACGTTCTTGTCACTACGAAGCTCCCCGGCGGTGATGGAAGCGACGACGAGGTGCGGCGTGCGACGACGAGTCAAATGGTGGTGGCGGCGGCGTGGATTGCGTGCAGGCGCGGCGCATAGGCTTGGTCGAAGCTCGTAGATGCTACGGGCTTCATGAGGGCGATTCCGGCGGCATAGTCGCGGTCTTGCTGAGGGATTTTGCGGAGAGAAGAGAGGAAAGGGGGGTATTTATAGAGGGGGGGCCTGCTTGGGCGAGGGGTTAGGGTTCTGGGCGGCGTCGTGCATCGGACGGCTCAAGGAGAGGCCGTGCTCGGGCCGGACTTGTCGAAGACGATGTCTGACAGGTTGGTCCCACCTATCAGTGTCTTATGCCTCTCAGCAGTGTACCGCTTCGGGCGCGTGGGGCTAGCTGGGCCTGGGCCGTTTCTTGGCCTGGGCCAGTTGGTTTCCCCGCAACTGTAACATCCCAAAATTTCAAAATTATGTTTTATGCATATCATTCATCATCATCATCATCATCATCATCATCATATCATTGCATTTGAATTCCTAAGTTAAAGAAAGAAATCAAATTTTCATTTCCAAATTTGCTTATTTAGCCCTATGGCAATTGGTGTAAAGACTTTTCAAAACCAAATTTATTTTGATAAAAATCATCCCATGTGTCTATATGGATAGGGGATAATTTTACAAAAATTTAGAGATTTGTTTGAGTTAATTTAGAGCTCTAAATCAAAAGTTACAAAAGAAATCAGAAAAAAAGAAAAAGAGAAAGCAAAAAAAAGAAGAACCGGCCTAACTGGGCCGACCGGCCTAAGAAGCCCAGCCGGCCAGCCCATTCAGCTCCCACCTCTCTCTATATATTTTTTTCCTTTCTCTCATTTATTGATGGGCCGAAATTTTCAAGCCCATCTAGCAACCGACCAGTTGTCTTCTTCCTCGGGTTCACCTACGTGAGCTTAACGTAGAGCAAACTTTCAGTAACTTCTCCCTCTTCAATTTTCCCATTGATTGAGCAACCATTTTGTTTCGATTTCAACATGAAACTTATTGGAAATTCAATGAAGTAACCGTTCAGGGAATTAACTCCTAATTTTATGGTCTTAATCGCCCAAACCAAACCGGCGCCCCGAACGTCACTCGTTGGCATGCCTCTCCGATCTCCCTCCTCGGTGGACTATAAGAGGAACCAAGGAGAGCACCGTGCGCCTCTTGTTCTCCTCTTCCACTCCTCTTCAGATAATTTTCTGAAATAAGCTCTCTATAGCCCGTGCCATTGACGTCCTTTTTCAGATCTTACCGAGTTCATCGCGGTGGTACGTCGTCTACCTCCAGGACATCGTTGTGCGTCTTCACGTCGTCGTTGGCCGCGCCGCCCGACGTCGTTGCCGCTCCATCTGCTCGCTGCGACCACTAGGAGTCTTACCGGTGCTCGAAACGGTGTCCATCATCCTTGCCTCATCCTTATCTACGCCGTCTACTACCCATCATCATCGGAGACAAGCACTACATCGACGACTTGAGCCGTAGACATCGTGAACTGTTTTCCGGGGATCTTCCGGCGAGTTACTCCGGTGAGTTTCCCCATTCCTTGCTCTGACCGTTGGATCAAGATCATAGGGTTGTTGTTAGATCACTTAACGAAGGGGTACCAGCCAGTAAGATTCCGCCACTTGTCATATCTGTCTCTATTCTCGGATTTTAGGACAGAAAAATGTAGAAACTTGCAAAAATCATATCTTTAGTTCCGTTTATCGAAAATTAGCAAATAATATACCCCTGGTTTCACAAAAACGAGTAGAATGCAATGAACCAATAAAATAACACTTTTGCATCATGTTTATTCACAGTTTTAGTAGAAACCCAAATAGAGTATTTTGGGCTATAGAATTAGTTCTACAAAATATTTTTGAGTGATTCTTTTTGCTATTGGTAGCAAATGGAACCCTCTATATAGTAGTACTAGAAATGAAAAATACTAGTTTCTATAAACTTATTTTTAGTATTTATTTAGTGTTAAGGCCTTCTCTAGTATTAGAAAATGTTTTGAATTATTTAAATAATACTAAAAATTGTTCATGGCATCATGCATGTAGTTTACAACCAGAAAACATGCTAAGTGTATTTGCATATTTAACCCACATATTGCATTCATGTCTTCTTCTTATGTGTATGCTTTGTTGCCTTGTGCTTATGGTTGTGAAACTCGCTTGTAGATTGTGCTGAGTGAAACGAGTGCCTTTGTGACAAGTGCACCAACCCCTCTCCTCACCAAGGCAAGTGTCACCATATTCCTTGTCCTAATAAAAGTTTTGTCACTTGTAGCTTTTCTAGTGGAAGATGCATGTGTAGGTGATTTTTTATGAGTTTGTGTCTTTAGTTTGCTAGATTTTATTGTAAGTCTTTTGTCTAGCTTTTGTCTAGCCTTTGCATCTCCTAGTACAATTGCTGCTGCTATAAGACTTTGTCTTACACTTGTTGTGGGAAGGGTTTATCACATGTTTTGGCTAAGTGTTGAAAATCAAGTTTTTGGAAAACTAAGAAAACAACTAAGTTAATGAACCACCTAGGTGGATGTGGCTTTGAATGGTTTATGTTGAGTGGTTCCCTAGGGTCATGTCGTTGAACTTCTGAACCACCAGGTGTATCTCACTTGTGGACGGCCACCCAGGAGTAAAGAGATTGGAGACGTTCAAGTCATGAAGCTTCCAGTGCAACCACAAGACATATGGGCTCTGTCTTGACCAACTAAGCTGCAAGAACTCAAGCCAGACGGACAGAGGTTGGTAGATGTTGATAGGATGGAACGCGTCCAGTTTGGTCTGAGGGAATGCTTCTGAAAGGTCTTGTCTTAGTTTTGACTTGGCCATTTGAGGAAAAATGAGCCTCATGGCAAAATGGGTTAACTAAGTCTTATGAGAAAAGTGCACAACCTCTACAGAGTGTTTAGAACTACGTACTTAGCCGTGTCCCCGGTTACGGACAATTCTGAGTGACATGATATTGAAGCTGTTCGAGAATCTCCTCATCCCAATTTCATAAGTTAAAACTTGATGGGAAAACTTGGGTAGAAAAGAGTTCCTCTTAAAACTAAAATTTTGCTAAGGAAGACTTGAGTTTTACAAAAGATAGGATTGAAGCTTTTGCTTTTGCAAAGTCAAACTCCACCTGGCCAAATAGCATATAAGTGTAGGTGCCATTGAGTCCACCAAAGTGACATCTTGCCAATACATTCAAAGTATTGACCCTCTGTGGCTGCAACATATCATGTTGCAGGTTACTACTATGTAGATTGAAGATTGCTACGCCTTGGTCACGAGTCTTCGTCCAAAACATCTGCCTGTGGAGCTATGAAGAAAGAAGACTTGTAGTTTATTTACTTAGTCATTTCTCTCGAGTTGTAATAAGTTGTGGCATTGTGCCACTTGAGTTGTAAAAGAACTATTTTATTTGTGGATCAAGCGTTGTAATAAAGACCTTTGTATTCTTGATATTTCATCTTGTACTGTGTGTGCTAGCAGTTTATCCGGGACTAGCACAAATAAAGCACAGGTACGCTACAGATGGTATCAGAGCAAAGTGTTGTCCTTAGGTTCGTGACCCTAGGATTGGACGGAAAACCTTAGGAAAATCTTAGGAGTTGTTTTGTTTTCCCTTTGTTACTAACACTTAACAATGAATGGATTCGCAGCATAGTAAATCAAAAATTTTCCTACGGATGCGAACAAGAAAGCCAAGATCTAATCTAGGAGATGTAATCAACGAGAGAGGTAGATGAGATCTTCATACCCTTGAAGATTCGCACAGCGGAAACGTTCAATAGAACGTGGTTGACGTAGTCGTACTTGCCGTCTCCTCCTCGCGATCCGATCCGATCCTACGCCGCAAGTGGCGGCGCCTCCGAGAGTTGCACACGTGCGGTGCAGCGACGTCTCCTCCTTCCTTGGTCCAGCAAGTATGGTGGAGAGATAGATTGGATCAGCAGCACGACGGCGTGGTGCTTATGGTGGAGAGTTTCTGCAGCAGGGCTTCGCCTACGCGCAGTCGCGAGAGAGAGAGAGGGAGGGCAGCAGTTGGCGGCTAGGGTTTAGGTTAGGGGTAGAGAGGGCTGCGCCCTTGCCCCCCTATATATAGAGGGGTGGCCGGCCAGCTTGGCCTCTCCCCAAACCCTAGGGCGCCGACTTGGAGTAGGAAGAGTGGGGGGCAAGTTTTCCCCCTTTCCTTCTTTGAAGACTCCCTTAGGGTTTCCCCTTGGGCTGGCCGGCTGGGCCTTAGGGGCCTTGTGCGCCTGGCCCAGGGCGGCCAGGGCACTTCCCCTTAGGCCCACGCAGGCCTCCGTCAAGTGGGCCCACGTTGGTCCCACTCCGGAACCTTCTAGAACCTTCCGGTACAATACTGATAAACTCCGAAACCTTTCCGGAATCCAAAAACTGCTTTCCTTTATATGAATCTTATTCTCCGGACCATTCCGGAACCTCTCGTGACGTCCTGGATCTCATCCGAGACTCCGAACTAAAACTCATAAACCAATTATCCATTCTATCCTAGAATCGATACACGTTAAGTGTGTGACCCTACGGGTTCGAGAATATGTAGACATGATCTTCTATCAATAATCAACAGCGGGATCTGGAAACCCATATTGACTCCCACATATTCATCGATGATCATATCGAATGAACCACGATGTCAGGATTCAATTAATCCCGTATATGTATTCCCTTCGTCACACGATATTTTACTCGCCCGAGATTTGATCGTCGGTATCGCCATGCCTAGTTCAATCTCATTCACAGCAAGTACTTTACTCGTTCCATAATCCGATATCACTTTGTGATTAACTCCTTAACCACATGCTTGCAAGCGGTGTTGATATCGATTACCGAGTGGGCCCGAAGTATATCTCTCCGACTTGGGAGGGACAAATTCCATCTCGATACATACAACCCAACAAGTACTTTCCGATCACCTGAGAGACACCTTTATTATCACCCTCACATAGGATGATGTTTGATGACTTCAAAGCTTTCTTCCGATAATAGGGAGTTGTATTATCTCATGGTCTAAGGAATACAATACATGACATAGAAAAAGCTTCGCAAAGATGAACACGATGACACGATCTAATTGCTCTGCTTTATTTGGGTCTGTCCATCATATCATTCTCCTAATGATATGATCTCATTATTAATTGACAACTCATGTCTATGGTTAGGAAACCTTAACCATCATTAATCAATGAGCTAGTCCATAGAGGCGTACTAGGGACACGGTGTTGTTCATAAACCACACAAGTATTAAAGTTTCCGCTTAATACAATTCTAGCATGGAATATAAACATTATCATGAACAAGAATTATAATAATAACATCTTTATTATTGCCTCTAGGGCATAATTCCAACAGTCTCCCACTTGCACTAGAGTCAATAATCTAGTTTACATCTGGCAACAATCTAACACCCATGGCATTAAGATGCTGATCATGTTTTGCTCGTGGAAGAGGTTTAGTCAATGGATCTGCGACATTTAGATCTGTATGTACTTTGCTAATCTTCAGATCTCCATCTGCTATATAATCTCGAATTATATGGAAACGGCGGTTGATGTGCTTGGTTTTTGGATGATATCTTGGTTCCTTAGCCAGTGCTATGGCGCCAGTGTTGTCGCACAATATCTCCAGTGGGTCCAAGGCATTTGGAACCACACCAAGCTCAGTGATGAAGTTTCTGATCCAAACTCCTTCACTTGATGCTTCTGAAGCAGCCATGTATTCCGCTTCTGTTGTAGATCCCGCGATTACGCTTTGCTTGCAGCTTCTCCAGCTCACAGCTCCACCATTCAAAATATAAACGTATCCTGTCTGAGATTTAGAATCATCCGGGTCGGTGTCGAAGCTAGCGTCGACGTAACCTTTTACGACGAGCTCCTCGTCACCTCCATAGACCAAGAACATTTCTTTAGTCCTATTTAAATACTTTAGGATGTTCTTTACGGCTGTCCAGTGTTCCACTCCTGGATCACTTTGGTATCTGCTCGTCAAACTAAGAGCATTGGACACATCCGGTCTAGTACACAGCATGGCATACATGATAGAACATATGGCCGAGGCATATGGCACTTTGCTCATAGTTTCTCTATCTTTTACCGTAGCTGGACACTGAGCCTTGCTCAATATCTTACCTGACAACATGGGCAATGAACCTTTCTTTGCTTTATCCATTCTGAACCTCTTCATAACTTTGTCCAGATATGTACTTTGGCTTAAAGCTATTAGGCGTCTTTCTCTATCTCTATAGATTTTGATGCCTAATATATAAGCAGCTTCCCCTAGGTCTTTCATTGAAAAACATTTATTCAAATAACTCTTCACATCGTTAAGCATACCGATGTCATTTCCAATAATCAATATGTCATCCACATATAGTACTAAAAATGTCACCGAGCTCCCACTCACTTTCTTGTAAATACAAGCTTCATAGCAATTTGGAACAAATCCAAAACTCTTGATCACTTGATCAAAACGAAGGTTCCAACTCCGAGATGCTTGCTTCAGTCCATAAATGGAACGCTGAAGTTTGCACACCTTATTAGCATCCTTAGGATTGACAAAACCTTCGGGCTGCATCATATACAACTCTTCATCAATGTTGCCATTGAGGAACGCAGTCTTGACATCCATCTGCCATATTTCATAATTATGAAATGCAGCAATTGCTAATAAAATCCGAATGGACTTAAACATCGCTACGGGAGAGAAAGTCTCATCTTAGTCAACACCTTGAACTTGCCGAAAACCTTTTGCGACAAGCCGAGCTTTATAGACAGTAACATTACCATCCGCGTCCGTTTTGTTCTTGAAAATCCATTTGCATTCAACGGCCTTACGGTCGCTAGGAGGGTCTACCAAAGTCCACACTTGGTTTTCGCTCATGGATCCCAATTCGGATTTCATGGCTTCTAGCCATTTCTCAGAGTCTGGGCTCATCATTGCTTCCTCATAGTTCGCAGGTTCGCTGTTGTCTAACAACAAGACGGTTAAGACAGGGTTGCCATACCATTCAGGAGTGGCACGTGACCTTGTCGATCTGCGAAGTTCAGTAGTAGCATCGTTCGAAGTTTCATGATCTTTATCATTAGCTTCCTCTCTTGTTGATGCAGGCGGCGCCGGAACAATTTCTGGTGCTGCGCTACTCTCCAACTCGAGAGAAGGTTCAATAACCTCGTCTAGCTCTACCTTCCTTCCACTCACTTCTTTCGAGAGAAACTCCTTCTCAAGAAATGATCCGTTCTTAGCAACAAACACTTTGCCTTCGGATCTGTGGTAGAAGGTATACCCAATCATTTCCTTAGGGTATCCTATGAAGACGCATTTCTCCGCTTTGGGTTCGAGCTTGTCCGGCATCAACTTCTTGACGTAAGCTTCGCATCCCCAAACTTTAAGAAACGACAACTTAGGTTTAGCACCAAACCATAGTTCATACGGTGTCGTCTCAACGGATTTAGATGGTGCCCTATTTAAAGTGAATGCAGCGGTTTCTAATGCATAACCCCAAAATGATAACGGCAAATCTGTAAGAGACATCATTGATCGCACCATATCTAATAGAGTTCGATTCCGGCGTTCAGACACACCATTGCGCTGTGGTGTTCTGGGTGGCGTGAGTTGCGAAACAATTCCGCTTGCTTTAAGATGCGTGAGAAATTCATAACTCAAATACTCACCTCCACGATCGGATCGCAGAAATTTAATTTTCCTGTTACGATGGTTTTCCACTTCATTCTGAAATTCTTTGAACTTTTCAAATGTTTCAGATTTATGTTTCATTAAATAGATATACCCATATCTACTTAAGTCATCAGTAAAAGTGAGAAAATAGCGATATCCACCGCGCGTCGAAATACTCATTGGTCCGCACACATCGGTATGTATGATTTCCAATAAGTCCGTTGCTCGCTCCATTATTCCGGAGAACGGGGTTTTGATCATTTTGCCCATGAGGCATGGTTCGCACGTGTCAAATGATTCAAAATCAAGAGACTCTAAAAGTCCATCAGAATGGAGTTTCTTCATGCGTTTTACACCAATATGACCTAGACGGCAGTGCCACAAATAAGTTGGATTATCACTATCTACTTTGCATCTTTTAGCCTCAATGTTATGGATGTGTGTTTCATTGCTTTCGAGATTCAGAAGAAATAAACCATTCACAACAGGTGCATGACCATAAAAGATGTTATTCATATAAATAGAACAACCATTTATTCTCAGATTTAAATGAATAACCGTCTTGCAATAAACACGATCCAGATATAATGTTCATGCTCAACGCAGGCACATAATAACACTTATTAAGGTTTAAAACTAATCCCGAAGGTAAAACTAAGGAGAGCGTGCCGACGGCCATCACATCAACTTTTGATCCATTGCCAACGGGCATCGTCACCTCATCCCTTGCTAGCCGCCGTCTATTCCGTAGCTCCTGTTTCGAGTTACAAATATTAGCAACTGAACCAGTATCATATACCCAGGCACTACAACGAGCGCTAGTAAGGTAGACATCAATAACATGTATATCAAATATACCTTTGATGGTGCCAGCCTTCTTGTCCGCTAAGTACTTCGGACAGTTTCGCTTCTAGTGACCCTTGACCTTGCAATAGAAGCACTCAGTGTCCGGCTTAGGTCCAGACTTGAGCTTCTTCTCAACAGGAGCAACACGCTTGCCGCTGCCTTTCTTGAAGGATCCCTTTGCTCCCTTAGCTTTCTTAAAGCTAGTGGTCTTGTTGACCATCAACACATGATTGTCTTTCTTGATATCCACCTCCGCAGCTTTCAGCTTAGCGAAGAGCTCAGTGATCGTATCAGTGGAACCAATTTGATTATGAGTAACTACAAAACCTTTGTAGCTAGGAGGGAGTGATTGCAGAACTCTGTCAATCTTGAGCTCCTCTGGAATCTTGCAGTCCAGTTGCTCAAGGCGTTGAGTGTAGCCCGACATCTTAATGGCGTGCTCACTAACGGAACTCCCTTCCTCCATCTTGCAGTTAAAGAACTTCTCAGAGATCTCATATCTCTCAGAACGGGCTTGAGTCTGAAACATGGTTTTCAGTTCCTCAAGTATCTCATAAGGCCCGCGGTACTTCTCAAAACGATTTTGAAGTTCCTGTTCCATAGAAAATAGCATGGTACTCATAATCACATCACAATCATCTCTACGAGCATTGAAGTCAGCAAGTTCTTCAGTTTTCGCAGTTGCAGCAGGGGTGTCACCTAGCGCTTTGTCAAGTACATAGGCTTTTTGTCCGCCAGCGAGTATGATTCTCAGATTGCGGAACCAGTTGGTGAAGTTAGACCCATTGTTCTTAAGCTTTTCTTTCTCAGCAAACACGTTGAAGTTGAAGTTGGACTTAGCCATTTGATCTACAACATTGCAAGTACAATTTTTTAGACTATGTTCATGATAACTAGTTCAACTTAATCAAATTACTAGATGAACTCCCACTAAATTCAACATCCCTCAAGTTGTTTAGTGAACACGATCCAAATTCACCACACCTAATCCGATCTTCACGAGAAGAGATGTGGTTTCAATGGTGGACAACTCAGTGTCGATCATATCATTCATATGACTCATGATTAACCTTTCGGTTCATGTGTTCCGAGGCCATGTCTGTACATGCTAGGCTCGTCAAGTCAAACCCAAGTATTTTCCGCGTGTGCAAAACTGGCTTGCACCCGTTGTATGTGAACGTAGAGTTTATAGCACCCGATCATCACGAGGTGCTTGAAAACGACGATCTTTCGCAACGGCGCATACGAGGGGAGAACACAATTTTATCTTGATCTTTAAGTGAGGAATCATCTTATAATGCTACCGTCGCGATCTAAGCATAATAAGATACATAAAAGGATAAACATCACATGCATATAATTTTATGTGACATGGTATAGCCAATCTCCGCGCCATGATCTCCATCTTGTGCGCGCCGGCATGATCTCCATCACTCCACCATGATTGCCTCCACCACGAATAGCAACTACAACTATTGCTAACTACTTAGCGATAAAGTAAAGCTATTACATGGCGTATAAGAAGTTGACACGCAGGTCATACATAATTATAAAGACAACCATATGGCTCCTGCCGGTTGTGAACTCATCGACATGCAAGTCGTGAAAGATTACAAAACATGATCATTGCATACAACTCAATTCATACTCATCATGTCTTGGGCCATACCATATCACAAAACACTCCCTGCAAAAACAAGTTAGACGCCTCTACTTTGTTGTTGCATGTTTTACGTGGCTTATGGGAGTAGCAAGCTAAGAACGATTCTTACCTACGAAAAGCCACAACGGTGATATTATGGTTGCTAACATCCGATGTAAGTCCCATGACTACTATAGTGAGAGAAACTGGCATCCACCAGCCGCATGTGTGGAACAAGCCACACGTCAAGTGCGGAGCCGGTCTCGCGAACGCGGTCGCGTAAAGTTGGCCTGGACCGCTTCGATCTCACTATACCGCGCCATAAGAAATACACAACAAGAGGTCTGCAACAGAAAACATCAACGCCCGCAACAAGCATGTTGCGTTCTACTCGTGAAACATATCTACGCATAGATCTAGCTCTGATACCACTGAATGGATTCGCAGCATAGTAAATCAAAAAATTTCCTACGGATGCGAACAAGAAAGCCAAGATCTAATCTAGGAGATGTAATCAACGAGAGAGGTAGATGAGATCTTCATACCCTTGAAGATTCGCACAGCGGAAACGTTCAATAGAACGTGGTTGACGTAGTCGTACTTGCCGTCTCCTCCTCGCGATCCGAT
Source organism: Dactylis glomerata (assembly GCA_007115705.1). Classification (NCBI taxonomy): domain Eukaryota; kingdom Viridiplantae; phylum Streptophyta; class Magnoliopsida; order Poales; family Poaceae; genus Dactylis; species Dactylis glomerata. The sequence goes on from QXEO01000531.1 coordinate 8,923,191, forward strand.
CCGATCCTACGCCGCAAGTGGCGGCGCCTCCGAGAGTTGCACACGTGCGGTGCAGTGACGTCTCCTCCTTCCTTGGTCCAGCAAGTATGGTGGAGAGATAGATTGGATCAGCAGCACGACGGCGTGGTGCTTATGGTGGAGAGTTTCTGCAGCAGGGCTTCGCCTACGCGCAGTCGCGAGAGAGAGAGGGAGGGCAGCAGTTGGCGGCTAGGGTTTAGGTTAGGGGTAGAGAGGGCTGTGCCCTTGCCCCCCTATATATAGAGGGGTGGCCGGCCAGCTTGGCCTCTCCCCAAACCCTAGGGCGCCGACTTGGAGTAGGAAGAGTGGGGGGCAAGTTTTCCCCCTTTCCTTCTTTGAAGACTCCCTTAGGGTTTCCCCTTGGGCTGGCCGGCTGGGCCTTAGGGGCCTTGTACGCCTGGCCCAGGGCGGCCAGGGCACTTCCCCTTAGGCCCAAGCAGGCCTCCGTCAAGTGGGCCCACGTTGGTCCCACTCCGGAACCTTCTAGAACCTTCCGGTACAATACTGATAAACTCCGAAACCTTTCCGGAATCCAAAAACTGCTTTCCTTTATATGAATCTTATTCTCCGGACCATTCCGGAACCTCTCGTGACGTCCTGGATCTCATCCGAGACTCCGAACTAAAACTCATAAACCAATTATCCATTCTATCCTAGCATCGATACACGTTAAGTGTGTGACCCTACGGGTTCGAGAATATGTAGACATGATCTTCTATCAATAATCAACAGCGGGATCTGGAAACCCATATTGACTCCCACATATTCATCGATGATCATATCGAATGAACCACGATGTCAGGATTCAATTAATCCCGTATATGTATTCCCTTCGTCACACGATATTTTACTCGCCCGAGATTTGATCGTCGGTATCGCCATGCCTAGTTCAATCTCGTTCACAGCAAGTACTTTACTCGTTCCGTAATCCGATATCACTTTGTGATTAACTCCTTAACCACATGCTTGCAAGCGGTGTTGATATCGATTACCGAGTGGGCCCGAAGTATATCTCTCCGACTTGGGAGGGACAAATTCCATCTCGATACATACAACCCAACAAGTACTTTCCGATCACCTGAGAGACACCTTTATTATCACCCTCACATAGGATGACGTTTGATGACTTCAAAGCTTTCTTCCGATACTAGGGAGTTGTATTATCTCATGGTCTAAGGAATACAATACATGACATAGAAAAAGCTTCGCAAAGATGAACACGATGACACGATCTAATTGCTCTGCTTTATTTGGGTCTGTCCATCATATCATTCTCCTAATGATATGATCTCATTATTAATTGACAACTCATGTCTATGGTTAGGAAACCTTAACCATCATTAATCAATGAGCTAGTCCATAGAGGCGTACTAGGGACACGGTGTTGTTCATAAACCACACAAGTATTAAAGTTTCCGCTTAATACAATTCTAGCATGGAATATAAACATTATCATGAACAAGAATTATAATAATAACATCTTTATTATTGCCTCTAGGGCATAATTCCAACAAACAATAGTTTTGATCTTTCCAAGTTAGAAGTCTTTTTCTTCTTTTGTCAGCACTTTTGTTAATTTTTCTCTTTTTGCTCACTAACTTGTCATGTTCCAACGTAAAGATGTCAACCATCCGCACCACCAAGCCCGACAGCTTCAAGGACTTCAGCTTTGGAAAGCGCCTCATCGACATCGTCACTGCCTTGTCCCTACCCACCCCGTTCATTAATGGGAGCAAGATGACCAAGTTTCACAAGAAGGGCGTCTGGGTCATCCACATCACACAGCCAGGGCGCGAGACAAAGCCGAAGACTGAAAAGATCAAGTTCAAGACTTTCCACACCGACAAAAAGGCGGGCACCCATCTCCTTATGAAAGAACTGATAGCACGCCTCTGTGGATGTCACTTCTCTGAGCTCCAAAACCAGTACTCCCACCTCTACGGCCGACGTGATGAGGAGGGCCTAGCCATCATGCTACCTGACGATGAACAAGACCCCATGCACATCCACCTCGCCGAGTTAGAGTATCTCATCAGGGACGTCGACATTGAGAGGTACAATGAGTTGTTTAACAACGACGAGTTACGCGCCCAGCTTGCCGAGAAGGACAAACAACACCTGGAGCAGGACCAGAGGATCAAGGAGATGGAGGAAAAGTTCAAGAACCAAGAGAAGCAGCTGAAGAGCCAAGAGAAGAGGATTCAAGCCAAGAACAAAGAAGTTAGAGAGCTAAAGCAGAAGTTAGAGTGCAACAACTTCGAGATTGAAGCGGACCACGATCTGATCGAGAAGCTATGCGCCGATAAGAGGGAGCTTCAAGAGAAGGTCGACACCCTAACTAAAGAATTGCAGGACTACAAGAGGCTACTCAAGGAGAATGGCTTCGATGTTGAGGAGGAGGAAGTCGCCATGGAAGAGTAGAGTAGTTAGAAAGACTACCCCACTTTATCCTTGAGTTTACGTTTATGCCCGTGACCGCTTGTGGTATGGCATTAGACATTGTATCCCTTAAGACTTAAACATTTGCGTACTTTTGAACTATTTGTGAGTTATTTATTGCATGCTTGGTTTAAAAGTTTCCACCTATGCTTGTGAGTGCTTATGTATGTGTTATTTTAAGGATTGTTTATATGCATGTGTTATGGGTAGGAACTTTATTTCTTTAGACTCTATCTCTAAGTCTAACCCCACCTATTCTTAAACCCAACAGATGCCTCCTCGTCGCGCTCCTGAGGAACAGATGCAGCAGATGATGGAAGCCCAGGCTCAACTCATGCAAGTCATGACTCAGTTTCTTGCCAACGTTCAGAATAACAACAACAATAATAACAACCCACCACCACCACCCCCTCAAGTCGACATGCTTGCAAGGTTCTTAAGGCTTCACCCTGCCAAGTTCTCATGTGCTGCTGAACCATTAGAGGCCATGGATTGGCTTCGTTCTGTTAACAAGGACTTAGTGATAACTGGTTGCACTGATGCTGAGAAGGTCAGGTTTGCAGCTCATTTGTTGGAAGGACCAGCAGCAAGCTGGTGGGATACTTACCAGATCACTCACCCCATTGAACAAGTGACTTGGAATTCATTCCAGGAAGGGTTCCGGGCTGCACAGATTTCCTCTGGTGTGATGGGCCTGAAGAAGAAAGAGTTTCGTGATCTCAGGCAGAAGTACCGCAGCGTGTCTAAATATATCGATGAATTCACCAATTTGTCCCGCTATGCACCAGATGACATTGACACCGATGCAAAGAGGAAGGAGAAGTTCCTAGAGGGCCTCAACGACGAACTGTCAATCCCTCTGTCTGTTGCTTACACTCCTACCTTTCAGTCCTTGCTGGATCAAGCTATAACTCTTGAGAGCAAGGTGACGCAATCTGAAAATAGGAAGAGAAAGCATCATGCCAGCAAGTACCAAGAGCCTGTGCATAAGAGAAGCTTCCATAGTGGCAGTGGGAGTTCTGGTTACAACAAGAATGGAGGAAACCACCACAACAATAATGGTGGAAATGGGCACCAGCATCACAGGGGAAATGGCCACCACCATAATGGCCACAGGAGTCACAACAATCATAATTCCTCAAGGACAAATGACCATAACAACGACAACAGCAATGGCAGAAACAACAATGTTCCCGAGAAGAGGGATATTAGTCAGGTGGAATGCTATAAGTGTCACAAGACTGGGCATTATGCAAATGATTGCCCACAGAAGAAAAAAAAAGGAAACAAGCCCAATCCATTCCAGAAGGGGCATGTTAATCACATCAATGTGGAGGAGATTTATAATGAGCCTGACGCCGTCTATGGTATGTTCCTGCTCAATAAGTTTTCAACGCTTGTTCTTTTCGACACTAGTGCATCTCATTCATCATTTCAAGAGCATTTGTGGTTAAGAACAAAATACCTACTGAAACAATAGGTTGTCCGATAAGGGTAAGTTCTCCAGGGGGAGAGTTGATAGTAAATGCCGGTTGTAGAGACCTAGTCCTAGAAATTGGAAAACACAAGTTTCCGGCTAACCTCATTGTCCTAGACTCACAAGGACTGGATGTCATCCTAGGCATGGATTGGATGACCGCTTTTGAGGGAGTCATAGATTGTGCAAACAAAACCATCACTCTTACAACCCCTGAAAAGAAACGCATTCGTTTCAAATCAACCTTTGAGCTAAAAGGGTCTAAGGTTAATTCTCTTAAGGGGGTTAGCATGGATGAAGTGCCAGTTGTGAAGGAGTACCCCGATGTGTTTCCAGAAGAGTTACCGGGAATGCCACTAGACAGAGATGTTGAGTTTATCATAGACTTGCTGCCTAGAACAGGACCCATAGCAAAGAGGCCATATAAGATGGATATAGAGGAACTAAAGGAGTTAAAGAAACAGCTCAAGGAACAGCTAGACAAAGGTTTTATCCAACAAAGTTCATCATCATGGGGAGCCCCTGCTTTGTTTGTGGAGAAGAAAGACTCTAGCAAGAGATTGGTTGTGGACTACCGTTCGCTGAACGAAGTGACAATCAAGAACAAATACCCTTTGCCCAACATCAATGACCTGTTCGACCAGCTGAAAGGAGCAAAAGTATTCTCCAAGATTGATCTCCGATCAGGATATTTCCAACTAAAGATCCAAGAACAAGACATACCCAAGACAGCCTTTACCACCAGATATGGTCTATATGAATATACCGTCATGTCTTTTGGACTAACAAATGCACCAGCATACTTCATGACCATGATGAACAAGGTATTCATGGAATACTTAGATAAATTCATAGTGGTGTTCATTGATGACATCCTGATTTACTCCAAGGATGATAAAGAACATGTGGAGCACTTATGCTTAATCATGGAAAAGATCAGGGAGCATAAGTTGTATGCCAAATTCAGTAAGTGTGAGTTTTGGCTGAACAAACTGGGATTTCTTAGACACATAGTGACAAGGGTATAGTTAATAGAGCCCGTTAGTTGAGTACCCCTGAGGCCCGTTAAGCTAGGCCCAATTGTAATAATAGTCGAATACGAGTCTTTACCGTATGTCGATATTGTAATCTGTATCGGACCCTACCCGATCCTCGAGACCTGGCCACCTATATATAGGGGCCAGGAGGGGACGGTGTAGGGCAGATTGAAAGCAAGCCAGGTTGAACACCCAAGTTTACTTTCGACACACACCTATTTCGAATAACTCTACCTTCGAGTTCATCCGACGCCCTGTCTCCCCGATCCTAAGTCCTTCATCTAGGACATTTGTCGAGTTAACCCCTCGTCAATTGGCGCCGACCGTGGGGAACTTGGGCGTTGGAATCATGAATTCGATGGCTTTTTCGCTTTTAGCCAATAGCAGTACAGAAGTCGACGAAAATCAAGAGATGGAGTTGACAATCAGAAGCTTAAACATCCTCATCGGACCGTCGGGTTCATCTCGCCTTTCAGATCTGACGAAACAAGATCCGTCGGCAAGGGAGCCCGAAACAACAGCAATGATGGAATATTCTGAAGGCTCTTCCAGCGAGGTAAACTCGCCGGTCAGCCCAGAGGAAGTGCAAAAGGAAAAGATCGCAGAAGACAACGAAGAAAAGGAAAATTTTGACGTGGAAGTCCAACTCGAAGATCTCACGATCTGCCTTGACGATACGGCAGACAAGTCAACAGATACATGGAAGACAGGATTAGAGCTTTCTGAGGATAGTAACTCGATCTTCTCAAGCTTTAAGGGTAACATCGGCAAACAATGCCAGGTGCTCGCCATTATAGGAGATAATTCAGAAGAATTCGACGAAAACGACAATCCAGTATTAAACCCAGCAAATATCGACAGAGGAGCAAATCACCTAGCAGAAGGGCAAACACCAGAATCCCTCGCAAGCAGGGAAAAAATTCGACTATCAGTCGACGAATGGAGGATAATAAGAGAAGCCGTAGAACACGGCACGCCAATACCATCAAATTCTAGCAAAGACATGCTTTTGGGGTATCACTACGCCCTAAGGCAGCAGGCCAAGCAATTAGCAAAGGAGAAAACAGAGATACAAAGAAGAAAAGATTCAGCCATTGCAGCTAGCGAGGCTGCTCGAAAAGCACGGAGCGATGCATCATACAGCAACGCAAGGAAAAATCGTCGACACGGTTCAAGGTACGATAACCTCGAGTATTCTGATAGGCAAAGTATTTCCAAAAACCTCGACTCGTCCTTCCTATCGGTCGACGAGCAGGGAAACATCCTACCAAAAACTCCTGAAGCAGCACTAGTGGCAGCACAAGCATATCTACTTACAACTCGACCAAGTCCAGGAGATCCTAGAGAACATATGCATAGAGCAGCACTGAACGGACTCAACATGGTGGGCCACAAGCTATCAGCAAAAGGAGAAGAAGCATATCACCACAAGGAAGTGCACAAAGCAAGGTCACCTCGCCGTCACAATAGTCCTCGGCGCAGAAGCAGCAAACACCGATCTCGATCGCCATCACCAAAGCAGCACGGTGGAACCCGAAGATCACGATCCCCAAATGAAAAGCGCGACTATGAAGACGACGAAAAAGAGGTGGGGGCATCATGCTTTACCTGCAGGGTTCGCACCACTCCAGTTCCCAAGGGATTCAAGCTACCTCACGATCAGCAAAAATACGACGGATCACAGGAACCACAATCATGGCTTGCAGATTACTTGCAAGCAGTTCAAATATTAGGAGGAACCAAGGAAACAGCAATGCAAAGTTTGCAACTACACCTCACCGGTGCAGCAAGGTCATGATTGAGCAAACTAGAGAAAGAATCTGTTGGAAGCTGGGAAGACCTCACAAAGCAATTTACAAGCAACTTCAGGTCGACATACAAACGACCAGCATCAATAGAAGAGGTCAAAGCGTGCGTACAGCAACGCGACTGTCGTGGGAATTTAGAGACAGTAGCCATGGGGTGGCTTATCGAAGGGGCTCGACGTTGGTGACGATGGGTCCGGCTCGGGATTGTGCCAACAGAGACACCATGGTTTACCCAGGTTTAGGGCCCTCCCGGTTGGAGGTAAACCCCTACTTCCTGCCTACTTCATATTGATCGGGTAGTAGCGATTACAGTGCTCCTCGAGCTGTTCGGCTAGAGGAGGAAGAAGAAGATCGGATCCCCCTTACACTAAGGGTCCAGGCCCCCTTATATAGACGGGGGCCTGGTTAGGGGTTTAGGTGGCGATTCGACCGGCTGCCGGCTCCCCGGCGGCGGTGTCCTTGGCGTGATCCTCTGACCCTGCTCTGGAAAAGACACTTTATAAAGTGTCTTTTCCCTAGACCGGCATCTGGAGGGCATATCCCCTCTCCTTTGCCTCGGATCCCGTCGTGGGGGAAGGGTCTTCGATCTCTCATTGGTTGGACGTGGTCGTGGCGCTCGTCACTCCTGTCCTGTGCCCCTGACGATCTTGTCGGGGCCGTTCTGCTTTCGGCGAGACAGCCGTTGGGAAGTTTTGTCCCCATCGCCCAGCTCCAGTCCTCCTTGATGGAGTCGTCAGCCGGCTGCGGGCGCAGCCGGCCCTTCGGTCGGAGCCGGTCTTCTCGTGCTGAAGTCGCGGGAACTCCTGGGACGCCAGCCGGCATACTGCCTGGCCCGTGATGCGCCCCCTAAGTCATCCCCACGACACTAGCCCCCGAAACTGACGAAGTCTCATGGGCTAGCATGGGGCTTCGGCGGGTTCTTCTTTTAGCCGAAGTCTTGCTCATCCTCGTCAAAGTCCCAGGATTTCTAGTCCGGCTTGGTCGCTCCAATTACCAAGGTCAGGTCTTGCGGAGTTCCTCCGACCGCCTCGGGGCGAGCCGGCTCCGCGATGCGGCCCGGCTGGGGGTCGCGAGCCGGCGTGTTGCCCCCTGGGAACTTGCGCCGCCTCGGGTCGTGTTTCCACGCGGCGGCTGGCGCAGTGCGCCAGTGGCCAGTCTTGTCATTTGACTTCAGAATCATCACCGTCATAACTTCCCGAGTCATCATGCGAGGTGGACTGGCACACGTCAGCGACGTGTCCCATCAACTCCTCTCACGATCCACTGCGGCAACTGTCGCGGCGGCACACGATGCGGAAGTTGGTTTCTGAAACGTCGGGGGTTATCCCTTCGCTTCGAGCTTCCCCTTTCCGAGACCAGCCCGGTCATGTCGTCCCCTAGCGGCTCCACTGCCAGCGATGACAAGGTCCCGGAGGGGAGCGAGAAGGAGGTCGAGGCGCCGGAGGCGGCGCCTTCCGTACCTCGGAAACGCGGTCGCCCGAAAGGGAGCCGCAACAAGAGTACCTTGGAGGCTCTCGCGGCGAAGGCCTCCGCCACTGCTTCTACCTCCATCGCGCCCCCGGCGGCTGGAGCTTCCGGCGACGCGGGCGTCCCGGAGAAGCGGGGGCCAGGCCGTCCGAAGGGGAGCGGGAAGAAGACCGCTTCCGCGGTGGCAACTGCTCCCTCATCGTCTCGCCGTCGTGGGTGACCACTGGGGAGCAAAAACAAGAAGGCCCCGGCTGTCTTCAGGGTTGCTGCCTCTCCCGCGGGGCCCCGCGCGGCGGCCCCTCCTCAGCTAGGCCCGTTGCGGCCCTGGCTGGAGAAACCGGCGCTCTAACCGCCGACCTATATTTCGGCCCAGGGGTGGTCCACCTGCATCGTTCCTGCGCTCGCCGGGTCTTGGGACCGCCTCCGCCTTCCGTCCCGGTTCACGGACTCGATGGAAGGCCAGGAGATGGCCTATGCCAAGCTGCGGGAATGCAGCGGCGGCCAGCCATCATACCACGTCGAAGTTTACTATGACGGCCAGGGGGTGTGCTACTTCCGCGATGGGTGGTCGAAGTTCTTCCTCGACTACGGCGCGCACGAGGGCTGGTTCATCCTCCTCACCCGCCACGACGGGAAGAAGGAGTTCACCATCTGCTTCTTCGACGCCGCCCTCTCCGCCCGCACTTACGCCTCCCAACCGTGAAGGACGGGGGCTTCATCGGCCTCCGGGATGGTCTTCTCTGGGACGAAGTCCATGCGGCGCTCGCGCCAGGCCGAAGAAAGCGAGGATCTCCCTGGCGAGGGATTCTTGGCGCCCTTAGGGTAGTAGTTTAGAGGACTTTTGTAATCGCCAGACTTAATGGACTCTTATAATTTCATGCAAATCCTCGCTTTCTCCTCTTCGTTTGTTGTGTGAATGTCTCCCTTCACTGTGTGCCTTGGCCATCGAGCAAGCGTCTCCCGCTCGACGCCGTTGTGATGCGATGGTTCTTCTCTTAGCGAAACCGCTGTCACGCGAATCTGTAGGTAGGGACCGCGATGGTCGTTGGCCCGCGCAGACACTCCGGGCGGGCTCTTCCGGCTTCAACGCGGAGGGAACGGTGCTTCCGCTTGCCGGATCCGGGGGGAACGGACCAGTCCCAACTCAGCGGGGTTGAGGCGGAGACTGAGTCTTGTACCGGCTCGGGCGAGGTCGAAGCCGGCACATTTCCTTTCCCGAGCCTTCGTGCGTCCCAAGCCACGGTTGGAGTAAATCTCCCAGTTTCCGGCTCTAGCCGTTGCTTTGCGAGTGTTAAGTTTCGATTTCGTTGCTTGTTTGCTGATCGTGTCACAGCGCCAGCTGAACGAACAACCGGCGAGGTACTGGAGCCGGCCTGCTTCTGAGGGCCAATTCCCTTTCCCCCTAGCCCCCGAGTTTTGGGGTAGCTGGACTATCAGCTAGCTCGAAACTAACTCTTCGCGGACGGTGCCGATGCCAAGCGAGGTAGCTCTAGCCTCGAACCTCTTGGGCGTGGCTTCTCAGCCCAAACATCAAAAACAGTGACTATCAGCTACTCGCTGGCTTTGCCTTCGTCCGGTTCCCTCAACCTTTTCCTTAATCTCCCCACCCTTCGGCCCTTCTACCCCCAACCGGCAGCCTGGTGCCGGTTGGTCTCCCGTGGGCCGACAGCCGAATGCCGGCCTAGGGTGGGAGCGTGCCGCGGAGTGAGAAGTAGTACTTCGGTCTGTCGGGCCCCCGACTCGTGCTAGCCAGCGCTTAGTTAACAGACACTGCCCTTAACGCCTAGTTGAGCGGTTTTTCTATCGTTTGTGGTTCCGCTCTGCGGCTTTCCTTCGTATGTGGCCTGCCGGCTCCTATCCGTCCGGCTGCGCGGAGCCGGAAGGTGGAGATTGGGCTCGAGACCTTCTTCATACGTAGTACTCATCCGGCTGGCGAGAGATCGATTTTTCGGGGCTGCCGGCTGTGGCTCGATGCCTGGAGCCGGCTGCCGGTCAAGTGAATAACGCAGGAAGCAAAACATACACGAAGTGTTTTTCTCGGAGCCGGCCGTAACTAGCCGTTCCGTTTTCCTTTATTCATTGACACGCTTTTCGGGGTACAAGCTTTTGCCTTAGCAGAAGAAAGGTCTTAGGAGACTGACGTTCCAGGGACGCTCGGTCTCCTTGTCAGAGTTATCTGCCTTGTTCTTTCTGGGCTCTTGTGCGTCGATGAGGTAATATGCCCCATTGCCTAGCACCCGGCTGACAATGAACGGTCCCTCCCAGGGAAAAGACAGCTTGTGCAAGCCTTTAGTGCTTTGGACCAGCCGGAGTACGAGATCACCTTCGCGAAACACGAGCGGGCGAATTTTCCGGCTGTGGTATCATCGCAGCAGCTGCTGGTAGAGTGCTGATCTAGCTAGAGCCTGCTCTCGAGCCTCCTCGAGGAGGTCAACGCCATCTTCGCGAGCTTCTTTTGCTTGCTTCTCCGTGTACTGGACAACTCTGGGCGCGTCGAACTCAATGTCCGTGGGCAACACCGCTTCTGCTCCATAGACTAGGAAGAAAGGTGTGAAGCCAACAGAGCGGTTTGGAGTGGTGCGCAGGCTCCAGAGCACTGAGGGTAGCTCTTCGACCCAACAGCCGGCTGAGCGCTCGAGAGGCTCGACCAGTCTTGGTTTGATGCCGGCCAGGATCAGCCCATTTGCCTTCTCCACTTGTCCATTTGACTGAGGGTGCGCTACTGACGCTAAGTCCAGCCGGATGCCCTTCTGACCACAGTAATCAACAAAGACTCCCTTCGCAAAGTTCGTCCCATTGTTGGTGATGATGCTATGGGGAACTCCATATCTCGTGATAATCTCGTTGAAGAACTTGATTGTGGACGAACCGTCGAGTTTCTTGATTGGCTTGGCCTCGATCCACTTGGTGAACTTGTCTACAGCAACCAGCAGATGCGTCAAGCCCCCGGGTGCGGTCTTGAATGGCCCCACCATGTCCAGGCCCCAGACCGCGAACGGCCAGGTGAGCGGGATGGTCTTGAGGGCTGCCGCTGGAGTGTTTCTGTGCTTGGAGAAGCACTGGCAACCGTTGCACTGCTTGACCAGCTGCTCCGCATTCTGCTTGGCCGTTGGCCAATAGAAGCCATGGCGGAAGGCTTTGGCCACCAAGGCTCTGGAAGATGCGTGATGTCCGCACTCTCCTTGGTGTATTTCTCTTAGCAGCTCTGTCCCTTCTTCCGGCTCGATGCACTTCTGGTAGATGCCCGACATGCTGCGCTTGTACAGCTCGCTGTTGATGATGGTGTACACCCCAGCTCAACGCTGAATTCGCCTAGCTTCCGCTTCGTCTTGCGGCAGGTCCCCGGTGATGAGGTAGTTGGAGAATGGTTCCGCCCAGGAAGGTATCTCCCGTATATGGAACACACTGGCGACCAGAGGGTCAGCAGCCCCCGGGTCCGTCGTTGAGCCGGCTTCGCCTGATTGTCCGGCTGGGAGAGCGGGCGTGGAGCCGGCAGTCCTCTCGTCCTTCACCGAGCCGGCTGTGCTGGGTTGGCCGGCTGCCTCCTTCAGATCCGAGACGGCAGCCCCCGGGTCCGGTGGCGGTACCTGAGCCGGGGCTGGGTCTCCAGGCACATAGATGGATATGGACTCCGGCGAAGGCTTGATAGACGGCTTGTGAATGATCTCCAGGGACACCCCGGCTGGGATATCCTGCTTGGTGGAGCCGATCTTAGACAGTCGGTCTGCTTCCTCGTTGTTTGCTCTGGGGACATGGTGGAACTCGCAGCCTTCGAAGAATCCGCTGAGCTGCTGCACGTAGAAGCGATAGGAGGCCATGTTGGCGTCCTTTGCGTCCCAATCGCCGGAGACCTGGTGCGTTACCAGGTCAGAGTCTCCGAAGCAAAGAATCCTCCTGATTCCAATCTGCTTGGCCATCTTGAGCCCGTGCACCAGGGCTTCGTACTCGGCGACGTTGTTCGACGCACGAAAGTGTATCTGCAGCACGTACTGCAACTTGTCTCCCTTGGGTGAGGTGAGGACGACGCCGGCTCCCAAGCCCCCGAGCAGCTTGAAGCCATCGAAGTGCATGCGCCATGTAACGGCCCAGAAAAATCCCCTTTTTAGATTTGTTTGTTATTTTATTTTGTGCGTCATCGTGGCATCATGCATCATCATGCACCTTTAACCTTTGCATGTTTTTGTCAAACTTAAAAAAATATTTGAAATAAAATGTAATTTTATGTTGCTCGTATGGTTTATGTGAAACTCTCCCTTTCCTTTTTCTTATTTTGAATTAAAACTAAAACCCTACTATTTGCTAAATGTTTTAAAAACTATTTTGAAACCTTCTTGCAATCTTCCGAAGCATCTCTCTTGTTTTTACAAAAAATATGCTGCAAGAAAAAGAAAGAAAAGGAATCAGATAACAAGAAGAGAAGAACCCCAACCAAACCTTGGCAGCCCACGTAGCCCACCATCCACTACCTTTCCTCTACCTCTGTACGGCAGCAATCCCACCGAAGCCACGTCGACAACCTGGGTGATGGGACGGCTCCCAGGACGCCTCCCGGAGTTATAAAGCCCTCGTGTCGCCCTAGCCCTGCAACCCCAGGCACTTCCCCTCTTGCTTCCTGCATCCACCGCCGTTTCCCGTCTCTGCATCCTCATCTCCATCCAGGGCGCCCAACCTCCGCTTCCCAGCGCACCGTCCTCCTCGTTATGCCCGGGACGCAGCCGCGGCTCTGCTTCCGCCTCGCGCGCGCGACTGCGGCTCCACCCGACAACCACGCTCTCCAAGCTGAGCGCCGCCTCTGCTTCGTACACGACGCACGGCTACGTACTGCTCCTCTTCGTCCTCGTCCGTCTCGGGCATCCGCACGCTCGCCCATCCCGTTCTGAACCTCGCCACTGCCACCCATCCTCGACAGCTTTCTCCGGCCCGTGTTCCACGTCGCCGTCCTACTTCGCCTCGACCCCGCGCCAAGCCGACGCATCGTGAAGCTCCGCATCGTCGTCTGCATCATCTCTATTCAAGGAATCGAGCCAGGGACAACTACATCGACCAGCGAGTCCTCTTCTTCCTCCCTGGACGCCGGCGAAATCCGGCCACCTCGGTTCTCCTCCGGCTTCCCGAGCACACACGCGTTCTTGAAGTGAGCTCCTCTTCCTTTTCTGCTGTTCCCCCTTCCGTTTCGTCACCCTTTGTGGATCCAGTAGCTGACCATCCGTTCTCTGTATGTATGCTGCCATGGACGAGCTCCTGGAGTACTGGATGCGCTCCTCTTGTTCTGTATAGAGACTCGGCTTTCTGTTTCGAATACCCAAACAGCAGCCCGGTGGTTCGTTCCTCTCCTGTACTGCAAATCGACTCTGAGATCAATCTCCATACGCAGCATAAAATCCACTCCTTTTAACTGTGTTTTGTTCAGATCTCGCGTTCAGTTTCGTCAGGAACAAACTTCTTTTTCTTATCGTTATAAGACGTGACATCCTGACCTGTTCAAATCCAATCAGTAGCTTGACTGGTTCGCTCCTTGTCTGCGGTCTACAGATTCAGAGTTCAAGTCCTCCTTCAGGCGTGAAGCCAACAACTTTTTGTTATTTTGACCATTGACCCGCTGACAGATGGATCCCACCAGTCAGCCTTGTACTGGCCACCTCAGTGCTTCGTCCCAGTCACCCTGGCCCCACCGGTCAGCGACCCGGGCTAGTATACATGACGGTGAGAAAAGTTCCAGCCCGTCCTCTGTTTTTAAGAAAATGATTGAACTTTGCTAAATTCATATCTTCCAAACCGTAATTCAAAATAAAAAGTATTTTATATGAATTTTTATCAGAAAAATGTGAAGAATCTGAATATGCCATTCATATTTATGTTTGCATCTCACATCATATCGTGACATGATAGTTTGCATTACACCTAATAAGTAACATATGAAGTTTATGGGAAATGCTTATATGGTTACCCCACTTCATTTAATTTTGATTAGCTCATCTATGCCTTGTCTTTGCCATGCTAATAAACAATTAAATTGTCGAGTAGTAAAATAACTTGAACCATATATATGTGTTGGTCGGAATTCCGATTCCGCTTAATTTGAATAAGTTGCATTGCATCATAATTGCCATGTCATGCATGCTTGCATATGATCATGCCGATTCTTTTGCCGTAGTAGTAAGTGTGCATCCGTTGTTTGTTGTAGCAATTTGCTTCTTCTCGGATGGGACGTTTCGTGAGGATGTGAGCAACGACAAGTTCTTCGGGTGTTCCTCGACAATCTTGCCAGGCAAGCTTTCCCACCCCTTACCTACCTATAGGGATACTTATTACCTATTTATGTTTATGCTTTCTCTTATGCTTTATGCTAGCCTTGTGTTCCGATGCTTGTTCGAGTCACGTAACCTATCCACATGTTTTCCCAAAGCAAAACTATATACTCGCCACCTCCTGCCTATTACCTTTTGCTTGTTGTTTGAGTTGGCCTTGCGAGTCGTAGGCATGCTTAGGTTGTTTCAAGTTGTTTTATCTTATCGGGTTGTTGGGAAGTTTATCACATGCTCTACTTGATATATGAGATGGATATGAATTGGAGATAAGTTGGATACTAGATGTTGGAAATAAACATGATTTAATTATGTTACAACTACACTTGTTAAGCAGAGGCATCGGTGAGTCATTTTGCCTGTTTTCCGACGGCTCACTTGTGTCCCCTAGGACCCCGAGTTCGCATGAACTGTTCTAAGCTGAGCGCACTAACCACTCGTGGAGATGCAGTGGGATCTCCCTTGACTTACTACTTTTTCTCGAGTTAGTTTACCGGGGGCCACAACACCGTATTTACATTTGGATCTGGAGTTGGTTTGAGTTACCTCTGAGGGCGCTCTAGGTTTTGAGCCCCCCTACGATGGGTGCGGTTGTGTCGCCTATGATGGTTGACGGGTTTATTTGCCTTGCGTGCCGATGTGAAGCTGGAAGACCCTCTATGATGAACCCTCGACCTGACTTCACCGCCGTCGCAAACTTCTGGGTCCGTCTTCGGAGCTCGGCCGACTTCGTCGCGGGTAGCTTAGTAGGGTGGCCCCCCTAAACTCTCTCGTAGAACTAGCAACGGTCTTGTCGTGATATCCTTCCCTTGCTATGTTGGATTGATCGTGCGTGTATGGGTACATTGGTGCACCCCTGCAGGGTAAATCTTTTCGAAAAGCCGTGTCGCGGTTATGGACGACTTGGAGCCGTTCTACTCGATCATAGAACAACTTGCACCTAATTGATGATATAAAGTGGCGTAGTAAATAGTTCTACTACAATATTAAATTGTTATAAAATTGTCAACCGTGTGAGTGCCTTTGATATTGCTTCTTCGTGTGGTCGCGATGAGGTGATTCATCGGCTGGGTTATGTTTGCTTAGTATTCTAGTTGGTTCCTCTATGCGCTCTCTTATCTTATTCTGATTAGACGGAAGTTGTAGAGTGTCTCTATAGGTTATTTAGTGCTTGCTCGCTGCCGCTTAACCCCACCATACAGCTGACGTTCTTTTGAGTCTCTCGAGCTTGTCTGCGTACCTCACGTATAAAGGCGACTTGTTGACTACGCTTTATACGTCTTGAAGTCTTGCTAAGTACTTTTGTACTTATTGCTGCTCGTCTCGCACTACTAGGAAAACGTCTATAGGTAATACAGCTACCCGTAGCGCATCATATATGTGGTTCTCCTCCGGCTTCCCGAGCACGCACGCGTTCTTGAAGTGACCTCCTCTTCCTTTTCTGCTGTTCCCCCTTCCGTTTCGTCACCCTTTGTGGATCCAGTAGCTGACCATCCGTTCTCTGTATGTATGCTGCCATGGACGAGCTCCTGGAGTACTGGATGCGCTCCTCTTGTTCTGTATAGAGACTCGGCTTTCTGTTTCGAATACCCAAACAGCAGCCCGGTGGTTCGTTCCTCTCCTGTACTGCAAATCGACTCTGAGATCAATCTCCATACGCAGCATAAAATCCACTCCTTTTAACTGTGTTTTGTTCAGATCTCGCGTTCAGTTTCGTCAGGAACAAACTTCTTTTTCTTATCGTTATAAGACGTGACATCCTGACCTGTTCAAATCCAATCAGTAGCTTGACTGGTTCGCTCCTTGTCTGCGGTCTACAGATTCAGAGTTCAAGTCCTCCTTCAGGCGTGAAGCCAACAACTTTTTGTTATTTTGACCATTGACCCGCTGACAGATGGATCCCACCAGTCAGCCTTGTACTGGCCACCTCAGTGCTTCGTCCCAGTCACCCTGGCCCCACCGGTCAGCGACCCGGGCTAGTATACATGACGGTGAGAAAAGTTCCAGCCCGTCCTCTGTTTTTAAGAAAATGATTGAACTTTGCTAAATTCATATCTTCCAAACCGTAATTCAAAATAAAAAGTATTTTATATGAATTTTTATCAGAAAAATGTGAAGAATCTGAATATGCCATTCATATTTATGTTTGCATCTCACATCATATCGTGACATGATAGTTTGCATTACACCTAATAAGTAACATATGAAGTTTATGGGAAATGCTTATATGGTTACCCCACTTCATTTAATTTTGATTAGCTCATCTATGCCTTGTCTTTGCCATGCTAATAAACAATTAAATTGTCGAGTAGTAAAATAACTTGAACCATATATATGTGTTGGTCGGAATTCCGATTCCGCTTAATTTGAATAAGTTGCATTGCATCATAATTGCCATGTCATGCATGCTTGCATATGATCATGCCGATTCTTTTGCCGTAGTAGTAAGTGTGCATCCGTTGTTTGTTGTAGCAATTTGCTTCTTCTCGGATAGGACGTTTCGTGAGGATGTGAGCAACGACAAGTTCTTCGGGTGTTCCTCGACAATCTTGCCAGGCAAGCTTTCCCACCCCTTACCTACCTATAGGGATACTTATTACCTATTTGTGTTTATGCTTTCTCTTATGCTTTATGCTAGCCTTGTGTTCCGATGCTTGTTCGAGTCACGTAACCTATCCACATGTTTTCCCAAAGCAAAACTATATACTCGCCACCTCCTGCCTATTACCTTTTGCTTGTTGTTTGAGTTGGCCTTGCGAGTCGTAGGCATGCTTAGGTTGTTTCAAGTTGTTTTATCTTATCGGGTTGTTGGGAAGTTTATCACATGCTCTACTTGATATATGAGATGGATATGAATTGGAGATAAGTTGGATACTAGATGTTGGAAATAAACATGATTTAATTATGTTACAACTACACTTGTTAAGCAGAGGCATCGGTGAGTCATTTTGCCTGTTTTCCGACGGCTCACTTGTGTCCCCTAGGACCCCGAGTTCGCATGAACTGTTCTAAGCTGAGCGCACTAACCACTCGTGGAGATGCAGTGGGATCTCCCTTGACTTACTACTTTTTCTCGAGTTAGTTTACCGGGGGCCACAACACCGTATTTACATTTGGATCTGGAGTTGGTTTGAGTTACCTCTGAGGGCGCTCTAGGTTTTGAGCCCCCCTACGATGGGTGCGGTTGTGTCGCCTATGATGGTTGACGGGTTTATTTGCCTTGCGTGCCGATGTGAAGCTGGAAGACCCTCTATGATGAACCCTCGACCTGACTTCACCGCCGTCGCAAACTTCTGGGTCCGTCTTCGGAGCTCGGCCGACTTCGTCGCGGGTAGCTTAGTAGGGTGGCCCCCCTAAACTCTCTCGTAGAACTAGCAACGGTCTTGTCGTGATATCCTTCCCTTGCTATGTTGGATTGATCGTGCGTGTATGGGTACATTGGTGCACCCCTGCAGGGTAAATCTTTTCGAAAAGCCGTGTCGCGGTTATGGACGACTTGGAGCCGTTCTACTCGATCATAGAACAACTTGCACCTAATTGATGATATAAAGTGGCGTAGTAAATAGTTCTACTACAATATTAAATTGTTATAAAATTGTCAACCGTGTGAGTGCCTTTGATATTGCTTCTTCGTGTGGTCGCGATGAGGTGATTCATCGGCTGGGTTATGTTTGCTTAGTATTCTAGTTGGTTCCTCTATGCGCTCTCTTATCTTATTCTGATTAGACGGAAGTTGTAGAGTGTCTCTATAGGTTATTTAGTGCTTGCTCGCTGCCGCTTAACCCCACCATACAGCTGACGTTCTTTTGAGTCTCTCGAGCTTGTCTGCGTACCTCACGTATAAAGGCGACTTGTTGACTACGCTTTATACGTCTTGAAGTCTTGCTAAGTACTTTTGTACTTATTGCTGCTCGTCTCGCACTACTAGGAAAACGTCTATAGGTAATACAGCTACCCGTAGCGCATCATATATGTGGTGCGCTGCGGGTATTTACCCGTAGCGCATGTGTGTACATGCGCTGCGGGTATGTCACATACCCGTAGCGCACCATATATAAAATGCGCTACGGGTATATGTAGGCCTGGATGGGGAGCTCTGCCCACACTTACCCGTAGCGCATGTGATATGCATGCGCTGCGGGTAGTTCAACTACCCGTAGCGCACCTATACACATGCGCTACGGGTAAGTGTGGGCAGAGGCAGTGCCATGTTACCCGTAGCGCATGTGTATAGGTGCGCTACGGGTAGTTGAACTACCCGCAGCGCATGTATATCACATGCGCTACGGGTAAGTGTGGGCATAGGCAGTCCCATGTTACCCGTAGCGCATGTGTATAGGTGCGCTACGGGTAGTTGAACTACCCGTAGCGCATATATATCACATGCGCTACGGGTAACCTGGGATTCAGATTTTTAAGGCATTGAGCCACCTAACACCAATCATTGCCCCCTCTCTTCCCCCTCTCATGCATTCTAGATCTGGTCGTCCCCCTCCTCCTCCCCAACCTATTTCCATCATTCTTTCACCTATTTTAGCTTATTGGAGCTATTTTGGTTGGTAGATATGTGAGTGCAATGTCTCTCGACCTTTAGATATCACTTTATTACATTCTCATCCATACACAATCTCTCGGGCTCCCGTATCGCGGTAACTTCTATAATAGGTGAGTAATATGAGGACATCCATGTTTAAGATTGTGTGGCAACGGTGTTTGTATGCCCTACGGGTATGCTTGTACGCGCATGTGGCATCGTTTTTTTGTATTATGCATGATTGTGTGGCATCGGCGCGTGTTTGTATATATATATATATATGTATGCATTAGCTTGGATATGTGTTTATGAAATGTTGATTTGCCGATGGTGCCAATGTTGTTTTGCTGAAATGTTGATTCACTTCCATTTCGGCATATTTTGGCACCACGCATAGGTCCAAATTTAGGCAAGGTCATGCCAAATTTTTCGGACGACCATATGTGTATGTGGTCGGTTCTAAAATATTCTCTTGCTCTTTATATACTAGGCGACCATGGTCCGCTCGATGAGCGAAGGCATCGTGGCAAGATATATGAAAGTCGCAACCCACGATATGATTCAAAATAACCAGACGGAGATAAAATGTCCGTGTAAGAGATGCAAACTGAAGTGCTATCTCGACCCTTATTCCGGAGTATTGCAGAGCCACCTGCTATCTCGTGGTTTCACGGATGGCTACACTCGGTGGATAAGTGATGAAGATGCCGATAACGTGCATGGGGTAGCGACGGGAAATAACGAGGAAGGGCATGGTGGTGATCACGAAGATTCTCCCGGACATGATGATGCCGGAGAAGATGCCGGACATAGTGAAGAAGATGAAGATGCCGGACAAGGTCAAGACAATCAAGATGCCGGACATGGTGAAGAAGATCAAGATGTTGGACATGGTGGCGGTGAAGAGGATCAAGATGCCGGAGAAGATGGAACACCGTCAGGTAGCTGGGTGCAGAACCCTTACGTTCAAGCACTGCTTCTCAAGCAGACGAGCAATGCTAGGGATGCGGCTAGAGAAAAAGCCAAGCTGGTGAGCCTGGAGAAGGACGCGGTTACTCCATTGTATGCAGGATGTAGGCCCGGGGATACCCGTTTGGACGTCACGCTCAGGGCTCTGCAGATGAAGGCAAGGCACAAATGGACCGACAAAAGCTTCGATGAAAACAAGGAATTCTGGCAGGATCGTCTACCCAAGGGGAACAAGTGTCCAACTAGTATCGAGGAGGCCAAGAAAATCGTGTGCCCTCTAGATTTACCGCATGTGAGATATCATGCTTGCATTAATGATTGCATGATTTATCGGGGCGAAGACACGGAGAGAAACACATGTTCGGTGTGCGGCGCATCTCGATACAAGAGTGGGAAGAAAGCTCCTCAAAAAGTGGTATGGTACTTTCCGATCACTCATCGTCTATAGCGGTATTTCGCAGACCCTAAGGAAGCAAAGCTAATGCGCTGGCACGCGGAAAGGAAGAAGCCAGAAGATGATGCCGATGATGATGAGGTGGACAAGATACTGAGACACCCTTCAGATGCTAGCCAGTGGAAGGCATTGGACATCGAGTACCCAGAATTTGGGGACGATCCAAGGAACGTCAGGCTGGGTGTGAGCACCGATGGACTCAATCCGTTTGGCAGCCAGAGCAGCACCCATAGCACGTGGCCCGTGTTTGTATGGATGTACAACCTACCCCCTGGCTGTGCATGAAGAGGAGGTACATACAAATGACTATGCTAATTCAAGGTCCAAAACAACCGGGTAATGACATCCAAATGTATCTCGGTCTGTTGAAAGAGGAACTAGCAACGTTATGGGACGCACCACCGAATACGTGGGACGCTGTCGCACAAGATTATTTCCCTATGAGAGCCGCATTGGTCACGACGGTGCATGACTATCTCGGTTGCGGATATGTCTCAGGGCAGGTGGTCCACGGATACTGTGCATGCATTCGGTGCATGGATGACACAACGTATCACCAGCTACAGAAAGATCCCTGTTCTTCGAAAACCGTGTTCATTGGGCATCGAAGGTGGCTTCGCAAGGATGACCCGTGGAGAAGACGCAAAGATCTGTTCAATGGGAAAGTTGAGCTCCAAGGAGCGCCATCTCTGAGGAGCGGCGACGAAATCGATGAGTTGTTGACAAATTGGCCAGAGTGCCCAGCGCCGGGAAAGAAGCGAAAGGCGCCCAAGCCGCTGCTGAAGGTATGGAAAACGAGGTCTATTTTCTGGGATTTGCCATACTGGAAGATCCTCCGCACGCCCCAGAGCCTTGATGTCATGCATATCACAAAAAACGTGTGCGAGAGTCTGCTTGGCACCCTTCTCAACATGCCGGATAGGACCAAAGACGGGCCGAAAGCAAGGCACGACTTGGAATTTATGCAAATTAGGAATGACCTTCACATAGGACGTCCTGATGATGATGATGATGTTGATGAGGAGGAGACGGAAGGTCGTCGCAAGGGCAAAAAGGCCAAGAGGAACGATTATCACTGCCCCGCTTCGTGCTTCACTCTAAGTCCTCAGGAGATCGAGCAGTTTTTTAACTGCCTACTAGGAGTCAAAGTTCCTTACGGTTACTCAGGCAAGATAAGTAGATACCTAGACAAGGCGAAGCAGAAGTTTAGCGGGATGAAGTCTCACGACTGCCACGTGCTGATGACGCAGATACTTCCGGTTGCAATCCGAGGAATAATGGACGAGCACGTCCGTCAAACATTGTTTGGCCTCTGCCACTTTTTTGACGTCATCTCTCGAAAGTCAATTGGCGTGAAGAAACTCAAGAGGCTACAGGAAGAGATCGTGGTGATTCTATGCGAGCTCGAGATGTATTTCCCGCCCGCATTCTTCGACATTATGGTACATCTGCTGGTCCATATCGTGGAGGATATCGTCCAACTCGGGCCGATGTTCCTGCACAGCATGATGCCGTTTGAAAGGATGAATGGTGTCATCAAAGGATACGTTCGCAATAGATCACGTCCTGATGGAAGCATAGCCAAGGGCTTCCTGACAGAAGAGTGCATCTCTTTCTGCACGAATTATCTTAACATTGAGAACCCTGTTGGTCTGCCCGTCAACAAGCACCTTGACATGATTGATGGATGGGGTCACCGCGAGGGTCGTCGCGAAATGCATGTCGACTTCACTGGGCGGTGCGCCGACTTTGACAGAGCAAACCTAGTCGCGCTTCAACACATGCAACTGATCGACCCTTGGGTGGAAGAGCACAAAAGCTCTATTGCGAAGAAGTACAGTGACAGGGGCGAGCTGAGGACCGAAGGAGCAATAATCAAAGAGCACAACTCCAATTTCACGACTTGGTTCAAGGACAAGCTTCTAGCTAATCCCCCACCAATGCAATCTTCCGAGGAAGAAAATCTCATATTTGCCTTGTCACAGGGCGTTGAACACTGCCTGATGACCTACCAGGCGTACGATATCAACGGCTACACATTTTACACCGAGGAAAAGGACAGTAATTGCGATTACCAGAACTCAGGGGTAACGATGGAAGCCTACACCGATGACGTCAAGCAGAGATACTACGGAAGGATTGAGGAGATCTGGGAGCTGAGCTACGCTGGGGAGAAGGTGCCGATGTTTCGTGTCAGATGGGCCAAGAATGTAGTAAAAGAAGACCGGTATTTCACCACCATGGTTGTACCCGAAGCCAAATCCAAGACTGTCAGTGCAAACGTCACCGCGAAAAATGAGCCATGGGTATTGGCAAGCCAAGTGGACCAATGCTTCTTCATTACCGACCCGACAAAGCCTACCCGGGTTGTCGTGAGGAGAGGCAAAAGGAACATCATCGGAATGGATGGGGTCGCCAATGAGCAAGACTTTGATATGTACGGTGACCCAAAGATGGAAGATGAAAGCGACACCGATGAAACATACACCACAAGAAGAAGTCGGACCACCCTACCTAAAGGTCTACCGTTCAAGAGAAGAAGTCTCGGGGTTCCGGGGCTTAATTATTCGACCTTGACAAAGAAGGGAAAAAAGATTATGAAACGGTAGCTAGCTTGACCGTGTGTGTGGACATATTATTATGTATCACTTTTACATTTTCGGACCAAACTAGAAATGGAACTCATATGTTTAGAGAAGGAGTGATCACTTTTGTATTTTTGAGACATGCAAAAAGACATTATTTTAGCTTGATACAAAAATATTATTTATGCTTATTTATTTTAAAATATATATTATAATATATCA
This sequence comes from Dactylis glomerata, assembly GCA_007115705.1. NCBI lineage: Eukaryota > Viridiplantae > Streptophyta > Magnoliopsida > Poales > Poaceae > Dactylis > Dactylis glomerata. The sequence continues at coordinate 8,946,506 of QXEO01000531.1, forward strand.
GAATGTAACAAAATGCTAAAAAGTTAATTAAAAAAACAAAACAAAAAAATGTGGCATCCAGGACTCGAACCTGGAATGCTAGGTTTAGCACAAACTGGCTAGCCGAAGCCACTAGGGTAGAGAGATGGTTGTATAATATACCGTTTCGGTGGTATTTAACCTAACTAGTCAAGTAAGAGTAGCGCATCCCACCCCCCTGCGCTACGGGTAATATTACCCGTAGCGCATCTCACCCCCCTGCGCTACGCGTAGCTCTTCATGTCCTGCATCATCCCATCGACCACCAACACTGCGAGAAAGGGGAAGAAACAGAGAGGAGAAGGTCCCTGCGGCGGAGGCGAGAGGGGCTCGAGCTGGTCGGCGTCTCCGGCGGCGGAATGAGAGAGGGGCTCGAGCTGGTCGGCGTCTCCGGCGGCGGAAGGAGAGAGCAGGCGTCTTCGAAGCCGCGGATCGGATCTCCGGCGAACCTCGGTAACTCCCGCGGCTGTCCCGATCTCCTTTCCAGTGTCCCCTGCTCTTCGCGGCGCTGTCCGTTTGCTGCTCTTTCCCCGGTGCTCTGCATCTGCTCTGTGGAGCGGAGCGGAACGGCGGTACCGTCCGGTGGGTGGTCCGTTTGAGGTCGCGCCCGCACCGGAGTTTCCGTTCCTCGCCGTTCTTCCTCCTCCTCGTGGCCCTCAGCGAGAGATCGATCGGTAGTGTTCGTTTTTAATATATGTACGGCTGTACGTGCCTGGTCCGCGAAGATGCAATCGGCCCTGCGACTGCTCAGATGGTGATTGTGCTCTTGATGCCGTATCCCCTTCTTGTCTGCCTGAAATTGCTCCCTAGTTCATTGAATTGAGCTGCCTGGCCTACCTAACAGGCACATAGCTGTAGTTGCTGTGTCTCTTGCAGTTGGACATCTGATATCCAAGTGCCAGCCATTTATTATGTGAATTGATGTTTTAGGAATACAAGTTATGATCAACATCTGATATTTTTTGCACAAATGTTTTCACATTTATACTAAATGTATATCTGATATGCCCTTGCTAATGTTTCCTTGTGATAGCATACACACATCTGAACTTATTGAAGTAGGAATGTTTTTCCTATTTTCCAGAAAAAATGTCACTGTCTTCCGCTCCATGTTACTCTTCTTGAGGGACTGAGATCAGGTGACATGCCCACGGCATGTCACGCTGCAACATGCGGCTTATATCTGCCCTCCAAATTGCATCTTACGGACAGGATTGACTCAAGAAGAAAAGGCTCCCAGGCATCCATTGAGCAAAGCTTCAGACTTAATGGTTTTGAGACACTATCGAATATAAAAGGCAAATTTTCTGTCACCATTAAACAGTACAAACAGCAGTTTTATATGCTGGACCGAATTTGCATGTCAAATTTTCACACTTAGCAAACTTTGTCATTTGTCATTTAGCAGTACAAGCAGCAGTTTCGTTTGCAGTAAAAATTATAAATATTTAAATTTAGACAATCATTCATCACAAGATATTTAGAAGCACTTGGTTGAAATTTTGTCAGCGGCACTCCTCCTGGCCAGCAGCACTTGGTTGAAATTTTGTCACAAGATATTTAGAAGTACTCGATGGATGCCTGGGAGCATTTTCTTCTTAGGCCAATCCTGTACGTAAGATGCAGTTTGGAGGGCAGATGTGAGCCGCATGTTGCAGCGTGACATGCTGTGGGCATGTCACCTGATCTCAGTCCCTTCTTTAGATAGCTAGTCACTGTCAGTCATGGGCTTCCAGCAGTCCTGGTCCCCTGGGGTTTAGCATCCTATCTGTAACTCATGTATATTGAATCTGGGCCATGTTATTTTTAGCTGAATCTGTAACATCTGTTAAAGTTGGTTGGAAGCAATTCTGTAACTGTTTTAGCTGAATCTGTAACTCATGTTGATGTATAAGAGCTTGCTGGGATATATCTGTAACTCATGTATATTGAATCTGGGATACTATTCTATGAAATCTGGGAGTTTTCTTTATTATTGCTGCTTGCTGGAACATGTATATTGAATCTGGGATACTATTCTATGAATCTGCTATGAATTTTTGTGCAGGGGATTCAAATGAGTGCCCATTTAGCAATGAAATGTCGATTTACTTCCGTTTCAGCAAAAATTGGCACTCCCTATGTCAAAAAAACAGCATAGGTTATGCCGAAATTTTCCGTGAATTTTTGTACTTCTACTAACTCGACGCATTTTCTTCATTTAGTGCGAAAATGGCCGACAACGATGATGCCGGTGGATCTGGCAAGCAATTCTGGGAACTTTCCCAAGAGTTGGAAGAACAACTGGCGATGGGGCAAGAAGAAGAGGAGATGGAGGTAGACGAATAGGAGAGGGAGGTAGAAGAAGAGGAGATGGAGGACATATATCAAGATGATATGTACGTAGGAGAGGATATGGAGGGCGCCGACGACACCACTACCACCACATCTTGCGGCGTAGATGGTACCCAACGGACGAAGAGGCCACGGAAAGATGGGAAGGATGGGAAGGATCGGCACCCGAACCAGCTGGTGGTCGACCGCCACGGAATCACGCGTGTGTCGACAAGGGGGCATCCTCTCGAACCCGAGCAGTTTGTGGCCGGTTACGGAAACCAACTCGGGTGCATCGTCCGAAGCACTGTCCTGCTCCACACCGTGAACCTAAGGAGTGAGGACAATGCGCATTATCGCAAACTCCTCTTGCAGAAGTTGCATGCCCGATACAAGTTCCCTGACGAGTTTGTCAACTTGAAGGTTAGTGGGAATCCAGTGAACAATGCCGCTATCTCGAAGATGAACATCGCCCTGGCCAGCTGGAAAGTCCGGGTGAAGAAATTGATCATTAAGGGTAAAACATTTGAGGAGGCCAAGAAGAGCAACCCGACGCTCACAGAGAATGACTACGAACAGATGAGGCTCAAGTGCGACCCCAACGATGTAGAGAGCAACATAAAGAGTCTCTGGGGGAAGGAATTACAGTCCAAGAACTTAGGTGTCCACAATCTCGGTGGCGGCGGTTACCGAGGGAAGGACAAGATATGGGTGAAGGAGGATGCGGAGATGGAGGCGAAGGGCATCGAGAACCCTTGGCACCGAATCGCAGATCCGCAGGCCAGGAAAGTAATTAGGTCCAAGTACCATTACGACCCGATAAGCAAGCAACTCACCACGGATGAGAAGGTGATACGGTTCGAGGAGATTCTGGCAGCTGAAGAAAAGATTTCCGCATCTCAGACCTCCTCATCCCAGGGTTCGACGATGATTGGGTCAGCTAGGTGGAACACCGCTTTGAATAGGGCGGTGAACGTGATGAAGGGACGTGAAAAAACACTACCGCCGACGTCAGCTGGCCGTGTGCTCGGTGAAGGCTTGTCTGTGAAATGGTCGGACAAGTATGGCAGGCAACAGAAGGGAAAGAATGCACTCGGTGAGGATGGAGCCCGCGAGCTTCACGAACTCAGGGAGAGAGTGGCACAAATTCCGGAGATTGTTGATAAACGTGTGGCCGATAAGGTCGACACGCTTTTCACAGAAAAGATGACCGCCATGATGCCTCGCCTATTTGAAGCGTTTGTGAATTGGGATGCGGCAGGTCGAGTTGGTCCGCCCCCGATACCCAGTATAATCGGCAGCAACTCGAGCGCCGCGTCGCCGAATGTATTGGTGACACCGGCCGCTAACACTGCCGCGGCGCCCCACGTCGCCGACATCGCGGTGCCGGTCGCCAACACCGTGGCGAAGGGGCTTAATGCATCGGGAGGTTCCGGGCAACGAAGCACCCCCTCCGTCTCCTGCACGCCGATGTACGTCGGCGTTCCTTCGACGACAGCGGAGCTCGACGCCGTCAAGGTAACACACTTTTCGCATCGTTTCACGTAATATACACTTGGATAACTAAGCGGCGGTGGCTCAACCTACGTACACTTCTCGTTTTTTGCAGGCCGCGGGCACCGACGTTCCTTGCACTCTCCTACATTACATCGACGGCGTGTTGAAGGATGTTGCCACGGGTAGTATCATGCAACCGGGAAACAGGTTGTTCCACGGTAGGCCGATGCCACCCAACGTGTTGAGGGTCTCATTGGCTCGGACGCTGCGGAACTGTGACGAAGTGATGCCTCCCTTTCATCCCATGGGAGATGAAGAGGATGAAGAGCCAAAAGTCCTCAGACAGTGCTTTGGCTATTCAATGCTATGGCCAGAGAATCAGATTCGTCTGGGGGTGGGGAGCACAACTCCACGGATAACACCACAGGTCATGCCCGGGCCAAGCAGCTATGTGGCGGCCGATCCTAATCATGATATGCAGATGGCACAGAATCCGAACGATGACGATGATGATGAAGTCAACGTTGATGCCTTCATGAATACTGCATATTGTGATGACAATGAAGAACCGGCGCCAGGTCCCTCAGAGAAAAGACCTACTATCAACAAACGTTTGTCGTTCCATTCTCAGGAGACGCCTCCAGATGTTGTCTGCACGGAGCCTCCACAGCCTGGAAACATTTTCACCCCCAACACGCTCCATAAGTGTGCCGGTGAGCAGATTGTAGTTCCCATGAAGAAGAAGGAAAGGAAAAGGAAGAGCAAGAAGGATACTATGAGCCAGCCAGCACCGATCCGGGCTCAGGATGGGCCACCTAGACCCAAGGGTCTTAACCACATTGTGCATACTATGGGCCAGCCGATGCTGAATGCGCAAATGCTCCATGCTTGCAGTGCGGATATGCGGAGTCTGCATGACGCTATTCTCTACCTAGAGACGCGCCAACTTGGAGATAATGATTCATCATACCCGCTTTACATGGCCAAGGTGCCAACGGGCAGGGGCTTCGCCGAGGATGCACCCGCAGATACTATGCTGCTTCGGTTTGCCGATATCTTCGACATATTTCACCAGAATCGGCTGTACCAAACCCTCGTCCGCCTATTTTCCCTAAGTATGGCGATGCAGGTCATTAGAGACAAGACCCCGGGCATCGCGATAGTGGATCCCTACTACATGCGTGAGAGCCAGTTGTCAAAATGGGAGGGCCAGAAAGTCGCGTCTGAGTATCTCAGCGTCGTATTCCGGAAAAATATTGGGAAGGACTTGCTCATGGCCTACTTTCCCGGGTAAGTGATCATTGGCTCGCCGCCGTAATGTTTTCTTAGATTTCCATCTCGTTCTTTGCCAACATTCTGTTTGAATTGTTTTGCGCAGCGACGAATACTGCACGCTCATCAACATCTCGGTGAGAAGTGCGCAATGCATGTATTTGGACTCAGGCAGTGCAAGAAAGAAAAACTACACGACTATCAAGGCAGTTTTGGATGAAGCTCTTACCAAGTACGCCCGTCTGGGAGGCTTATTGAAGACTAAACGGCCGCTCAAGCAAGGCATGTACACGTTCGGCCACATAACGGCGTTTCCATGTGTCAAGCAGCCTGAGGGCAGCCAGAAGGAGGCCTACTACGCCTTATATCAGATGCGAGCGTACGTACGCGACCACCATAACTTGACGCTGCCAAATTCACTTAAATCCTGGGCCGAACACTTGGCGATGATCCAAGATAATCAACTAAGAGCAGAGTTCTATCGCATCCAGGAGCAGTTTGCAACGATCATCTTTCAAGATGTCATCAGAAAAGGGGGTTTGTTCTACACTGCCGCTATGAAGCCGTCAAATGATGAAATAGATAAGAGACTGCTTCTTCAGGGTGACAACAGGCCGTTCTTGATCGTGGGAGGCGGCTTCCGCTTTGTTCCTGATGTTGGCAAGCCAAATGTTTGATTCACTAGTTGTAAACTTATTAAGTACATCCTAACTTGCCTAGCACGACAAGTTTGGTAGATAATCGTTGAACTTAGTTGTGATCGTTGGCTCGTTGCTATTTGTCATGTCATGTAATGAACTTATTTGTGGTGTACTTCATCGATCGTACTGATGTTAATTATGTCATGTGATGTTAATTGTATCATTTAATTATATGATGAACTATTGCTTTCTGTTCTCTAACCTTATTTGTGTCTTAAAGGTAGAGATGCCGTACGTGGTGTACAGGGGTAGGGTTCCTGGAGTTTACGTCCACTGGGAAGATTGCTTGAAGCAAGTCAACATGTTCAAGGGCAATAGCTACAAAGGGTACAACACCATGGCGGAGGCGGAAGCTAGGTGGAGAAACCACCTGCGAGAGGAGAGGAGGACAATCTTCAGCGTCACCACCGCCGTCTTGCTCACCGCGGTGATTACGGTTGTAGTGTACTTCATCGTAGTGTAGGAGACTATCTCATTCATGTAAGATGTGATGATGAACTTGTACGTATACTTGATCGGTGTAGGTGTCTTAGACTACGAATGTGTTTGTTTCATTTCGAAACAATGTGATTCATATGCTATGCATGTTTTATGCTATTTATATTGCATTATCCTGTATACCTATTATATTCTCTATACTGTACTATATTATGTATAAAAACTGTAATTTGGCAGCAGAAATAGAGTATTTTCGAAAATCAAAAAAAAAAACCCGTAGCGCATGTGTGTATGGTGCGCTACGGGTAATAGACTTACCCGTAGCGCATGTGTGTTAGGTGCGTTACGGGTATGCATATTACCCGTAGCGCATGTGTGTCTGGTGCGCTACGGGTAATATGCATACCCGTAGCGCACCAGACACATGCGCTACGGGTAAGCCTATTACCCGTAGCGCACCATACATGCGCTACGGGTATTTTTTTACTAGTAGCGTGCTACCCGCAGCGCACGGCATATGCGCTACGGGTAGGCATATTAGGTGCGCTACGGGTAAGCTTTTTTCTAGTAGTGTCGGATTTTTGCCGGAGCAGGTTTGAAGACAGGTACTTGGAAGCGACGACGTTAGCAAGATTACCCTTCCGACTTGGCCTGGGCAGGGTTATGGACGCCATCATTTATCTTCAGGCCTCTTAGGCCCATTTGTATTCTTGTCCGTACTCGGATATTATTTGCTTTATGTATGATTTGGATCTTTGTATGTATCTATTTGGATCTTGACTCGTGGAGTCTTTGTGGTTATATATTCTTTGTGGGTTCCATCGTGAACTTGTGTATTGTTACTTACTTGATTCCACCCGCATAATGTGTATGTTGTTTGTACACATTTTGCTTGGTGGTGCGTTTCCAAAGCGACATCGTGCGAATTGTGGCGTGATTGCTATAATTCGTAAGGTGCCGATTTTGGGGCTTCACAAGTGGTATCAGAGCCAGGTTTTATCGATACCCGCGTGTCCGCTCTGCCTGTAGGATAACCTTGTCAATGGTCGTTGTTGTGTCTAGTGTCAAAATTATTTTGCTAAAAATACGTTGAATAGTTCTAAGTAGGTCTGCATTTTACTCCTTACCTCTGTGCTTCTCTCCTCTTACCTTTGCGAGTTTTGAGTCGTCTCTCTTACCTACCTCTTTGAGTTTTAGGATCCTACGTGGGTGGACGATTTCTTGCCTTTACCCTAATAGGTCGTTCTTCGGAAGTTCATCATCGTCAACATATGGAAGAGTCCTTTGTTGGTGGTGTCGAGAAAGACGCTCTTGTTGGTGTCGACGCGATCAACACAATGCAAGAAGATTCATTAGTTCAACCAACTCTTCCCCCTGAACGAGCGTGGATCTCGGGGCGAGATCCCTTGTTGGTGGTGTCGATTGTAACGGCCCAGAAAAATCCCCTTTTTAGATTTGTTTGTTATTTTATTTTGTGCGTCATCGTGGCATCATGCATCATCATGCACCTTTAACCTTTGCATGTTTTTGTCAAACTTAAAAAAATATTTGAAATAAAATCTAATTTTATGTTGCTCGTATGGTTTATGTGAAACTCTCCCTTTCCTTTTTCTTATTTCGAATTAAAACTAAAACCCTACTATTTGCTAAATGTTTTAAAAACTATTTTGAAACCTTCTTGCAATCTTCCGAAGCATCTCTCTTGTTTTTACAAAAAATATGCTGCAAGAAAAAGAAAGAAAAGGAATCAGATAACAAGAAGAGAAGAACCCCAACCAAACCTTGGCAGCCCACGTAGCCCACCATCCACTACCTTCCCTCTACCTCTGTACGGCAGCAATCCCACCGAAGCCACGTCGACAACCTGGGCGATGGGACGGCTCCCAGGACGCCTCCCGGAGTTATAAAGCCATCGTGTCGCCCTAGCCCTGCAACCCCAGGCACTTCCCCTCTTGCTTCCTGCATCCGCCGCCGTTTCCCGTCTCTGCATCCTCATCTCCATCCAGGGCGCCCAACCTCCGCTTCCCAGCGCACCGTCCTCCTCGTTATGCCCGGGACGCAGCCGCGGCTCTGCTTCCGCCTCGCGCGCGCGACTGCGCCTCCACCCGACGACCACGCTCTCCAAGCTGAGCGCCGCCTCTGCTTCGTACACGACGCACGGCTACGTACTGCTCCTCTTCGTCCTCGTCCGTCTCGGGCATCCGCACGCTCGCCCATCCCGTTCTGAACCTCGCCACTGCCACCCATCCTCGACAGCTTTCTCCGGCCCGTGTTCCACGTCGCCGTCCTACTTCGCCTCGACCCCGCGCCAAGCCGACGCATCGTGAAGCTCCGCATCGTCGTCTGCATCATCTCTATTCAAGGAATCGAGCCAGGGACAACTACATCGACCAGCGAGTCCTCTTCTTCCTCCCTGGACGCCGGCGAACTCCAGCCACCTCGGTTCTCCTCCGGCTTCCCGAGCACGCACGCGTTCTTGAAGTGAGCTCCTCTTCCTTTTCTGCTGTTCCCCCTTCCGTTTCGTCACCCTTTGTGGATCCAGTAGCTGACCATCCGTTCTCTGTATGTATGCTGCCATGGACGAGCTCCTGGAGTACTGGATGCGCTCCTCTTGTTCTGTATAGAGACTCGGCTTTCTGTTTCGAATACCCAAACAGCAGCCCGGTGGTTCGTTCCTCTCCTGTACTGCAAATCGACTCTGAGATCAATCTCCATACGCAGCATAAAATCCACTCCTTTTAACTGTGTTTTGTTCAGATCTCGCGTTCAGTTTCGTCAGGAACAAACTTCTTTTTCTTATCGTTATAAGACGTGACATCCTGACCTGTTCAAATCCAATCAGTAGCTTGACTGGTTCGCTCCTTGTCTGCGGTCTACAGATTCAGAGTTCAAGTCCTCCTTCAGGCGTGAAGCCAACAACTTTTTGTTATTTTGACCATTGACCCGCTGACAGATGGATCCCACCAGTCAGCCTTGTACTGGCCACCTCAGTGCTTCGTCCCAGTCACCCTGGCCCCACCGGTCAGCGACCCGGGCTAGTATACATGACGGTGAGAAAAGTTCCAGCCCGTCCTCTGTTTTTAAGAAAATGATTGAACTTTGCTAAATTCATATCTTCCAAACCGTAATTCAAAATAAAAAGTATTTTATATGAATTTTTATCAGAAAAATGTGAAGAATCTGAATATGCCATTCATATTTATGTTTGCATCTCACATCATATCGTGACATGATAGTTTGCATTACACCTAATAAGTAACATATGAAGTTTATGGGAAATGCTTATATGGTTACCCCACTTCATTTAATTTTGATTAGCTCATCTATGCCTTGTCTTTGCCATGCTAATAAACAATTAAATTGTCGAGTAGTAAAATAACTTGAACCATATATATGTGTTGGTCGGAATTCCGATTCCGCTTAATTTGAATAAGTTGCATTGCATCATAATTGCCATGTCATGCATGCTTGCATATGATCATGCCGATTCTTTTGCCGTAGTAGTAAGTGTGCATCCGTTGTTTGTAGTAGAAATTTGCTTCTTCTCGGATAGGACGTTTCGTGAGGATGTGAGCAACGACAAGTTCTTCGGGTGTTCCTCGACAATCTTGCCAGGCAAGCTTTCCCACCCCTTACCTACCTATAGGGATACTTATTACCTATTTGTGTTTATGCTTTCTCTTATGCTTTATGCTAGCCTTGTGTTCCGATGCTTGTTCGAGTCACGTAACCTATCCACATGTTTTCCCAAAGCAAAACTATATACTCGCCACCTCCTGCCTATTACCTTTTGCTTGTTGTTTGAGTTGGCCTTGCGAGTCGTAGGCATGCTTAGATTGTTTCGAGTTGTTTTATCTTATCGGGTTCTTGGGAAGTTTATCACATGCTCTACTTGATATATGAGATGGATATGAATTGGAGATAAGTTGGATACTAGATGTTGGAAATAAACATGATTTAATTATGTTACAACTACACTTGTTAAGCAGAGGCATCGGTGAGTCATTTTCCCTGTTTTCCGACGGCTCACTTGTGTCCCCTAGGACCCCGAGTTCGCATGAACTGTTCTAAGCTGAGCGCACTAACCACTCGTGGAGATGCAGTGGGATCTCCCTTGACTTACTACTTTTTCTCGAGTTAGTTTACCGGGGGCCACAACACCGTATTTACATTTGGATCTGGAGTTGGTTTGAGTTACCTCTGAGGGCGCTCTAGGTTTTGAGCCCCCCTACGATGGGTGCGGTTGTGTCGCCTATGATGGTTGACGGGTTTATTTGCCTTGCGTGCCGATGTGAAGCTGGAAGACCCTCTATGATGAGCCCTCGACCTGACTTCACCGCCGTCGCAAACTTCTGGGTCCGTCTTCGGAGCTCGGCCGACTTCGTCGCGGGTAGCTTAGTAGGGTGGCCCCCCCTAAACTCTCTCGTAGAACTAGCAACGGTCTTGTCGTGATATCCTTCCCTTGCTATGTTGCATTGATCGTGCGTGTATGGGTACATTGTTGCACCCCTGCAGGGTAAATCTTTTCGAAAAGCCGTGTCCGCGGTTATGGATGACTTGGAGCCGTTCTACTCGATCATAGAACAACTTGCACCTAATTGATGATATAAAGTGGCGTAGTAAATAGTTCTACTACAATATTAAATTGTTATAAAATTGTCAACCGTGTGAGTGCCTTTGATATTGCTTCTTCGTGTGGTCGCGATGAGGTGATTCATCGGCTGGGTTATGTTTGCTTAGTATTCTAGTTGGTTCCTCTATGCGCTCTCTTATCTTATTCTGATTAGACGGAAGTTGTAGAGTGTCTCTATAGGTTATTTAGTGCTTGCTCGCTGCCGCTTAACCCCACCATACAGCTGACGTTCTTTTGAGTCTCTCGAGCTTGTCTGCGTACCTCACGTACAAAGGCGACTTGTTGACTACGCTTTATACGTCTTGAAGTCTTGCTAAGTACTTTTGTACTTATTGCTGCTCGTCTCGGATTTTTGCCGGAGCAGGTTTGAAGACAGGTACTTGGAAGCGACGACGTTAGCATGGTTACCCTTCCGACTTGGCCTGGGCAGGGTTGTGGACGCCATCGTTTATCTTCAGGCCTCTTAGGCCCATTTGTATTCTTGTCCGTACTCGGATATTATTTGCTTTATGTATGATTTGGATCTTTGTATGTATCTATTTGGATCTTGACTCGTGGAGTCTTTGTGGTTATATATTCTTTGTGGGTTCCATCGTGAACTTGTGTATTGTTACTTACTTGATTCCACCCGCATAATGTGTATGTTGTTTGTACACATTTTGCTTGGTGGTGCGTTTCCAAAGCGACATCGTGCGAATTGTGGCGTGATTGCTATAATTCGCAAGGTGCCGATTTTGGGGCGTCACACGCCAGTGGGTGGAGTCCGGAGCCGGCGGCAAGTACTGGTGCTCTCCCCAGTCAGCGAAGAAATCCGCAATGACCTGCGACTTGATAGTCGTTCTGGGCTTGTACTGAATGGTATGAGCTGCGAGCTCGATCGCCCATTTGGCCACTCTTCCCGACGCATCCTTGCACCCGATGATCTCCGAGAGCGGTGTGGTGCTCACCACCGTGATCGGGTGCTCCTCGAAGTAATGCTTCAGCTTCTTGGCCGCCATGTACACGCCATACGCGACCTTCTGGTAGTGCGGGTAGTTCTGCTTGGAGAGAGTGAGCACCTCACTCAAGTAGTACACCGGGCGCTGAACCGGCAGCTCTTTGCCCTCCTCGATGCGCTCCACCACGATCACTACGCTGATGACGCGTGGGGTTGCTGCGATGTAGAGCAGCATTGGCTCCCGAGGAGCCGGCGCTGCCAGGATTGGCGCGGTGGACAAGGCTCGCTTGAGGTCGTTGAAGGCGTCGTCGGCTCGCTGGGACCAAGCGAAGTGGTCCGTCTTCTTCATCAGCTGGTACAGCGGCATGGCCTTCTCCCCGAGCCGGCTGACGAACCGGCTAAGCGAGGCCAAACATCCAGCGAACTTCTGCACATCTCTGAGCTGGGTGGGCTTCTCTAGGGCCTCGATGGCTTTTATCTTCGAGGGGTTAGCCTCGATCCCTCGCTGGGAGACGATGTAACCTAGGAGCTGCCCAGCCGGGACACCAAAGGTGCACTTCTCAGGGTTGAGTTTCATGCGATAGCGTCGCAAGTTGGTGAAAGTCTCCTTGAGATCGTCCAGGAGCGTGCTGCTCTGCTTGGTCTTCACCACCACGTCGTCCACATAAGCGTGCACGTTCCTCCCAATCTGCTCCTGCAGACATCGCTGCATAGTTCGCTGGTAAGTGGCTCCAGCATTCTTCAGGCCGAACGGCATGGTGACGTAGCAGTAGGCTCCGTACGGGGTGATGAAGGAGGTCTTGATCTTATCCGGCTGGAAGAGCGGGATATGATGGTAGCCTGAATAGGCGTCCAGGAATGACAACAGGTCGTAGCCGGCTGTGGAGTCGATCACCTGGTCAATTCGTGGCAGCGCAAAAGGATCCTTGGGGCAGGCCTTGTTGAGGCTGGTGTAGTCGATACACATTCGCCAAGTGTTATTCTTCTTCAGAACCAAAACTGGGTTCGCGAGCCAGTCAGGGTAAAACACTTCCATGATGAAGCCGGCTGCAAGGAGCCGGGCAATTTCCTCGCCAATAGCTTTCTTCTTTTCTTCTGCAAACCACCGCAACGGCTGGTTGACCGGCTTGGCGTCTGGCCGGACGTTAAGTGCGTGCTCAGCTAGCTCCCTCGGCACGCCAGGCATGTCCTTTGGAGACCATGCGAAGATGTCCCGATTCTCACGGAGGAAGCTGGTGAGCTCGCTTTCCTTTTTGGCAGACAAGTCGGTGCCGATGATGACGTACTTGGAGGGGTCGCTCTCGTCCAGCAGGATCTTCTTGGTGTCGTCAGCCGGCTTGAATTGCTCCACAGGCGACTGGCGAACCGGTACGTCTTTCTGGGTCAGCTCCACACGATGCAGAAGCTGCCTCTTCTCCTCGGCGACAACCAGCGCCTCTGCCAGCTGCGAGCTCTCCTTTGCGCAGGACAGGGACTTCTTGAAGTTTCCCGAAACTGTGATCACACCTCTGGGCCCTGGGAGCTTCATCTTCAGATAAGCGTAGTGCGGAACCGCCATGAACTTGGCCAGGGCTGGGCGACCTAGTAGCGTGTGGTAGGGACTGCTGATGTCCACCACCTCGAACCAGATGGGCTCGCGGCGGCTATTCCCCTTCTTCCCAAAGAGAACCTCCAGCCGCACCTTGCCCAAAGGGGTGCAGGAATGCCCAGGCACGATGCCATGGAAGGTGAGCCGGCTAGGTTTCAGCTGAGCAAGCGGGATGCCCAACTTCTCCAGAGAGCTTCGGTAAAGAAGGTTGATACTACTACCGCCATCGATGAGCACGCGGGAGAAGCGGCACATGTGCGTATCGGAACACACGACAGGATCCACGACCAGAGCGTACTCTCCAGGGCTGGGCATCAACCTCGGGTGGTCCTCGCGCCCCCAGGTAATGGCCGCCTCGGACCAGTGCATGAACTGGGGCTCTGCAGGCATTACGGCGTTCACCTCTGCTTCATGCCAAAGGTCGCTCCTTTTGTCCTTGCCGGGGGTAGTGAAGATGTGATACTGCTCCACATCTGTCGGGAAGTCATCATCTTGATCCGGCTCGCCTCCAGCCGGGTCGCGCTGTTGGTCCTCCTAACCTCCGGCCGGTTGAGCCTGCGACGTATCAGGGATCTGCCGAGCACGCTGCTCCAGCTCTCTCATGAAATGGCACTGACGCGTGGAGTGGGTCGCTTCCCTGCCCGGGGAGGTGTGGAATTTGCACGGCCGATCAAGTGCAGCATCGAGGGTGTACTTGCCCTTTTTGCGCCCCTAACCGCTGCTTGCAGCCCCCGGGCCTCCTTGGTCGGAAGCCGCTCGCTTTGAGCTAGCAGGTCCCCTAGAGGACGTCTTGACGTGGTCGAGCCACAGGTGGATGTGCAGTGCCGGTGGGCGAGCCTGGGACTCCGACCCTGGCGCTGACTCCGCGATCAAGCATGGTCTGCTTGCTCCGCCGCCCTGCTGGGGGCGGCGGCCTTGGGCGTTGCCACTCGGAGCACGGCCGCCCTGTCCACGCCCTCCGCGGCCTCGGCTTGCTGACGGCGACCGCTGGATCTGGCCGGGGACGATGGTGGCGAAGCTGAGGTACGAGTTACGAGCGGGCTCGGTCGGCGCGTCTCCATGCGCGTCGTAGAACTCGCCGAGCGTGGTGCTCGCGCGGCCCCGTTTGCCTCGTCCTCAGCCACCTTGCCAAGGAGAACGAGGCGCGTCCGCTCCAGGGCCTCGGCGACCCAGGCAGGATCGATGACGCGGTCGAGGGGAGCGCGCAGGTCCACCACGGAGACGTCTGGGGCGTCCCGCTCTGGGAGTGGAGCGTCTTGCTCCTGAGGAGGTGGGCGCTCGAGCGACGGGCGCTCGGGGCGCGGTAGGTCGCCGCCCTCATCCTCTCCCAGGGTCATCACCTCGACCACGGCGCCAAGGTTGCTGCTTTCACCACAGCTCGAGCCTCCGTCACAGAGGGAGTCGAAGACGTCGGTGATCTCCTCCGGGAAGGGCTTGGCGACGTAGAAGCGGTGGCTGCCGACGTCGAGGAAGGAGCCAATGTTGCCGAAGCCGTTCTTGAAGTGGGCCAAGTTGTCGTCGACGCAGTCGAAGGTGCCGAACCTCCAGACGAGGCCGGAGGCGACCTTCTCGCCGGAGGGTCCCGGCCGGAACTTGACTCCGCTCGCCACCGCGCTTTGCCCCACGGTGGGCGCCAACTGTCGTGGGAATTTAGAGACAGTAGCCATGGGGTGGCTTATCGGAGGGGCTCGACGTTGGTGACGATGGGTCCGGCTCGGGATTGTGCCAACAGAGACACCATGGTTTACCCAGGTTCAGGGCCCTCCCGGTTGGAGGTAAACCCCTACTTCTTGCCTGCTTCGTATTGATCGGGTAGTAGCGATTACAGTGCTCCTCGAGCTGTTCGGCTAGAGGAGGAAGAAGAAGATCGGATCCCCCTTACGCTAAGGGTCCAGGCCCCCTTATATAGACGGGGGCCTGGTTACAGGTTTAGGTGGCGATTCGACTGGCTGCCGGCTCCCCGGCGGCGGTGTCCTTGGCGTGATCCTCTGACCCTGCTCTGGCAAAGACACTTTATAAAGTGTCTTTTCCCTGGACTGGCATCTGGAGGGCATATCCCCTCTCCTTTGCCTCGGATCCCGTCGTGGGGGAAGGGTCTTCGATCTCTCATTGGTTGGACGTGGTCGTGGCGCTCGTCACTCCTGTCCTGCGCCCCTGACGATCTTGTCGGGGCCGTTCCGCTTTCGGCGAGACAGCCGTTGGAAAGTTTTGTCCCCATCGCCCGGCTCCAGTCCTCCTTGATGGAGTCGTCAGCCGGCTGCGGGCGCAGCCGGCCCTTCGGTCGGAGCCGGTCTTCTCGTGCTGAAGTCGCGGGAACTCCTGGGACGCCAGCCGGCATACTGCCTGGCCCGTGATGCGCCCCCTAAGTCATCCCCACGACAGCGACGAAACACTATGGGCATACATCCAAAGATGGAGCCTCATCAAAAACTCAGCAGTCGAAGTTTCAGACGAAAGAGCAATAGACGCGTTCATCATCGGATTAAGGCGAAGAGACCTAGTCGAAGAGATGGGTAGAATCAAGCTGAAAACAGTATCAGACCTCATGGACATAGCAAATAGGTTTGCAGATGGAGAAGATGCGTGCAACAACAAGCGGACGCGATCTCCAGAGGACGATAGAAGAAACAGATATGGAAGTCAAAGGAGACGATCCCGAAACTACGACACCTACGGCTCGCATAGCCAAGTCGCCGCAGGATATAAAGACAACAGCTATCAAGGAAATGATCGCAGAAGCTCGGGATATAGAAGCTACGGAAAGGAGGACTATAAGAAGTTCCCTATAAGGGAATCCAGAGAGTACAACCCATCACCAGAAGATATGCTCAACGGGCCTTGTCATATACACTCAGCGTTCGTCGACGGGAAACGAGTATCAAGGCACGCAATGAAAGACTGCACAACATTCTTAAAACTGCAAGAAGCAGTAATAAACAAGCAAACCGAAGCAAGGCGACAAGGATTCGAAGGAAGCAACAATCCTCCGACAAAGCAGCAAGGAAACAATGGAGCGCCTCAAGGACAAGACCAGCAAAACCAGGGACAGGACGACGACGAAGGGTATGTACCATCAAAAGGACACATCATATCAATGATACAACCTGTACCCAAGTCGAACAAAGAAGAGAAGAGCATAACTCGATAAGTCAACTTAGCAGTCATATCACCTCCAGCTGCAACGGAGTACCTGCACTGGTCAGAGCAACCAATAGAGTTCAATAGAGAAGATCACCCTATAACAGTACCTCGGCCGGGAAACGCGCCTTTGGTACTCAAAGCTCAAATTGGCGCGTATGATGTCGACAGAATATTCATGGATGCAGGGAGTGGAATTAACTTGATATACGCGCAAACACTCCGAGCAATGCATATATCACTAGAGTTCCTGAAGCCAACAGATTGTTCCTTCCATGGAATCGTACCAGGAAGTGCCAATTACCCGCTGGGTCGAATAGCACTCAATGTTTGCTTCGGCAACCGACAAAACTATAGAAGAGAAAAGCTAGACTTTGAAGTCATGGACTGGCCATCGCAATATCACGCGATCCTCGGACGACCCGCGTTTTTGCGATTCATGGCAGTGCCTCACTACACATATTTGGTACTTAAAATGCCAGGACCAAGAGGAATAATTACAGTGAAAGGAAGTTTTGAAGTTTCAGATCTCTGCGATAGGGAATTCCACAAGATGGCGCAAAACTTTGGCGTAATAGCCAACAATGCAGAAAAGGAAAAAAACGCGACTACAGAAGGCGTCAAGCAACTCGAAGGATGCGTCGCGGAGCCCGAAACGAAGAAACCACGAGTAGGAGCATCAGGAGAAGACACAAGCGCAGAGGAAAAAGGGAAAGCCATGACGACATAAGCATCATAAGACAATAGAGTAGAACAATAAAGGCTGTAAAAGCCATGAGTTATACCAGGGGCAATGCCCTCTAGATCCAGAACACAGGTCACAGGCCGGATCTCTTGGGTCACCCCATGTATCTTACATTACAAGTATAAATAAAGACAAAGCGTTCCTCATATTCGAGTTTACGAGTCTTTCAAAGAGAAGATGCGGCAAACGCACGAACCATACAAATACGCCTTGAGAATAAATTTCAGACATATAGTCGTGAAATAAATAAACTCTCGCGTTCCACATACACCTTACAACATCGGGTTGTCAGAATCATCTACGCCTAAGGGATCCAGATAATGATACTCGCGGAAAAACGCAGCATCCGCCTCTAGAAGCCTAGCTACGAGTCTTCGAGCAGGTTGCAGCGTGTTCTCCATATGAACCCGAAGGCTAGCTCCACCTGGAGCTAAACTCAGGGACATCGTGCTATAATTCAATCTGGGGTGCCACTTGCGTATCCACCCGAGAGCAAAATTGGCACCAGCCACTAAATTCAGTTCTATCAACCTATGAATACGATGGCTGGATCTGAAAGTATCAAAAAGAAGTGGGAAAGTTATAGGCAAAGGATTACGGGGAAGCATAATGGAGTGCATAGTTGTGAGAGCCCACCGGCAACCATCAACTGATTCGCCAATATGCTGGGCACGGTCTTGAAGCAATACAATGGCGCTTCGGCGTCGAGGATCAGACCACAAAGTCTCACAGCCAGTCGACATTTTCTCCAAAGCCGAATTTCGCTCAGCAACTCGACGTTCTTCAGCAGCAAAATCTAAACAAGTACCTACAAATGGCAAAAGATGTCACAAAAACAGCAGTGCACAAGCAAGGAAAGGAAGAGCTGAAAGAAAACTCACATCGCAACATCTCACAGGCAGACTCGACAATGCCAAGGATGAAAGATTCGCATTCTTCATTATGAATAACCTTCGCCATCAGACTGGAGACCTTTTCATCAAGGGAAGAGATTTTCTTCATATAGCTACCGGCTTGGCTAGCCTTTTTAATAGCCATCTGTGCCTGACATTTGGCCAAAGTTAGGCGAGCCTCAAGGTCAGATATCCTGGAAAAGTACTCTTCGCATTGACAGCATCGACTAGGAGTCGACGAAATCTGAGGATCGAATCCACGGGCAGAGGAAGGAGCAGTAGCGTGAGCCAAAGGATCATTGATGCGCGTCGACTGCAAGCCAAAAGGAAAAGAAAGGAGAAACAATTTCAGAGAGGCAGCATAAAACTTCATACGAAGAGGATATATTTACATAAGAGCACAACCTTATGGCTAAGATTCTCGGGTTGCACTTAATTGAAGTCTTTACATTCAAAAGGAGAAAACTAAAAAAGCTACAAAGAAGCTGAATCTACGCCACCTCAGCATTGTGCTCCGTGGAAGAAGGGGGCGCGACCAGTTCCTCGCTAGAAGTCGACGGTGGCACTGGATCTTTCACCGCTGGAGGTGGCGCAGCAGGCACAACAGAGGCTGCCGAAGGAGAAATCGTTGTCAACAATGCAGGTGCCAACTTCTTCGCCCTCTCGAAAAACACCTTCATCTCGTCACGGGTGTGACCATGGGGGGAGCTAACCCTCTCCCAGTCGAAGTCTGTACCGTGCGCAAGAGAAAGTGCAATAGCACCCTCGGCGCCGCGCTTAATGGACAGCCCTTTCAGCTGGAGAGTGGGGTCTTCAGTGGTATCGAAGGACTTGGCAAGCTCAGTCAGGTTGTCCTTCGGGATTGCCGCCCTTTTCTTCGGCCACAACCCGGCAAATAGCCGTGATAGAATGTGGCTAACCAACTCAAAAGTCTCCTGGATAGATATCCAGTTTTCTTCGAGTAGGTTAACTGCATCCATAAGAGGATCATCGTCCGTTTGCAAGGACGATGGAGATACCCCGGTGAATTCTGAGAAATAGAGAAGAAAAGAAGAGACAAGTGTCAACAAATACACCAGTGCAACAGAAGATGAAAACAGAAGACAAGGCGAAGCACTTACTTTCAGCAGCAGTAGACATGGTGTGAAGACGCTCTGCCACGACTTGCTCTCGTTGAGCATGCTCCTTGTTGGCTTCAGCTAAAGCTTTTTCAGCTTTCTTCGCCTTGCCAAGCGCAGCCTTCTGCGACTTCTTAGCATCCGCTTTAGCAGCGGCCGCCACATCATAAGCTTTTCGCGAAGCATTGAGCTCCGCTTCCAGCGACGCGATTCGAGCATTGGCTGTTGCTAAGGCAGCTACAAAAGAAGACGAAAGGGAGTCAGATAAGTGGGAAAAGAAAAAACACGGAAGAAAAGTAATGACTGGACATCAAGATTGTACCTTCGGAAGCTTTCGCAACCTTTAGGTACCCTGCACACTCCGTGCCCAAGGCAATAAATCTCTTCACTAAAGCCTGAGAAAAGAAGTGTGTAAGAGTAGAAGTGCATGAAAGGAAAGAAAGTAAAGAAGAATTGCTCACGTCATCAGAGGAAACCGTAGGTGCATGGGCTTCCAGAGAAACTTCGACTTCTTTGGCCCTCTTTGAGCGTTTAGAGTATCGGGCTTGAGGAACCTTCTTCACACCGGACCTGGTAGCCCTCGGTGCAACATCTGGTTCGACAGGCTCATCAACCGCCACAGGAGAAGGTGGTGGAGCAGCTGTCGCATATGTTGGTTGTTCTTCATCATCACTGCATGAAAAATATAAGTTAGGACAACAAGGCAAGAACAATGCAATTGAAGAACTCGACTACAATACTTACGATGCAAGCATGTCGAAGTACTCCATATCTTCTGCTAGAACGGTGGCTTTACTAGCCGCTGCAGAACTCGATGAAGCAATTTCGTCGACACGCTTCCTTTTCTTGTCGACACCAACATCTTCAGCTAGTACAGGAGGAGGCGATGTCGACGAGCTAGTTTCCTCTTCCGATTCTTCGACATCATCTCCATCCTGACTTTCGTCAGCCTCGGGGGCTTCAGATGCAGTAGAGGCAAGATCAGCTGGTAGAGGCCCTGCCTCTGGAAGAGGAGGACGAGAAACAAGGAATTGATGACCCTGCATATGAATAAATTAGCAGAGTGCAATGGCACAGAGTAAACACAAATCGAACCAAGCAAAGTTCGACAATAAGTAAACATGAAGATACATACCTCAGGCAGAGGGTGCACGGAGTCGAAAAAGTCAGCGGTTAAATCCGCAACTGCGTGTTCCTTGGTGAGTTTGGTAAGATTCCTGACTCGCTTGTCGACCTCTTCTTTCGATATCAGATCTTCAGATATGCGAGTAGGATCTTCCAAACCAGAGTAATTCCAAAGTCTGGTAAGGCGGTGTTGTAGGGGTTGAACTCGACGTTGAATGAAAAATGCCATGAGTTGCATACCCGACAGAGCACCTCCTTGACCTCCTTTCAAAGCCTTGATGCGGGAAAGAAGAGGAAGAATTTCTTGTGCTTCTGCATCTGAGGGGAGTGTATCCCATGATGTCAATTTCTTAACCTCCTGGGAAGCATCAAAAGGAGGCAGGCCAAATTCATCTTCAGGAGAGGATTTGCGGTCCTTGATATAGAACCACTTTGTCCTCCATCCTTGGACAGACGCGGCCATGGAAAATTCAAAGTATTGCGCCTCAGGGCGCACAGAAACGACGGCTCCGCCCAGTTCGGGTTTCCTAGCCAAAGAAACATTGGGGCGGAGTCGAAAGATTGATCTCCAAAGAAGAAAGTGGGGCTCAATGCCCAAGAATGACTCGCAGAGAGTCACGAAGCAAGCAATGTGAAGAAGGGAATTTGGTGTGAGCTGATGGAGCTGCACACCGTAGACAAATAGCAGCCCACGGAGAAACTCATGGGCAGGAAGGGACAAGCCGCGGAGAAGGAAAGCAAGGAACATTACCCGGTAACCGCTCGGGGGCTTCGGGATCCGTTCAGTACTGGGAAATTGGATGGAATCCTGGGCGGTGATGAGGCCGTCCGAAGTGGCCTTCTCCACCTCCTTCTTGGTGATGGTCGACCGCACCCAGTTGGTGGCAGAAGTTTTGGCCATGGTGCTCTTAGTGGCCAGATGTTTCACGCGCATCCAGCACAAAGCGCGCTTGGGGGCTCCGCAAGAGAGGAAGAGGCAGAGGAGATTAGCAATGGAGGCGGCGGATGGAACGAGCTGGTAAACAGTATGATTCCCCACTATGCCATTTATATATCTTCTGGGAGAAGGATCGTGGGCTGAGACGTGGCGCAAAGATCGGAAACGGCAGCCCACCAACGGTCAAAAATCGTGCAGCCCACTAAACGGTCAAAAAATTGTGCAAGTTACAGTGTTACCCATAAAACGGTTCACACTGATGAGGTGCTACGTCTTCATTGACGTCATAAAAGAAACGGGATGGCGCCGACAAATGCAGAATTGATAAAAAGGATCATATGTGAAGAATTTTTTGATTATAGCCTTGGGGGCTGTTACTTTTGAAGTTAAAGTATCTCGAGTTGAAGAACCTCGAAGTTGAAGTGTTTCGAGTTGAAGTATGAAGAGCTACATTATCTCTTGAGCCTATACTTGAAAAACTATTTTTTCGACTATAGCCTCGGGGGCTACTCCCATCGGGAGCGCTGAGCGCGCACCCGACGATATTTATTGGTAAAGCATTAGAGATTGGAGAAGTGTAGGAGTGTTACTCCCATCGGGAGCGAGTTTTATGGTTGTAGAAACCCGAATATTTTCGGTCAAAATTTGACTGCGACATAAGATTCTCGAGTTGTGTTATCGCAACACGACTCGAATGCCGTGACTTGTCACGAAGGTAAGACCCCGGGATCCATCCTGTGTGGCCTGGTATACGCACATGGATGTGCTCTGCTGGTATGTATCCGTGTCTACGACGCGAAGAAAATCCTGGTGGACGCACTGGGTACCCTGAGAACCACTGGGATTCATTCTTTATAAGTCCTAAATGCGGCAAAAGAATGAATTTGACCGGTATCCCGAATTCAAATCCAAGGGGATTGAATTTGAAGTAGGTGACAAGTATCTGTTCCGGCAGTTAACTGACCTCTTGATCCGTCAGAGTTGTCAGGCTTGCTCATCAAAACCCCTTGCGAAAGAATATCATGAAAATAAGTCGAAAAGACTAAGTCGAAGATTTGAAGATAAGAAGAAGTCGAAGAATTGATCAAGTCGAAGATTTGAAGAGTAGAGATTCAACCTGAATCTTCAATTCTGGTAGAATCTCAGGGGCTACTGACAAGGGTATAGTTAATAGAGCCCGTTAGTTGAGTACCCCTGAGGCCCGTTAAGCTAGGCCCAATTGTAATAATAGTCGAATACGAGTCTTTACCGTATGTCGATATTGTAATCTGTATCGGACCCTACCCGATCCTCGAGACCTGGCCACCTATATATAGGGGCCAGGAGGGGACGGTGTAGGGCAGATTGAAAGCAAGCCAGGTTGAACACCCAAGTTTACTTTCGACACACACCTATTTCGAATAACTCTACCTTCGAGTTCATCCGACGCCCTGTCTCCCCGATCCTAAGTCCTTCATCTAGGACATTTGTCGAGTTAACCCCTCGTCACATAGTTTCCGTGGAAGGAGTCGCGGTGGATCCAAGCAAGGTAGCATCCGTTACCGAATGGGAAGCCAGCTGGTTTGTTGCAACCGTTGCCTATACCAGCATGGAAATGGGATAACGTTGGTATGGATTTCATAACAAGATTACCAAGGACCAAGTCTAGATATGACTCCATTTGGGTTGTAGTTGACCGATTAACTAAAGTGATTCACTTCATTCCTGTGAAGACCACTTATACCAGTGCCAGACTAGCCAAGATATACATGAACCGGATAGTATGCTTACATGGAGTACCTAAGAGCACTGTGTCCGATAGAGGCACTCAATTCACATCTCATTTTTGGCGCCAACTCCATGAATCCTTGGGCACCAGACTAGAGTTCAGCATAGCATTTCATCCTCAGACTGATGGACAAACAGAAAGGGTGAATCAAATTCTAGAAGACATGTTGAGAGCTTGTGCTTTGGACTATGGGTCTAGCTGGGATGGTAACTTGCCATATGCAGAGATTTCTTACAATAATAGCCATCAAGCTAGCATTGAGATGGCACCATTTGATGCTCTATATGGAAGAAAGTGCACTACACCATTGCTTTGGAGTGGTGTTGGAGAACGAAGTCTTTCGGGCCAGACATAATCAAAGATACCGAGGAAAAGGTTCGTTTGATCAGGGATAGACTCAAGATAGATCAGTCCAGATAGAAGAGCTATGCTGACTCAAAGCGTAGAGAGGTGACCTACGAGGTAGGCGATAGAGCATATCTTAGGGTATCGCCACTTCGTGGAGTGAAAAGATTTGGAGTCAGAGGAAAGCTAGCACCTCGCTTTGTAGGGCCATTCAAAGTTTTGGCTCGCAAAGGGGAAGTTGCATATGAGCTAGAACTGCCAGAATCCTTGTCTGCAGTACACAATGTGTTTCATGTGAGTCAATTGAAGAAATGTCATCCAGAGATGGCAGATACCCCACTAAGAGACACAATACCATTGGAAGAGGTTCAGTTAGAAAGTGATCTCACGTATGAGGAGAAGCCCATCAAAATCTTGGAGACATCAGAAAGAGTTACTCGTACCAAGACGATCAAGTTTTGCAAGGTTCAGTGGAGTCACCATACTGAAGAAGAAGCAACTTGGGAAAGAGAAGATGAACTTCGAGAAGACCATCCTCACCTATTTGCTAGCCAACCCGAATCTCGAGGTCGAGATTCATCTTAAGGGGGTTAGATTTGTAACATCCCAAAATTTCAAAATTATGTTTTATGCATATCATTCATCATCATCATCATATCATTGCATTTGAATTCCTAAGTTAAAGAAAGAAATCAAATTTTCATTTCCAAATTTGCTTATTTAGCCCTATGGCAATTGGTGTAAAGACTTTTCAAAACCAAATTTATTTTGATAAAAATCATCCCCATGTGTCTATATGGATAGGGGATAATTTTACAAAAATTTAGAGATTTGTTTGAGTTAATTTAGAGCTCTAAATCAAAAGTTACAAAAGAAATCAGAAAAAAAGAAAAAGAGAAAGCAAAAAAAAAGAACCGGCCTAACTGGGAAGACTGGCCTAAGAAGCCCAGCCGGCCAGCCCATTCAGCTCCCACCTCTCTCTATATATTTTTTTCCTTTCTCTCATTTATTCATGGGCCGAAATTTTCAAGCCCATCTAGCAACCGACCGGTCGTCTTCTTCGTCGGGTTCACGTACGTGAGCTTAACGTACAGCAAACTTCCATTAACTTCTCCCTCTTCAATTTTCCCATTGATTGAGCAACCGTTTCGTTTCGATTTCAACATGAAACTTATTGGAAATTCAATAGAGTAACCGTTTAGGGAATTAACTCCCAATTTTATGGTCTTAATCGCCCAAACCAAACCGGCGCCCCAAACGTCACTCATTGGCATGCCTCTCCAATCTCCCTCCTCGGTGGACTATAAAAGGAACCAAGGAGAGCACCGTGCGCCTCTTGTTCTCCTCTTCCACTCCTCTTCAGAAAGTTTTCTGAAATAAGCTCTCTATAGCCCGTGCCATTGACGTCCTTTTTCAGATCTTACCGAGTTCATCGCAGTGGTACGTCTTCTCCGAAGCTTTTTAACTTAATTCCTTTTAACAGTGGACTATCCTAATCCTCGCCTACCTCCAGGACATCATTGTGCGTCTCCACGTCGTCGTTGGCCGCGCCGCCCGATGCCGTTGATGCTCCATCTGCTCGCTGCGACCACTAGGAGTCTTACCGGTGCTCGAAACGGTGTCCATCATCCTCGCCTCGTCCTTATCTACGCCGTCTACTACCCCATCATCATCGGAGACAAGCACTACATCGACGACTTGAGCCGTAGACATCGTGAACTGTTTTCCGACGATCTTCCGGCGAGTTACTCCGGTGAGTTTCCCCATTCCTTGCTCTGAACCGTTGGATCAATATCATAGGGTTGTTGTTAGATCACTTAACGAAGGGGTACCAGCCAGTAAGATTCCGTCACTTGTCATATCTGTCTCTATTCTCAGATTTTAGGACAGAAAAACGTAGAAACTTGCAAAAATCATATCTTTAGTTCGGTTTATCGAAAATTAGCAAATAATATACCCCTGGTTTCACAAAAACGAGTAGAATGCAATGAACCAATAAAATTACACTTTTGCATCATGTTTATTCACAGTTTTAGTAGAAACTCAAATAGAGTATTTTGGGCTATAGAATTAGTTCTACAAAATATTTTTGAGTGATTCTTTTTGCTATTGGTAGCAAATGGAACCCTCTGTACAGTAGTACTAGAAACGAAAATACTAGTTTCTATAAACTTATTTTTAGTATTTATTTAGTGTTAAGGCCTTCTCTAGTATTAGAAAATGTTTTGAATTATTTAAACAATACTAAAAATTGTTCATGGCATCATGCATGTAGTTTACAACCAAAAAACATGCTAAGTGTATTTGTATATTTAACCCACATATTGCATTCATGTCTTCTTCTTATGTGTATGCTTTGTTGCCTTGTGCTTATGGTTGTGAAACTCGCTTATAGATTGTGCTAAGTGCAACGAGTGCCTTTGTGACGAGTGCACCAACCCATCTCCTCACCAAGGCAAGTGTCACCATATTCCTTGTCCTACTAAAAGTTTTGTCACTTGTAGCTTTTCTAGTGGAAGATGCATGTGTAGGTGATTTTTTATGAGTTTGTGTCTTTAGTTTGCTAGATTTTATTGTAAGTCTTTTGTCTAGCTTTTGTCTAGCCTTTGCATCTCCTTGTAGAATTGCTGCTGCTATAGGACTTTGTCTTACACTTGTTGTGGGACGGGTTTATCACATGTTTTGGCTAAGTGTTGAAAATCAAGTTTTTGGAAAACTAAGAAAACAACTAAGTTAATGAACCACCTGGGTGGACGTGGCTTTGAATGGTTTATGTTGAGTGGTTCCCTGTGGTCATGTCGTCGAACCTCTGAACCACCAGGTGTATCTCACTTGTGGACGGCCATCCAGGAGCAAAGATATTAGAGACGTTCAAGTCATGAAGCTTCCAGTGCAACCACAAGACATATGGGCTCTGTCTTGACCAACTAAGCTGCAAGAACTCAAGCCAGACGGATAGAGGGTGGTGGATATTGATAGGATGGAACGCGTCTGGTTTGGTCTGAGGGAATGCTTCTGAAAGGTCTCGTCTTAATTTTCACTTGGCCATTTGAGGCAAAATGAGCATCATGGCAAAATGGGTTAACTAATTCTTGTGGGAAAAGTGCACAATCTCTGCAGAGTGTATAGAACTAAGTACTTAGCCGTGTCCCCGGTTACGGACAATTCTGAGTGACATGATATTGAAGCTGTTCGAGAATCTCCTCATCCCAATTTCTTAAGTTAAAACTTGATGGGAAAACTTGGGTAGAAAAGAGTTCCTCTTAGAACTAAAATTTTGCTAAGGAAAACATGAGTTTTACAAAAGATAGGATTGAAGCTTGCTTTTGCAAAGTCAAACTCCACCTGGCCAAATAGCATATAAGTGTAGGTGCCATTGAGTCCACCAAAGTATTCAAAGTATTGACCCTCTGTGGCTGCAACATATCATGTTGTAGGTTACTACTATGAAGATTGAAGATTGCTGCGCCTTGGTCACGAGTCTTCGTCCAACACATCTGCCTGTGGAGCTATGAAGAAAGAAGACTTGTAGTTTATTTACATAGTCATTTCTCTCAAGTTGTAATAAGTTGTGGCATTGTGCCACTTGAGTTGTAAAAGAACTATTTTATTTGTGGATCAAGCGTTGTAATAAAGACCTTTGTATTCTTGATATTTCATCTTGTACTGTGTGTGCTAGCAGTTGATCCGGGACTAGCACAAATAAAGCACAGGTACGCTACAGCAACCCTTTTCTATATATTTTTCTGAAAAAGGATTTTCTTTTTCCAGTTTTGAAACAGATTTGTTTTATTTTTGTAATAAAACTTGCACAATTGGAAACACTTGTCCTAGAGTTTTTAAAACTGAATAGCTGCAGAACAAAAGGAATAAAAAAAGAATGGAGGTTGAGAGTAATAACAACTCACAAGAGTTATTTAAAAATATTTTGAATTGAGATCTTTCTTTGAAACCATTTTGAAACAAGATTATTTAAAACATGCAATGATGGTCATGAATGCATGCTGGTTTTGAATTTTAAAAAATCTAGGGATGTTACAGACTAACCCCCTTAAGATGAAGCTCGCCCTCGAGCTTCGGAATGGCTAGCACATAGGTGAGGGTGATCTTCTCGAAGATTGTCTTCACGCTCCCAAGTGGCTTCTTCCTTTGTGTGATGATTCCATTGCACTTTGCAGAACTTGATGGTCTTGGTGCAGGTATTCCTTTCCGCTGTCTCCAATATCTTGATTGGCTTCCCCTCATATGTCAAATCACTTTCTAGTTGCATTTCCTTGAGAGGTACGGTATCATCCAGCGGTGTGTCTGACATCTCGGGGTGACACTTTTTTAGCTGACTGATGTGAAATACATTGTGTACTGCTGAAAGAATCACTGGTATATCCAACTCATAGGCCACTTCTCCTTTGCGAGATATAACCTTAAAGGGGCCTATGAATCGTGGTGCTAACTTCCCTTTGATTCCAAATCTCTTGACTCCTCGAAGTGGCGAAACTCTAAGATAAGCTCTGTCACCTATTTCATATGTGACCTCTCTACGCTTATTATCTGCGTAGCTTTTCTACCTAGACTAAGCTATCTTCAATCTGTCTTTGATCAACCTAACTTTCTCTTCCGCTTCTTCAATAATATTGGGTCCGAAGAAACTGCGCTCTCCTACACCACTCCATAACAATGGTGTGGTACACCTTTTCCCATACAAAGCCTCGAATGGTGCCATTTCAATGCTAGCTTGATAACTGTTGTTGTAGGAAAACTCTGCATACAGCAAGTTATCATCCCAACTGGATCCATAATCTAGAGCACATGCTCTCAACATATATTGCAAGACTTGGTTCACTCTCTCCGTTTGTCCATCTGTTTGCGGATGGAATGTTGTGCTAAATTCTAATCTTGTTCCTAGAGGTTCATGAAGTTGCTTCCAAAAATGAGAGGTAAATTTGGGTACCTCTATGGTACTCCATGCAGACACACAATTCTTTTCATGTAGATTTCTGCCAACTTAGCACTAGTGTAGGTTGTCTTCACGGGTATAAAGTGAGCTACTTTTGTTAAACGATCAACCACTACCCAAACAGAATCATAACTAGATTTTGTTCTAGGTAATCCAGTGATGAAATCCATACCTATTTGATCCCATTTCCATTCTAGCAACTTCAATGGTTTCACAAGTCCTGCAAGTTTCTGATGTTCTGCTTTCACTCTGCTGCACACATCACACTTGGCTATGTATTCGGCGATATCTCACTTAATATTGTTCCACCAGAATCTCTCTTTCAAGTGCATGTACATCTTGGTGTTTCCGGGATGAATGGAATACGGTGTTTCATGGGCTTCTTGAAAAATTATCTTTCTAAGGTCGGGATCATTGGCAACACAAACCCGTTTCTCGAACCATAGGGTTCCTTGCTCATCTTCACTAAAGCGATTAGCTTTTCCTTCCTTTAAAGTGTCTCTAATTTTCTCTATTTCTTTGTCGCCATTCTGAGCTTCTCGTATTCTGTCCATCAGTGTCGGTTGTACGACCAGTGATGCTAGAAAACATGTCAGTACCACTTCCAAACTAAGGTCTCTAAGTCCTCTGCAAAGATCTTCTGGCAGATCATCCGTCAACATACAATTCACATAAGCCTTGCAACTTAAGGCATCGGTGACCACATTTGCTTTACCAGGATGGTATTGCAAACTCAGATCATAATCCTTGATGAGTTCTAGCCATCTTCTTTGTCTCATATTCAGATCCTTCTGAGTGAATATGTACTTTAGACTCTTATGGTCGATGAAAACATCACATCGCTTTCCCATCAAATAATGTCTCCATGTTTTCAAAGCATGAACTACAGAAGCTAGCTCTAGATAATGAGTAGGGTAGTTGGTCTAATGTTTCTTGAGTTGCCTAGATGCATATGCGTCTACTCTGCCTCCTTGCATCAATACACTCTCCAATCCTTGACGGGATGCGTCACATTATAATTGGAACTCCTTCTCAAGATCTGGCATACACAAAACTGGGGCAGACACTAATCTCTTCTTTAGCTCCTGGAAAGTTTTTTCACTCTCATCGGTCCATTTGAATTTCTTCTCCTTCTTTAGCAACTCGATCATGGGTTTAGCAATCTTGGAGAAGTTCTCAATGAACCTCCGGTAGTATCCAGCCAATCCCAAGAAACTATGAATTTCTTCGACATTTTTGGGTGGTTCCCATTCTTTCACTGTTGTAACCTTGGAAGGGTCAACAGCAAATCCTTTCTTGGATACAATGTGACCAAGAAATGCTACTTCACTGAGCAAAAATTCACATTTACTAAATTTGGCGTAGAGCTTGTTCTCTCGAAGCTTCTCCTTTATTAGACGAAGGTGTCTTTCATGTTCTTCATTTTTCTTGGAATAGACTAGTATGTCGTCGATGAATACTACGACAAACTTATCCAGAAATTCCATGAACACCTTGTTCATCATATTCATAAAATACGACGGTGCATTGGTTAAACCAAACGGCATTACCGTGTACTCATATGAACCATACCTAGTGATAAAGGCTATCTTGGGTATATCATACTCTCTAATCTTGAGCTGAAAGTAGCCAGACTTGAGATCGATCTTGGAGAATATACTAGCTCCTTCCAACTGATCAAACAAGTCATTGATCCTTGGTAACAAGTACTTATTTTTGATGGTCACTTCGTTCAACGAATGGTAATCCATAACTAATCGCTGACTTAACTCCTTCTTCTCAACAAACAGAACATGTGCTCCCCACGGGGATGAACTCTCCCTAATGAATCTTTTTCTTAACTACTCTCCTATTTGCTTTTTAAGTTCCTTCAATTCATCTGTGGACATTGCGTAAGGTCTCTTTGCTATTGGTCCTGTGCCTGGTAGAAGTTCTACGAGGAACTCAATATCCCTATCTGGTGGAGTTCCTGGTAACTCATCCGGAAAAACATCTGGGTATTCTCTTACAACAGCCACATCTTCCAGGCTAACCCCCTTAAGATGGTTTAACCTAATATCATTAAAGTCCATGTTGGATTTGTATCTAATTCTTTTTCCCTCTGGGGTAGTGAGTGTGATTGCTCTATTGACACAATCTATGACTCCCGCATAGTTAGTCATCCAATCCATACCCAAGATAACATCTAGTCCCTGGGAATCCAATACTACTAGGTGAGTTGGAAACTTGTATTTGCCAATTTCTATGATCAAATGCCGGCATCCAGCACTGACTATCAATTCTCCACCCGGGGAACTAAATATAATAACTCTTCCTATGGTTTCGGTGGTAAAATCATGCTTGTTCACAAATGCACATGATATGAATGAATGAGAAGCTCCAGTATAAAATAAAACCAATGCTATAAATGAGTTGTGTGGAAACGTACCCATCACAACATCAGGTTCATTCATCACTTCCT
This sequence comes from Dactylis glomerata, assembly GCA_007115705.1. Lineage (NCBI taxonomy): Eukaryota > Viridiplantae > Streptophyta > Magnoliopsida > Poales > Poaceae > Dactylis > Dactylis glomerata. The sequence continues at coordinate 8,977,387 of QXEO01000531.1, forward strand.
CCACATTGAGGTGATTCACCTGTCCCTTCTGGAACGGATTGGGCTTGGCTGCATCCTCTGGCTCATTCTCTGGGCAGTTGGTGGAGTAGTGCCCATTCTTCATGCACTTGTAGCAGGTGATGTTGGAGAGATCCTTCTTGGCATCTGAGTTGAAACGGTGTTGTCCATTTCCTCCATTGTGGTGTCCATTTTTCCCACTGTGGTGACCATTGGAGTTGTTTCCTCTGAATCCTCCATTGTGTCTGTGGCCATTGAAGTTGCCACCATTGCCTCTGTTGAAGTGGCCTCCATGCCTGTGTGAACTCCCACTTCCACTGCCATCAGAAAAGTGGTGCTTCTTGTGAAAGGGTTCAGTGTTATTCTTGCCATTGTGGAGCTTCCTCTTGTGGTTCTCCTCCTTCCTGATATTATTGTCCAGAGTAATAGCTTGATCAAGTAGAGCCTGGTAGCTTGGAGAATAAGCTACTGACAGTGGTATCTTCAGTTCTCCCTTGAGTCCAGTGAGGAACTTATCCTTCCTCTTAGCATCTATATCCACATCCTCTGGCGCATACCTTGCCAAAGAGCAGAAGTCGTCCATGTACTCCTTCAATGTTCTTCCGCCCTGCCTTAGAGTGCAGAATTCATCTTTCTTCAGATTCATAATGCCCGAGGAGATGTGAGCATTACGAAAGCCTTCACGGAAGGTGTCCCAATCCAGACCTTCCACAGGGTGTGTGACTTGATAGGTTTTGCACCACATGGCGGTGGGTCCCTCCAGCAGATGAGCAATGAACCTAACCTTTTCAGCTTCGGTACACTCGCAAGTCACCAGATCCTTGTTAACTGAATGCAGCCAGTCATTGGCCAGTATTGGGTCTATGGCTGATGAGAACTTATTGGGTCAGAGCCTCAGAAAACATGCCAATCTGTCAACCTGGGGTGGCGGTGGTGGAGGTGGCGGATTGTTGTTATTGTTATTGTTGTTGGCACTAACTTGGACGAATTGGGTCATCATCTGCATGAGATGCACCAGAGCTGTGGCTATCTGTTGGACAACATTGTTGTTGTTGTTGTTGTTGTTGTTGTTGTTGTTGTTGTTGTTGTTGTTGTTGTTGTTGTTGTTGTTGTTGTTGTTGTTGTTGTTGTTGTTGTTGTTGTTGTTGTTGTTGTTGTTGTTGTTGTTGTTGTTGTTGTTGTTGTTGTTGTTGTTGTTGTTGTTGTTGTTGTTGTTGTTGTTGTCGTTGTTGTTTTCACGGCGAGGCGGCATCTGAGGTGGTTTTAGCATGGGTGAGTAATTAGACAGATTAGAACTAAGGAAGAAAACTTTCCTACCCATGCACAAATTTCACACCAAACAACAAACAATCATAAAACAACTTTGAACTTTTTTATTAATAACTTTTAATAAGGTACGCTAAGGGTTCGACAAAATGACTAAGGTAGATAGTACTACCATACCAACAAGGGTAAATCAATACAAACGAGTATTTAAACTATTACAATAAGGAATGGTAGCCTTCTAACGCCTCTTGATCCTATCAAGACATACAAGTTGAAGTGTCTTGCGATGCTTTGCCTCCAACCTTGCTGCTCTAGCTTCCTTTGCCTTCTTAACTGCTCTTGGTTCCCACTCATCAACTATGATTTCTTCACCATCTGTGTTGTACAAGGTCACTTCTTCGGGGTCTTCATCTGCTAAAGCCTTGGCTTCATATTCGGCTATCTTCTTCTTCAAAGCTTCATTCTCCTCCATTAGCTCTGTCCTCTTATCTGCCATCACTAGTAGACATGACTCGGCTGTTATGATCCTCTGACTAGTGATATCCATCGCTTCCCTGAACTTGTCCATTAGCATGATCTGTTTCTTCAGCATGTCCACCGTGTTAATGGCACTGTACTCCCTCTTGGTCATATAAGTCCGGAAGAGGGAATAGGTCTCCAAGTTTCTCCTATCCATGGCGCAACCTTCCTCATCACGCTCTCCAAACTGGTAATATGGTGTAGTCCAGGAGAAACAATGGTGATACTTGTAGCAGATGCGTGCTATAGCTCCTTGCATGGCTATCGCCACTGAACCGTTCCAATCAATATATGCACTGGTGTAATCCATAGTTGGGTCTTCTTCACGGCCTCGGATGATTGTTTGTATCTCCCTCTTCTCCAAGCTGTACTCCTTGTACACCCTTCTGCCTCGAAACTCTGATGGTTGAATCCCAACAAAGTCGGACAACTCTAACAGATCTTGCTAAAACTGTAGTTCCCAAGTCCAGCAACAACTCTGTGATCATATGGGTTCATCTAAAATTTGGAAAAGAAAGGACAAGGTTAGAATAAGGCAAGAAGTTACAAGTATAGAATGAAACGTACAAGATAAGTTCAAAATATGAGAATGGACAAAACAAAGTTTATTAAGTGGCTTTTTAAATAGACCATTTAATTCCTATGGTTATCCATCCCTAGGTTCTCGATCCTACGGGCAACACTAGTGCTATGATAACATTTTGTAGCGTCCTACCTTTTTACTAAAGGTAGGACTTCTGTGTAAGTGCTATTCCCTGGATCACTAATAGCACCACAGAACAAAACATAGCATTCATTGCAGATAGTGTACTTATTACATCGCAGATCTAGACTCACGAGTCTTTAAAACCTTATGAAAATGTTTTAGTCACTTGGACTATCAAATACCAGAGTTCAACACAAATAACACAACGGAAATAAAAGCAATGAGCCATCATATTCAGCAAGTGCCACAGGCAGTCTTGTTGGAATGCGGGCTCGAGAATTCCTCCACTTACTCCTCATCTGATAAACCTACACGTTTGAATATGTAGCCCCAAAGGGGTCAGTACAACAACGTACTGACAAATGACATATATATGGTGGCTGTTGTGAAAAGACTATACTACATGATATCTGGCTGGTGGATCTCATAGGCTAGTTTGCATAAAGCCAATTTTTATCCTACAATTCTTTGCAAAACTTTCTTTCAAAATTTTAATCATTAAGGGTCGAAATAACCCCCAAATACTACATAGTTGCAAGTTATGTAGCACTGTGCGCAACTCGACAAAGTTGGAACAACAGAAACCACCACCCCTCGAAGTGCATGGCCCTGAGCTCCTGCCTACGGGTTTCTAGTCAAATTTTAAGCATTCAGAAACTATGATGATATTCTTCTGTACATTCCATGACTAGAGACTCAAATTGTCCATAATCGAGGACACGGCTAAACACTTAGATTTGACACCCTGCAGGGGTTGTGCACTTTCACCTTAAGACTCATTCTACCCAGAGAGCAAAATGAGACAAGACCTTCCAGAAGAAGCATTCAACCAAACTAGTCTGACCGTACCCCCTATAATTCTGCTACCATCTCATGTCAATACTCATGGTTGAACCCTCACATCATACTCAATCAAGACAGAGCCCATAGTGTCATAAGGCTGCACTGGAAGTACTCTAAAACATAGAAGACATAATAATCTCTTTAATCCTGAGTGGCAAACCATGAGTGTACTCCCAAGGTCCACCCCACCCTCTACGAGGCGTGAGGCCCTAGGAGACCCTCAACTACACCTCCAACAACATACCAATCTAGCCAGGTGATTCATTTTAGTTGAAGTTCTTAATTTGTTCACAAAACAACTTTAACAGGTGATCCAGCTTGGCATCAATATTTTTAAAAGTATTTAGCATCCTAACATGAGGGGTTTAAAGGAATAGCTACACACTACTAGGATCTAAGCATTTATAAAAAACAGTTGAATATTCCACCTATCATGCATACTACTGAAAAACACTAATGGAGTAGTAAAAGTAGGTAGAAGATATGTGTGTCACTTGCCTTGGCAATACCTAGCATAGTCACAACAGTCACAGGAATAGTTCAGCTCCTCTTCACAATCTATACAAGCAATAATACCAAAATAAACACATAGCTCAAAATAGCAATCATGGACATGTATGCATGCATGCAAAAGGCCAATTAATTTCACACAACTTATGTTGTGTGAAAATGTTGCAATTAAGGTTCTTAGATGATGAGTTTTGGTAAAACAAAACCAATGCAAAAAAGAATTAATCAAAAAGTCTAGAGCAATCTAATGACTACAAAAATAAAAGATTTGAACTTGCAGAACAAAAGATATGAATTATTTTCATAAGATAGGGTTTAAATATATCTGAAATTAGATTCAGATTTGATTGGAAAACTTGGAAAATAAACTCTTCTCTTAAATTGTACATCTCATAAGCTTTCCAATGACATAAAATTCATCGAAAACAAAGTTGTAGATCTTTTTCCATAATTTTTGCAAGCTTGCAGCAATTTGAAAAGATTTAAATCAAATTTAAAATGGGGGCGATCCTAGAGCTGACATGTGGCACAATGCTATATGTGCATACTGATTCGGTCGGATCGTGTTTCTAGGCCATTAGATCTTATTAGATCTGAGCAGCTCAGATTGGTTCGTACCACTTTGGTAAAGATCTAATCGCGGGCGATGAGTTTTTGATCGGACGGAGAGAAGAAAGAGGAGGGGCAAGCTCACCGGCTGCGTCTAGTGTTCCGGCGAGGGCGTGTCGGGATCGGACGTTCTTGCCGATGCGAAGCTCCCCGGTGGTGACGGAATCGACGATGAGGTGCGGCGTGCGACGGCGAATCGAATGGTGGTGGCGGTGGTGTGGATTGCATGCAGGTGCGGCGCGTAGGCTTGGTTGGAGCTCACAGATGTTGTGGGCTTCGCGAGGGTGATTCTGGCGGCATGGTCACAGTTTTGCTGCGGGATTTTGTGGGGAGAAGAGAGGAGAGGGTTGGTATTTATAGACGGGGGCCGACTTGGGCGAGGGATTAGGGTTCTGGGCGGCGTCGTGCATCGGACGGCTCGGGGAGAGGCCGTGCTCGGGCCAGACTCGTCGAAGACAACATCTGATAGGCGGGCCCCACCTGTCAGTGTCTTACGCCGCCCCGCGGCGTACCGCTTCGGGCGCGCGGGGCTATCTAGGCCTGGGCCATTTCTTGGCCTAGGCCAGTTGGTTTCCCCACAGCCCTTTTCTATATTTTATTTGGAAAAGTATTTCTTTTCCAATTTTGAAACAGATTTGTTTTATTTTTGTAATAAAACATGCACAATTTGAAACACTTCAAATTTGCAAAATTTTGTAAAAGTCCTAGAGTTTTAAAAACTGAATAGCTGCAGAACAAAAGGAATTAAAAAAGAAAGAATGGAGGTTGAGAGTAATAACAACTCACATGAGTTATTTAAAAAGATTTTGAATTGAGATCTTCCTTTGAAACGATTTTGAAACAAGATTATTTCAAAAATGCAATGATGCTCATGAATGCATGCAGGTTTTGAATTTTTAAAAATCTAGGGATGTTACAGAGATGGTCAGGAAGGGGACCGGGTCAATCTGGCTTGCATGCAGGGGCCGCGGTGATCGGGTCAATGCCAAGGTCGCCGGTGTGCTCTCAGGCAAGTGGTGGCGATGGTGACGTCTACAGGTCTCTGCATGACAAACGAGGTGTGGGGTGAGATAGCCCTTGAGGAGAGGAAGAACGAGATGCAGAGAGGGAGCAGAATGGTGGTCCAGATCGATGGCAACCTCACCGGCTTGCCGATGATATACTCGAGCTTAGCAGCGGCGGAGAGGGAGTGGCTCCATGGGGGAAGTGCTCTGTAGAAGAAGGGGAGTGGAGTGGGGGCAAATGAGCGAAGAATTGGAGTTTCCCGATTGGCTAGGGGCTTTACACTAATGTGTTGGGCTCATATCACGGTGGTATCATCGGAAGCAATCGGCTAAGAGGGGTGGTGCTCTGGCGCGGTATGGTGAGGTAAATCTAGGGATGTGGTCGGTGGCATCGGTGGCTCGATGTCTCGGTCGGAAGGGTTGCGGTTTCAGTTCGTGTGCGTGAGATCTGGTGCATGTCGGGGTCACCACAGAGGGCAAGGGAATACGCATGGGTGCCGTGGCATCGTGTGCTCACTGTTGTTCACGGTCGTGTGCCGCACGAGGCCACCGCGTGCGTGCGTGCGTGCACAGGAATGTGAGTTCCACTCTCGGCGGTCTGGGCGACATGATCACGACATGGCGGTGAGGTGACATGGCAACGCAGGGGTAAGCTGAGGCGACGGTGTCACATGGAATTAAGCGTAGGGGTTTAGGCGAGTAGGGTGGCGAGGTGGTAGGGCCTGGGGTGGTTGGTGTCTCCTTGACCAAACTGGCGCCTGCCACATGTGCACCGGCAAGGAGTAGGGCGATGGAGGGTTGGTTCAGCTCGTGCAGCTGGAGGGTGGGGTCGAGGTGCCAGCGGGGATGGACGGTGATCGCTGGTTGGGGAGTCGTTGAGGTGGATAGAGGGAGAGGGGTTGGGGTAGAGAAGGGTTTGCCTCGGGCTAGCTACGGTGCAGAGAGAAAGGCAAGGGTTGGCAGGGGGTAGTCTCTCCCCTTGGTCGGTTTGCACGGAGGGAAGAGAGAGGGATAGAGAAGAGGAAGAGAGGGATGGGTGATGCATGGCTAGGGTTCCTTTGCTCCAAATCTTTTTTGGAAAATTTTGAAAATACACATGAAGGGGTGGTGATGGTGCACAAGTTTTCAGAATAACAAAAAGTGTCATGTGCCAAAAATTTGAAGATTTTGGAATAAGGGGATGGGTTTTTTGAGTAGTTCCTAATTTCCATAAAGGGGGCAAAAATAAAGATTTTAAATAAATGGGTACATCATATGGATGGAAGTTTTGATGGCCCTAGGGTTCCTAGTTTAATGCACACACATTCACAATCAATTCACAAAATGTGTTGGCACCCAAGCATATGGTCAAACAAACACAAGTTTGAAAATTTTAGGTACTCACTTCTTAAATAACACCTATCAATTTTATTCAATTAGGGCTTCCCAAAAGTATGGTGTTACAGACCTTCCCCCCTTAAAAGAATCTTGTTGAGAGATTCGGTAGATAAGCGTTGAGTAGCTCGGGATATTCTCTTTGAAGATAGTCTTCACGCTCCCATGTGGCTTTGTCTTTGGTGTGATTGCTCCTCTGGACCTTGTACATCTTGATCTTGCGTCTACGAGAGAGACGAATGTCCTCCTCCAGGATATGGATAGGTCTTTCCCGGTAGGTGAGGTCATGGTATAGGTCGATGGAGTCGTGGTCGATCTCTTTGAAGGTCTTGGGCTTGTTGGGGACTTGGAGGCACTTGCAAAGCTGGGAGACATGGAAGACATCATGGAATTCGGATAGCTTCGGGGATAGTTCTAGCTTGTAGGACATGGGCCACGACGGTCCAATATCTTGAATGGCCCAATGTACCGGGGTGCAAGCATACCCTTAACATGGAAACACGGCATACCCTCGAGTGGTGTGACTCGAAGGTAGACAAAGTCTCCAACATTGAAGGTAACAAGCCCTCTCTTGGAATCTGCATAACTCTTCTGTCTAGATTGGGCTGCCTTCAACTAGTTGCGGATGAGCTGAACTTGCTCTTCGGCTTCCCTAATAACATCAGGTCCAAACACTTGGCTTTCTCCCGTCTCTGACCAGTTGATACGTCTCAAAAGCATCTATAATTTTTGATGCTCCATGCTTGTTTATGCACCATTTGCTTTGTGTTTTGTTACACTTCGTGGCATGTTTATGCATTTTCCGGAACTAACCTATTAACGAGATGCCACAGTGCCAGTTCCCTGTTTTTTCTGTTTTTGTGTGTCATAAAAGTTGCAGAGGAAATATTCTCGGAATTGGATGAAACAAAAGCCGAAGTTCCTATTTTTTCCGACACGAGACGGAGTCCAAAGCAGAGACGGAGGGGGCCTAGAGGACGGCCACACCCCCCCACGGCACGGGCCACCGCCTGGCCGCGCTGGGGCATGGTGTGGGCCCCTGGTCCACCTCCTGACATCGCCCTTCTGCCTATATATTCTCCTCGACGAGAAAACCCTAAACACCCAATCAATTTTCCAGAAAACATACTGCAAGCCACCGCCGTCGTTGACGCGAGATCGGGATGGTCCAGAAGCTCTTCCGGCACCCTGCCGGAGAGGGGAATCACCGCCGGAGGCCTTCTTCATCACCATGCCTACCTCCGGAGTGATGTGTGAGTAGTCTACCTTGGACTATGGGTCCATAGAAGTAGCTAGATGGATGTCTTCTCCACCATGTGCTTCATGTTTAGATCTTGTCAGCTCCTATCATGATCAAGATCATCATTATGTAATTCTAAATGTTGTGTTTGTTGGGATCTGATGAATATTGAGTACTATGTCAAGTTGATTTGTGATTTATCATCTCTATGTTGTTTATGATCTTACATGCTCTCCGTTGCTAGTAGATATCTTGGCCGAGTAGATGCTAGTGACTCCAAGAGGGAGTATTTATGCTCGATAGTGGGTTCATGCCACTGGTAACTTGGGGGAGTGAAAACAACCTCTAAACTTGTAGATGTGCTATTGCTACTAGGGAGAAAACAACAATCTTGCGTCCAAGGACATTCGTATTGTTTACTTTACACACTTTTCTTAAGGCGATAATATGTTGCTTGCTACTTAATACCCAACGATTGTTCAGATGATATTCGGCGGATGGATTATTAGTCATAGATGCAATTGGATTACGGTCTATGTATTATGTTGTAATGCCCAAGTGAATCTCATAGTGATCCTTATGACATGTACATGCATTGCTTGCATTCTTTATTCTGTCAATTGCCCAACTGTAATTTGTTTACCTAGCATGTTATTTATCTATATGGAGAGACACCTGTATTGAACTGTGGACCCCGGTCCATTGTTTTATATTCATATTACCGTTTACTTTTAAATGGATTATTTACTTTCTCGCAAACAACTATCTTTTACCACACGATACGTTTAATCCTTTGTTTACAGCAAACCGGTGAGATTGACAACCTCACTGTAAGTTGGGACAAAGTACTTTGGTTGTATTGTGTGCAGGTTCCACGTTGCTACTGGTGCAAAGTTATGCCCAGATAAGGTGCCATATATAAATTGTCTGGAGTTGTCGCCAAGCCAGCTAGCATCAACCTTCGGAAGTTGGTTCTTTCTCCTACTGGTTCGATAAACCTTGGTTTCATACTGAGGGAAGAGTTGCTGCTGTGCTTATCATACCTTCCTCTTGGGGTTCCCAACTGGGTGCCTAACACGCACTATAAGGGGAGTCTCTCGCTTCTAATCCTTTTACTTTGTTATTGTTTTGCTTATTTTATTTACTTTATTTTTGCTTGCATCTTTTTATCAAAAATACAAAAAATTAGTTCCTTTATAGTTGTTATTTTTGCTTGTCTGCTTTTAGTTTTGCTAGAATGGGTACTCCTGAGAACACCAAGTTGTGTGATTTTACTAGCACCAACAACAATGATTTTATCTGCACTACTATTGCGCCACCTGCTCCTGAGGCAAATTTTTATGAGATTAAACCTGCTTTGTTGAATCTTGTTATGAAAGAGCAATTTTCTGGTGCTAGTACTGATGATGCTGTAGCTCATCTCAACAATTTTGTTGAGCTATGTGAGATGCAGAAGTATAAGGATGTAGATCGTGATATTATTAAGCTTAAGTTGTTTCCTTTCTCTTTAAGAGGAAGAGCTAAGGATTGGTTGCTATCTTTGCCTAGAAATAGTATTGATTCTTGGGTTAAGTGTAAGGATGCTTTTATTAGAAAATATTATCCTCCTGCTAGGATTACAGCTTTGAGAAGTGATATTATGAAGTTTAGACAATTTGATAATGAACATGTTTCTCAAGCTTGGGAAAGAATGAAATCTTTGATAAAGAATTGACCCACTCATGGACTGACTACTTGGATGATTATCCAAACCTTTTATGCAGGACTAAATTTTTCTTCAAGAAATCTCTTGGATTCAGCTGCTGGAGGTACTTTTATGTCCATAACCTTGGGCGCTGCAACGAAGCTTCTTGATAATATGATGGTAAATTATTCTGAGTGGCACACCGAGAGAGCTCCACAAGGTAAGAAGGTAAATTATGTTGAAGAAACCTCTTCCTTGAGTGATAAGATTGATACTATTATGGCTATGCTTGTTAATGATAGAGCTCATGTTGATCCTAATAATGTTCCTTTGGCCTCTTTGGTTGCTCAAGAAGAGCATGCTGATGTGAACTTCATTAGAAATAATAATTTCAACAACAGTGCTTATAGGAATAATTTTGCTAGCAACAATTATAGGCCGTATCCTTCTACCAATTGTAATGGTTATGGCAACTCTTATGGTAATTCCTCCAACAAAACTAGGGGTGGGCCCTCTGATTTTGAAGTCATGCTCAAAGACTTCATTAGTAAACAAACTGCTTTTAATAAGTCTGTTGAGGAAAAGTTGGGTAATATTGATGTTCTTGCTTCTAAAGTTGATAGCCTTGCTCTTGATGTTGAACTTCTGAAACTAAAAGTTTTGCCTCATGATGTGCAAGAAAGCAAGACTTTGAATGCCATTCTGGTTAGAATTGATGATAATGTTAGGATATTAGCAGAATTGCATGCTAGGTGTGAAAGAGAAGATGAGATGGCTAGAAATATGAAGGTTTGTACTATTACCACTACTAGTGATGTTGTTTCAAATGCTAGCACACCTCCTACTTTGATTGGTGTAGAGAAACCTCCTACTCCTTGTGCGAAAAAGCTTAAAACTGTAAAAACTATCCCTACTACCTTTAATGATTTTGATGTTGATGGTTGCAATATCTCTGAAGTAATTTTGTTCTTGCAAAAGCTTGCTTTAAGTCCTAATACTAGTTCTATGAATGTTTCTTTTACAAAACATATTATGAATGCTCTCATGCAAATTAGGGAGGAAAAGTTGAAACAAAAGGTTTCTATTCCCAAAAACTTAGAAGCAGGTTGGGAGCCCATCATTGAGATGAAAGTGAATGATTTTGATTGTCATGCTTTATGTGATCTTGGTGCAAGAATTTCTATTATGCCTAGAAAGAGAAATAAATTACTTTTTGACTCTATTCTTAGAGCATATTATGAACTTGATGCTTCATCGCTTGAAATTACTTGATTTCCACTTTCTGCGCCTAGCTCAAAGGCGTTAAAGAAAAGCACTCTTGGGAGATAACCCAGTGTTTTCTTTTCAGCACTTTTTCTTTTTGTTGAGTCTTGGAAGTTATTACTACTGTAATGACCTCTCCTTATCACTTTTATTTCGTTTTTGTGCCAAGAAGAACCTCTAATTGGAGGAAGGTGAGATTTGGGGAAGTTGATGTCCTAAAATAGATTTCTGTGTTGTACCGTACAAATTCGTGAAAATTCTCAGAATGTCTTTTTGATCTACGATTTCTTGTGCACATGCCCCAGGTTGTTGTCTAACTTTCATTAGTTTTGCACTTTTCTATTTGAGCAACAGAAGATTTTCTAAAAATTCAGTCTTTACCAGTTGTTCTGTTTTGACAGATTTCTGCCACTATTTGTGTTTGCCTCTTGATGACTTTCTTTTTGAGTTCTTTTGATCATGGAACTTTTGAGGAAGTTGCTACAGTAGCTTATGCGTTAATGGGTGCTTTACTTGAGTTGAAAATGAACCAAAAAGTCGATTTACTATCGTGCTTACACTAATGTTGCTAATAAGAATTGTGTGAAGTTTTGTATGAAGGAAGTTTTCAAGTGTAGGGAAAGGAGAATGATGAGATGAGATGAAGTATGGACAAAATCTCAAGCTTGGGGATGCCCATGTTACCCCAAGAAATATCCAAGACGTATAAGCGTCAAAGCTTGGGGATGCCCCGAGGCACCCCTTCTTTATCGGCAAAAATCAGGTCATCTTTCAAGACACTATATTTTTATTGCTTCGTATTCTATGCATTTTTCTTGGAGCATCTTTACTTTCGCTTTTAGTTTTATTTATTTTGTTTGCTACAATAAATGGTTGGACCCCAACATATTTCTTTCGGAGAAGATGCACTCCGTTTTTCATTGCCAAGAACACTGTAGTTTTCACTCTTTTCGTTCAACGAGTGTTCTCTTTTTCTAGTACTGCGTTTATCTTTCATTTTTCGCCTTGATTTTTGTTCAGAACTTGTTATTTCTTTGTATCAAGGTGTATTTAGACCTCTGGTCTATAATGGGTTTCATCCCTAAGAGTTGATTCAAAAAGGTTGATTGGTGTTAGAAAAAGAGAAAAAAGTTCCATGCCTATAGTGGTACAAATGGGAGCTTGTTTAGACTATGGCTTAGACTTTTGCATGTCATGCTTGATGTTATTTTGATAGTATTCGTAGTAGTTTTTGCTGTACCATGACTTTTCTCAAATGACTGAGATTGCTTAATGTGCCTTTGAAAAAATCATGCATTGTTTTTATTATATGGGAGCATATTATTGTGGTTTTCTCCTTTGATGCTTTATTTGGGTTGACTTGGCGCATGCTTACACCATGTTTGAATTTAACAAGTCGCCTCAAGCCTCTATTATCATTTGGTTTTTGATTTGTGATACCACTTTATGCTTTGGTTAATAATGTTTTGTCGCTATGCATGATTATGGCCGTTATTGCTCTCTTAGTTGGTCGCTCCCAGTCTTTTGCTAGCCTTCATCTGTACTGAATATGAGCTCTACTCATGCATCCAACTCCCAGAAACCAAAGTTCTCCAATGTGTCCACCATATCTACCTATTAGCAATTTGCTATTCCAAGTACATTCGTCTTGCTTTTATTTATCTTCCAAATTAAACTTTTTGTTATGTGAAAATTAGTCAGTAAAGCTCTCACGAACCTGACGACAAATTTACTTTCTTGCACTTAATAAACTTGACCATTGTGGCTCTGTTATGTTGATGTTATGCTTGCAAGTTGTAAATTGGGAGTTAGCTCAGCCATGCTGTCATGGGGCACGCTTTCAACATTGCACTTATTTCTATTTAAGTTAATATTGTGATCTTTTGTTTATGGATGCTTATCTGTGTGAACGGAATTGGAAACTTGTGGAGTTCATGGAGTTTGCATATGTGTTAGAGAAACGCATGGGCCACTAATCTAAGCCATGCATCATTCATGGTGGAAATTTACAGCATGCCCATAGTGGACATACGACGACGCATCTCAAAATAAAAAGGTATACCAAATGGTAAATAAAAGAGATGCTGAGGTGTCCATTGTCTGTTTGTCTTGTCATTTTGATGTGGGCTAGTTTCCATGTCATCAGGCAAGAGGTACCCCATTGGTGTTCTCGATGATACATGTATGTTTACAATGACAAGAACTTTCTTGGGACCTAAGTCGATTAGCATTGTTTAAGTACTCGTATTCACGGGACATGAGAGTTTCAACTTATGATTTGTAAAGCATATGCCTCATATTTGTACTCGCATTTACCTTAACCACTCAAGATGCCTATGATGGGGGCAATGAGAGCTCAAAGCTAGTAAGTATCATAATTTTTGGAGGTTTATAAAACTTGCAATCCCTTCTTCCCTTTGTGAAGGGCCTTTGTTTTACTTTTATGTTGAGTCTTCACCTTCTACCTTTATGCACTGTCTAAGAGAGCATAGTTATCATTCTGAGTATAATGTGAATAGTCCCAAAATTTATTATTGATTGATTCATGATTTTGGTTTTGCTTGTTCTTAAATTATTTGTATCTAGTCACCCTCTTAAACTTGAAGGTGTCCTATGCATTTATGTTTTGCTACTCCATGAAGGACAAGTTGAAAACCACTTTGCTATGTTTTTTCTATATGCTCGAAATACACACTTGACTTTCAATGCATTATTACTCATGATCTTTTGTTTGTGTTACTTTTCATGTTATAACATGGTTGCTAACTTTTATTGTCAAGATTATGTCTTTTATGCCCATGTTTAGAGTACTTTGATCTCAGCACTCAATGCTTTACATCGTTTGATCAAGATTATGTTGGTGCATGTCACCTCAAAAATTATTGTTTTGTTATCACTTACCTACTCGAGGACGAGCAGGAGTTAAGCTTGGGGATGCTTGATACGTCTCAAACGTATATATAATTTTTGATGTTCCATGCTTGTTTATGCACCATTTGCTTTGTGTTTTGTTACACTTCGTGGCGTTTTTATGCATTTTCTGGAACTAACCTATTAACTAGATGCCACAGTGCCAGTTCCCTGTTTTTTGCTATTTTTGTGTTTCAGAAAAGTTACACAGGAAATATTCTCAGAATTGGACAAAACAAAAGCCGAAGTTCCTTTTTCCTGACACGAGACGGAGTCCAAAGCAGAGACGGAGGGGGCCCAGAGGGCGGCCACACCCCCCACGGCGCGGGCCACCCCCTGGCCGCGCTGGGGCATGGTGTGGGCCCTTGGTCCACCTCCTGACATCGCCCTTCTGCCTATATATTCTCCTCGACGAGAAAACCCTAAACACCCTATCAATTTTCCACAAAACATACTGCAAGCCGCCGCCGTCGTCGACGCGAGATTGGGAGGGTCCAGAAGCTCTTCCCGACACCCTGCCGGAGAGGGGAATCACCACCTGACAAGGGTATAGATAATAGAGCCCGTCAGTTGAGTACCCCTGAGGCCTGTTAAGCTAGGCCCAATTGTAACGCTTGTCGAAATACGAGTTTATGTCGTATGTCGATATTGTAATCTGTATCGGATCCCTCCCAATCTTTGAGACCTGGCCACCTATATATAGGGGCCAGGAGAGGATGGTGAGGGACAGGTTGAAAGCAAGTCAGGTTTACACCCACGTTTACTTTTGATACACACCTTGTTTGACTGATTTTACCTTCGAGTTCATGCGACGCCCTATCTCCCCGATCCTAAGTCCTTCATCTAGGACATTTGTCGAGTTAACCCTCGTCAATTGGCACCGACCGTGGGGACTCTGGGCGTTGGAATCATGAATTCGACGACTTTTTTTCTTTTAGCTAATAGCAATCCAGAAGTCGATGAAAGTCAAGAGATGGAGCTGACGATCGGAAGTTTAAGCTTCTACGTCGGACCTTTGGGTTCAACTCGCCTTTCGGATCCGGCGAAATCGGGTCCGTCGGCAAGCAAAGCCGAGAGAATCACAATATATGGATCATCCATGGGCTCTTCTAGCGAGGTAAACTCGCCGGTCAGTCTCACAGCAACAAAAGATATACAAAAGAGACTCGAGGAATTCGACGAAACTCGGGGAAAGCCCGACATGGAAGCAATAGCGGTTAAAACCCACGATAGTCCAAGGGATTTCGCCTCCAGAAGCAGTGGCATCTCCAGAAGCGTACACCAGGTATGCGTCATTATCACTGAAGCAGCAAAAGAGGATAATCGCGAAGGCAACAAAGAGGTCGACATGCAAGTCGACAAACCAAGGAGCCATTGCAGCTAAAGCTTTTCGTGCAGGATTTTACTGGCTAACAACCATTGAAGACGCGAAAGATATCGTGAGTATGTGCGAGGCTTGTCAACGATTCGCATCTCGACCACACATGCCAGCAGCAGAATTGCAACCAATACCACTATCCTGGCCCTTCGCGCAATGGGGTCTCGACATGGTAGGAAAATTACACAAATCTTGGCCAGTAGGGCATGTTTACATGTTGGTGGCAGTCGACAAATTTACCAAGTGGGTGGAAGCAGCCCCCGTAACAACCCAAGATTCCACAACCGCAATCAACTTCATCAAGTCCATAGTCTTGCGCTTCGGAGTACCACACAACATCATCACATATAATGGGACAAACTTCACATCGAAGGAGTTCAAGAATTACTGTGAAGGTTTGGGAATTAAATTGAAATTTGCATCTGTAGCGCATCCAAAGACAAATGGGCAAGTTGAAAAAGCCAATAGCTTAATATGCAACGAGATAAAGAAAAGGCTGTTGGCACCCCTTGAGAAAGCCAAGCACGCTTGGGTAGATGAGCTACCCTCCGTACTCTGGAGTCTCTGAACTACACCTAACACAGCTACCCAAGAAACGCCTTTCTTTCTGGTCCATGGCACAGAAGCCGTGCTTCCAGTCGAGATCACCCATAAAGCTCCAGGAATCGCGGCGTATGATGAGACAACTTTCACGGAAGTGCTTCAGGATGATGTCGATGCACTCGACGAGGCGAGAGACGTAGCACTCACCAGAGCCACTCAATATGATGAGGACATCCCTATTACACCACCATTATCTCCTGCTCCTATTGATGATGAAGATGTTGCTGCGAAGAAGTCCAGCGAGATTAGGATTGGACCAATTACAAGAGCACGTGCAAAGCTATTGGAACAACAGGTGAACTCACTCTTAATTGAACCTGATGTTTTATTTAATGAGAGCTTTATACTACCTAAGTCTATGCATCTATGTATGATTAGGTTTGTTGATAACACAAGCATTGCACGAGGAGGAGACGCATCGCAGCGAGATGAGCAAGACTTGAAGATCAAGTGCGCGAGGGAGGAGAGGGAGACAGGCGCACCCGGAGATCACCAGAACATCAAGTCTACATGAGAGAGAGCACAAGATGGCATGCTAGGACAGCCCTCGACGCGATATCTACGAGTCTAAGGCGCGCCACACTCATGGCCTGCGTGCCAAAATAGGCCGAACCCATGTATGGGTCGGTATGTACCAGTTTGAGTCGAACTGAGTCCGTTTGGACCCAAAACAGGTTGGTTTTGGGCTAGGTCTTTGCCCAGGACGCCCCAACCCCTTTAAGTACCCCTGGGGCGCCCCCTTCTGTCGTTTAGACTATGTTTAGATTACCCCCAAACATCAGAACGAAATTGCTTGTAAGCTTTCCTCTGAAATCATATATTCCTCTATGTTTCGCTCAGAATATCTACCCCACTCCAAGTTTGTTTCGATCTAGAGTTTTGCTACTGAGAATTCAAGTGTTATCTGCTGTTCCATTGGGAATTAGGAGATTGCAGAACCGCTTCGTGGTCAGCGGCTACGTGCGCAGGTGTGTGGTGTCTCGAATATCCATAGGGTTGAGGATCTATTGCATTGGCAACGGGGGAACAACCGGAGAGTTCGTGTGCGTCTCACAGATTATCCACCAAGTTATCATCCATCTACATCGGCTCACTGAGAAGATCGGGCAACCCCATATCATCTTGGTATCAGATTCCAGCGATTACTTAGTGAGCATCCACAAATTCATCCCCGTAAATTCGTTTTTGTTTTTGTCCTATACAGAAAAAGCCACAAACAAATTAGGGTTCTTAGTTTTGCCATAGCCTAGATTGCATCGAGGTACTGGTTTTAGTCGCTGATCATCTTTTCGCGTATCTTTTCATCCAATCTGTAGGAGTCTAGGACCCTCATTCTTTTCTGTATCTTCGTCGCGGATTTCGTCTTCGTTTGATCCCTGTTTGATCTCCTTCCTGCCGGAGCCGGCGGCTGTGCACGTTGGTTTCCTCACACGAAATCGTGGGAAGATCTCCGATCGATCAAAAAAAAAGCAGCGCCCGATCGCCAGGGGCCAGCCTTGCGCGTGACCCCAGACGGTCTCTGCGCTCGAGCGCGCTGGGGAGCGAGGAGCGATCGGCTGCCCTCGAGCGCCAGGACTGGCCCAAGTTTGTTGGCCCAATTTGATTCAGTAAAAAAAAAGAGTACAAAAAAAACTGGATCGCTATCTTGCTTTTGGCGCTGGACCTCAGACCATCTCTGTGCTCTAGCGTGAGCACTATATCAAAAAAATAATTCTTTTTCCTATTCTCTTTGCTATTTCCCTTTTCTGAGTCCACATATTGTCCCTCTTCTTTGTCAGCCCTTAGTAAACCTTTCTTGGTGTCTAGAACCATCCTACGAGACTAGCGTGCTTAGTGCTCTACGGGCTGCTCTGTTCCGCAATCTTGTGCCCGTTTTTGTTGAGCCATTGCTAGCGTCTCTCTTGTGCTTTGCAACACCGAGCGTTCTTCCGACATACCTCAACTTTTTGAGCTCATTTTCAGAGTTGCATTGCCCCATTTATCTCCACAGTGTGCATTTCCGTGGGTTCTTTGTCATACGATCAGCACTAGGACTTGTACTTTGGTGTAGTTAGGTATCCATACCAAGCCCCACCATATACCCTGGTTGTCGTGTGATAGTCTTTCCCTCGGTATTCGTTACATCACATCCGTGCACGTTTTTGCCTATACAAGTTGGTAAGCTCTTCTATTCACTTTGGAATGGTAAGATACCTCGTTTCTCTCAGTTTCGAGTGAGTTGTGAGAGTTCCACCATACACCTTTTTTTTGGCACTAACCTACTAATCATGTCTGAGTCTGATGATGTGCAGCAAAAAAAGGATCCAAATGAGGTCGTGCGTTGGAATGAATACGAAGCTCTTCGTGATACTTTGTCAAAGAGGTTCAATGTTGTTTGTGATAGTTTACATGATGATTTGCTTGTTGTTGATAATAAGCAGAATGCAACACATGATATAGCCACTGCGACACAAGAAACTGTGACCACAATTCAGCATTCTATTGCAGATTTGACACAAGCTGTGCATACGTTGCAAGCTTCTTTTGATCGTCCACCTCACCAGCAACCACTTGATCATGAGGCTGCTACGAGTGTCCAGGATGACAGTCACGCACATGATGATGCTAATGCTGCAGCTGCTGCTGGTCATCATGAAGGTTTGCTTCTTGGTGGTCACGGTGGTCGTGGGAATGGAGGCCGAGGTGCTGGTATTCCGCCTGGTCGTGGTTTTGCTCCTCTTGGCGCACATCGTCGCTTTGATGATGATTTTGGCCAACCAGCCAACCGTGATGATGATGGGCTGGGCAAACCAAAGTTCACTGTACCCAAGTTTGTTGGTTCTACTGATGTGGAAGAGTACCTCAATTGGGAGCTAAAGGTGGAAAAACTATGGCGTATGCATGAGTACACCGAGGATAGAAAAATAAAACTTGCATCTTCTGAATTTGATGGATATGCATTGCTTTGGTGGGATAATATTGTTTAGTCCAGGCTTGAAGCTCACGAACCACCTATTATTACATGGAGGGGTATGAAAGAAGCGATGCATGCTCATTTTATTCCCCGCAATTATATTCGTTCTCTCTATGATAGATTGACGAATTTGAAGCAAGGTCTTAAGTCTGTTAATGACTATCATCAGGAGATGGAGTTGATTATGCAGCGTGCTAGGGTGCGTGAACCAGAGGAACAAACAATGTAGCATTTTCTTGCTGGTTTAACTTACAACATTCGACGCATTGTTCGGCATCACCAATACTTTGATATGACAGATTTGCTTCATCAAGCACGTGAGGCAGAATTGACATTGGCCAAAGATGCTAAATTTGGACCTCGCTCTACAGCAAGTAGAGGTCGTTTTCCCCACGGACAGACCCTAGTGTGCCTACCTCTAGTGGTACTTCTGGATTCCATGGTAATGCTTCCTCAAAACCTGATTCGGTTATTTCCAATGCAAAGAAAACATCACAACCTACTGCTAGTGGTACTGGTTCCTCCAATTCTACAGCAAGAAATAGGGATATGAACTGTCATACATGTGGTGGTAAGGGTCACTTCCGGCGAGACTGTCCCAATAAAAAGGTTATGTTGATAAATGAGGAAACTGAAGAGTATGAGACAAGTGATGATGCTGATCCAAATTCGGATGAGGAGGATGATGATATGCTCTATGGTGATGCGTCATCACTGCCTACCATTGTTTGTTCGCCTAAGGTGCTGAGTGTGCGCCCAAATTCTGCGGAACAGCGGTGTAATTTGTTTCAAACAAAAGCTGCTGTTGGTCCTGGCAAGGTGTGCAAGGTTATAATTGATAGTGGGAGTTGTCGCAATTTGGCTAGTAAAGAGCTCTGTACAAAACTGAAGCTCAAATATATCCCGCACCCCAATCCATATTTTATTCAGTGGCTAAGTAATAGCGGAGAGATGAAGATCAGCCACATGGTGCGTGTTGAGTTTCAGATTGGACCATATAAAGACACCGTCGAGTGTGATGTGGTTCCTATGACAGTATGTCATTTGTTGTTGGGCCGCCCACGGCAATATGATCGTGATGTCCGTCACAATGGGAAAGCCAACACATATCAGTTACATTGGCGTGGCAAGGATGTTACTTTGAGACCTATGACACCGCAAGCTATTGTAAATGAATCTCGTCAAAAAATTGAAGTCAATCTTGAGAAAAAGAGCGAGAGAGTAGATAGACGAGAGCCTACACTTCCGGTGAGGGAGAGCCACAAGCCAAATCTGAGTGGTAAAAGTATGAGTGAGGGAGCGCATTCTTTATTCATGTTAGCCACCAAATCTGATCTGAGAGAGTTTCATGAGGATCCTACAGCTGTTCCTCTTGTGCTTATGTACAAGGGTAACATTTTGGTTTCTAACGACATGACCCTATCTATTGGTGTTTCTAATGTGTTACAGGAATTCAGCGACGTGTTTCCGGAAGAGGTGCCTGTAGGTCTGCCACCCTTGCGAGGCATTGAGCATCAAATAGACTTGATTCCAGGAGCATCGCTACCCAACCGAGCACCATACCGCACCAACCCCGAGGAGACAAAAGAAATTCAGAAACAAGTACAAGTGCTTCTCGACAAAGGTTATATTCGTGTGAGCTTAAGCCCTTGTGTTGTTCCTGTTATTTTAGTTCCTAAGAAAGATGGTACCTGGCGCATATGCGTAGATTGTAGAGCAATAAATAACATCACTATTCGATATCGTCACCCTATTCCATGCTTGGAACATATGCTTGATGAATTGAGTGGTGCTGCTGTTTTCTCTAAAATTGATTTGCGTAGTGGTTATCATCAAATTAGGATGAAAGAGGGGGATGAGTGGAAAACAACCTTTAAAACAAAATTTGGTTTATATGAGTGGTTAGTCATGCCATTTGGGTTAACTAATGCACCTAGTACCTTCATGAGATTAATGAACCATGTTTTGCGTAATTTTATTGGCAAGTTTGTGGTTGTGTATTTTGATAATATATTAATCTACAGCCGCAATGAATCTGACCATAGTGATCATATTAGACAAGTTTTGCAAGTGTTGCGTGATGCTAAGTTATATGGTAACCTTGAGAAGTGCACATTTTGCAAAGATAAGGTCATATTTCTGGGATTTGTTATTTCTAAGCATGGAGTAGAGGTAGATGCATCTAAAATTGAAGCTATTCAAAATTGGCCTACTCCTATGAATGTTAGTCAAGTACGAAGTTTTCATGGTCTTGCTGGTTTTTATCATCGTTTTGTGAAAGACTTTAGTACTATTGTTGCACCTTTGAATGAGTTAACTAAGAAAGGTGTAGAATTTGTATGGGGCGCAGCCCAAGATAATGCCTTTGATGAGCTAAAACGTTTGTTAACTTCTGCACCTTTGCTTGCACTACCAGATTTTACTAAGCAATTTGAGATTGAATGTGATGCTAGTGGCATTGGTATTGGTGGTGTGTTGATGCAAGAGGGTAGGCCTCTTGCCTATTTTTCTGAAAAACTTTGTGGTGCGAGGTTGAACTATCCAGTTTACGATAAAGAATTGTATGCACTTGTTAGAGTTCTTGAGGTTTGGCAACATTATTTGTGGCCAAAAGAATTTATCATACATTCTGATCATGAAGCTTTGAAATATCTGAAAGCTCAATCTAATTTGCATAGGCATCTTGCTAAGTGGGTTGAGTTCATTGAGTCTTTTCCATACATAATTAAACACAAAAAGGGTAAAGACAATGTGGTTGCTGATGCTCTCTCTAGGAAGAACATGTTGTTGACACAATTAGACATTAAGGTTCCTGGTTTAGAGAGTTTGTGTGATTTATATGCTACTGATCATGATTTTTCAGCGCCATATAGCATGTGTACTGGTGGTAAAGCATGGGATAAATATCACATTCATGATGGGTTTTTGTTTCATGCTAACAAACTATGTGTTCCAGAATCGTCCGTGCGTTTGCTATTGTTCTAGGAATCACATGCCGGCGGTTTGATGGGTCACTTTGGGCGTGAGAAGACGCTACTCATGCTCGCTGATCACTTTTATTGGCCTAGGATGAGGCGTGATGTGGATAGGTTTGTCAAGCGTTGCATTACATGCAACAAGTCGAAGTCCAAGCTGAAGCCTCATGGTTTGTATACTCCATTACCTGCACCTACTACACCATGGGAGGACATTAGCATGGATTTTGTATTAGGTTTGCCTAGGACAAAAGAGGCCATGATTCTATATTTGTGGTAGTGGACAGATTTTCTAAGATGGCTCATTTTATTGCCTGCCACAAAAGCGACGATGCGTCGCATATTGCTAACCTGTTTTTCAGGGACATTGTACGCTTGCATGGAGTACCCAAGACAATTGTCTCTGATCGTGATGTGAAGTTTATGAGCTACTTTTGGAAGACACTTTGGGGAAAGCTGGGCACAAAGTTATTATTCAGCACTACATGTCATCCCCAAACTGATGGTCAAACGGAGGTGGTAAATCGCACACTTTCAATAGTGCTGCGATGCATGATCAAGAAGAACCTGCGTGAGTGGGAAGATTGTTTGCCACATGTGGAGTTTGCATATAACAGGGCGGTTCACTCTACCACGCAGCTATGTCCTTTTGAGGTGGAATATGGTTTCAAACCCATTACGCCTCTTGATTTGTTGCCTCTTCCTATCCAAGAGCGAGTCAATATGGAGGCATCAAAGAGGGAAGATTTTGTGAGGAAGATTCATGTGAAGACTAAAGAGGCTATTGAGAAGAAAGGCAAGTATACTGCAGATCGTGCAAACAAGAAGCGAAAGGAGGTCTTGTTCCAGCCCGGTGATATGGTTTGGGTACACTTTCGCAAGGACAGATTTCCACAGCTACGAAGTCCAAGTTGCTGCCTCGTGGTGCTGGTCCTTACAAGGTTCTTGCCAAGATTAATGATAATGCCTACAAGATAGATCTTCCTATAGCTGAGTATGGCATGAGCAATAGCTTCAACGTTGCTGATTTGACACCATATGAGGGTGAAGACATTGCAGCGTCGAGGTCGACGCCTTTTGAAGGGGGGGAGGATGATGAGGACATCCCTATTACACCACCATTATCTCCTGCTCCTATTGATGATGAAGATGTTGCTGCGAAGAAGTCCAACGAGATTAGGATTGGACCAATTACAAGAGCACGTGCAAAGCTATTGGAACAACAGGTGAACTCACTCTTAATTGAACCTGATGTTTTATTTAATGAGAGCTTTATACTACCTAAGTCTATGCATCTATGTATGATTAGGTTTGTTGATAACACAAGCATTGCACGAGGAGGAGACGCGTCGCAGCGAGATGAGCAAGACTTGAAGATCAAGTGCGCGAGGGAGGAGAGGGAGGCAGGCGCACCCGGAGATCACCAGAACATCAAGTCTACATGAGAGAGAGCTCAAGATGGCGCGCTAGGATAGCCTTCGACGCGATGTCTACGAGTCTAAGGCACGCCACACTCATGGCCTGCATGCCAAAATAGGCCGAACCCATGTATGGGTCGGTATGTACCAGTTTGAGTCGAACCGAGTCCGTTTGGGCCCAAAACAGGTTGGTTTTGGGCCAGGTCTTTGCCCAGGATGCCCCAACCCCTTTAAGTACCCCTGGGGCGCCCCCTTCAATCGTTTAGACTACGTTTAGATTACCCCCAAACATCAGAACAAAATTGCTTGTAAGCTTTCCTCTGAAATCATATGTTCCTCTGTGTTTCGCTCGGAATATCTACCCCACTCCAAGTTTGTTTCGATCTGGAGTTTTGCTACTGAGAATTCAAGTGTGATCTGCTATTCCATTGGGAATTAGGAGATTGCAGAACCGCTTCATGGTCGGCAGCTACGTGCGCAGGTTTGTGGTGTCTCGAATATCCATAGGGTTGAGGATCTGTTGCATTGGCAATGGGGGAACAGCCGGAGAGTTCGTGTGCGTCTCACTGATACGTCTCCAACGTATCTATAATTTCTGATGCTCCATGCTTGTTTATACACCATTTGCCTACTGTTTCGTTACACTTCGTGGCACTTTTATGCATTTTCCGGAACTAACCTATTAACAAGTCGCCACAGTGCCAGTTCCCTGTTTTCTGCTATTTTTGTGTTTCAGAAGTGATACACAGGAAATATTCTCGGAATTGGACGAAACAAGTTCCTGAAGTCTTATTTTTCCCGGAAACTTCCAGAGATCCGAAGAGGAGATGGAGTGGAGCCACGAGGGGGCCACACGCCAGGGCGGCGTGGCCTAGTCCCTGTCCGCGCCCCCTAGGTGTGAGACCACCTCGGTCCACTTCTGACGATGCCCCTTCGCCTATAAAGAGCCCCCGACGGAAAAAACCTAAGTACCTGATCAATTTTCCAGAACACATTGCGATCCGCCGCCGCCGTCGACCCGAAGATCGGGAGGGTCCAGAAGCTCTTCCCGGCACCCTGCCGGAGAGGGGAATCGCCACCGGAGGTCTTCTTCATCGCCATGCTTGCCTCCGGAGCGATGAGTGAGTAGTCTACCTTGGCCTATGGGTCCATAGCAGTAGCTAGATGGTTGTCTTCTCCACCATGTGCTTCATGTTTAGATCTCATGAGCTGCCCTACATGATTGAGATCACCATTATGTAATTCTACATATTTGGTTTGTTGGGATCCGATGAATATTCGTGTTATGATTGAGTTGCTATACTGAAATATATCTTTTGTTATCTCTATGTTGTTTATGATCTTGCATGCTCTCCGTTGTTAGTAGCTATCTTGGCCGAGTAGTTGCTAGTGACTCTAAGAGGGGGTATTTATGCTCGATATTGGGTTCATGCCTCTATTTAATCTGGGGGAGTGACAGAAACCTCTAAGGTTGTAGATGTGCTGTTGCTACTAGGGAGAAAACAACATTCATATGCTCAAGCGCATATGCTTTGTTTACATTACACACTTTGCTTAATGCAATTATCTATTGTTCGCAACTTAATACTTGTGGAGTTCTCGGATTGATTCGCCACAAGTGGATTATTAGTCATAGATGCAGTTGGATGGCGGTCTATGTATTTTGTTGTAATGCCCAGAGTAAATCTCATAGTGATCTTCTTGACATATCACGTTATCTTTATTCTATCAATTGCCCAACTGTAATTTGTTTACCCAGCATGTGTTATTTATCTTATGGAGAGACACCACTAGTAAACTGTGGACCCCGGTCCTATTTCCATCATATTGCTATTACCTGTTTACTTTACTCGCACTGTTTACTTTACTCGCATATTTCTACTGTTTTCCACTCGATATGCTCATAACCTTTGTTTCAAACTAACCGGTGAGATTGACAACCTCATCGCAAGTTGGGAGCAAAGTACTTGGTTGTGTTGTGTGCAGGTTCCGCGTTGCAGCTAGCAAGCAAAGCTTGGATGAGGCGCCATATATAAATTGTCCGAAGCTGTCGCAAACTAGCAAGCAGCACCTTCAGTCATATTGTCTGCTTTTCTCCTGAACGATAAACCTTGGTTTCTTAACTAAGGGAAAATCTGCTGCTATAATCATCACACCTTCCTCTTGGGGTTCCCAACGGGCTGGTCATTCACCACGCAACAAGCAACAGCTTTTTTCTGGCACCGTTGCCGAGGAAGAGTGGAAGACCTCTATAAGGGGAGTTTTTCGCACGCACATCCTTTACTTTGTTATTGTTTTGCTTTACTTTATTTTTACCTGCATCGTTTTATATCAAAAACCCAAAAAAAATTAGAATCCTTGCTGAAATGGCCAATCCTGAAAACACCAAGTTGTGTGACTTTACTAGCACGAACAATAGTGATTTTATCTGCACTCCTATTGCACCACCTGCTCCTGCTGCAAACTTTTATGAGATTAAGCCTGCTTTGTTGAACCTTGTTATGAAAGAGCAATTTTCTGGTGCTAGTACTGAAGATGCTGCAGCTCATCTCAACAATTTTGTTGAGCTATGTGAGATGCAGAAATATAAGGATGTAGAAAGTTATATTATTAAGCTCAAGTTGTTTCCTTTTTCTTTGAGAGGAAAAGCTAAAGATTGGTTGCTGTCTTTGACTAAGAATAGTATTGATTCATGGGCTAAGTGTAAGGATGCTTTTATTGGTAGATACTATCCTCCTGCTAAGATTATATCTCTGCGTAGCAATATTATGAAGTTTACTCAGTTTGATAATGAACATGTTGCTCAAGCTTGGGAAAGAATGAAATCTATGATAAAGAATTGCCCCACTCATGGACTGACTACTTGGATGATTGTCCAAACTTTTTATGCAGGATTGAATTTTTCTTCAAGAAACCTATTGGATTCAGCTGTTGGAGGCACTTTTATATCCCTTACCTTGGGCGCCGCAACAAAGCTACTCGACAACATGATGGTAAATTATTCCGAATGGCACACTGAGAGAGCTCCACAAGGTAAGAAGGTAAATTCTGTTGAGGAAACCTCTTCCTTGAGTGATAAGATTGATACCATTATGGCTATGCTTGCTAATGATAGGACTCATGTTGATCCTAATAATGTTCCTTTAGCCTCTTTGGTTGCTCAAGAAGAGCATGTTGATGTGAATTTCATTAGAAACAATAATTTTAACAACAATGCTTATAGGAACAATTTTGCTAGTAACAATTATAGGCCGTTTCCTTCTAATGGTGATAATAGCTATCTTAGTAGACCTAAAATGCCTAGTGAAGAAAGAATTTTTGAACTTGAAAAGGCTACTAAGAATTTTATGCAGGCGCAATATGAGCAGAATAGGGCATTCACCAAGACTATGGAGGAGCAATCAGCTCTGTTGAGGACTATTAGTCATCAACTTGAAAATTTAAACACGGCTATTCCTGAGTTGCAAGCTGAGGTTTCTAAAGCTGAAACCAATATTTCATCTTTGTCTAATGTGCAATCTTCCTTGGTTAACAGAATGTCCGCTAAGCCTGATCCTTTTGCTACTGCTAATGCTATTCAAGTTGGGATTGATGAAAATCTCAGATTGTTAGCAGAATTGCATGCTAGATGGGAAAGAGAAGATGAGATGGCTAGAGAGATGAAGGTATGTACTATTACTACCTCTAATGATGTTGTTCCTAATGCTAGCAATCCTCTTACTTTGATTGGTGTAGAGAAAACTCCCACTCCTTGTGTTAAAAAGCCTAAAACTGCCAAAACTTTTTCTCAAAAGAGTGCTGAAATTTTTCAGAGTGTAGGAGATGATAGCTCTACTTCCTTTAATGATTTTGATGTTGATGGCTGCAATATATCTGAAGTTATTTTGTTCTTGCAAAAGCTTGCTTTGACTCCCAATGCTAGTTCTTTAAATATTGCTTTTACTAAGCATATTACCAATGCTCTCATGAAAATTAGGGATGAAAAGTTGAAGCAAAAAGCCTCTGTTCCCAAGAAGTTAGAAGATGGTTGGGAACCCATCATTGATATGCATGTTAATGGTTTTGATTGCCATGCTTTATGTGATCTAGGTGCTAGTATTTCTATCATGCCTAGAAAGATTTATGACATGCTTGATTTACCACCGCTTGAAAAGTGTTATTATGATATTCCTATTGCCGATGTTGCTAAGAAGAAACCTTTGGGAAGGATTAATGATGTTCTTATTGTGGTTAACAATAACCTTGTTCCCGTTGATTTTCTTGTTATGGACGTTGAATGCCATGCTTCATGTCCTATTATTTTGGGAAGACCCTTTCTTCGAACTGTAGGTGCTATCATTGATATGAGGGAAGGCACTATCAAATATCAATTCCCACTAAAGAAAGGTATGGAACACTTCCCTAGGAAAAGAAAGAAATTATTTTTTGACTCTATTCTTAGAGCAAATTATGAGCTTCATGCTTCATCTCTTGATGTTACTTGATTCGCAATTTTCTGCGCCTAGCTCAAAGGCGTTAAAGAAAAGCACTCTTGGGAGATAACCCAATGTTTTATTTTCAGTACTTTTTCTTTTATTTGAGTCTTGGAAGTCATTACTACTGTAATGATCGCTCCTTATCCTTTTTATTTTGTTTTTGTGCCAAGAGAAGCCTCTAATTCGAGTGAGGTAAAGATTTGGGGATGTTGCTGTCCTGAAACTGTTTTCGGTGCTGCACTGTAAAAATTCGTATAAATTCTCTATTGGACCTGCGATTTCTTGTGCATATGCCCAGGTTATATCCAAACTTTCGTTAGTTGGACACTTTTTGATTTGAGCAACAGAAAACCCCTCAAAAATTCGGCCTTTGTCAGCTGTTCTGTTTTGACAGATTTCTACCAATATTTGTGTTTGCCGCTTAATCGCTTTCTTTTGAGTTCTTTTGATCACGGAACTTTTGGGGAAATTGCTACAGTAGTATATGCTATATATGTGGTGGTTTTGGGTTGAAACCTGAAGCAAAAAGAGGTTGATTATATGTTATGCTACACTAATGTTGCTAATAAATTTGTGTTTAGTTTTGTATGAAGGAAGTTTTCAAGTGTAGGGATTGGAGAATGATGAGATGAGTTGAAGAATGGACAAAAGCTCAAGCTTGGGGATGCCCATGCATCACCCCAAGAAATATCCAAGAAGTACAAGCGTCAAAGCTTGGGGATGCCCCCGAGGCACCCCTTCTTCATCGGCAAAAATCAGGTCACCTTTCAAAACACTATATTTTTATTGCTTCATGCACTATGTGTTTTTCTTGGAGCGTCAGTTGTTTTAGTTTTCTTAGTTAGTTTAGTTTTGTTTGCTGAAATAAATGGTTATACCCCAACAAATTTCCTTTGGAAGAGATGTACTCGTTTTCATTTGCCAAGAACACTCTGTTTTTCATTCTTACAATTTCACCGGGTGTTCTTCTTTTTCTGCTACTGGTTTTGGTTTTCGTTTTCGCCTTGATTTGCGTTCAGACCTTGTCATATCTCTTCATCAAGGTGTATTTTTGCCTCTGATCTTTATTGGTTTTCATCAAAAGAGGTGTCTTTAAAAATTTCAAATGGTGTTGGAAAAGAGAAAAGGCTTTGTGCAAAATAGTGGTACAAGAAGGAGCTTGTGTAGACTGCGGCTTAGGCTTTTTCATGTCATGCTTGATGTATTTTTGATAGTATGCTTAGTGGTTTTGCTGTAGCATGACTTGTCTCAAATAACTGAGAATGCTTAATGAGCCTTTGAAAAAATCATGCGTTGTTTTCATTGTATGGAAGCATTATTTTGGTTTTCTCCTTGATGCTTTATTTGGGTTGACTTGGCGCATGCGCACACATGTTAGACTCATACAAAGTCGCCAATAGCCTCTATGATCATTTAGTTTTTGACTTTTGATGCCATCTTATGCTTCTTTTAATGTCGCTTTGTCGCTTTGCATGATTATGGCCATTATTGCTCTCTTAGTTGGTCGCTCCCAGTCCTTTGCTAGCCCTCGCCTTGTACTGAGTATGAGCTCTACTCGTGCATCCAACTCCTAAAAACCAAGTTTTCCAAAGTGTCCACCATACATACCTACTAGCAATTTGCTATTCCAAGTAAATTTGACTTGCTTTTATTTTCTCTTCAAATTAAACTCTTACCAGTGTTATGCGAAAATTGGTCAGTAAAGCTCTCACGAACCGGAAGGCACACTTTACTTTTTCCTGTTCTAAAAAATTTGACATTGTGGTCTCTTATGTTGAGTTGTCATGCTTGCAAGTTGTAAGTTGGAGACTAGCCCAGCCATGCAGTCATGGGCAAGCTTTCAACATTGCACTTATTATTTGAGTTGATATCGTGATCTTTTGTTTATGGATGCCCGCGGTGTGAAATGAATTGGGAATCTTGTGGGGATCATGGAGTTTGTATATGTGTTAGGGAAACGCCGGGCCACTAATCTAAGCCATGCATAATTCATGGTGGAAATTTGCAGCATACCCATGGTGGACATTCGACGACGCATCTCACAATAAAAAGCTAAACAAATGGCAAATAAAAGAGATGTCGAGGTGTTCATTGTCTGCTTGTCCTGTCATTTTGATGTGGGCTTGTTCCATGTCATCGGGCATGGAGGTACCCCGTTGGCGGTTCTCAATGATATGCATATATTTACAATGACAAGAGCCTTGCTTGGGACTCTAAGTAAAGTAGCATGAGGTTTGGGTACTCGTATTCACGGGACACGAGGTTTTCAACTTATGATTTGTCAAGCATATGCATCATAATTGTTCTCGCATTAACTTTAACCATTCAAGATGCTTATGATGGGGGCAATGAGAGCTCAAAGCCGGTAAGTACCATAATTATTTAAGGTTATAAAACTTGCAATCACTGCTTCCCTCTGCGAAGGGCCTTTCTTTTTTACTTTTATGTTGAGTCACCACCTTCTATCTTTATGCACCATAAGAGAGCATAGTTGTCATTCTTAGTATAATGTGCATTGTCCCAAAGTTTTCATTGATTGATTCATATTGTGGGTTTCACTTGTTCTCAAATTATTTGTATCTAGTTGCCCTCTTAAACTTGAAGGTGTCCTATGCATTTATGTTTTGCTCTCTATGAAGGACAAGCTGAAAACCATTTGTATGTTTTTTCCTTATGATTTGAACACACGTTTGACTTTCATTGTTTCATTTTCATGATCTTTTGTTTGTGTTCATTTGCATGTTTACAACATGGTTGCTAAGTTTCTATTGTAAAGATTATATCTTTCATGCCCATGTTTTAAGTTCTTATGATCCCAGCTCACAATGCTTACATACATGATCAAGATTGTGTAGGTGCATGTCACCTCAAAAATTATTCTTTTGTTATCACTTACCTACTCGAGGACGAGCAGGAGTTAAGCTTGGGGATGCTTGATACGTCTCCAACGTATCTATAATTTTTGATGCTCCATGCTTGTTTATACACCATTTGCCTACTGTTTCATTACACTTCATGGCACTAGTATGCATTTTCCGGAACTAACCTATTAACAAGTCGCCATAGTGCCAGTTCCCTGTTTTCTGCTGTTTTTGTGTTTCAGAAGTGATACACAGGAAATATTCTCGGAATTGGACGAAACAAGTTCCTGAAGTCTTATTTTCCCCGGAAGCTTCCAGAGATCCGAAGAGGAGATGGAGTGGGGCCACGAGGGGGCCACACGCCAGGGCGGCGCGGCCCAGGCCCTGGCCGCGCCCCCTAGGTGTGAGACCACCTCGGTCCACTTCTGATGATGCCCCTTCGCCTATAAAGACCCCCCGACGGAAAAAACCTAAATACCCAATCAATTTTCTAGAACACATCGCGATCCGCCGCCGCCGTCAACCCGAAGATCGGGAGGGTCCAGAAGCTCTTCCCGGCACCCTGCCGGAGAGGGGAATCACCATCGGAGGTCTTCTTCATCACCATGCTTGCCTCCAGAGCGATGAGTGAGTAGTCTACCTTGGACTATGGGTCCATAGCAGTAGCTAGATGGTTGTCTTCTCCACCATGTGCTTCATGTTTAAATTTCATGAGCTGCCCTACATGATTGAGATCACCGTTATGTAATTCTACATGTTTGGTTTGTTGGGATCCGATGAATATTGGTGTTATGATTGACTTGCTATACTGAAAGATATCTTTTGTTATCTCTATGTTGTTTATGATCTTGCATGCTCTCCGTTGTTAGTAGCTATCTTGGCCGAGTAGTTGCTAGTGACTCCAAGAGGGGGTATTTATGCTTGATAGTGGGTTCATGCCTCTATTTAACCTGGGGGAGTGACAGAAACCTCTAAGGTTGTAGATGTGCTGTTGCTACTAGGGAGAAAACTACATTCATATGCTCAAGGGCATATGCTTTGTTTACATTACACACTTTGCTTAATGCAATTATCTGTTGTTCGCAACTGAATACTTGTGGAGTTCTCGGATTGATTCGCCACAAGTGGATTATTAGTCATAGATGCAGTTGGATGGCGGTCTATGTATTTTGTTGTAATGCCCAGAGTAAATCTCATAGTGATCTTCTTGACATATCACGTTATCTTTATTCTATCAATTGCCCAACTGTAATTTGTTTACCCAGCATGTGTTATTTATCTTATGGAGGGACACCACTAGTGAACTGTGGACCCCGGTCCTATTTCCATCATATTGCTATCACCTGTTTACTTTACTCGCACTATTTACTTTACTCGCATACTTCTACTGTTTTCCACTCGATACGCTCATAACCTTTGTTTCAAGCAAACCGGTGAGATTGACAACCTCATCGCAAGTTGGGAGAAAAGTTCTTTGTTGTGTTGTGTGCAGGTTCCGCGTTGCAGCTAGAAAGCAAAGCTTGGACGAGGCGCCATATATAAATTGTCCGAAGCTGTCGCAAACTAGCGAGCATCACCTTCAGTCGTATTGTCTGCTTTTCTCCTGAACGATAAACCTTGGTTTCTTAACTGAGGGAAAATCTGCTGCTATACTCATCACACCTTCCTCTTGGGGTTCCCAACGGGCTGGTCATTCAACACGCAACAAGCAACACTCATAGATTATCCACCAAGTTATCATCCATCTACATCGGCTCACTGAGAAGATCGGGCAACCCCATATCACAATATCAGCAATACCTATGAAACTACCACAGTAGTCGAGTTCGTCCACGATCTTTCATGGTGGGAGATCTACTTTTACGACTCAAGCAAGACGGTCATGGAAAATTGGAGTCCCCATGGGTGGGACCGTACATCGTGACAGAAGTAATACCAGGAGGAGCTTATCGTCTACAAGACAAGAAAACGGGGAAAGACAAGAGCAACCCGTGGAATGCAGAGCAACTACGGCGGTTCTACGCATAGACGACATAAGGGGACAAAGAACTTTTGAGTTATGACCCTCTGAACCCAGAACATGAGGCCACAGGTCGGGTTCTTTGGGTCAACTCGACAATATGTGAAAGTATTTTACTTTCCACTCGAGGGCTCAGACCCTCGAGTAGTACGTAATAAAGTTAACAAGTTATTAAGATTTGTGATTATCTGAGACATACTACTAGGTTGTTCGCAACCCGATATTCGGCAAAAATACTGTAACACCCCAACTTTTCTAACCATGTTTGAGTAGTATTTAGTGAGCCAAAATTTAGGTCCAACAAAAACTTTTTGTGATTAACCATATTTACTGGAATCTATTGCATGTTTGCCTTGCTGTTGTGTAAATTATGTTTGCAGGAGTGTAGTTTGAAGGATAAGTTTATGGGCCAACTCAATCTTTGTGTTCTTGTGATTAGGCCACCTTTTGTGCTGCAAACCTATTTCTCAAAATAAAGTATCTTGGCACCTGCTTTTATTTTCGGAAAGTTTTATTTTCAAAACAGGAGCCAGGACCTATTTTAAAACAAAAGCTTTACCAAGTCTGTGTATTTCTAAAAGTAAAGGGATATAGTGTTGTGATCCCACTATTTTATAAACCTTTGATAAGTGGTTTTTAAAACACCCTTGAGAAAACTTGATAAAGGAGGAGATTATGTCTCCATTTGTTTCTCAAAATATTTACAAGAGACTTACTCCTTCTAGTGATGCCAGTTTAGCTTTGAATGATTACCCTTGTGTGGTGAGTTGACTTTGTTTGACTTTGATGAGTTGCTTGTGTGTAGATATGATCCCCAGGTAGGCATGTGGCCTAAACCATTCAACACCCACCAATCAATATTTTTTCCCATGTAGGTTATTTTCATTCTATCTTTCGAATAAAACCTATCTTGTTATTTTTACTCTCAATCCTAAAACCCTAACTCTAATGTCTTACCCTAAGATATTATGAGCCTTTTCTGAGGACTTTGGCACTAACCAAATTAGCCCAATAGAACACCCCTGACGTTATAGGAACCATCCCTAACCAGCCCTAAGAGGCTCCTCTCCATTTTCGGAAATGATTTTCGTGCAGGCATTTTATCAAACACCTAGTGTGCAGACTATCTTTGTGTCTGTTAACAGATTCAGTTTTCCGACACTTGTATTAAGCTCATCTCTTTTATCCATGACATTGTACCTTCCTAGAACTCATGTTTAGCATGTGATCTTCCATTCTTTCCATTACCACCTGGTCATTTGAGGCCATCTTCAAATTGTTTCAATTTTGTTTCTGAGGCTAATCAACTCACTAACCATTTGACTATTATCAGATGCAGTTTTGCTCACACTTTTAAATTTCAAAACAAATTGACTAGAGACCATCCTCTGACCTCTTCCTCTTCCTTTTGATCTACTCTAACTATTCATGCACTTGTCGGTTCACCTTGAAGCCTGTCACCCATATATGTGACTATGTTTTGAACCCTAGTCAAAACTACTTCTATCCTTAGTATTCTTCCAAAATTTATGCAAACTACTATTAACCCTCACCATTAAATCCTTCTAGAAATCCAACTCCACCCAAATGACATTGGATATGTCATTCATGCCTCCTAACACCCCCTCCCTCTATTTCTCCAAAAATAATTTCTATAGGACTGTCTCCATACTATATTTTCTTATGACCTAAAATTTAAATGGGAATAGCAACCATGCATTTTTCTTGCACCCTTTTTCTCATCAATTAGATTTGGTAAGACTCCACCATGCTATCTTGTGATTAAAGAATCCCTTGGATCCTAAACCCCTAGTTGCTATCCTGTAATAATTTCAAAGTCTTGTACAAATTATATCTCAGCCAAATTTCCAGGATACAAAATTCTAGTGAACCCTTTTTATTGCCAAAAATTTGCTAACTTGGAAATGTTGTTAATAGCAACCAATTCCATGTTTTCGACCCATCTTTCCTTGACATTGTTTGGCACAAATTGAGACTAACCCAAAACTCAAGAATTGCAACATGCATGCAATTCATCGTGCCTTTCTATAATTATTTCAAACTCTTTAGAACTCCCACCAAACCACACCATTGTTCACCCCAACACACTCACCTCCCTCTGGTCATCCTAACACTGTAGCATCACCCTCTCCCTTTGTGTCTTCTAGTAATTGGAAGGAGAGGGAGAAGAGAGTTACTAGAATATTATTTAACACTAAACTAAGTGGGCAGCAGCCACCCTTCTCGACCAAGGCATCCTTCCTTCCCACTCTGACCCCTCCACCATCCGACCTGACCAACCAGAGCTTCCCCTTGTGTCCCACAAGCCCAAACCGACATGGATCATCTTACACCCCCACACCTCTATATTTACGGCCACACCCTGCTACAGCCCCTCTCTGGACCCTCATTCCCCTCCCACACCACCACCTCACCCTCCCAGAACATAGATACCGACCTCTTGCTCTATTCCAGAAGGGAGGAGGAGAAACCCTAGTTTGAATCTCCGGAGAAGAAGAGTGGAGTGCTGCCGCTCAGGACCCTCTCTGCCCTCTCCCTCTGCATGCATGCACTTCTACCACCCATAGGAACCTAACCCTACCCTTGTTTTGACCCAGGAACGCCAAAACAACGACCCTCTGGAGCACCCGATCGAGCTCCTCCATCGCCGGCATGCAGATCCTCATCCCAGAGGCGAATCCGCCGCTGCCGCCCCTCTCCGAGGTCGTCCTATCGAGCCGCGTCCCCTCGTCACCTTCCCATGGCCGGAGGAGGCCCCAAGGTGAGCTTCGGCGCCGCCCCAGTAGAGCTAGGGTTTCGGTCCATGTTTCAGGCGTCCGGAGGAAGAAGATGGCCGACGGTCGTCGATCTCCTCTTGATCCGATGGTCTGCCCTCTACGTACCGTTTTGGCCCTTGCTACCGCTGACAGCTGGGCCCCGCTCGTTAGGGCGAGCCAGCGCCTTCCCCGCGTGCGCAGCGGTGCTGGAGATGGGCCGGCCCAGCGCTGTGTCGCCTGGGTCCGTCCAGATCTGGCCTGTTGGCCTTTTTTTTGGGCAGTCCTTTATTATTTTTCTTTAGATCCGTGAAAAAGTTGCTGCAAGATATAAATCCCAAATAAATTGTTAAACGCCATAAATTGAGTAGATCCAATTTTCTGCTTGATCTAAAACTATTTACCAAGCAGGCAGTATAAGTGGTTTGCCAAAAATTAGTGTATTTTCTTTTTGGCATTTAATCTTGCATAATGTGTCTTTTGTGCTAATAAATCCATATCTTGTGATCTAGAGACCAAATTGGATTGAATCCAATTTTGTAGAGAAGCCCTCTGCAGTACCTTTCAAATGTCACTGGCCTGCATGAAAGTGAACCTTTATTTATTACAGGGTTGTTTTTGCAAAATACCACCAGATCTGCCTTTTTGAGCGAAACCAATTTTGGGTGATCATGTGTTGTTAATTCTTGCTACTCACGATAGGATAAATTTTTCTGAGCTTGTATGATTTTCTGGTAGATTTATCTCTGACCATAGGATAAATTTTTCTAAGCTTGTATGATTTTCTTGCTACTGACCATAGGATAAATTTTTTTGAGCTTGGGTTATTCTCACTATAAAATGCTTAGTATATTCTCTATTAATCAGAAAATTGAAAATCCAATTTTGTTGGGTTTATATTATTGTGGGATATATGTAGGTACCTTGTTTGCCTATTATATGCTCATGTAGCTGTGTTTGATAATCAAAGTGCTTAGATAGCTTTATGTATTTCAGAAATTGCTTGTTAATAGGAATATTATTTTCTGAACCAAGAGTCACTTGTTTTGGTGTCTTACAGGTCACTAGTACCTGTAGTTGAGGAGTGTACCCCTTGTTTGATTATATTTAGTAATAATCTATTAGTATTAAGTCCTAGTGTGAAAACCCTATTTTTAAGTAGGGAAACTAATTGGAAACTTGATATTGTTGTATTGCACTCCTATAGGAGAGAATGTCTCCACCCTCCCTATCTGGTTGTGTATTTGAGATGGCTTGTTAAATGTTTGTTCCTTTGCATGCTTGTGTGGTGATTGAATGCTTTTCTTTCATTTTGCGATGCTAGATTCGAACGCCATCGGAGAGGAAAGTGTAACACATTGATTGCTTCTTTTAAGGAAGGAGCCCAGGGACATAGCTATTCAAGGCAAGCCATCTACATGTTGCATATATGAATCCTAATATTACACTTTGCATTGTTTTACTAATTTTCCTCTTATTATGCATTGTTTCTATATTGCTATTGTTCCCTATAGCAATAGTTGGCGACTTAGCTCCACAAGTCGACTTGATATCATTGATGGCTGGCGTGTAGTTGATGATGATTATGGCCAGGCAGTTGGGAAACTCCAAGCGGAAAGTATGATGAGCACATCGGCAAGTCTTTTCCCTCAGTTAGAAACCAAGGTTTCATCGTTCAGGAGAAGAGTAGACAAACGACTGAAGGTGATGCGGACTGGCTTAATAACACTCCAACAAGGACGCCGTTTAACGATACTTGTTGACTCATCTTCAACTAGTAGCAACGTGGAACCTGCACACAACACAACCAAGTACTTTGTTCCCAACTTGCGATGAGGTTGTCAATCTCACCGGTTTGCTTGAAACAAAGGGTATGAGCGTATCGAGTGGAAAATAGTAGAAGTATGCGAGTAAAGTAAACAGTGCGAGTAAAGTAAACAGGTGATAGCAATATGATGGAAATAGGACCGGGGTACACAGTTCACTAGTGGTGCCTCTCCATAAGATAAATAACACATGCTGGGTAAACAAATTACAGTTGGGCAATTGATAGAATAAAGATAAACGTGATATGTCAAGAAGATCACTATGCGATTTACTCTGGGCATTAC
Source organism: Dactylis glomerata (assembly GCA_007115705.1). Lineage (NCBI taxonomy): Eukaryota > Viridiplantae > Streptophyta > Magnoliopsida > Poales > Poaceae > Dactylis > Dactylis glomerata. The sequence continues at coordinate 9,014,880 of QXEO01000531.1, forward strand.
AACAAAATACATAGACCGCCATCCAACTGCATCTATGACTAACAATCCACTCATGGGGATATCATCCGAACACCCCATTAGTATTAAGTTGCGAACAATAGATAATTGCATTAAGCAAAGTGTGTAATGTAAACAAAGCATATGCCCTTAAGCATATGAATATTGTTTTATCCCTAGTAGCAACAGCACATCTACAACCTTAGAGGTTTCTATCACTCCCCCAGATTAAATAGAGGCATGAACCCACTATCGAGCATAAATACCCCCTCTTGGAGTCACTAGCAACTACTCGGCCAAGATAGCTACTAACAACGGAGAGCATGCAAGATCATAAACAACATAGAGATAACATAAGATATATTTCAGTATAGCAACTCAATCATTACACCAATATTCATCAGATCCCAACAAACCAAACATGTAGAATTACATAACGGTGATCTCAATCATGTAGGGCAGCTCATGAGATCTAAACATGAAGCACATGGTGGAGAGGACAACCATCTAGCTACTGCTATGGACCCATAGTCCAAGGTAGACTACTCACTCATCACTCCGGAGGCAAGCATGGCGATGAAGAAGACCTCCGGTTGCGATTCCCCTCTCCGGCAGGGTGCCGGGAAGAGCTTCTCGACCCTCCCGATCTCGGGTCGACGACGGCGGTGGATCGCGATGTGTTTCTGGAAAATTGATTGGGTCCTTAGGTTTTTCCCGTCGGGGGGTCTTTATAGGCGAAGGGGCATCGTCAAAAGTGGACCGAGGTGTCCTCACACATAGGGGGCGCGGCCAGGGGCTGGGCCGCGCCGGCCTGGAGTGAGGGCCCCTCGTGGCCCCACTCCATCTCCTCTTCGGTTCTCTAGAAGCTCCGTGAAATATCTGGACGACTGGCTTTGGTTTCGTCTAATTCCGAGAATATTTCCTGTGTAACTTTTCTGAAACACAAAAACAGCAGGAAATAGGGAACTGGCACTGTGACAACTTGTTAATAGGTTAGTTCCGGAAAATGCTTAAAAGTGCCACGAAGTGTAATGAAACATTAGGCAAATGATGTAAAAACAAGAATGGAGCATCAAAAATTATGGATACGTTGGAGACGTATCAGCATCCCCAAGCTTAACTCCTGCTCGTCCTCGAGTAGGTAAGTGATAACAAAAGAAATAATTTTTGAGGTGACATGCACCTACACAATCTTGATCACATATGTAAGCATTTGTGAGCTGGGATCAAAAGAACTTAAAACATGGGCATGAAAGATATAATCTTGAAAATAAAAACTTAGCAACCATGTTATAAACATGCAAATGAACACAAACAAAAGATCATGAAAATGAAACAATGAAAGTCAAATGTGTGTTCAAATCATAAGGAAAAACATATAAATGATTTTCAGCTTGTCCTTCATGGAGAGCAAAACATAAATGCATAGGACACCTTCAAGTTTAAGAGGGCGACTAGATACAAGTAATTTGAGAACAAGTGAAACCAACAATATGAATCAATCAATGAAAACTTTGGGACAATGCACATTATACTAAGAATGACAACTATGCTCTCTTAATGGTGCATAAAGATAGAAGGTGGTGACTCAACATAAAAGTAGAAGAAAGGCCCTTCGCAGAGGGAAGCAGTGATTGCAAGTTTTATAACCTTCAAAAATTATGGTACTTACCGGCTTTGAGCTCTCATTGCCCCCATCATAAGCATCTTGAATGGTTAAAGTTAATGCAAGAACAATTATGATGCATATGCTTGACAAATCATAAGGTGAAAACCTCGTATCCCGTGAATACGAGTACCCAAACCTCATGCTACTTTACTTAGAGTCCCAAGCAAGGCTCTTGTCATTGTAAGTATATGCGTATCATCGAGAACCGCCAACGGGGTACCTCCATGCCCGATGACATGGAACAAGCCCACATCAAAATGACAGGACAAGCAGACAATGAACACCTCGACATCTCTTTTATTTACCATTTGTATAGCTTTTTATTTTGAGATGCGTCGTCGAATGTCCACTATGGGCATGCTGCAAATTTCCACCATGAATTATGCATGGCTTAGATTGGCGGCCCAGGTGTTTTTCTAACACATATACAAACTCCATGATCCTGCAAGATTCCCAATTCATTTCACACCGCGAGTATCCATAAACAAAAGATCACGATATCAACTCAAATAAGAAGTGCAATGTTGAAAGCTTGCCCATGACGGCATGGCTGGGCTAGTCTCCAACTTACAACTTGCAAGCATAACAACTCAACATAAGAGACCACAATGTCAAATTTTTAAGAACAAGAAAAAGTAAAGTGTGCCTTCCAGTTCGTGAGAGCTTTACTGACCAATTTTCGCATAACACTGGTAAGAGTTTAATTTGAAGAGTAGATAAAAGCAAGTCAAATTTACTTGGAATAGCAAATTGCTAATAGGTATGTATGGTGGACACTTTGGCAAACTTGGTTTTTAGGAGTTGGATGCACGAGTAGAGCTCATACTCAGTACAAGGCGAGGGCTAGCAAAAGACAGGGAGCGTCAAACTAAGAGAGCAATAACGGCCATAATCATGCAAAGCGACAAAGCGACATTAAAAGAAGCATAAGATGGCATCAAAAGTCAAAAACTAAATGATCATAGAGGCTATTGGCGACTTTGTAATAGTCTAACATGTGTGAGCATGCGCCAAGTCAACCTAAATAAAGCATCAAGGAGAAAACCAAAATAATGCTTCCAAATGATAAAAACAACGCATGATTCTTTCAAAGGCTCATTAAGCAATCTCATTTATTTGAGACAAGTCATGCTACAGAAAAACCACTAAGCATACTATCAAAAAGACATCAAGCACGACATGAAAAAGCCTAAGCCGCAGTCTACACAAGCTCCTTCTTGTACCACTTTTTTGCACAAAGCTTTTTCTCTTTTCCAACACTATTCAAACTTTTTTAAATCCAACTCTTTTGAGGAAGACCAACATGGTCCAGAGGCAAAAATACACCTTGATAAATAAATATAAGAAGATCTGAATGCAAATCAAGGAGAAAATGAAAACCAAAAGCAGTAGCAGAAAAAGAAGAACACTCGGTTTTTGATAAGAGTGAAAACTAGAGCGTTCTTGGCAAATGAAAAGCAAGGCAACTTCTCCAAAAGAAATTTGTTGGGGTCCAACCATTTATTGCAGCAAACAAAACTAAACTAATAATGAAAACTAAAACAACTGACTCTCCAAGAAAAATGCATAGTGCATGAAGAAATAAAAATATAGTGTCTTGAAAGGTGACCTGATTTTTGCCGATGAAGAAGGGGTGCCTCGGGGGCATCCCCAAGCTTTGACGCTTGTACTTCTTGGATATTTCTTGGGGTGATGCATGGGCATCCCCAAGCTTGAGCTTTTGTCCATTCTTCAACTCATCTCATCATTCTCCTATCCCTACACTTGAAAACTTCCTTCATACAAAACTAAACACAAATCTATTAGCAACATTAGTGTAAGAATATCATATAATCAACCTCTTTTTGCTTCAGGTTTCAACCCAAAACCACCATATATAAAGTATATACTACTGTAGCAACTTCCCCAAAAGTTCCGTGATCAAAAGAACTCGAAAGAAAGCGATAAAGCGGCAAACACAAATATTGATAGAAATCTGTCAAAACAGAACAGCTGACAAAGGTCAAATTTTTAAGGGGTTTTCCGTTGCTCAAATCACAAAGTGTTCAACTAATGAAAGTTTGGATATAACCTGGGGCATATGTACAAGAAATCGCAGGTCCAAAAGATATACAGAGAATTTTTACGAATTTTTACGGTGCAGCACCAAAAACAGTTTCAGGACAGCAACATCCCCAAATCTTTACCTCACTCAAATTAGAGGCTTCTCTTGGCACAACAATGAAATAAAAATGATAAGGAGCGGTCATTACAGTAGTAATAACTTCCAAGACTCAAATAAAAAAAAGTACTGAAAAGAAAACATTGGGTTATCTCCCAAGAGTGCTTTTCTTTAACGCCTTTGAGCTAGGCGCAGAAAATTGCGAATCAAGTAATATCAAGAGATGAAGCATCAGGCTCATAATCTGCTCTAAGAATAGTATCAAAAACTAATTTCTTTCTTTTCCTAGGGAAGTGTTCCATACTTTTCTTGAGTGGAAATTGATATTTGATGGTACCTTCCCTCATATCAATGATGGCACCTACAGTTCGAAGAAAGGGTCTTCCCAAAATAATAGGACATGAAGCATGGCATTCAACATCCATAACGAGAAAATCAACGGGAACAAGGTTATTGTTAACCATAATAAGAACATCATTAATCCTTCCCAAAGGTTTCTTCTTAGCAACATCAGCAATAGGAACATCATAATAACATTTTTCAAGCGGTGGTAAATCAAGCATATCATAAATTTTTCTAGGCATGATAGAAATACTAGCACCTAGATCACATAAAGCATGGCAATCAAAACCATTAACATGCATATCAATGATGGGTTCCCAACCATCTTCTAACTTCTTGGGAATAGAAGCTTTTTGTTGTAACTTTTCATCCCTAATTTTCATGAGAACATTGGTAATATGCTTAGTAAAAGCAATATTTAAAGAACTAGCATTGGGAGTCAAAGCAAGCTTTTGCAAGAACAAAATTACTTCAGATATATTGCAGCCATCAATATCAAAATCATTAAAGGTAATAGAGTTATTATCTCCTACACTCCGAAAAATTTCAGCACTCTTTTGAGAAAAAGTTTTGGCAGTTTTAGGCTTTTTAACTCAAGGAGTCGGAGTTTTCTCTACACCAATCAAAGTAAGAGGATTGCTAGCATTAGGAGCAACATCATTAGAGGTAGTAATAGTACAAACTTTCATATTCCTAGCAATCTCATCCTCTCTTTCCCATCTAGCATGCAATTCTGCTAACAATCTAATATTTTTATCAATTCCAACTTGGATAGCATTAGCAGTAGCAAAAACATTGTTCTCTTTCACATCATTAGGCAACACTTTTAATTTCAGAAGTTCAACATCATGAGCAAGGCTATCAACTTTAGAAGCAAGAATATCAATTTTGCCTAACTTTTCCTCAACAGACTTGTTAAAAGCAGTTTGTTTTATCATGAAGTCTTTGAGCATGACTTCAAGTTCAGAGGGCGTGGCCCTAGTGTTGTTGGAGGAATTACCATAAGAATTACCATAACCATTACCATTAGTAGAAGGATACGGCCTATAATTGTTACTAGCAAAATTGTTCCTATAAGCATTGTTGTTAAAATTATTGTTTCTAATGAAATTCACATCAACATGCTCTTCTTGAGCAACCAAAGAGGCTAAAGGAACATTATTAGGATCAACATGAGTCCTATCATTAGCAAGCATAGCCATAATGGCATCAATCTTATCACTCAAGGAAGAGGTTTCTTCAACATAATTTACCTTCTTACCTTGTGGAGCTCTCTCGGTGTGCCACTCAGAATAATTTACCATCATATTATCAAGAAGCTTCGTTGCAGCGCCCAAGGTTATGGACATAAAAGTACCTCCAGCAGCTGAATCCAAGAGATTTCTTGAAGAAAAATTCAGTCCTGCATAAAAAGTTTGGACAATCATCCAAGTAGTCAGTCCATGAGTGGGGCAATTCTTTATCATAGATTTCATTCTTTCCCAGGCTTGAGCAACATGTTCCTTATCAAATTGACTAAACTTCATAATATTGCTACGCAAAGATATAATTTTAGCAGGAGGATAATATCTACCAATGAAAGCATCCTTACACTTAGTCCATGAATCAATACTATTCTTAGTCAAAGATAGCAACCAATCTTTAGCTTTTCCTCTCAAAGAAAAAGGAAACAACTTGAGCTTAATAATATCACTTTCTACATCCTTATATTTCTGCATCTCACATAGCTCAACAAAATTGTTGAGATGAGCTCCAGCATCTTCAGTACTAGCACCAGAAAATTGCTCTTTCATAACAAGGTTCAATAAAGCAGGTTTAATCTCATAAAAGTTTGCAGTAGGAGCAGGTGGTGCAATAGGAGTGCAGATAAAATCACTATTGTTCATGCTAGTGAAGTCACACAACTTGGTGTTTTCAGGATTAGCCATTTCAGCAAAACTAAAAGTAGACAAGTAAAAACAACTACCAAGGATTCTAAATTTTTTGGGTTTTTGATATAAAACAATGCAAGTAAAAATAAATAAAGTAAAGCAAAACAATAAAACAAAGTAAATGATGTGCGTGCGAAAAACTCCCCTTGCAGAGGTCTTCTTTTTCTTCCCCGGCAACGGCGCCAGAAAAGGGCTTGATGGCTGGCGTGTAGTTGATGATGATTATGGCCAGGCAGTTGGGAAACTCCAAGCGGAAAGTATGATGAGCACAGTGGCAAGTCTTTTCCCTCAGTTAGAAACCAAGGTTTAATCGTTCAGGAGAAGAGCAGACAAACGACTGAAGGTGATGCGGACTGGCTTAATAACACTCCAACAAGGGCGCCGTTTAACGATACTTGTTGACTCGTCTTCAACCAGTAGCAATGTGGAACCTGCACACAACACAACCAAGTACTTTGTTCCCAACTTGCGATGAGGTTGTCAATCTCACCGGTTTGCTTGAAACAAAGGGTATGAGCGTATCGAGTGGAAAACAGTAGAAGTACGCAAGTAAAGTAAACAATGTGAGTAAAGTAAACAGGTGATAGCAATATGATGGAAATAGGACCGGGGTCCATAGTTCACTAGTGGTGCCTCTCCATAAGATAAATAACACATGCTGGGTAAACAAATTACAGTTGGGAAATTGATAGAATAAAGATAAACGTGATATGTCAAGAAGATCACTATGCGATTTACTCTGGGCATTACCACAAAATACATAGACCGCCATCCAACTGCATCTATGAATAATAATCCACTCATGGGGATATCATCCGAACACACTATGAGTATTAAGTTGTGAACAACAGATAATTGCATTAAGCAAAGTGTGTAATGTAAACAAAGCATATGCCCCTGAGCATATGAATGTTGTTCTCTCCCTAGTAGCAACAGCACATCTACAACCTTAGAGGTTTCTGTCACTCCCCCAGATTAAATAGAGGCATGAACCCACTATCGAGCATAAATACCCTCTCTTGGAGTCACTAGCAACTACTCGGCCAAGATAGCTACTAATAACGGAGAGCATGCAAGATCATAAACAACATAGAGATAACATAAGATATATTTCAGTATAGCAACTCAATCATAACACCAATATTCATCGGATCCCAACAAACCAAACATGTAGAATTACATAACGGTGATCTCAATCATGTAGGGCAGCTCATGAGATCTAAACATGAAGCACATGGTGGAGAGGACAACCATCTAGCTACTGCTATGGACCCATAGTCCAAGGTAGGCTACTCACTCATCGCTCCGGAGGCAAGCATGGCGATGAAGAAGACCTCCGATGGCGATTCCCCTCTCCGGCAGGGTGCTGGGAAGAGCTTCTGGACCCTCCCGATCTCGGGTCAACGACGGCGGTGGATCGCGATGTGTTTCTGGAAAATTGATCGGGTCCTTAGGTTTTTCCCATCGGGGGGTCTTTATAGGCGAAGGGGCATCGTCAGAAGTGGACCGAGGTGTCCTCACACATAGGGAGCGCAGCCAGGGGCTGGGCCGCGCCGCCCTGGTGTGAGGGCCCCTCGTGGCCCCACTCCGTCTCCTCTTCTGTTCTCTGAAAGCTCCGTGAAATATCTGGACGACTGGCTTTGGTTTTGTCCAATTCCGAGAATATTTCCTGTGTAACTTTTCTGAAACACAAAAACAGCAGAAAACAGGGAACTGGCACTGTGGCAACTTGTTAATAGGTTAGTTCCGGAAAATGCATAAAAGTGCCACGAAGTGTAACGAAACATTAGGCAAATGATGTAAAAACAAGCATGGAGCATAAAAAATTATGGATACGTTGGAGACGTATCAATCATCCATAGAGATGACACCCCTTGTTACCTACTCAACACCCCTCTATTAGAGACTTGATGGTTAGCATCAAAGTCCTTGGAAAACATGTAGTGGAGCCAAAAACTCTAGGATGGGAAAACTCTAGTATCTACTCCACTGAAATGTTTTCAGGAAAATATGTTCTGGAAAATGGAGTTGGACATGGGAGCTAAAGGAGTTGGTGATTTATAAAAGTGGCATTGTGTATAAGTGTTCGCCAAACCAATTAACCCGTGCAACCACATTACCCCGGTATGGGACGGGGCTTAGTCTGAAGTTTATCTACCGTTGTGCGGGGAGCCTCATACTATATAAGGGTTTGTAGGACCCTAGAATCCGGGTTGTCGCAAGTAGTGGGCAACATCATAATGAGCCCGCCAATAGGCTACCGTCCGGAAGACACTTGGGTTCTCCCACCGTGGCACTTGAGCTACACTCGAGGAAATGGAGGTAGGCTGCCAGGGTTTACCGGGGAGGTTAACTCCACAAGGCAAGCACCTGTGCTAAGGTAGGTAGATGGAAGACTTTGTTCGATTATCCGAACCCCGCATACTAGTGGATGACGGACCGTGGTGGTATCCCGGCGGATTTATCGAATCTTGTGGGTAAAGTGTACAACCTCTGTAGAGTGTAATCTATTCGAATAGCCGAGTCCTCGATCATGGACGGTTGGAATGGCCATACTTAACCTGTGTCGATTTTGGTTTTAAAAGTGGTTTTTGGAAAAATGGAGGAAGGTGCCAGACAGAGTACTCGGAGGGTACTAACGTGGCACAGGTATGGTTCAGAGTACTTGCAGGGTACTGCCGAATGAATGGAGATGGTCATGTGTGATTGACTTGGTTTTATAAAGGAAGGTGGTCATGTTTGATTGACTACCGACTCTCTCTCTCTCTTGAAAAGCAAATGAGTTCCCCCTTTCCTAGAGATTTTTACTAAAACTATTTTATAAAAGATTTTAATAAGGATATAGAGATGTCATAGAACATGGCTCTAGACATGCTATATCGACACGTGAAAGTATGTTTTCAAAGAAAACAAACTAGAATAGAGCCTTTCCTTGCTACAGCTATACTGCATATCAAACTCCTTCTCTTTAGATGGTTTGCGAGTACAATTCAAAATGTACTCATGGCTTTGTCCCTGGCTATTAACTTGGTCAGACTATGAAGATGACTACGAGGAAGGTGACGATGGTTACGACGACGCCGGTGCGAACTAGGAACGCCTCCTAGTCAGTTGCCTGTAGGGTAGTAGGCATGACGTGGGTCATCAACGCTGCTTGGTATCCACTGTTTAGTTGTAGACTTGCCCTGCGTGGCAATATCATACTTGGTCATGTGACCAATTGTAAGTATATTATTTGGTACTGTAAAGGATGATGTAAATCTGTTATCAACTCGGATATGTGGATTCACGACACACTGATCATGGGATCGTGAATTGGATGCATATCAGGTATTCCGGATGGGTAATCCGGGGTCCCCACAGAGTTGGTATCAGAGCCATCCTGACTGTAGGAGACCTTAGTTAGCATGGGCGTTAGATAGGAAAAGTAGTATTTTGCTAAGACTAATTGCAAAGTTTATTCTCCTAAGTAGCCAATAGTATGGTTTATACCTTACTTACCCTTTCAAAACTTCTAATCTTACCTCTCTAATTTTTCAAGGATTTTAAAGATTTTACTCTCCTGTCTTTCCCACTTCAAATTTAAATAATGGACGTTATACCCCAGTTAGACCTGAAGCTTAGCAACACAGGATGAAGCAAATATTCAGAAGGACGTCTTGAAAACCTCCCCAACCGCAAAGAAAGAAAAGTGTTGACAATTATTTTGCCTTTGGTTAACCCCAATGGCTCTGTCAAGAAGCTGACCTTGTTCCTCCCTAGAGTCGCACCTTTGCAGTCGCTAAGGACCAAGTTCTTGGTTGTTTGACTAGAAATTTTTAGGCCTGGCACGAGACATCATCGCATATGAGGGACTTCCACAACCTTTCCGAAGACCTCACATCCGTGTAATGTGAGCAAGGGTACCTACAAGATTTGCACTTCCAAACTCAATGTCAATAGCTCAGCAACACTGCGGCTACCTCATCGACTATCATCACTCTCAACTGAAGGGAGAGTCAAGCAAATGAAGGAGTCAACAACTATGACCAACCATGACCCAGGATGAATAGGGTAAGCTCATTTGTCTCATATGAGCTATTCCCAACTACCGCAAGTATTAGGCGTCGTTGGTACTTGAAGTACCTCGTGTGATTTTTGCAATTGTTTGTTGATTGCCTTGTGTGTTCTAGATATTTTCTGTAGTTGCCTTGTGTGTTTCTTGAGTGTGTGATGTTACATGGTGCTTGTGCTTGTTTTTGGCCTCCCGGCCTTAAAAACCCTCTGGTTTGTAAAACCCAATTAGGAAACCTCACTAAAATGTGTTTTCCCTCTCTCCTATTTATGTCAGCTCGAGTAGCATACGTAAGGTATTAGGAAAACACTAACTCTAACCTTGATAATAGTGGGTTGTGACTCTTCTCGCAACACATACCCGAGATCTCATACAACAGTTTGTGTTGAGTGTCTCAAGCTTCGTCAAGACCTCTCTACAACATCAGGGAAGCAGAAGATAGACCTGCCTGGACTACAAAGGACTTCTAGAAGACAAAGATTTCACCAACCCAGATTGCCTAACCTTAAATCTAGAGATTCGCTAACATTGATGATACTCTCTTAATACCCCAACACTTGCTAATCTTCTAACAAGCCAACGAACATGGAGCATGGAAGTATCAAAGCCAAGACTAACATTCGAAGATCAACCCGTTATCGTCATTTGAAGCCCGAAGACTCACTTGCTTGATCTCCACGGAGCAAATAGAAGGATGAATACTCTCCAAAATCAAGCCATCTATGTCGATTGTGCATTTAGGAGATATCCATGGAGGTAGCAACAACAAGAAGTGAAGATTTTTCTAACTAACTCACTTGCTCGTTCAAATTTTGACGGGTTTGAACCAAAACTGACTTATGCCACGGGTCGAAATCCACATGAAGATTCCTCGAAAGATGAAGTCAACTCAAGGTATCCCAATATACGTCAAGATCCTCATGGCTACGAGAAGATGGAGAAGCAAGAAGATCTTCAATAGTCTCCACCAACCCGAAGGCAAGAAGAAATAGATCTTTGACTACTGGAAGACACACCCTTGGTGGTGCACCGCCACCTGAAGCGTTTTTAGCTCAAGCTCAAGACGACCCAAACATAATGGTTTCTATTAGTACTAACCTGCGCCTGGGTACTTAGGAAGCATAGGAGACTAATTTGACAAATTTGATGTACCTAGCACGACTGAAGCTTAATCGCCCTTATCTACAACGTCTAGAGCACTCCAAGATCAAGACAGAAAGGTCTACACCAACATCAAGCTTCAAGGCGCGACACCAAGAATTGAAGATTCCATTAGCCTACGCAAGGGAAGCGATGGCCACAAGCCAACAAGAGCTACCCGAGAAGCCTCAACTTTTCAAGACCTCAGCTACGAGATAATAACCTTCAGACTTTTGTAGAATCTTTACGGGCACACTAGATAGCCTACCCACATTAACCTCAAAGGCATATCGACAAGGTTGTTGTCAAGATACTTTCGGCAGCATCAACTCTTCAGCCCTCAACTGCAACATGTGAAGACAATCTACATCTACATAAAAGCAAGTCGTCTACACAACTCAAAGTGTCAACGAGAAAATGAAAGAGCAACCTTCTGAAGTCTAACTCTAACCTAGTCTTTACACCTCTTTAGTGCTATGCTTAGGAATCTCGGGATGAGATTCTATTTAAGGGGGGAAGAGCTGTAACACCCCAACTTTTCTAACCATGTTTGAGTAGTATTTAGTGAGCCAAAATTTAGGTCCAACAAAAAAAAATTGTGCTTAACCAGATTTACTGGAATCTATTGCATGTTTGCCTTGCTGTTGTGTAAATTATGTTTGCAGGAGTGTAGTTTGAAGGATAAGTTTGTGGGCCAACTCAATCTTTGTGTTCTTGTGATCAGGCCACCTTTTGTGCTGCAAACCTATTTCTCAAAATAAAGTATCTTGGCACCTCCTTTTATTTTTAGAAAGTTTTATTTTCAAAACAGGAGCCAAGACCTATTTTAAAACAAAAGCTTTACCAAGTCTATGTATTTCTAAAAGTAAAGGGATATAGTGTTGTGATCCCACTATTTCATAAACCTTTGATAACTGGTTTTTCAAAACACCCTTGAGAAAACTTGATAAAGGAGGAGATTATGTCTCTATTTGTTTCTGAAAATATCTACCAGAGACTTACTCCTTTCCTTGGAGCTCTTTCAAACTTTCCCATGGCATGATCACTATTTAACACTTGTTTAACCATTACTTCTAGTGATGCCAGTTTAGCTTTGAATGATTACCCTTGTGTGGTGAGTTGAATTTGTGTGACTTTGTTTGACTTTGATGAGTTGCTTGTGGGTAGATGGATCCTCAGGTAGGCATGTGGCCTAACCCATTCAACACCCACCAATAAATATTTTGTCCCATGTAGGTTATTTTCATTCTATCTTTCGAATAAAACCTATCTTGTTATTTTTACTCTCAATCCTAAAACCCTAACTCTAATGTCTTACCCTAAGATATTATGAGCCTTTTCTAAGGACTATGGCACTAACCAAATTAGCCCAATAGAACACCCCTGATGTTATAGGAACCATCCTTAACCAGACCTAAGAGGCTCCTCTCCATTTTCGGAAATGATTTTCTTGCAGGCATTTTATCAAACACCTAGTGTGCAGACTATCTTCGTGTCTGTTAACGGATTCAGTTTTCCGACACTTGTATTAAACTCATCTCTTTTATCCATGACATTGTACCTTCCTAGAACTCATATTTGGCATGTGATCTTCCATTCTTTCCATTACCACCTAGTCATTTGAGGCCATCTTCAAATTGTTTCAATTTTGTTTCTGAGGCTAATCAACTCACTGACCATTTGACTATTATCAGATGCAGTTTTGCTCACACTTTTAAATTTCAAAACAAATTGACTACAGACCATCCTCTGACCTCTTCCTCTTCCTTTTGATCTACTCTAACTATTCATGCACTTGTCGGTGCACCTTGAAGCCTGTCACCCATATATGTGACTATGTTTTGAACCCTAGTCAAAACTACTTCTATCCTTAGGGTGTGTTTGGTTGAGTTGTAGATTCCTAAAAATCAGCTGTGGCAAATTTGCTGTGAAAAATCTGCTGCGAGCTAACAACTGCGGAAAAGCTGAAAGTTGTTTGGTTGTATCAACTGCCAACTGTGGATTCGACAGAAAATGTCTATAATACCCTTGTGGCCCTGAGAGATTATTTATATGCTAACTAACCAAAAAACATTTATTTACAGTTTTATTTATATATGTTAATGATTATCTTGTGGATGAAACTATCCCTATTTTAATGTTGCTTTGATTTTTTTTAAATAATTATAAAAGACATTGTTTAAATAGAAATATATATGGATTAAAGAGACATAGGTATACTTTTATTAACAGAGAGACATAAGCTATACACGTACATATACAAGTGAATATCCCTTTAAAAAATATGTCTGCTGATCTTTCCCAACTACCTCATCCCCTCGTTCACCTCTTTCTAGAAAACAAGCTGTCTCCGCGGGACGATCTCTGGCCGTGATGATGTTCGTTCTTGGTGTCCCCTGCAGAACCGGATGCCTACACCTGCCCGTCCACAGAGGCCCCGACAAGACCAGGACGCCGACTTCCTTCTCGATGACCCCGCCATCAGCCTCTCCAAGATGCAGTGCGCGTACAGCTTGACCCATCAGCTGCGGGATCTGCATGCGGACTAGAGAGGGGTGGAGAAGGAATCACAAGCTCGGGGATGCAGCGGTGGCGCGGCAATGGAGACGGAGGCATGGGGCAGCGGGGGGAAAAGAAAACAACGAACCGGTATTTTCCACTTACCAGTGGCAGCGTGGGTAAATTTTCTTGAAATCTTCACCCGCGACGCAGAGGAATCTGGGGTTGAGACGGATTTCAGTTTACACTACGAGAATCTGGTGCGTTGCGGAATCTGCTGCACTGCCTAAACTTGTTTGGTTCAGATTCCAACTGCGAGGACGTGAATCTGGCCCAGAAATCTGAACCAAACACAGCCTTAGTATTCTTCCAAAATTTATGCAAACTACTATTAACCCTCACCATTAAATCCCTCTAGAAATCCAACTCCTCCCAAATGACATTGGATATGTCATTCATGCCTCCTAACACCCCCTCCCTCTATTTCTCCAAAAATAATTTCTATAGGACTGTCTCCATACTATATTTTCTTATGACCTAAAATTTGCATGGGAATAGCAACCATTACCTGCACCTACTACACCATGGGAGGACATTAGCATGGATTTTGTATTAGGTTTGCCTAGGACCAAAAGAGGCCATGATTCTATATTTGTGGTAGTGGACAGATTTTCTAAGATGGCTCATTTTATTGCCTGCCACAAAAGCGACGATGCGTCGCATATTGCTAACCTATTTTTCAGGGGCATTGTACGCTTGCATGGAGTACCCAAGACAATTGTCTCTGATCGTGATGTGAAGTTTATGAGCTACTTCTGGAAGAAACTTTGGGGAAAGCTGGGCACAAAGTTATTATTCAGCACTACATGTCATCCCCAAACTGATGGTCAAACGGAGGTGGTAAATCGCACACTTTCAACAGTGCTGCGATGCATGATCAAGAAGAACCTGCGTGAGTGGGAAGATTGTTTGCCGCATGTGGAGCTTGCATATAACAGGACGGTTCACTCTACCACGCAGCTATGTCCTTTTGAGGTGGTCTATGGTTTCAAACCCATTACGCCTCTTGATTTGTTGCCTCTTCCTATCCAAGAGCGAGTCAATATGGAGGCATCAAAGAGGGCAGATTTTGTGAGGAAGATTCATGTGAAGACTAAAGAGGCTATTGAGAAGAAAAGCAAGTATACTGCAGATCGTGCAAACAAGAAGCGAAAGGAGGTCTTGTTCCAGCCCGGTGATATGGTTTGGGTACACTTTCGCAAGGACAGATTTCCACAGCTACGAAGTCCAAGTTGCTTCCTCGTGGTGCTGGTCCTTACAAGGTTCTTGCCAAGATTAATGATAATGCCTACAAGATAGATCTTCCTATAGCTGAGTATGGCGTGAGCAATAGCTTCAACATTGCTGATTTGACACCGTATGAGGGTGAAGACATTGCAGCGTCGAGGTCGACGCCTTTTGAAGGGGGAGAGGATGATGAGGACATCCCTATTATACCACCATTATCTCCTGCTCCTATTGATGATGAAGATGTTGCTGTGAAGAAGTCCAACGAGATTAGGATTGGACCGATTACAAGAGCACGTGCAAAGCTATTGGAACAACAGGTGAACTCACTCTTAATTGAACCTGATGTTTTATTTAATGAGAGCTTTATACTACCTAAGTCTATGCATCTATGTATGATTAGGTTTGTTGATAACACAAGCATTGCACGAGGAGGAGACGCGTCGCAGCGAGATGAGCAAGACTTGAAGATCAAGTGCGCGAGGGAGGAAAGGGAGGCAGGCGCACCCAGAGATCACCAGAACATCAAGTCTACATGAGAGAGAGCACAAGATGGCGCGCTAGGACAGCCTTCGACGCGATGTCTATGAGTCTAAGGTGCGCCACACTCATGGCCTGCATGCCAAAATAGGCTGAACCCATGTATGGGTCCGTATGTACCAGTTTGAGTTGAACCGAGTCCGTTTGGGCCCAAAACAGGTTGGTTTTGGGCCAGGTCTTTGCCCAGGACACCCCAACCCCTTTATGTACCCCTAGGGCGCCCCCTTCTATTGTTTAGACTACGTTTAGATTACCCCCAAACATCAGAAGAAAATTGCTTGTAAGCTTTCCTCTGAAACCATATATTCCTCTGTGTTTCGCTCGGAATATCTACCCCACTCCAATTTTGTTTCGATCTGGAGTTTTGCTACTGAGAATTCAAGTGTGATCTGCTGTTCCATTGGGAATTAGGAGATTGCAGAACCGCTTCGTGGTCGGCGGCTCCGTGCGCAGGTGTGTGGTGTCTCGAATATCCATAGGGTTGAGGATCTGTTCATTGGAATGCAGAGCAACTACGGCGGTTCTACGCATAGACGACATAAGGCGACAAAGAAATTTCGAGTTATGACCCTCTGAACCCAGAACATGAGGCCACAGGTCGGGTTCTTTGGGTCAACTCGACAATATGTACAAGTATTTTACTTTCCACTCGAGGGCTCAGACCCTCGAGTAGTACGTAATAAAGTTAACAAGTTATTAAGATTTGTGATTATCTGAGACATACTACTAGGTTGTTCGCAACCCGATATTCGGCAACAATACTGTAACACCCCAACTTTTCTAACCATGTTTGAGTAGTATTTAGTGAGCCAAAATTTAGGTCCAACAAAAACTTTTTGTGCTTAACCATATTTACTGGAATCTATTGCATGTTTGCCTTGCTGTTGTGTAAATTATGTTTGCAGGAGTGTAGTTTGAAGGATAAGTTTGTGGGCCAACTCAATCTTTGTGTTCTTGTGATCAGGCCACCTTTTGTGCTGCAAACCTATTTCTCAAAATAAAGTATCTTGGCACCTCCTTTTATTTTCAGAAAGTTTTATTTTCAAAACAGGAGCCAAGACCTATTTTAAAACAAAAGCTTTACCAAGTCTGTGTATTTCTAAAAGTAAAGGGATATAGTGTTGTGATCCCACTATTTTATAAACCTTTGATAAGTGGTTTTCCAAAACACCCTTGAGAAAACTTGATAAAGGAGGAGATTATGTCTCCATTTGTTTCTAAAAATATTTACAAGAGACTTACTCCTTTCCTTGGAGCTCTTTCAAACTTTCCCATGGCTTGATCACTATTTAACACTTGTTTAACCATTACTTCTAGTGATGCCAGTTTAGCTTTGAATGATTACCCTTGTGTGGTGAGTTGACTTTGTTTGACTTTGATGAGTTGCTTGTGTGTAGATATGATCCCCAGGTAGGCATGTGGCCTAACCCATTCAACACCCACCAATCAATATTTTGTCCCATGTAGGTTATTTTCATTCTATCTTTCGAATAAAACCTATCTTGTTATTTTTACTCTCAATCCTAAAACCCTAACTCTAATGTCTTACCCTAAGATATTATGAGCCTTTTCTAAGGACTTTGGCACTAACCAAATTAGCCCAATAGAACACCCCTGACATTATAGGAACCATCCCTAACCAGCCCTAAGAGGCTCCTCTCCATTTTTGGAAATGATTTTCTTGCAGGCATTTTATCAAACACCTAGTGTGCAGACTATCTTTGTGTCTGTTAACAGATTCAGTTTCCGACACTTGTATTAAGCTCATCTCTTTTATCCATGACATTGTACCTTCCTAGAACTCATATTTGGCATGTGATCTTCCATTCTTTCCATTACCACCTGGTCATTTGAGGCCATCTTCAAATTGTTTCAATTTTGTTTCTGAGGCTAATCAACTCACTGACCATTTGACTATTATCAGATGCAGTTTTGCTCACACTTTTAAATTTCGAAACAAATTGACTAGAGACCATCCTCTGACCTCTTCCTCTTCCTTTTGATCTACTCTAACTATTCATGCACTTGTCGGTTCACCTTGAAGCCTGTCACCCATATATGTGACTATGTTTTGAACCCTAGTCAAAACTACTTCTATCCTTAGTATTCTTCCAAAATTTATGCAAACTACTATTAACCCTCACCATTAAATCCTTCTAGAAATCCAACTCCACCCAAATGACATTGGATATGTCATTCATGCCTCCTAACACCCCCTCCCTCTATTTCTCCAAAAATAATTTCTATAGGACTGTCTCCATACTATATTTTCTTATGACCTAAAATTTGCATGGGAATAGCAACCATGCATTTATCTTGCACCCTTTTTCTCATCAATTAGATTTGGTAAGACTCGACCATGCTATCTTTTGATTAAAGAATCCCTTGGATCCTAAACCCCTAGTTGCTATCCTGCAATAATTTCAAAGTCTTGTACAAATTCTATCTCGGCCAAATTTCCAGGATACAAAATTCTAGTGAACCCTTTTTATTGCCAAAAATTTGCTAACTTGGAAATGTTGTTAATAGCAACCAATTCCATGTTTTCGACCCATCTTTCCTTGACATTGTTTGGCACAAATTGAGACTAACCCAAAACTCAAGAATTGCAACATGCATGCAATTCATCGTGCCTTTCTATAATTATTTAAAACTCTTTAGATCTCCCATCAAACCACACCATTGGTCACCCCAGCACACTCACCTCCCTCTGGTCGTCCTAACACTGTAGCATCACCCTCTCCCTTTTTGTCTTCTAGTAATTGGAAGGAGAGGGAGAAGAGAGTTACTAGAATATTATTTAACACTAAACTAAGTGGGCAGCAGCCACCCTTCTCGACCAAGGCATCCTTCCTTCCCACTCTGACCCCTCCACCGTCCTACCTGACCAACTAGAGCTTCCCCTTGTGTCCCACAAGCCCAAACCGACATGGATATTCTTACACCCCCACACCTCTATATATACGGCCACACCCTGCTACAGCCCCTCTCTGGACCCTCATTCCCCTCCCAAACCACCACCTCACCCTCCTAGAACATAGATACCGACCTCTTGCTCTGTACCAGAAGGGAGGAGGAGAAACCCTAGTTTGAATCTGCGGAGAAGAAGAGTGGAGTGCCACCGCTCAAGACCCTCTCTGCCCTCTCCCTCTGCATGCATGCGCTTCTACCACCCATAGGAACCTAACCCTACCCTTGTTTTGACCCAGGAACGCCAAAACGATGACCCTCTGGAGCACCCGATTGAGCTCCTCCATTGCTGGCATGCAGATCCTCATCCCAGAGGCGAATCCGCCGCTGCCGCCCCTCTCCGAGGTTGTCCTATCGAGCTGCGTCCCCTCGCCGCCTGCCCATGGCCGGAGGAGGCCCCTAGGTGAGCTCTGGCGCCACCCCAGTAGAGCTAGGGTTTCAGTCCATGTTTCAGGCGTCCGGAGGAAGAAGATGGCCGACGGCCGTCGATCTCCTCTTGATCCGACAGTCCGCCCTCTACGTACCATTTCGGCCCCCTTCTACCGCTGATAGCTGGGCCCCGCTCATCAGGGCGAGCCAGCGCCTTCCCTGCGCGCGCAGCGGTGCTAGAGATGGGCCGGCCCGGCGCTGTGTCGCTCGGGTCCGTCCAGATCTGGCCCGTTGGCCTTTTTTTTTCTGGGAGTCCTTTATTATTTTTCTTTAGATCTGTGAAAAACTTGCTGCAAGATATAAATCCCAAATAAATTGGTAAACACCATAAATTGAGTAGATCCAATTTTCTGCTTGATCTAGAACTATTTACCAAGCATGCAGTATAAGTGGTTTGCCAAAATTAGTGTATTTTCTTTTTCGCATTTAATCTTGCATAATGTGTCTTTTGTGCTAATAAATCCATATCTTGTGATCTAGAGACCAAATTGGATTGAATCCAATTTTGTAGAGAAGCCTTCTGCAGTACCTTTCAAATGTCACTGGCATGCATGAAAGTGAACCTTTATTTATTGTAGGTTTTTTTTGCAAAATACCACCAGATCTGCCTTTAGGGATTTTTAAAACCTAATTTGTGCAGTATTTTTGAGAAAAACCAATTTTGGGTGATCATGTGCTATTAATTCTTGCTACTGACCATAGGATAATTTTTTTTGAGTTGTATGATTTTTTGGTAGATTTATCTCTGAATCAATAGTTATTCTCACTATAAAATGCTTAGTATATTCTCTGTTAATCAGAAAATTGCAAATCCAATTTTGTTGGGTTTGTATTGCTGTGGGATATCTGTAGGTACCTTGTTTGCCTATTATATGCTCCTGTAGCTATGTTTGATAATCAAAGTGCTTAGATGGCTTTATGTATTTCAGAAATTGCTTGTTAATAGGAATATTATTTTCTGAACCAAGAGTCACTTGTTTTGGTGTCTTACAGGTCACTAGTACCTGTAGTTGAGGAGTGTACCCCTTGTTTGATTATATTTAGTAATAATCTATTAGTATTGAGTCCTAGTGTGAAAACCCTATTTTTAAGTAGGGAAACTAATTGGAAACTTGATATTGTTGTATTGCACTCCTATAGGAGAGAATGTTTCCACCCTCCCTATCTGACTGAATGCTTTTCTTTCATTTTGCGATGCTAGATTCGAACGCCATCGGAGAGGAAGAGGACTACCTCAAGAATGCATAAGAAGAAAGTAGAACACATTGAGTGCTTCCTTTAAGGAAGGAGCCCAGGGACATAGCTATTCAAGGCAAGCCATCTACTTGTTGCATATCTGAATCCTAATATTACACTTTCCATTGTTTTACTACTGTTCCTCTTATTATGCATTGTTTCTATATTGCTATTGTTCCCTATAGCAATAGTTGGCGACTTAGCTCCACAAGTCGACTTGATATCATCCATAGAGATGACACCCCTTGTTACCTACTCAACACCCCTCTATTAGAGACTTGATGGTTAGCATCAAAGTCCTTGGAAAACTTGTAGTGGAGACAAAAATCTAGGATGGGAAAACTCTCAAAAAAGTTTTGAAAATGTTTTTCGAAAACCTTGGGGTAGTATCTACTCCACTGAAATGTTTTCAGGAAAATATGTTCTGCAAAAATGGAGTTGGACATGGGAGCTAAAGGAGTTGGTGGTTTATAAAAGTGGCATTGTGTATAAGTGTTTGCCAAACCAATTAACCCGTGCAACCACATTACCCCGGTATGGGACGGGGCTTAGTCCGAAGTTTATCTGCCTTAGTGCGGGGAGCCTCATACTATATAAGGGTCTGTAGGACCCCGGAATCTGGGTTGTCGCAAGTGGTGGGCAACAGCATAACAGGCCCGCCAATAGGCTACCCGTCTGGAAGACACTTGGGTTCTCCCGCCGTGTCACTGGAGCTACACTCGAGGAAATGGAGGTAGGCTATCAGGGTTTGCTGGGAGGTTAACTCCACAGGACAGGCACCCGTGCTAAGGTAGGTAGATGTAAGACTTTGTTCGATTATCCGAACCCCACATACTAGTGTATGACGGACCATGGTGGTATCCCGGCGGATTTATCGAATCTTGTGGGTAAAGTGTACAAGCTCTACAGAGTGTAATCTATTCGAATAGCCGAGTCCTCAGTCATGGACGGTTGGAATGGCCATACTTAACCTATGTCGGTTTTGGTTTTAAAAGTGGTTTTTGGAAAAATAGAGGAAGGTGCCGGACGGAGTACTCAAAGGCTACTGACGTGGCATGGGTATAGTTCAGAGTACTTGCAGGGTACTGCCGAATGAATGGAGATGGTCATGTGTGATTGACCTGGTTTTATAAAGGAAGGTGGTCATGTTTGATTGACTACCGACTCTCTCTCTCTTGAAAAGCAAATGAGTTCCCCCTTTCCTAGAGATTTTTACTAAAACTGTTTTATAAAAGATTTTAATAAGGATATAGAGATGTCGTAGAACATGGTTCTAGACATGCTATATGTGGGGACCCCGGTTTACCACCCGGGATTCCCGTTATGCATACAACTCACGATCCCAGGATCAGTATGTCGTGAGTCCACATAACCAAGCTGAGATCAAAGTTACATCATCCATTACAGTACAGAATATAAAGTCTTACAATTGGTCACACGACCAAGACTGATAATGCCACGCAGGGCAAGTTTACAAACTAAGTAGCGGATACCAACCAGCGTCGATGACCCACGTCATGCCTACTACCCTACAGGCAACTGACTGGGAGACGTTCCTAGTTCACATCAGCGTCGTCATTCCCTCCAACATCTTCCTCATAGCCTTCTTCATAGTCTGACCAAGTTAATAGCCAGGGACAAAGCCGTGAGTACATTTGAATTGTACTCGCAAACCATCTAAGGGAGAGAGTTTGATATGCAGTATGGTTGTAGCAAGGATATGCTCTAGTCTAATTTGCTTTCTTCAAAAACACAGTTTTCTCGTGTTGATATAGCATGTCCAGAACCATGTTCTATGACATCTCTATATCCTTATTAAAAACATTTATAAAACAATTTTAGTAAAATCTCTAGGAAGGGGGAAACCCTTTTTATTTCAAAACCGAGGTCAATCAAACATGACCATCTCCATTCATAAAACCAGGTCAATCACACATGACCATCCTCATTTCCTCAGCAGTACCCTACAAGTACTCCGAACCATACCCGTGCCACGACAGTACCCTCCGAGTACTCCGTCCGGCACATTTCTCCATTTTTCCGAAAACCACTTTTAAAACCAAAACCGACACAGGTTAAGTATGGCCATTCCAACCGTCCATGACCGAGGACTCAGCTATTCGAATAGATTTACACTCTGCAGAGGTTGTACACTTTACCCACAATCATCCGGGTACTCATCGTGTGGGCATCTTCCCCGCATAACATCATATGCCACGACAAGCACCCGATCAAAGCCTTTCGCTTATCTACCTTAGTACGGGAATCTACCCTATGGAGTATGTACCTCCCCGGCACACCCTGGAAGTCTACCTCCACGTTCGAGCGTAACTCCAGTGCCACGTCAGGAGACCCATAGTGTCTTCCGGTGGCTCGGGATATGCCGTGATATGTGTTTCCTCCTTCTTGAGGACAACCCGGATTCCAGGGTACCGCATACCCTTATATAGTTATGAGACTCCCGTACTAAAATAAACAAACTACGAGCTAAGCCCCGTCCCATACCAGGGTAATCGTGGTTGCACGGGTTAATTGGTCTGGCGAACACTTATACACAATGCCCTCTTTCATAAATCCTCCTCCTCCTTTTCTCCATTTTCCAAAGCATATTTTCTTGAAAACACTTCAGTGGAATAGAGAACTATTTCAAGGTTTTCGAAATCATTTTCAAAGTCCCATTTGAGTGTTCCCAACCTAGAGTTTTTTTTGCTCCACTACAAGGTTTTTCAAAGGCTATGATGCTAACCATCACGCCACTCACCCAGGGGATAAGTAGGTGTCAAGGAGGTGTCATCCATATGGATGATAACAATTGACTTGTGGAGCCAAGTCACCAATAATTTGCTATCGAGAGGTAATAGCAACATAAAAACATGCAATTTCATAAAGCTTGATAAAACATGCAATAAGTAAAACTAGGATTCAGAGATGCAACAAGTTTAGATGGCTTGCCTCGATTAGCTTGTCCCTGGTCTTCTTCGAAGTCCTCAATATTGCCTTCCTTGCCAACCTCGTCAACGTTCGTGTCTATCGCCTCGAAAATGAAAATAAACATACAAACAAGCATGATCACCACCCAAACATTCACCATATCAATACAAGCATTACAATAGCACAACAAGTTCAGACATTTGAGTTTATTTTACAAAATTTCTACAATTTGCTCTATACCATTTGGATAATCTAAGCTATTAATATGCATAATTGAAACAAAACTTATGCATAAAACCTACCAAAGAATCTCTAAGCAGTGTAACAACTAAAGGAGGGATCACAATCAGAGACTATAGGTTCATCCCATTGCCCACAAAAAAAAGGGTTCATAACAATAGGGTATAAAGGTTTTTAAACACTTTGGATATTAGGGAAATAAAATCTAACACACTTTGTTAACTAGATTATAACAAGCAAGAACATAGTTAAATGACAAAAATTTAGTTACACGAATAAAAAGTGAGCAAGAGTAATATTAATGTTAGAGTACTGTTAACATGCAGTTAACAAAATTGGTTTCATACAAATTGAAGTTTCCTAAACTTTTAAATCATTTTCAAAGTAGAGACAACGTATGCAACACAAACAATTTAACAGAAAATATAGAATATTAAAACAGGTATGGGACCAGTGTAATTGGAAAGGTAATGAAATTTGTGAGCTACTGCAATTGGTTTCAAGTGATTTGGAGCTATAGATTTGAAATTATTCAAGTTTGAAGGTTGCAGTAATCAAACAAATTACAGATGGATTCCCAAAAAAAAAACGCTATCGGACCGAGTCTGGGAGACGGGCTGGAATCCCGAGCTAGGCTGGCCCAATTAGCTTCTCCAGAATAGTGACTAAAAAAACATCAGAGAGGCTTTAAAATTCGTGCTTCAAGATAACAACACATGCACGATGCCTGCTAGCTGCGTTCGTTCGATCAGAGAGGACGGATCGGAGGGAAGCTCACCGTGGGGCGACGTGAGGGCGATGGAGGTGACGTAGGGACGTGTGGGGTTCCTTCTGGATCGACTGGGATGGGAAGAAAGCGGCGACGACGGAGCTCAAGCATGGAGTCGTCTCCCCTGTCGATCTCCTATCAAGGAAGAAGGGTACGAATTAGTTTGGGGAAAAAGATCAGAGATGAGGAGGCAGAGAGCGAGGGAAGAGAGGCAGGGCCTCGGCCTCGTTGAGCTGCGTAGACCGAGCTGAGCTCCGGCTCGTTTCCATGGACGGAGAAGGACGGCAGGGCCAGAGAGGAGCTAGGGTTGAGTGAGGGGGTCGGTTAGAAGAGGGGCGGGGTGTGTGTGAGTGTGGTAGCACGCAAGGAGACTGGGAGCCGGCTTTAAGAAGATCAAGGTCGGCTCTGCCACGACATGGCATTCGTTGACTGGCGGTAGGGCGCGGCGAGTGCGGACATACGATAGGGAACAAAATGAGTAGCGGCTGCGCCAGGGAGTCACGGGGAGTGGGGCGCATTAGCTGGCGAGGTCTCAGCAGCGGGGGTGGTCGGTTGGCTCGGGAAGAGGTCGTCGACTCAGCGCCTGCCAAATGTTCGACGAAATGTTGCATGCCAGAGCACGGCCGAGAGAGGCTGAGAGGAACAGGACAAGGTTGCGAGCTTGCTCAGGAAGGATCAGTCATGTTTAAGGGGAGGTCATTGGCGTGGTGGCTTGGACAGAGGGGCTCTCTTTGAAAAAGGGGCACGCCATCGGCCACCTAGGGCACCAGAGAAAGTGAGAGAGAGAAAGGATGACTAGGGTAGCTAGGGTGGATGCCAAGTGGGGTCTGGTAAGGCGCTGGGTGCACCTACTCGCCATAGTACTGGTTGAAAGGGGAGGGAGAGGGTTGCAGCAATATGTTTGCCAAGACCTTGCCTTCCCGGTCACTCCATGTCTGATGTCTCCAAGAGGATGAGGCCAAAATGGTTACTGCAGCTATGCTGCAAAGATGAGGAGGATCAACAGAGAGAGAGAGAGAGGCTGCAGGTGATCAATGCCCTTTTCTAGAGGCTGTTTTCGATTTGTTTTGAGAGAGATGGAGCAGTGGGGGTGATGATCAAATTTTGGTTTGATATGCTTGAATTTCTTTCAAAGCATTCTTTTTTTTTGAGCACAAACATGGTTCAAAAGGGTCAGCGAGGTGATTAAAGTGAGGGGGGTTGGCCATAACAAGTCTTGGAGATTTTGGCGAGCTCTCAAGATTCTTTGCTTGCATGGCAAGTACAAAATATTTGAATTTCGATTTGCTTACATAAGAAGTGAGAATAACCAGCTAGGGTTTTTGGATTCAGAGGCTATACATGCATAAGAGAGCATGGTAGAATTTTTAATTTAATTTGAGGAGGAAAAAAATGCAAGGGATAGCATGGTTGCCATTCCCATGCATTTTTGTTAGTAAGAAAATAAAATAAGGAAATAGTTTTATGGAATTTACCTTTGATTAAAAAAAAGGATAATATGCATGGATAACATTCCCAAATGTTATTTTGCGAGAATATGAATTATGGAGAGAATGGATGGTGTCTGATAAGAAGTGATCCAGAAGTTGGGAAGAAATAAGAAGAGTGGAAATAGTTTGGACTAGCGCTCAAAACTACCCCAGATCTATTAGGGCAAGGTTCCAAAATATACCATAAAAGGCATGGATGGTTAGAGTTGGTCAAGAGGAAGAAAATTAGGGCATAATATGGTATCCACCAAATTTATTTCGAAATTTTAGCAGTGGGGGCAAAAGTGTATCTGATAATAGGCAAATGGTCAACGTTTTGATTAGGGTGAGAAACATGGTCAAATCAAATAGCAAGTGGTCTCAAATGACCAAGTGGTAATGGAGGGAATGGGAGATCATATGACAAAGCTAGGTTCTAGGTAGGTGCATTGCCATGGATAGAAAATATGAGATCAAGAGAAATCCCTAAAGATTGAATCTGTTAATAGAAGGGAAGATAGTCTACACACTAGATGTTTGACGAAATGCCTGCTAGAAAATATTTTTCTAAAATTGAGAGGAACCTCTTAGGGTTGTATGGGGATGGTTCCTATAACCTCAAGGGTGTTCTAATGGGCTAGAATTAATTATTGCCAAAGTCCTCAAGAAGGGATCATAATGTCTTATGGTAAGACATTAAAGTTTGGGTTTTAGGGTGGAGAGGAAAACATCAGGATAGGTTCTATTTAAAATCAAGAGTTGATTCTAGCCAAGTGGGGTTTTTGAATATTAGAGAGAAATCTCAAAACATTTATAAACCCTGGGTACTATTCAAATATTTGTAATCCATTTCCTATTAATAAAAGTGCCAAATTTTGGACCAAGATAAAACTTTTTCATTCATATTGCATGTATGCATAGATTTCTATTATTATGTCTTTTATGATTTCATGTGTATATTAAATTGTTGTGCAATAGTTAGTTAATTCCAACTTAACCAACTGAAGCATTAGAGAAGAACTATAAGAGCTAAAGAAACCAGAAACAAAAGAAAGAAAGAAAAAGAGAAGAAAAGTTTGACCTAGAAAATATTATTGACTACCCTACTTTGGACACTTAGATTAAGAAATCTGCAACTCAACTAAGGGTGTGATCAGTTGGTTGAGCAAGACCAAACCACATTCTTGTTTGACCAACAAATTTCAAACAAAAACTCAACTGCTAACCTAACTCAAACATCGGCCAAAGATTGAATCTGAATCAGTGACCTTTCCTCAAATTGCAATTAGGTTTTTCGCAAAACCTCACCTTTCCGCACAACAAAAATATTTCTGGAACCCTTGTTGAATACCTTGACAACTCCAATTGGAATCTTTCAAAAATTCAAAATTTGATTTCATGCGGGCATTATGTCAAACACGTTCTGGGCAGAAATTCGCAAAACCAAACCCACTGTAGATGACACCATTCCCGTACGCCCTAGCCCCCTAGCCGTACCCGAGGACATCCCCTCTCACCCCTTTGTCGATCCCCAGCCTCCCCTGCCCCGACCCGGGCCGTGAGACATGGAGGAACAGAGGAAAACACACCCGGACCCCCCCACCTCTGGCCACTGCTCCTCTCTCTCTCCCTCGTCACCCTGCTGCGCCATCGCGTTCCCAACGTCACCACAGCACCACCGGACATGCCCACGTTGCGCCAGAGCCATGCCTTGCCCCTCCCACAGCCGACACGCACGGTGTCCTGTCCGCCCGAGACCATCCTTCGTGCTCCCTCTCCCGTCTATAAAAAGGCACCCATTCTTGGCCGAAAAGATTCACACCACCTCACTCTACCTCCTAGACAACATCTCAAGCTTCCCCTCTCCCTGGTTCGAGCACGCCGGCGACGACATCCCCGTAGACCACCGCCCGTTCCCGGCGCTACTGAGCCACCCCCGACGCAGCGCCTGCGGGAAGTGGCCGATAGGACCCCCCCTCCGCCGCCAGGACACCTCGCCGCCGGTCGCCGCCTGCTCCGGTGAGCCTCCCCTAGCGCCGCCTCCTCCCAGTGCTCTCGCTCGCTGTGTCCATCAGGCTGGGGAAGAAGACCCCCCCGATACCGATTCAATTTATAAAGCCCTGACCGGTGGGCCCCGCTGGTCAGGCCCCTTTTTTTTCCACGCACGCCGGTGACCGTAGCTGGGCCGGCCCGAGTCCGGGACGCCGGCCTGTCTTAAATCCAGTCCACCTAGTTTTTATTTTTAGAACCATTTAAGAATTGTTGGAATTACTACAACTTCAAATTCAAATTCCCGGAGTTTCATAGGTGCAAATTTAGCAAATAAATACTTTTTGGAAAGCTTAGAATATTTCCTAGCCTTTGGAAGTGCTTTGAACCCATTTAGAATAATATTTTTAATCCAGCAAAAATAAGAAAACATGAGGATTTTCCACCTTAGAAAATCCTTATCAAATCAAATAAAATTCATAAAAATGTGACTCCAACTCTCAGAATCCATAACTAGTAATATGTATCTGTTTCAAAGATTAGATTCAATATATAAACCTTTTAAGTTCAATGTTGTGTACTATATGGCATATAAGCTTTTCCTAACTTCAGAAGTAGATAGAATTAATCGTTTATAAATAGAAATTTATAAATCCACTTAGGATAAATCCCATTTGAAATATTAAGATGTAAGAATTGGCCTTCGTCCAAGTTGAACTTGCAGGAGATATTTTCATAATCCAAAATAAAGGAATCCCACTTAAATACAATAACTCAACAATCTCATCTATTGGAACTCAAGTATCTTGAAACCACTCTCCATAGACTTCCTGGAACGTCTCCTTACCCAACTATCCTTATTTGAGTGAATAAGTGTTGTTTGTGGATTGTGTGGTGATTGTATGCTTATTTGTTTCCCGATGATTAGACGACAACGAGAGTCCGGAGAATGAATCCTAAAGTCAACCAAGAAATGGAGATGGAGATCAATCAACCCAAGATGAAGATGAAGACTATTTTGACTTTGCCAAGCCAGGCAAGCCATCTTTTGAATCATACCTCAATACCCAGTTTTCCAACTTGCATATTTACTTGCTTCCAAATTAAATTGCATGATTGAATTGCTAGTATAGAATAATAGTTGTGTAGTGATATCTTGCTTAGCAAGAGTATCAAGCTGAGTTTATCCAACACCTCTTTAGTGGTATCATCACTCAGTGTAGTTGCTTAGTCGCTGATAAAACTGAGGCCATCTATAAGGGGAACCTTACTTGAAACTGGTGACTTGAACTTGAAGGTTTGAATTGGAGACTTCTCCCACATGATGGTTTTCTAAGAGAAAATAACCTTGACTAAGAACTATGGAATTAATTTCTAAATGATAATAAGTGATGTACTATGTGAGCCAACCATACCGTACGACCACATTACCCCTAAATGGGAAGGGGCTTGGTCCGTAGTTTGTTTGCTTTAGTATGGGAGACCTCATTTGAACTTATAGAAGCGTGAATCCCTCAGGGACGCTTCTGAAGCCGGGACTTGCCATAGCTGTGATGGAGGATACCACCGACTATGGGAGTCCAAAATACAGCACTCTGTAGTCGGAAAAACTATGAGTTCCATTCCGTATCTGGAGTCTTAGGGAGGATCCTATACTAAAGTAGGCAAGTGAAAGATTTTGTTTGATCATCTGAACCCCGCATACTTGTGTATGACGATCCGTGGATTGTTCCCGGCAGATGGATTGAATCTTGTGGGTAAAGTGTACCCCTCTGCAGAGGTTTTCAAAACTATTCGAATAGCCGCGTCCGTGGTCATGGACAGTTGGCAAGCTGTACTTGACTTTTGTCAAGATTGATAACAACTTACGGTGAACTTGGTGAATGACTTGACTTGACATTGATGTTGAGCAACACTTGAAGTTCCTCTTTAGATTGAACTTAGAGAATTAAATCTTCTTCTCTACTAATGAAAATTCTTGGGAAACAAAACTAGCTTTTTGCAAACAAACTTAGTGCTTAGTCCACCATATCAACCCATCAAATATCTTTCATCACTTTGTTTCTAAGATGGTTTGCGAGTGCATTCAATGTACTCATGGCTGTGTCCCTGGCTATTAACTTGGCCAGACTTGAAGGAGCAAGATCAAGAAGGAAGGACTCATTGACAACTATGCGAATTAGGCTCGTTTCCTACTGTCTGCTTTGCCTGTGCGGTTGAAGCTTGACAATATGGACCCAAAGTGTTATTCCGCTGCATGTTGATGTAATGTAAGGTTTGGTCTGTGCGACCACCTATGTAATCCCCTTTATTTACTATTAATGGCTATGACTGTGATATCAACTACGTTATGTAAATCACAACAATGATTCTGGGATTATGATGGATTACATAACGGGCACTTCGAATTTGTTGTAAATTCGGGGGTGCTACAAAACCCTGGGTACTATTCCCTTAATTTTCAGAGATAAGAATAATACCAGAGAGGTATTCTTCCCATTTCTCATATTCTTGTAAAAGGGAAAAGTAGTTGGGAAAATACTTTTATAGAAGATTTTGCAAAATGAAATGAGTGCTCATAAAGAGGGAACCTCATTTCTAGTTTTTGATAAACTTGAGTTTTGAAAATAAATACTCCTTCCATAAGGAATAGAGTTGTAGGGTTTTACAAAGAGGGAAACATCAAAATTAGGCTTTGTATAGAAAATATATTGAAAGCAATTTATAAGAACATCCCCACTAACCACCTTATAATTTGATGTGTTTTATATAGGTTAGGCCACAGGCCTACCTTTAGATCATAGCTACACACAAGGAACTCAATCAAAGTCAAACAGGTCACACCAAGTCAACCCATCACCTAGAGTCAAACCATTGGAAATAGGAGGGGTTCGTCTGCAATCTTATACAACAAGCAACTTAAAAGCAACAATCACATATCATACAAGGAAATCATGCAAGATACTCTGGTAGATCTGATTAAGCACAAAAAGTTTTTGTTGGCCCTCATTTTTGCATTACCAAACTTTGTTCAAACAGGGTTACAAAAAGTGGGGTGTTACACTATATCGACACGAGAAAGTATGTTTTCAAAGAAAATAAACTAGAATAGAGCATTTCCTTGCTACAGCCATACTGCATATCAAACTCCTTCTCTTTAGATGGTTTGCGAGTACAATTCAAAATGTACTCATGGCTTTGTCCCTGGCTATTAACTTGGTCAGACTATGAAGAAGACTACGAGGAAGGTTACGATGGTTACGACGACGCCGGTGCGAACTAGGAACGCCTCCCAGTCAGTTGCCTGTAGGGTAGTAGGCATGACGTGGGTCATCAACACTGCTTGGTATCCGCTGTTTAGTTGTAGACTTGCCCTACGTGGCAATATCATACTTGGTCATGTGACCAATTGTAAGTATATTATTCGGTACTGTAAAGGATGATGTAAATCTGTTATCAACTCGGATATGTGGATTCACGACACACTGATCATGGGATCGTGAATTGGATGCATATCGGGTATTCCAGATGGGTAATCCAGGGTCCCCACAAATACGCACGGTTCAAAGGAACCCGATAATATATTAAGTGCATACCTCAGAACGACGATCCGTTCCCATGGTCTATTAAAAAAGCAGGCACAACATATAATCCAAACACGACTATTTATTACAGATAGCACAAGAAAGGAAAAATAGGAAAAGAGATTATATAAAGAGAATCTTGTAGAGTACCTGTGCTTTATTTGTGCTAGTCCTGGATCGACTGCTAGCACACACAGTTACAAGATGAAATATCAAGAATACAAAGGTCTTTATTACAACGCTTGATCCGCAAATAACATAGTTCTTTTACAACTCAAAAGGCACAATGCCACAAACCTATTACAACTCTAGAAACGATTAAGTAAATGAACTACAAGTCTTCTTCTCTTCATAGCTCCACAGGCAGACGTGTTGGACAAAGACTCGTGACCGCAGCACAGCGATCATCAATCTTCATAGTAGCCACCTGCAACATGATACGTTGCAGCCACGGAGGGTCAATACTTTGAATGTATTGGCAAATGTCACTTTGGTGGACTCAGTGGCACCTACACGTATATGATTTTTGGCCAGGTGGAGTTTAACTTAGCAAAAGCAAGCCTTTTTCCTATCTTTGTAAAACTCAAATTTTCCTTAGCAAAATTTTGTCCAGAAAGACCTTTTCTACCCAAGTTCACCCATCAAGTTTTAACTTAGAGAAATTGAGGTGAGGAGATTCTTGAATGGCTTCAATGTCATGTCACTCAGAATTGTTCGTAACCGGGGACACGGCTAAGTACTTAGTTCTAAACACTCTACAGAGGTGGTGCACTTTTCCCACAAGACTTAGTTAACCCGTTTTGCCATGAGACTCATTTTGCCTCAAACGGCCAAGTGAAAACTAAGACGAGGCCTTTCAGAAGCATTCCCTCAGACCAAACGGACGCGCTCCATCCTACCAACATCTACCACCCTCTGTCCGCCTGGCTTGAGTTCTTGCAGCTTAGTTGACCAAGACAGAGCCCATATGTCATGTGGTTGCACTAGAAGCTTCACGACTTGAACGTCTCCAATCTCTTTACTCTTGGGTGGCCGTCCACAAGTGAGATACACCTGGTGGTTCAGAGGTTCGACGACATGACCCCAGGGAACCACTCAACATAAACCAATCAAAGCCACTTCCACCCAGGTGGTTCATTAACTTAGTTGTTTTCTTAGTTTTCCAACACTTAGCCAAAATCATGTGTTAACCCTTCCCACAACAAGTGTAAAGCCAAAGTCCTATAGCAACAGAAATTCTACTAGGAGATGCAAAACTAGCAAGCTAGACAAAAACTTAGCATAAACTAGCAAGTTAGGACAAGAAATCATAAAAACACCTACACATGCATCTTCTACTAGAAAAACTACAAGTGACAAAACTTCAGTCGAACAAGGGAAATCATGGTGACACTTGCCTTGGTTAAAGTTCTCGTTCAAACAGTCGTTGCAATCGCAAGCGTCGCACTCCGGGCAATCTAAACGTTCAAAACAATCAAAGATAAATAACCAGAGCATAACATCAAGACAAATACATAATAACATGTATGCATGCATGATAGAAAACCTTTTATCCTCGAATGCATTTTGAAAATAATTTGTAGTTGATAAATAGAGACTAAAATAGTTTTTATTAAAATCCACAAGAAGATAGTTCATAAATTTCTCCACAGGTTCTACTGGTTAGACAAAACCGTAAGGCTTCATTTGCAATTGGAATCGCGCAAAAATCATTTACAGAATTTAAAATATAGCCAAAACTCTATAAACACAATTTGAAATTTGAAAATCTGAAAGTTTCGAAAACTTGAAAACATAACAGTACCAAAATGTTCCTCTCATTTTTAGGATTCCAACGGTATATTATTTGCAAAAAACGGACGTGTAGATCTTTTTCTATGAATTTTACAAGATTGGTCTACGCGCAGATTTGTAAATACGAGATTCAAATTTTATTATGGAAAACAGATCGACACGTGGCTTGTTATGATTGGGCCGTACCCCTTCACACGGATCAGCAATCTGGTCCATTAGATCTGATGAGAGATGAACGGCTGAGATCGGATCTGGAAGCTCACCAGGAAAAAAGATGGCCGGAACAGTGGTGATGGCGTCCAGATGTCGATGGTGGCGGCAACTCCGGCGATCTTCCGAGGTGGCGAAGTAGTGAACGGTCAGCAGCTCCTCAAGGTGGTCACGTTAGTATGCTCGGTGACGTCTTTCGCTTCTCGGAATGATGGCTACGGGCGGATGGAGCTCTCCAACTCCGGTGGAACTCCGGCGAGCAATTACCAACGAACCGGTGATCTATAGAAGGGGAAAACGGGTGACGAAGGTCAGTATAGCATGAGGAAAAGATTAGGGGTAAAAAGATGGCTCGGGGGTGACGAATTCGAGCTCTTACCGAGCTCCAATGGCGGCGCTCCGGCGAGAGATTGGAGCAGCCTGGCGGCTCAAAAAGCTAGGTTTCGTGGGGGAAAGATAGAGGAGGTCTAGGGCTATTTATAGGTGAAGCTTCGTGGAAAAGGGGCAACAAAATCCGGCGTTTTTGGATACTCCCTCCGTTTCAAAATATAAGATGTTTTAGGTTTGTGAAACAAATGTATTTAGACACCTTTTAGTGTGTATATTCGAGTAAACCTACACATTAAAAGATGTCTAGATACATTTGCTTCACAAAGCTAAAACATCTTATATTTTGAAACGGAGGGAGTATATCCGATCGGTACGCGCCGACGCGTACAGATCTCCTGGAACGAACGGACCGAATATGACATGTGGGTCCCAGCCGTTAGGGAATAAAGAAAAGAAAAAGAAAAGGAAAAATAGGGCGGGCTGGGCTGCTGGCTTGCTTGGGCCGGCGGCGCCTACTACCCGCCGCACGGGGCGGTGCGGGCGCGGGTGGCTGGTCGGCTGGGCCAGATTCGGCCCGGTTCGGTCCGGCGGCTGAAACTTTTTTTTTCTTGCTATTCCCTTTTCTTTTTCTGTTTTCTTTTTTCCTGTTTTAGTTTTATATAGGCCTCTAAAGTAGCTAAATAAAATATGGAAAAATTTGTCAAAATTTCTGTAGCTCCATAAAGCATTTAGGAATCTATTTTTCTATTGAAAACCAAAATCAAAAGTATTTTTGTGAGGACTTAGCCTATTGGCTATAAGAGGAATTTGAAAAGAATATTGGGGTGTTTGGTTGAAATCAAAACAAAGCAATTTTTTTTTGAATTGAAAAGTTTTGCATGATGATGCACAACAGAAATTCAATAATGAAAATCTGGGATGTTACAAATCTAGTGAAAATGCACTTCAGCTTCGTACTCCTTCTGGCACTGATGCCGTCATAGATCCTCACGTTGAACTTCGACGTGTCGATGTGGAAGTCGAAAGTCATGAAGAAGCCTTGGTGGAGGTCATGGTCTTTTGCAAACTGCGACCAGCCGCCCTTGAAGTACATCTCGCCGGCCCCATCGTACCACACCTCCATTTCATAGGGAGTTCCTCCCCATAGTGTTCACGAAGAACCGCTTCCTGCAGTTCTCACCCGTCCATAAACTTGGTGAACTTCAGCGGCACCCGCTGAATCTCACGGCACTGAGCGCCGGTGATGCAGAAGAAGGAGTATAATCTAGGCAGAGGAGGAGTGTAAGATCCCAAGTTTTTACCAAATTTTAGAATAAAAAAATTGTTTTGTTTCTATTGATTGAAAAATCATAGGGATTTAAAACTTTTTGAGTATAATTAAATGCTTTTCGCTAAGGTTTTATTAAACCTTCAAAATCAAACTATTTTACTTCAAAGGTTTACCATTAAAAAAATAGTTTCTTATAAATATTCCCGATATTACTTCAACTTTCTTTTATGCTTTGAAGAACTATTTGAGGAAATGGATTTTCAACATACTATTTGAGTTATATTTTAAACCTTATGCAAGCTATCTTGCCAAGGGCATATTTACAAAAATAATTCATTATAAAAGAAAGTATGCTTTACCAACAAGGTGTTTGAAAATGAATTTTAAAATATCACAAAGTATTTCCCTTGATTTCAAAGAATAATTTTGAAAATCCTAATCCTATTATGCATTATGCAAATAAAACCATTTTGGTCAAATTAGAAAAGTTCTCTTGAAAACTAGTTTATACATGAGAACCTTTCACTTGCTGTCTTGATTGCCATTATAAAATTTTTACAGAATTTTACTTGGTTTGAATACTTTTTGAAACAAAATGATTTCAGAAACTTTATTATTTAAATAGCTCCACTTGTGTATGGAAGTTATTGTGAAAATATCTTTATTCACCAAATTGCATTATTTGGGGATTCACAAAATATTTATTCTGTATCTCATCAAAGGTACTACTGTTTTATTTACCACCTAAATAAAATTGGAGAATAAAAGGTTTTAGAAAGTAACTATTTTAAATAGCACCATTTCATATAGAAGCTATTTCATGTTTTGCAAATATTTCCTTTTTCAAAATAATTCCAAATCAAGGTTTGGGTGTTTTCAAACACGTTAATTTAAGTTGTCAAGTTGACAGATTTGAAAATCTACCATTCAAATAAGTTTCACCTTTTCAAATTACACAAAATGGAAAACAGAAAACAAAAGAAAAGGTTTCAGGGCAAAAAAAAGAGAAGTGCTCCAGCCCAACTGGGCCGCACCCGGGGCCCAAACCGGGCAGCAGCCCGAGCTAGCCCAGCCCCCTACCTCTTCCCTCTCTCTCTTTCACTGCCGGGCGGGACCCACCTATCGGCTCCATCTCCTCCAACGTTCCCTCTCTCTCCCGAAACCGCTGGCATTTCCTCCACCTGCCCCGCTCCCTCATGTAACTCCTCCCTCTCTTTAAACCCTTCCCATTCAAGCCCACACTCCCCTCTCTCTTCTCCCTCTGGAACCCAAACCGGAGACGCCACCATCAGAGAAATTCCTCGCCGGAGTTCGTGAAGTCCGCCACTGAAAACCATCGGTAATGACATAGTGGAGCAGCCCCGCACGCCCTCTCTTGTCTCCCTATCTTCCCCTCTCTTGTGAACCTCCTCTGACAGTCGGCTAGATCTCTTTCCTCCACAGAACTGCCTCGCAGAAGCATCACCAGAGCGCCCGACGCCATTGCCGCCTCCAGCCGCGTCTCGGACGAGCCACAGGAAGCCGCTGACGTCGCTGATCAAACTTGCGGGATCACCGTATTCCCCTGCACGTCGTCCGCCACTCCTTCGTCATCACCGACCTTCGGAAGCTCGCCGTCGACAAATTCCAGTGCCGCGCGTCGCCAGAAATTCCTCCCGCCGGTGAGCAATCCCCTCTGACCATCTCCGTCCATCGGATCTAATTCCTGCGGCCAGGATTCGAAGGCAGTACTGAATCGGTACTGGCCACTTAGGAACTGCCACATTGCACAACCCAGTCAGCCCTCGGTCAAATGAGTCAAATCCATTTTGAATTCGAATTTTCAAATTCCAGTTTGTGTACTAAACTTGTAAAATCGATATAAAATATTTTACTTGGCCAAAATTTGCAAATTAGGTATCCCTGGAATCCTTGCAATGTGTAGAACACAAATATGCAGAGAAACCACAGTGGTACTGTACAAAGTTTTGAAGTGAAAAATAAATTAACAAAATGACTTATAAACCCCATTTAATTCATAACTTTTGTTTTGTAAGTGCAAATGCTACAAATTTGTAGTCTATGGATTCCTTGGAACATTTAGAACACTTTGGATCAAAAGTTTTCAAACTTGAAACATGCACAAACATGCCACTGTTAAATTTAATCAAATCACTGTTTTTATCATCATTTGATTTCTAAAAACTATTTTAGAGTGAAACCACTTGCAGTAGCTTCATATTACTGTCATCTACCCAGTGAGTTCATAACCCAAATTTTTCAGAGCAATGCCAAACCAGAACCATTTTTGGGAAGTGTTAGCTCAATTTTTGAAATAACTGAATTACCCTATTGCATTGCAAAATTTTAAAAAAAGCCTTACCAACACCACACTTGTTTTATTAACAGCATGGTACACTAAATGCAACTTTTGCACACATTAGCTTAGTGTGTGAAATTAAATTGACATATGCATGCTTGCCTACCTGTCATTGTTTACTATGTGGAATTGTGTGTTTATTTCTTGTACCTATGCTTGTTTAGATTGTGAGGAGGAGCTGAACTACAATTGAGATTGTTGTGAGTGTGCTGGTTGTGGCCAAGGCAAGTGACACACATATTCCCTACCCATTTTACTATATGCATTAGAGTTTTTATAGTAGTATGCATGATAGGTTGGTTTCTCAAAGTGAAGTATTGCAATGCTAGATCCTAGTAGTGTATAGCCACCCCTGAACCAACTCCAGGTAGGTTGTGAAAATATTGAAAAATGATGCCAATGCTTATTTCATGGATTGATGATTATTTTGAAATTTGAACTTCAACCCAATGAAACACCTGGGTGGAAATGGCATTGCTTGGTTTATGTTGAGTGGCTACTTGGGGCCACATGCCTGGTGGATTTAACCAGAGTATGTGGTATTTTCCTGAGGGTTAGTACACTTGTGGGATGCCACCCAGGAACAAAGAGACTACCATGTCTTCCATGCTTAGTGAGCTTCCAATGCAGCCTTATGACAATATGGGCTCTGTCTTGATTGAGTATGTTGTGAGGGTTCATCCGTGGGTACTGACAGAGGGTGGTATTTTGGGCACGGTCAGATCCGGATGGTTGAATGCTCCTTCTAAAAGGTCTTATCTCATTCTTCTCTCTGGGTAGAATGGGTCTTAAGGTGAAAGTGCACAACCCCTGTAGGGTGTAAAACTAATCGATTAGCCGTGTCCCCGGTTATGGACAATTTTGAGTTCACATGGATGTGCGGAAGAGTCTCATCACCATTTCAGAATGAATAAAATTTGTTTAGAAACAATCTCAGGACCATGTGGTGGATTTAACCTCATGGGGTCATCATGGTGGATTTAACCTGGTGACTTTGGTGTTCATGGTGGATTTAACCATGTGCCCCTTTCCTTTAAACCATGTGGTGGATTTAACCTCATGGGGTCATCTTGGTGGATTTAACCAGGTGGCTTGGGTGCCATGGTGGATTTAACCATGTGCCCCTTCAATGTCTTTCAAAGAACAAAAGTTTGTTTTGAAAAATGATAGGATAAACTTGCTTTATGCAATTCAGCCAGAAGCTCCACTAGCCAAATATAATGTAGATAGCTTTTTCACAACAGCCACCAAATATGTGTCATTTGCCAGTACATCATTGTACTGACCCCCATTCGTGGGGCTGCATATTCAAATGTGCAGGTTTTTCTGAGAAGGAGTAAGTTGGTAGGATCTCGAGTGTACATTCCAACATGACTGCCTGTGGCGCATGGTGAAGATGGAGGCTCACTGCTACCCTAGTTTCCATTGTGATTAAGTTGTGTTGAACTCTGATCTTTGAGCTAGTCCATGAGACTAAGCTAGTTTGTAAGTTTAAAGACCTATGTATCTGGATCTGCATTGTAATCTTGATATTATGCAATGAATACTTTATTTTGTTCTATGGTGCTATTAGTGATCTAGGGAATAGCACTTAACACAGGTGTTCCACCTTAATCCAAAGGTGGGGCATTACAAAATGGTATCAGAGCATAGTGTTGCCTGTAGGATCGAGACCCTAGGCTAGGATTAGACTAGGAAACCCCAGAATGATATCAAGAGAGTATCATTGCGTTTAGGATGTTTCTTAGAAATTTTCAATGCTTTACAAATACCGTTTGTTTCATTTCCTTGTAAGACTTATCACATTCATTTGCTCACACTGTCCTTCCTTCAAAATTTTAGATGACGTTCACCAAGTTGAAGATTCCCTTTGACGATGACACCGAGTGCTTTAGCGATCAGCTTTCCCGCCTCTCTCGGATGTTGAACTTGACCCCTCCCACTTTTTGGGTTAGAGTGATACCCTGCGTGGTTCCAGAGATCGTCCGCTGGGAGATCGAGACTAGGATTGAAGGACGTACCATTGATACCCCCACAGAGACAGTGGTGTACTCGAGGATGTACCCAGGTTGGGAGACTGGTGTCTTGATGGCCATGGAGGAGGCATTAGCTCGCATATGTGGTATGTACGTCTAGGAGATATCAGAGTTGGACAACTCTATCCATCAGTTTGGGTGGCGCAACTCCGATGGATGGGCCTTGAGGACTCCAGGACATCGTGAGGGTTTACCATGGACTGAGATCCAGTTAGAGGATATGGAGACCTATGCCTTCAACATGGAGCACATGCTTCGCAGTGAGATGGATGCCACAGATGATGCCAAGTATCAACTCCAGGAGAAAGATGAGAAGATTGAGCAGCTGGAGATCATCATACAGAAGCTGAAGGAGAAGAACAAGTCACTTGAGGTAGCCAATGATAAGCTGACAGGCAAGGTTGAGGACCAGGAGGCCCAGATTGTAGGCTTTCGAGGACAATGTATTTATCTTCACCAGAACCTGATGAAGTATAATCCATGGCCGACCAAGAAAGAAGCATCACCCGTTCTGGAGAGTAAGGAGTAGACCCGAGAGAAGGTTGAAGCAGACCCTAAGAAGCTAGAGACTTGCCAGCCCACTATAGAGGAAGGTTCTATGGAGAAGGGCCATGAGGCACCACCTAGCCCTGAGGTGAAGCGTCGCAAGACCGGAAACACCAAGGCATATCTTGCAAGGTTCAAGTAGTAAGACCACCATATCATGTAATAAATCGACGATCGTGTAGTGGTTTAGTCGTGCCAATTAGTGGTATGACTTTGCTAGTCCTTTGCTTTCCAAAAACTTGTAGTACAACTTGAATTGTGTTTGAGGATCTCTTTTTGGTGTGTTGATCTATGCTTTGAAATGGTTGTTGCATGATAGTAATGAATGTTAAGACTTTGTTTGTAAGATGAATTCTCTTGATCTGCTATGTTTGGGTAGGAATCATTCTTAGATCCCTTCTCTCTATTTCTCAACTATGCTAAGACCTAAGCCTGCCCTAAACCTCACACAGATGCATACTCAACCCCAAGACAATCACAACAACCCTCAGTTGGAGGTCGCAATGCAACAGTTGGTTGAAGCTCACACAGGAATGATGCGGGTGTTGACTCAGAATGTGGTTAATCATGATAGCAAAGAGTTATCTCCAGGAGTGCAGCAAGTACTGGATGATCATTCGCGAATAGTACAAATGATGTC
Organism: Dactylis glomerata; assembly: GCA_007115705.1. NCBI lineage: Eukaryota > Viridiplantae > Streptophyta > Magnoliopsida > Poales > Poaceae > Dactylis > Dactylis glomerata. Next base: position 9,055,302 of record QXEO01000531.1, read on the forward strand.
CTAGATTGTGGCTAGTACCAATAATAGCCTGCCACAAAATGATCATGGTGGAAAGACAACAAGAGGTGATGTTGACATGACACTGCAAGCCTGTAAGAGATGTGGAGAAATAGGACACACGTCTAAGGACTGTCATGAACAGTGTCCTTACTATGATACGAGTCACCCAATTGGAGAAAGTCCCATGAGCCAAGTTACTTGTTTCCTATGCGAAGGAATCAATCATGTTCCTCCTGAATGTAAGTTTTATTCCACGGTGCAATGAATGAATCAACAAGCCAAGGATAGAATGAGCCAACTACTAGGAAAGACCCCTGAAGATGGAAGACCAAGGATGAAGGTGGACAATAAAATCATGGGAACAACACACAACCTTACCACCAAGTGTTGCTTTACATGTGAAGAAGAAGGACATTTATCTAGAGATTGCTTGAAGAAAAGAAAAAGGTGTCCCACCACGGTAGTGGAATATGAAGAAAATGTAGTAAGAGATCTCCTAGCCTTAGAGATACCCAAAAAGGAGAAGAAGAAGATAAAGGAGAAAGACAATAGCAAAACGTTATGCTGGAATTGCAGAGAGCTAGGACATTATGCGAGGGAATGTCCAGAACCAAACATGCAAAGGGGAACAGATCTGGTCACTTGTCAAAAATGTAACCAAAAGGGACACTATGCAAGGAGATGCAAAGAGAAAAGCACTTCAAGACTTCAGAAAATGGATAACTGAAGAGGTCGTCAATACAAGGAGAGGACACAACAAGGTGTAGCCAACTTGGAAGAATTTGTATGCCACTACTGCCTTGTAATAAATATTGTAAGGACTTGTAAGAGCTAAGGACAACCTTGTTGAATGGATTTTTATTTATTTTGTTTTCAATGAGATGGCAAGCCAAAGGACATGCAACTCAAGAGTTAACACCACAAGATAGAGTACGCCAACCCTTAGCTAAGGAATGATAGATTGGTTTTCAAAAATTCAAAAATGGGTTTTGGAACATTGGTTCTATCTCCAAGAAAATTTTGTCAAAGCTAGTGAGGTTGACCAAGAGTTAGAGTACGAGGTTTAACAAGACATGTATGAAGTAATGATTTGGGTGCAGGATGGATTGATCACCATTCCTACTACTCTTATTATTTTCTCTCATAATGTTGGCTTTGCGAACCTAGAGAGACATACCTACAAGAGAGATGACGTTGAAAACCTTAACCTTAGGAGGATAAAATGTTACACCCCTCATAGTGAGCCAGTGTGGCCAAAATATAGGATTTCGGTGAGTATGAATCACAAGCTTACCATTGAAGACACTACAAGAAATCTGTTGACTAGTGACCCTTCATTTTGGTCACTAGATGGTCATTGTTGCTCAATTTATGACCCTCTTCTGACCAAAAACATTTGGTCGGTAGTTGAGCGTCACTGACCGCCTATGACGACCAATTTTCCTAATTGGTCATAGACGATTATGACCAAAATAGATGGTCATAAGCATTATGACCAAAAAATTGGTCACTACCAATTTGGCCAGGCCACGTCGGATCCTACATGGCCAATCCTACGTGGCAGAATTGTGACCAAACGAAATGGTCGTAATTTGAATTTAGCCCAGTCCAGTCATGATGCTCTAGATGGACTCGGCCTTTCAATTCTGAGTCTCAGCCTTTTTGTGATCAACTTTTTTTTTACAATAGAATGTTTGCAGTCTTTTTCGTTTGGGCCTTGGCCTTTCTGCAGCCCTTTTGCTGTCTTGTTCCTTTGGGCCTTGGTCTTTTTGCAATACATTTCGTTCTGGGCTTTTGATATTTGACAGTCCAATTCATTTGAAATTTGAATTCATATTTCATAATATTAGTTGGGCTGAGGCCTTGCAGAAGCCCAGATATTTCATGCAATAATATTGGGCCAAACCTTTTACAATCTGACGATTTTTGGGCCAAGCCCTTACAATTCATTCATATTTTTTCACAGCACAACAAATCATAAATTTCACAGCACAGCAAATTATAAATAAAATGTTGACGGTGTCTAGTTACCCTAGTAGCTTGCAAAAAATGAATGGAGAGCGATTAGCAAGAAACAAAGAAAACTTGCAGGTGCAAAATGCCCATCTTCAGTACAGCAACCCACCTATTTAGTCACCGCTTCCTCTTGGTTGCAGAGATTCCTTCCCACTTTCCAGCAAGGAACATCTGGTTAGATACCAGTACCACAATAACGTGAAGTAAATAAAGCCAACCAACATGTTTAGAAGGTTGGTAATCAGAAAAGCACAGCAATGAAAACATGTATAAGGACAAACAACATGTGCAATTTTGTCAACAATGTTATAAATAAAATTAAATGATTGTTCCAAATCAAATTGCTAACTGGACATATCTAAGAAACAAGAAAAGCATGCAGTGATATATACTTCAGATCAATCATTTTAATGAAGAAGTGAGACAGTGACTGTGGGACTGCTACCCTAGAAGTGAAACATGTACTTCACAGTTTCTATTAATACTACTGCAGCAAGCAAGCACAGGAAGCAAGCAAGCAAGAACAGCAAGTCTAAATTGCTATTAAAAGTTCCTATTAATACTACTACAGCAAGCAATGAAAGCAAGCAAGGACAGCAAGCAATGAAAGCAAGTAAGGACAGCAAGCAAAAACTCTAAATTGCAATTGCAATTATGATGACCTAACCCTAGCACGCGCAGCAACCAATCAGACCCTAACCCTAGCCATGCAACTCCATGGAACCAAGCCCTAGCCTTGTAACGACATGGAAACAAGCCCTAACCCTAGAACCTAACCCTAGCATGCGCAGCAACCAAGCAGACTTTAACCCTAGCCAGTGAGGGGAGCAGGACATGAACCAAAGAACTCGCCTGGCCAAGACGGTGGTGGAGACGCCGCCGAAGAAGAAGATCTTGTGAGCGTGGCGGTGGTCGAGACGCCACCGAAGAAGGAGAAGAAGACCGAGCCTCCTCCCTGCCTTGAAGCCGACGCAGCTACCCGCGCCTGGCCGCCGTCGTCGTTGCCGTCATCGCGAGTGGGGGTGGCCTTCGTCGCCTCGAGCGGGGGTGGCCTTCATCGCCTCGAGCGGGGGTGGGGATGGGTGGCCTTCGTCTTCGCCGCGAGATGAGGATGTGGATGGGGAATGAGATGCGGATGGGGAATGAGATGGGGATGGGTGGCCTTCGTCGTCGCCGCGAGCGAGGGTTGGGAATTGTCTGAATTGCCCCTGCTTTACCGTTTGGGGGCTAAGGCTAGGGTTGGGTATTTTCGTAATTTCAGGTGGGAGTGGGTTTGGGAGCAGCAGCGCGGGAGATTGGGCGGGAGATTGGACGGGAGGGAAATATTTAGGTTTTTGGGAGGGAATTTGGGAGGGAAATTTTTTAGGGCTTTTATTTTGAGTTTTAATTATCTAAATAATGTAATTAAAATATGCAGCAATGTTGAAATAGGTTTAATATTTTCTTAAAATTATCCCATATCGTGCAAAAGTATTCGACTTTTATCCCAAACAATATTAACCAAGGATGTTTTCACCGTATTTCGAAAAAAAGTTCATTTTCTATTTTCCGAAGAAGAGAGGGGCTTACTTTTGTGAATAACCTACCGAACCCCCTTTTGAAAACCGCACCAACAAAATTTCTAAAAAAACTAGACCACTTTTCTTAGGCAATTCACTAGTTTTTAGTGTGTTAATACTTTTCTATGTTTTTCCCTTTTCGCGCTAGTTTCTGCCGATTTAGCAGGAAGTGGGCCCAATTTGAACTACGGCCGCTTCATAGTTTGCTCATAATTTTTTATAAAATCATTTTTAGGTCCACACGTTGCTATTTCATAGGAGACCCACAAAAAAAATTGCAAGGTTCCACCCCTAGCATAGAGCGGCAACGCCGGCCGTTTGGCCCTCATTTTGAAATGGGCATAGCGAACTAAAAAAAAATCAAAAAATGCATAGCTTGCGCACCGTGTCATCTTACGTGGCCTAGTATCTAGGAAAAATATAAAACTTGAAATACCAACAAAAATTAAAAAAAAGTGTTCTCAGAAAAGACCTACTATGTACGGAGTTTCATGACTTTCAACACAAATGACGGATGTTCTGACCATAATCGAGGTATAGTTTCTTAAAATTATCCCATATCATGCAAAAGTGTTCGACTCTTAATCCCAAACAATGTTGACCAAGGGTGTTTTCACCGTGTTTCTAAAAAAAGTTCATTTTCTATTTTCCGAAGAAGATAGGGGTCTTACTTTTGTGAATAACCTACCGAACCCCCTTTTGAAAACCGCACCAACCGAATTTCTAAAAATACTAGACCACTTTTCTTAGGCAATTCACTAGTTTTTAGTGTGTTAATACTTTTCTATGTTTTTTCCCTTTTCGCGCTAGTTTCTGCCGATTTAGCAGGAAGTGGGCCCAATTTGAACTACGGCCGCTTCATAGTTTGCTCATAATTTTTTATAAAAATCATTTTTAGGTCCACAAGTTGCTATTTCATAGGAGATCCACAAAAAAAATTGCAAGGTTCCACCCCTAGCATAGAGCGGCAACGCCGGCCATTTTGCCCTCATTTTGAAACAGGCATAGCGAACTCAAAAAAATCAAAAAAATGCAAAACTTGCGCACCGTGTCATCTTACGTGGCCTAGTATCTAGGAAAAATATAAAACTTGGAATACCAAGTAAAATTAAAAAAAGTGTTCTCAGAAACGACCTACTATGTACGGAGTTTCATGACTTTCAACACAAATGACGGATGTTCTGACCATAATCGAGGTATAGTTTCTTAAAATTATCTCATATCGTGCAAAAGTGTTCGACTCTTAATCCCAAACAATGTTGACCATGGGTGTTTTCACCGTCTTTCTAAAAAAAGTTCATTTTCTATTTTCCGAAGAAGAGAGGGGTCTTACTTTTGTGAATAACCTACCGAACCCCCTTTTGAAAACCGCACCAACCAAATTTCTAAAAATACAAGACCACTTTTCTTAGGCAATTCACTTGTTTTTAGTGTGTTAATACTTTTCTATGTTTTTTCCCTTTCCGCGCTAGTTTCTGCCGATTTAGTAGGAAGTGGGCCCAATTTGAACTACGGCCGCTTCATAGTTTGCTCATAATTTTTTATAAAAATCATTTTTAGGTCCACAAGTTGCTATTTCATAGGAGATCCACCCAAAAAATTGCAAGGTTCCACTCCTAGCATAGAGCGGCAATGCCGGCAGTTTCGCCCTCATTTTGAAACGGCATAGCGAACTCAGAAAAAATAAAAAAAATGCAAAACTTGCGCACCGCGTCATCTTACGTGGCCTAGTATCTAGGAAAAATATAAAACTTGGAATTCCAACAAAAATTTAAAAAAGTGTTCTCAGAAAAGACCTACTATGTACGGAGTTTCATGACTTTCAACACAAATGACGGATGTTCTGACCATAATCGAGGTATAGTTTCTTAAAATTATCCCATATCGTGCAAAAGTGTTCGACTCTTAATTCCAAACAATGTTGACCATGGGTGTTTTCACCGTCTTTCTAAAAAAAGTTCGTTTTCTATTTTTCAAAGAAGAGAGGGGTCTTACTTTTGTGAATAACCTACCGAACCCCCTTTTGAAAACCGCACCAACCAAATTTCTAAAAATACAAGACCACTTTTCTTAGGCAATTCACTTGTTTTTAGTGTGTTAATACTTTTCTATTTTTTTCCCTTTCCGCGCTAGTTTCTGCCGATTTAGCAGGAAGTGGGCCCAATTTGAACTACGGCTGCTTCATAGTTTGCTCATAATTTTTTATAAAAATCATTTTTAGGTCCACAAGTTGCTATTTCATAGGAGATCCACACAAAAAATTGCAAGGTTCCACCCCTAGCATAGAGCGGCAACGTCGGCCGTTTCGCCCTCATTTTGAAACGGGCATAGCGAACTCAAAAAAAATTAAAAAAATGCAAAACTTGCGCACCGCATCATCTTACGTGGCCTAGTATCTAGGAAAAATATAAAACTTGGAATTCCACAAAAAAAATTAAAAATACTTTATGAAAACATTTATTGTTATGATGTTTTATAGTTTTCTAAAAATAAAACTAAAACTAAATCTAACATGACACCTGTCCGAAGCCCTCCTCCCTTATAACCCTAACCCCCTGCCGGTTCGCCTCTAGATCCCCTCCCTAACCTCCCCGCTGCTCCGCCGTCCCTCTGCTCACTCCGCCGCGACCGATGTCCGCCGCGACCGACGTCTCCTTCTGTCGCCCCCCTGCGTAAGTTCCTCCGTTCCTCCATTCTTCCGCGTGCTCGATCTGCTGGATAAAACGAGAGATCCAGAGATGCAGCGCGTAGTACGACATAGGTAGCAGCCGGATCCCACATCAATGAAGTTTGTTAGTTTGGTTCTTGGCATCGATTAAATCGGAACAAAGTTGATTGTCTGCTGTGGGCATGAGGAACTGGCAGTGCTCCATCCTAGAAATCAAGAACGCCCCAACAAAACCACGCAAAGCATGGGAATCTCTGTCGAAATGGTAGTAATACTGGAGATTTTTTTGCTTCTGCCCTGTCGCAAATAAGAGCACTGATCTGTTCGGACATACACTCAGCGGCAAAAGTCGAACCATGTTGTATTTGTATCTCAATGCTGGAAGGTTAGCTTAGGCAAAATTAGGGTATGTTGTATGTTAAAATCATAGAACGTTTCATTCATAAAATTTTTTGTGGGGATTGTGGACTGCGTTGTGGGTTCTGCAGCATCCCTTGGCCCTCCTTTTTAAAAAAAAAATGAGATGTACCGAATTTTTGACATCCAACTGTTTAACTTAAGTGCTTGGATTATTATAGGAAGATGCTATTCATTTATTATCCGTCATATGATATCCCTTTTTACGGCATAACTGCAGTTTAGTAAAAATTCACCCAAAATACAGAACTTCAATGATAAAAAACAATATAGCAACTAGTTATTTTTTATAGCTTTGGCATTATCAAGATTGGTGTAAGATGGACATACGAACATGTCTGTCCCCGCACTCCTCGACTACTAATCATTGTTGTGCTTGCTGTTTACTAGGTCACCATGGACGGCGATCTTGCCATCATTGTCCCGGCCAAGAAGCCAGTCGAAGTTATCGACCTTACTGGCAGTGATGATGATGAAAGGACTGAAGACCAAGCTGCTGCTTGGCGTGCTGCCGGTGTTGCTAGGTGTGCTGCTGCTGATGCTGCAGCTGCACGTGCTGCTACACGTGCTGCTGCGGCTGCTAGGCGTGCTGCCGATGGTAGGCGTCGTGCTCCTGTGCGTAGGCTTGCTGCTGCTGCTAACCAAAATCCTGACCTTACATATCGAGGTAATTATTTTTTGCATGTCTTACATATTGTAGAATATACATCATAGCTTGCTTATGTCATTAGTTTCTTACATGTAGGTCCCAACATAGAGGGAGTGGACACATATGATGAGTACTGTGTGTTTCCCCACATTGTTGCTTTAGATGATGATCAAGTTGGATATTTGGCATATCAAGCTCACAGGCACAGACCGAGCAAACCTTTCTATGTATGTGAGCTGCAGGGTGCAAACATCGTTGAACAGAAAGCCAAGATGGTAAGCAAATTGCTTCTTTAACATCTCTTATTATTTTTACCTATGCACAAGGACAAACCTTGACAGTTGAAACTAATGGCTTCATTTTATTTCTATACCTATGCAGTACTTCTCCAAGAGCTTTACCAGGGCACACCTCAGCATGCATCTTGGCCGCTTTGGAAGATGGGTGCAGGTCTATAACAGGAACTTTGCTGATCTTCCTGAAGTCTGGATGAAGTTGGATAAGGGGAAGGGAGGACGTGCGATGATAACAAGGGGATGGACAGATGTGGTGGCCAAGTTTGGTATGAAGGCTGGTGACATCTACCTGTTCTGGTTCCGCCGTGGCCTTCATGGTGGTCTCAAGCTGGCTATCAAGAAAGTGTGGTGAATACCCAGCTGCTGATGGGCAAGGGGGTGTGGTTCCTGATGCCCAGTACATATGGGTGCTTTTGAATAGGAATCTGTAGTTGCTGCTAGGTTTGTTATTAGAACTTATGCTTGCTGATGCCCAGTACATGTGGGCAGCTTTTGGTTAGGAGCCTGGGAGCTTTTGGTTGCTGATGAACAATCTTTTGATGTTTGTAAATAATGTGTTGAACCTGAACCTTGTTGATGGATGCTAGAAATGCACTCCCCTTGGTGGTTTTCCCATTCCTTGAAGTTTCTGAATATTACGTGTTGAAAATCCTTTATTGTTTGTTAGAATTGTGTTGAACCTTGTGTCTGAGTAATATGTGGATGTTTGTAACTTCTACTGAAATGCAAAACAGGACAGATACAGACTTCTGTTGATGTTTGAATTAAAATGCAAATTCTGAAAATACTATAAAACATTCCAGATACAGACTTGAGACAACAGTACTAGCACAGCTCACTGGCAAGGCACTATGCACCTTTGTCTTGTGGTCCTGGGTTCGAGTCCTAGGCCACTCCATTTTTGCAACAATTCCTAGCTTCAGTAGAACCATCTGTATAAATTAAAAAATAACTGTATCTTAACAAGGTCACTTCTATAGCACAATGGCAACACTCTGAAATCATGTTCCTAGGGGTCCTAGGTTCGAGTCCCAGGCCACATCTTTTTTTTGCATGAATTTTTCTGAAATTTGCACCATGAATACTTCTGAACACTTCAATATTTAACAGGTTCAAAATTTTGCACTTCACTAATTATTTGAAGCAACACACATTGCAACATTGCAAGATTTAACAGGTTCAATATTTGAGAAAAATCTGAAATTTAACAACACACTGCTGAAATCTTGCTCCAGTAAGTTCATTACTACATCTACATTACAACACACTGCTGAAGCATGAAGATATTTCTACTTCTTGCTGTTCCTCCTGTCTGGCTTCCTCCTCTCTGGTTCACTTCAGCATGATCAACACCTTAAACCACAGCAAAAGACACAATGAGAATGCAAAACTCTGGAAACAAGTTAAGCTACCCTAGAAGAAGTGAGACAGTGGCTATGGCAAGGAAAACAAGCAAGGACAGCAAGGACACCTTAATATTCATCATCCTCAATATTAAAACGAGGAACTGGTCTCGCAGTACCATTTTCTTCATTGTCACTACAATACTGGGTCGTTGTAGGATCAGCCATGTTTTGTTCATCATCCTCGTTGTCATGTCCAGCTACCTCCGCCCTTCTTTTCTTAAATTTTTCTACAACAGCAGCATCAAGTAACACGCGTTTCCGGTCCCTTCGCAATCTGGTTTGCACATCCACTTCTTTAGCTTGCACTAGAACCTCCGTAGAGTCTTCATCTTGGTAGGTTAGGCCACTACCACCGGGACGGTTTTCCGCATCGGTTTCAGTCACACTCCACAAATGCCTATGCTGGAATTTCTGCACAACATGCCAGTTTCCATCGAAAGCTATGTCTGGCACATAAAACACCTTTGTTGCTTGTGTTGTCAGTATAAATGGATCATTCTTGAACCAGTACCGTCCGGTATTGATGCTTTCAAAGTGCCCATCATCCCGGACTCCGGTCTTCTTCTTGCCACCAAGGTCAAACCAATCACATCTAAATAAGACGACCGACCGATCAACGCCTCCGCTGGAGTTGTACTGAAGCTTTATGATGCTTTTGAGTTGACCATAGAAGTTTGTGGGCTGACCATCATGTTCTCCCTCGGAAAGGATTCCACTATTCTGTATTTTCCTATTCTTCTCGCGGTCAATAGTGTGGTACCGAACCCCGTCAGCATCACATGCAGAGTACAACCTCACTCTCTTGTCTGGTAGGCACGCCAAAGCAAATAGGTCAGCACCAACATCCTCCTCATTCCTTTTTGCAATCTACAAAAATACACAAAGGTTAACACACACATATAGAAAATCCCTTTGCAAGACACACAATTGAAAATACACAAAGGTTAACACACACAATTGAACCAATGTAGGAGATCTCACATGATTCCAAAACCAATTAGCAAATCCCTTTGCAAGCCATTTATCAACTTTGTTATTACCATCTTGCTACTTCAACTGTTCCTTGCACAGCCTGCAATGCCCCAAAAAAATGGTGAATCAAAAAACAGCCACAAAAAAAAGGTTCCTTCCAACACAATAAAATGCACACCATGGTCAGCACAAAAGAGATGACATACTCGATGTATAGCAGAACCTCAGGGCTACTTCTTAGCACATACCAAACCATCTTGTCATAGTCAGCACCAGCCTCTAAGTACTCTGACCCTCCAAGAAAATGCACACCATGGTTAAAAACCGAGACATTGCCAACATGGGAATCATCCCGCTCTCTATTTCTGCCCGGCCGATTAAATCTCGTTTCCACATCGTCGAAGTACCTCGAGCAAAATGTCAAGCACTCATCAACTACATATGCTTCAGCAATTGATCCCTCGGGTCTGGCTGTGTTCCGCACATAACGCTTACATGTCAGTAACCTTCTTTCGATGGGGAACATCCAACCGTATTGTACAGGGCCTCTAAGCAGTGCTTCATCTGGTAAATGAACGGCTAAGTGAACCATCACATCAAAGAAAGAAGGGGGGAAATTTTTTTCAAGCTTGCAAAGGATAACTGGAATTTCAGCTTTGAGTCTTTCCACAACAGCTACATTCAGTGTTTTGCAGCACAGCTCTCGAAAGAAATTTCCTAGTTCAGCAACTGCTTCGTATATATCCTGATGCATCATTCCTTGGAGGCCTGCCGGTAAAATCCTTTGGAGAAGGATGTGGCAGTCATGTGTTTTGAGTCCTTGAAGCTTGCAACCATCAGCAGAAACACACTTCGCTAAGTTAGCGGCGTACCCATCCAAAAATTTCACCGCCCTTATAAATTCACAAAACGCAAGCTTTTCTTCTTTAGTCATCGTATACCATGCTTCTGGCATTTCATATGATTCTCCATCTCCAACAGGCTGTAGGTGCAGATCTTCTCTTATACCCATGTCTTCCAAATCAAGCCTAGAGTTAACCGTGTCCTTTGTCTTTCCTTCAATGTTGAGAAATGTCCCTAGCAGATTGTCACATATGTTTTTCTCGATGTGCATCACATCAAGATTATGCCTTAGCTTCAGATCTGACAAGTAAGGCAGGTCCCACAAACAAGACCTCCGGCTCCAACATTGACCTTCCTCACGCTTCCTTTTCTTTTCAAGCTTCCCTGGCCTCACATCCCTGACCTTCTCAAGCTGCTGCTCAAGCTCCTTTTTAGTGAACTCCTCTGGCTTCTCGCGGATTTCACTTTCACCATTGAAGTCTTTGCTTTTTCGCCAATGATGGTTTTGAGGAAGAAAGCGGCGGTGCCCAATAAAGCATATCTTGTTCCTTATTCTCTTAGAGCAAGGGTTTTTGTCACACCGCACACACGCCTGATAACCCGCTGTGATCCTCCCAGACAAAGTATGCAGTGCCGGGAAATCATGGATGCACCATATGATTGCAGCACATAGATCAAACTTTGTGGGGCTGAGGGCATCGTATGTACTTACACCCCTCCAGAGCAAAAGCAGTTCTTCAACCAGGGGCTCCATAAACAGGTCAAAATCTTTTCCTGGAGAGCAAGGGCCCGGGATCAGTAAGGCCATCATGAAATTTGACTGATCCACACAAGCCCATGGTGGCAGTTTATAGGGCACCACAAAGACAGGCCACATGCTATAAGATGTGCTCATGTTTCCAAATGGATTAAAACCATCAGTGGCTACGCCAAGTCTGATGTTCCTAGCATCAGCCGCAAAATTTTCATGTTTCCCATCAAAGTCTTTCCATGCCTTTCCATCGGCTAGATGGCTGAGTTCATTCTCCATGGGTTGCCGCTTTAGCTTGTGCCACTGTACCTCTTCTGAAGATTTCTTCGAAAGAAACATCCTCTGCAGCCTTGGTATCAACGGGAAGTGCCGCAGTACCTTCTCCGATATCTGTCTTTTTCCATCACCATCCTTCCACCTAGAGGCGTTACATCTTGGGCAGTTGTTATGCTTGGCAAAGTCCTTCCGAAACAGAACACAATTTTTCGGGCAGACATGGATGGACACATACCCAAGCCCCAACTTCCGGATTATGCTCCATGCTTCATCATAGTGCTTGGGAACTGAGCTGTTGGGATATTGCAAGTTCAGAAGATGTAGTATCGCATTGAACGCAGCGTTGCTGATCCGGTAGTAAGACTTGATGTGGAGTAGCTTCACGATAAAGGAAAATCTCGAAAATTTACTGCCATCATGAGCTGCGCACTTCGCATCCTCTAACACCTCGGCAAACATTGACTTGCTTTCATCAACAAGGTCTTCGAAGTCATATAGATCCTTTAATAGGCCAGGGATCCTATCATCTTCATAGCCATCCTCTTCCTCCAACCCAGCATTCTCTTGCAGAACTTTTTCCATGAACTCAATGCCATCATCACCATGGTATCCATGTCCATCATCACCATGGTCTGCATGTGCATCAGGTTCAGAATGCAGAGGCTCACCATGATGGATCCACCTATCATATGTGCTGGCCATCCCATTAAGAAGCAAATGATCTTCCACTGTTCCTTGAGCCCTTTCTGTAATGTTTAGACATGTGCTGCATGGGCAAAGTATGCGAGCATCCTTGGCAAATCTTCCGCAAACATGTTGCATGAATTGTTCAACTCCCTGGAGATGTTGCAGGGAAAGCTTTCGAACTCCTTTTGTGATCCAGGCTCTGTCCATCTGTCAAATAACAACATGATGCAATTTAGCAATCAATACAATTGCACAGACAATATCATACAAAACCTAGCTAAAGCTCAGAGAATATACTGGTGCAAATGAAGTAGAGACAATAGCCAGAATACCATTAGACATCATTTCAGCAATAAAATGAACATCATTTCAGCACTAAAATTGACAGCATTTCAACACTAAAATAGACAGCATTTTAGCACTAAAATGAACATCATTTCAGCACTACTTGACATAATTTCATAAACATCAAGAGTATCATTCTAAAATAGCAGCACAACTATCAAGCAGAATACACCAAGAACAGCAATTTCATTAGGACACTTTCTGCTATAATTTCATCAGAATACACCAAGAACCGGAAGGATTGCATTGGGATGATCCAAAGCAGCACAACTAAAACCTAAGGATCTGCTTCTCTGGGTCGAATTTGAACCAAAAGGTCTAAACCCTAATCCACAGCATACCTTGTCCAAACGAGATGGCGCTGCCCTTCTGCCGACGCCGGCTAACCAGTAACCAGAGGAGACCCCTCCCGATGCCGGCTATCCAAACGTGACGGCCGCGCCGCCGCTCCTTCACGCTGTCGCCGCGCCGCCGCTGTTGCCCGTCGCCTCCGCTGTTGCCCGTCGCCTCCGCCTCTGCCCCCGCCGGTCGCCTTCGCCTCTGCCCCCGCCGGTACCAACCGCCTCCGCCCCCTCCACCGCCGGTTGCAACCGCCCCCTCCACCGCCGGTCGCAACCGCCCCCTCCACCGCTGGTCGCCACCGCCAGATTCAATTTCTCCAAGTCCCTCCTCCGACACCGATTCAATTTCTCAAGTCCCCTTCCTTTGCTAAGCAGCGAGATTTAGAATTAGAATATAGCGAGGTAGTCCACCTACACAGACAACAACTTCTAACTAGCTCAGTGGCAGTGAGTCCCCGGTCTGGGCATGTGCTTGGTCATGGGTTCGAGTCCCCGCAAGCAACACCAATTTTTGCGAAATAAACTTCAGAGGGACCCACATGGCAGCGATGTGTTGGTGTGCGTGGGACCCATAGGGCAGGTAGGTGCGGGTGGGGTGGGGCTGGACCCACATGGCAGCTGGGTGGGGGTGGGGTGGGGCTAGACCCACATGGCAGGTTGGTGGGGTGGGCTGGGACCAAGGTTGGAAAAGGCGCTAGGCGTAAGCGAGGCGGTTGGCATTCGCCTAGTGCCTAGGCAATGCTTAGGCATCCTAGGCGTGGCCTAGGCGGTCACAATTTTGTGTTACCAAGCATGCATATAGGCTATTATAGTGAATAAGTATTCACTTAGAGCATCTATATGAGTAAACTATGAACAACTACCATTATAATATGGCTCATCTGGCTCATCAGTGCAATATGGCATAAATTCTGGTTGGAGGAAGCCTATTTCTTAGTTGCATTGCCTAGACTTCCGCCTATGTCCTAGGCGAGGCGTTTGTCCATCGCCTAGTGCCTAAGCGTGCCTAAGCATTGCCTAGGCGTCGCCTTTTCCAACACTGGCTGGGACCCACATGGCAGGTGGGTGGGGTGGGGCTGGACCCACATGGCAGGTGGCTGGACCCACATGGCAGGTTGCTGGACCCACATGGCAGGTGGCTGGACCCACATGGCAGGTTGCTGGACCCACATGGCAGGTGGGTGGGGTGGGGTGGGGCTGGACCCAGATGGCAGGTGGGTGGGGGAGGGGTAGGGCTGGACCCACAAGGCATCTGGGTGGGGGTGGCAGGCGTTGGTGCTGATGGGTGGGACCCACATGCCAAGTTTTGGTGCTAGCTGGTGGGACCCGCATGGTAGGTCGATGGCTTGACCCACCTGTCAGGGTGGTGGGGTTGCTTTGGCTGGAACCCACATGTCATATATTAGTCAAAGTCAATGGTTGTGTTCTCCTATCAATGGGTCCTGCTTGTCAGAGCACTGCCACGTAAGCATCGATGACACCTAGATGTTGACACGTAGGCAGAATTGCTGAGGTGGACATCTAGTCACACTGGTTATAGTGGTATGACCATTTAAATTGGTCGTAATCGGCATAAAATCAATTAAAAATAATGTGCCAAATTCGATTATATCAGTTATGACCATTTCGTGTCTGAGCATTATGACCTTTTGGACTAAATTGGTCATAAGGATTAAGACCTTGAACCCTCCGAAATGGCTTACGACCATTTGATACTAGTTGGTCATAAATCTATGACCAATTTTTCTGTGGTCACTATGAGTTGGTCACTAGTCAACACATTTCTTGGAGTGAGAAGACACATGATGGAAGAAGTCCTACCAACCTGGAGAACTCCGTTTGACCCCAAATGTGCTCACCAAGTGAGTAACCATAAGATGAAGGACCTTCAAGGATGTCAGCGAAGAGGATGAAGTAAAGACAGCAGACCATCTGTAACGACCTCAAATTTGATACAAATTCGAAGTGCCCGTTATGTATTCCACTGCAATCCCAGGACCATTGTTGCGATATACATAACGTAGTTGGTACTCAGTTCCATTACAATACGATGGTTCAAATACAATGGTCATCTAGACCAAGTCATAGTACAACACAATATAGCAGCGGAAATAACGTCTTCGGCCCATGCCTTCTCCCTACAGGCAAATGGCGACTCACGGAGACAAGCTTAGTTCTGGTACTCTTCTTCATACCCTTCCTCCTGGTATTCCTCCCCATAGTCTGGCCAAGTTGATAGCCAGGGACACAGCCGTGAGTACATTGGATGCACTCGCAAACCATCTTATAATTGAAATGATGAAGCAGATATGCAAGGTTTGATATAGTGGACTAAGCACTAAGTTTATTTGCAAAAGCTCATTTTATTTCCCAAGAATGTTCACTTATAGGAAAGAGGTTTAGTTCTCTAAGTTCCATCTAAAGAGGACTTCAAGTGTGTCAACAACATTTCAAGTCAAGTCATTCACCAAGTCACCATGGTCACTTTTAATCTTGACAAAAGTCAAGTACAGCTTGCCAACCGTCCATGACCGCGGACGCGGCTATTCGAATAGTTTCAAAACCTCTGCAGAGGGGTACACTTTACCCACAAGATTCGATACATCTGCCGGGAGAAATCCACGGTTCGACATACACAAGGTATGCGAGGTTCAGATAACCAAACAAACTCTTTCACTTGCTCATCCTAGTATAGGATCCTTCCCTAGAGCCCAGGATACGGAACCCCGCTCCGGCGCCTCTAGTTCTGCCCATCCCGGGTACCGGGTTAGTGGAATCCACCTGGTCCAGAAGTAACCGTTTCGCGGTGTCCTTCCATGAAGCTTTGATACAAGGCCTCCCATACTAAGATAAACAAACTACGGATTAAGCCCCTTCCCATATAGGGGTAATGTGGTTGTACGGTATAATTGGCTCCCATAGTACATCACTCGTTGTCATTTGAAAAATATATTTCATAGTTCTTAGTCAAGATTAATTTCTTTTATAAAGACAACATGTAGGAGCAACCTCCCATTTCAAGTTTCAAGTTCAAGTCACCACCTTTCAAATGGGGTTCCTCCAGAGATAGCATCAACTTTTATTAGCGACTAAGCAACTACATTGAGTGATAGTACTACTAACTAGGGTTGGATAAACTCAGCTTGATGCTCTTGATCATCAAGACACCAATTTACTTCTATCATTCTACTCTAGCAATTCAATCATGCAATTTACTTAAAACAAGTAGAATGCAATATTAAAACTAGGCATGGGGAGTATGAATCAAAAGATGGCTTGCCTTGGTTGGCAAAGTGTCCGGGGTTTTCTTCTTCTTCTTGATAATAATAATCCCCTCCAATATCCTCCTCGGCAACACTAGCGTCTAAATAACGAATAAACACAAAGCACACCATCACTTCACCAAGCTAACAACACACCAAACACACATCTTTGTTTGCTAACCAAGCATTCATGTTGAAATTTTATGGTGTTGGATTGTAAGTCTTTCTTCTAAGTTTTTCTTCAAGTGTGTAAGCTAGATTCTTTACTAAGTGGCATAGGTGGTTCACTTGTGCAGCATTGGTGTTGAGTTCGGGTTACTAAGACAAGTTTAAGTGGGATTGACTCACTAAGTGAATTGGCAATGAGGGCAATTAATTCTAAGTGTGCACTAGTGATCTATCATTTTATGCTACAAAAATAGGATTGGGTTAGGGTCTAAATGATCACACTAATAGGGTTTGGGGTAGATTAGTGTTGACTAACAGTAAGAGGGGTCATTAGTCAGTTCACATTTTAATTTTCATGATTTTTGATGGCTTAAATAATTTTCTAGAAATCTTTCATTATTAAACAAGCTATGGTCACACTATTCATATCTGATTTTATTCTGAACTTATTTTGAATTCTAACCAGTCCTATTGGGTAGATTATTTTATAAGCTTTCCAATGCATATTTATTTGCTAGATTTGGATTTGTAAAACTCTAGGAATTAAAGTTTGAAAATAGCATCTGAAACATATTTGAAATAAATAAAACGGGCGGGAATTTATTTAAAAACGAAACGGACCGAAACTGAAACGAGCCGGGCCCTATTCAGAATAAAGCCGAACGGGCCGGCCCATACCGTTTCGCGCGGGGAAAAAGAATAAAAGGGGAGCTGACAGGTGGGGTCGCGCTGTCAGCTCACTTAACGATTCCCGAATCGGTATGCTAGCGTCGGATTAAGATCGGACGGCTCACGTGCATCATCTTCCTCAGCACGGGCGGGAGCTCACCTGCAAGCAGTGACGAATGTTCGACGGCGAGGGCGAGGCGTAGGGGATGCAGAACTCGTCGGCGACGTGCGGGATCGGCGGCGGTTCGTCTCCTCCTCCGATTCCCAGCAGCAGCTTGCCCCCAGGTGGTCGAACGCGGCGGCGCTCCGCTTGTCCAGTACCACTCCGGCGAGGCTGGCGACGGCGAGCTAGGGCAAACAAGGCTAAGCGAGTATGTCTGGGAGATAGCTGGGGACTGGGTGCGTTGCTTCGTTTGATCTGCGGGCCTTTTTATAGGCCGGAGCGACGAGGGCGAGGCGTCCAGTGAACGACCGGCGCAGGACATGCTGGCGGCGTGCACGGGCGACACTGGCCTCGTCGGCCTTACTCGCGTGCTGGCAGGGGTTGGTCTCGGCCGCGGAGTGCTGTGGGTCGGCGCTGGCGAGGGCAGGGCGGTCGGCGACGTGCAGGTTGCTGGGAAGAAGAGAGGGGGGGTCCGGGGGTGCTGCCTCCTCTTCTCCTCCTTCTTCCAGGGCTTGGGTCGGGGCAGAGGGGGCTGGCATCGACCGAACATCCTCCCAGGGCATGGCTACAGGCGTGGAGCGAGCTAGAACAGTGCAGCACCAGTGATCTTGATCTCATTTGATTTTCTGCTGCCAGTGTTCGACGAAATGCTCGCAAGAACTCAAAATTTGAATTTTCAAAATTTTCCACTTTGGGTGCTCAACATATTGGTCAAGGTACCCTGTCATATTTTTGTTTTGGAGAAAGAAGAAGTTTTGCAGAAATTTATATTTCAAATTTGATATAGTCTCTGTTTCAGATTCAAACTTTGGCTGAAGTTTGAGTGATGTTCCAGTTTGAAATTTGTACAAATGCTTGTTGGTTGAGTTAGTCCATAACTTGGTTAAGCTCAACTAAAAGGTTAAACCTGAAGGTGAGCTGTAGATTGCTTAATCTAAGGGCTCAAAGTGGTGTAGTCAATAACAGTTTCTAGATCATATTAACTTTATCTCTTTCTTACTTATTTTTATTTCTTGTTTCTTTGCTTCTTAATATTCTTCTCAATTGATTCTGTTGGTTCACTTAGATTTATCTAACCAATGCTCAATCAAAAATAACACACATAAAATCATAGAATACAAAGAAAAGAAAATGCATGTATGCATACAATAATAGATAAAAAGTTTTATTTGGGTCCAAAATTTGGCACTTTATTTATTAAGAAGTGGATTACAATTTCTGAGTTGTTACACCATCTTAACATGGTCCGCTGATTGACCCAAAGAGTGACCCTTCAGTGTCCAAGGTAGTTCAACAAACTACATTGTTGGATAGGAACTATACAATGGAGCAAAGATATGCTCAAGCCTCATGGAGAAATACAGGAAACCTAGGTTTGAGAATAGACAACCACCTACTGGAAATGAAGACATAAGCTTACCATAGATTCAAAAGATGACCCAGTGCCAGGTCAAACCAAGGTGTGCCCTCTCAGAACCCAAAGACCTAGACTGCCCACAAAAGTCTCTTTTAAGGGTGGTAGCCACCTAAGTACCCCAAACCCTTCTACCTTTCTAGCCTTTCCAAATCTCGGGGACAAGATTTCTTTTAAGGGTGGTAGTCTGTAACATCCCAAGTTTTTACCAAATTTTAGAATAATTTTTTTTGTTTCTATTGATTGAAAAATCACAGGGATTTAAAACTTTTTGAGTGTAATTAAATGCTTTTCCCTAAGGTTTTATTAAACCTTCAAAATCAAACTATTTACTTCAAAGGTTTACCATTAAAAAAAGTTTCTTATAAATATTCCCGATATTACTTCAACTTTCTTTTATGCTTTGAAGAACTATTTGAGGAAATGGATTTTCAACATACTATTTGAGTTATATTTTAAACCTTATGCAAGCTATCTTGCCAAGGGCATATTTACAAAAATGATTCATTATAAAAGAAAGTATGCTTTACCAACAAGGTGTCTGAAAATGAATTTTAAAATATCACAAAGTATTTCCCTTGATTTCAAAGAATAATTTTGAAAATCCTAATCCTATTATGCATTATGCAAATAAAACCATTTTGGTCAAATTAGAAAAGTTCTCTTGAAAACTAGTTTATACATGAGAACCTTTCACTTGCTGTCTTGATTGCCATTATAAATTTTCTACAGAATTTTACAAGTTGGTTTGAATACTTTTTGAAACAAAATGATTTCAGAAAGTTTATTATTTAAATAGCTCCACTTGTGTATGGAAGTTATTGTGAAAATATCTTTATTCACCAAATTGTATTATTTGGGGATTCACAAAATACTATTTTAAAAAGCACCATTTCATATAGAAGCTATTTCATGTTTTGCAAATATTTCCTTTTTCAAAATAATACCAAATCAAGGTTTGGGTGTTTTCAAACACGTTAATTTAAGTTGTCAAGTTGACAGATTTGAAAATCTACCATTCAAATAAGTTTCACCTTTTCAAATTACACAAAAATGAAAACAGAAAACAAAAGAAAAGGTTTCAGGACAAAAAAAGAGAAGTGCTCCAGCCCAACTGGGCCACACCCGGGGCCCAAAATCGGGCAGCAGCCCGAGCCAGCCCAGCCCCCTACCTCTTCCCTCTCTCTCTCACTGCCGGGCGGGACCCACCTATCGGCTCCATCTCCTCCAACATTCCCTCTCTCTCCCAAAACTGTCGGCATTTCCTCCGCCTGCCCCGCTCCCTCATGTAATGCCTCCCTCTCTTTAAACCCTTCCCATTCAAGCCCACACTCCCCTCTCCCTTCTCCCTCCAGAACCCGAACCGGAGATGCCGCCATCGGAGAGAAATTCCTCATCGGAGTTC
Source organism: Dactylis glomerata (assembly GCA_007115705.1). NCBI lineage: Eukaryota > Viridiplantae > Streptophyta > Magnoliopsida > Poales > Poaceae > Dactylis > Dactylis glomerata. The sequence continues at coordinate 9,075,610 of QXEO01000531.1, forward strand.
ATGAAGTCCGCCGCTGAAAACTAACGGTAACGACGCGGTGGAGCAGCCCCGTGATACGTCCAATTTGCATCACTATTTTGTGTCATAATTTACTGCTATTCATTGATATATTTCATATTTAGATAAGTTACTTATGTTATTTCCTTTGTTTTCACATGTTTGATGATCATCGGAGGAGTTGCTGCCGGAGTCAGGATTCTGCTAGAAAAAGGACCGTCAAGAGACCATATTTCGAAGATCAGGAAAATTCCAGAAAAATACCCAGAAATTATATTTTCCCAGAAGACTCAGGAAGCCAGAAGGGAGAGTCGAGAGGAGCCAGGGGGGCTCCACACGCCAGGGCGGCGCGGGCCAACCCCTGGCCGCGCCAGCCCTGCGTGGGGCCGCCCTGGCCCACCTCTGGTCTCGCCCCTCCGCGTACATCATCGTCCCAGAAAACCTAAGTCAGGGGGGTGCTCAGAGTTAGACACAGCCGCCTCTGCGGGGCGGAGAACACCAGAGAGAGAAAGCTCTCCGGCAGGGAGAAATCTGCCGGGGAAATTCCTTCCCGGAGAGGGGAGATCGTCGCCATCGTCATCACCATCGCACTGGACTTCATTGGGATCATCATCATCATCATCTCCATCACCAGCACCTTCATCTTCACCATCACCATGCCGTCCCGCTGTAACATCTTGAGTTGGATCTTGTTATATTCATAGGGGAAACTTTCCCGGTGTTGATTACTCTTGTAGTTGATGCTATTGAGTGGAACCGTTGAATTAAGGTTTATGTTCAGATTGTTATTTACCATTATTTCACCTCTGATCATGATCCATATGATGTCTTGTGAGTAGTTCGTTTAGTTCTTGAGGACATGGGAGAAGTCAAGATGCTAGTAGTGAATTATTGTTGAGAAATATTTAATGGTTTGATATTGTTGTGGTGCTATTTCACTAGTGGTGTCATGTGAACGTCGACTACATGATACTTCACCATTTATGGGCCTAGTGAGATGCATTGTGTATTTGGCTACCGATTGTGGGGTTGCTGGAGTGACAGAAACCTAAACCTCCGTTGGGAAACCATTGCACCAGGGAGCGTAGGATCCTAGAGTTTAAGGCTGTGGTTAGATTTATCTTAATTACTTTCTTGTATTTGCGGATGCTTGCAAGGGGTATAATCACAAGTGTGTATTTATCCTAGTAAGGGTAGTGCGCTAGCACAGGTTCACCCCCATAACACTTACCAAACCAATAAATACTATTGGCTCTATGAAGCGAAAGCTCTTGACAGAAAACTCCCGTGTGTCCTCGAGAACGTTTGGTTATTATAAGAACACAACCGGCTTGTCCTTTGCTGAAGAAAGGATTGGGCCACTTGCTGCAATTGTTACTACTGCCTTTTATTTACTCGCACTTTATTTACTCGTATTACCAAATACCCCTGAAAACCTGTTTGCTAGTATTTACAGTGATTCCTTGATCAAAACTGCTCATCAACACCTTCTGCTCCTCGTTGGGTTCGACACTCTTATTTATCGAAAGTACTACGATACACCCCCTATACTTGTGGGTCATCAAGACTATTTTCTGACGCCGTTGCCGGGGAGTGTAGCGCTATTGAAGAGTGGAATTGGTAAAGGTAACCGTCGCTGTGAGTATTGTTTTTATTTTTTCTTTTATTTTTTGTTTTACTCTGCTATGGAGAACTCTCCATTTGGTTTCCTATTTGGAAACACTTCTTCTACTACTGCTGCTGCTGCACATGCGGAGGAACCACCACCGCCATCGCCTGCTGAAATTGATCCTTTTAAAATACCTATGAAAATTGTTGGGCGTATTATGGATAACTGCTATTCAGGAGATGGAACTGTCCATCCGGGTGATCACTTACTATTTATACATGAATTATGCGAGTTGTTCAGATGTGCAGGTATTTCACCAAGCCAGGTTAAGAAGAAATTATTCTCATTATCATTGAAAGGCAAAGCTGAAGAGTGGTATCGACTACTTCAGGATGGCCCATCTATGGCATGGGAGGATATTGTGCCTCTCTTTTATTCCACGTTTTATCATCCAAGTGAAATTCATAAAGACCGTAACCGGATATATAATTTTTGGCCTCATGATGGAGAGAGTATTGCCCAAGCGTGGGGGAGATTGAAGTTACTAATGCTCAAATGCCCCATTCATGAGCTCCCCAATAATATTGTCATTAATAATTTTTACGCGCGGCTTACTCTTCCTGATAAGGATTATTTGGATGCTTCTTGCTTTGGATCATTTACTCATATGAAAGAATATGCTAAGTGGAAACTTCTTGACCGTATACAAGAAAATGCTGAAGGTTGGGAAAACGATAAAGGTAGGAAGTCAGGTATAAACTATGATTATGAATGCATTAAATCTTTTATGGGAACCGATGACTTTCATAGTGTTAGCGCTGCTTATGGTCTTGATTCCCAAATACTTGCTAATTGTCTTAAGGCTTTTGCCTCTTATATTGATGTTCCAAAGAAAGATTGGAACAAATATCATGCTTCTTATAAAGATTCTATTAGTCATATTCCTGCTGCAGCTACTGAAGTTTGTACTGTTGATAGCATTGTGCCTGAACCTTATTTTGAGAAGACACCTTTCCCTGCTAAGGTAAAAAAGTATTCTACTTTGGTAAGTGTGTCTAATAAAAGTACTAAGAAAGCTGCAGAATCTGATGAGCAAATTACTATTAAGTCCCCTGTAGCCATATTGAAGGATCTTGTTACTAAAGATGTAGGGGATGAATATATTCTTTTTTGTGAAGATGCTTCTAACATTCTTTCACATCCTAAAAAGCACAGGAAAGCAAGTGTTCCTGTTATTTCTGTCAGGATTGGAGATCATTGCTATTATGGTTTATGTGATATTGGTGCTAGTGCAAGTGCTATTCCCTTAGAGCTTTACAAAGAAATCATGCACGAGATTGGCGCTTGCGAACTTGAAGATATTGATGTGGTTGTTCAGCTTGCTAACAGAGAGACAGTTTGGCCTCTTGGTATTGTCCGAGATGTGGAAGTTCTTTGCGGTAAGACTAAATACCCTACTGATTTTCTAGTACTTGGTAAGGAAGCTAGCAAAACTTGTCCTATTATTTTTGGTAGACCCTTTTTGAACACTTGTGGTGCCGTAATAGATTGTAAGAAGGATAAAATTTTTACTAAGTTTAATGGAGAGTCTTATGAGTTTAATTTTTCCAAGTTTGCCAAGACTTCTTATGAAAATGACACACCTAATGAAAATTTTCGAGTTGAGCAGCTTGCTTCTATTGCTCTTGCCCCTAATAATGCCTTGCAGCAATTCATGGAAGATCACGAAAGTGATGTTTTTAGCAAGGAAAGAGAAGAGATTGACGATATTCTCCTTCATCAACCACCATTACTCAAGCATAATCTACCTGTGGAGGATCTTGGTACCACTTTGCCGCCTAAAGAAGATCCTGTGTTTGAATTAAAGCCTTTGCCTGGTGACCTCAAATATGCTTATATTGATGATAAGAAAATATATCTTGTTATTATTAGTTCTAAACTTTCAGGAAAGGAAGAAGAAAGATTATTGGAGATATTGAGGAAACACCGAGGAGCTATGGGATATACTCTTGATGATTTAAAAGGGATTTCTCCTACTTTATGTCAGCATGCCATCAATATGGAGAAAGATGCGAAGCCAGTTGTGGAGCATCAGCGCCGCCTAATTCCGAAGATGAAGGATGTGGTAAGAAATGAGGTATTAAAGCTCCTTGATGCTGGTATTATTTATCCTATTGCTGATAGTAGATGGGTTAGTCCTGTTCATTGTGTTCCTAAGAAAGGAGGTATGACTGTTGTGCCTAATGAGAATAACGAGCTTATTCCTCAAAGGGTAGTTGTTGGTTACAGAATGTGCATTGATTATAGGAAGGTAAACAAAGTTACTAAGAAAGATCATTACCCTTTACCGTTTATAGATCAAATGCTAGAAAGGTTGTCTAAGAAGACTCATTTTTGTTTCCTTGATGGTTATTCTGGTTTTTCTCAAATTGCTGTTAAGAAGGATGATCAAGAGAAAACCACTTTTACTTGTCCTTATGGAACTTATGCTTATAGACGTATGCCGTTTGGTTTATGCAATGCCCCTACTACTTTTCAAAGATGCATGTCTGCTATTTTTCATGGCTTTTGTGAAGAAATTGTGGAGGTCTTCATGGATGATTTCTCCATCTATGGAACTTCTTTTGATAATTGTTTGCACAACCTTGATAAAGTTTTGCAGAGGTGCGAAGAAACTAACCTTGTTCTTAATTGGGAGAAATGCCACTTTATGGTAAATGAAGGAATTGTCCTTGGACATAAAATTTTTGAAAGAGGTATTGAAGTTGACAGAGCAAAAGTGGAGGCAATTGAGAAAATGCCTTGTCCAAGAGATGTTAAAGGTATTCGTAGTATTCTTGGTCATGCTGGTTTCTATAGGAGGTTTATTAAAGATTTCTCTAAGATTTCAAAGCCTCTTACCAATCTTCTTCAAAAGGATGTACCATTTGTCTTTGATGATGATTGTAAGGAAGCTTTTGAAACTCTTAAGAAGGCTTTAACTACTGCTCCTATTGTTCAACCACCTGATTGGAATTTACCTTTTGAAATTATGTGTGATGCTAGTGATTTTGCTGTTGGTGCTGTTCTTGGACAGCGCATTGATAATAAGTTGAATGTTATTCATTATGCTAGTAAGACTCTTGATGCTGCTCAGAAGAATTATGCTACTACTGAGAAAGAGTTTCTTGCTATTGTTTTTGCTTGTGATAAGTTTAGATCTTACATTGTTGATTCTAAAGTTACTATTCATACTGATCACGCTGCTATTAGATATCTTATGACTAAGAAGGATGCTAAGCCTAGGCTTATTAGATGGGTGTTGCTTTTACAAGAGTTTGATTTGCATATCGTAGATAGGAAAGGTGCTGAAAATCCTGTGGCTGACAACTTGTCTAGATTGGAAAATATTTCTTTTGATCCTATTCCTGTTAATGATAGTTTTCCAAATGAACAGTTGGCTGCAATTAATGTAACTTCGCGAGACTTTCCTTGGTATGCTGATTATGCTAACTTTATTGTTTCCAAGTATTTGCCTCCGACCTTTACAGCTCAGCAAAGAAGAAAATTCTTCTATGATTTGAGGCATTATTTTTGGGATGACCCACATTTATATAAAGGAGTTGATGGTATCATGAGAAGATGCATACCGGAATATGAGCAACAAGAGATATTAAGAAAATGCCACAGCAGTGCTTATGGAGGGCATCATGCTGGAGATAGAACCGCGCAGAAGGTTCTACAATCAGGTTTTTATTGGCCAACCCTCTTTAAGGATGCCAGAAGGTATGTTTTATCTTGTGATGAATGTCAAAGAGTTGGAAATATTTCTAGACGTAATGAGATGCCTATGAGTTACACTCTTGTTATTGAACCGTTTGATTGTTGGGGATTTGACTTTATGGGTCCTTTTCCTCCTTCAAAAGGCTATACCCATATACTTGTTGCTGTTGATTATGTTACTAAATGGGTAGAAGCCATACCTACAAAGAGTGCCGATGGTGAGACCTCGTTAAAAATGCTTAAGGATGTTATCTTTCCTAGGTTCGGAGTGCCTAGATATCTTATGACTGACGGAGGCTCTCATTTTATTCATGGTAGTTTTAGAAAAACTCTTGCTAAGTATGATGTCAATCATAAAATTGCTTCTGCTTATCATCCCCAAACTAGTGGGCAGGTAGAGCTTTCAAATAGGGAGATCAAGTCTATCTTGCAGAAGACTGTTAATAAATCTAGGAAAAACTGGGCTAGTAAGTTAAACGACGCTTTATGGGCTTATAGAACTGCTTATAAGAACCCCATGGGTATGTCTCCTTATTAGATGGTTTACGGAAAAGCGTGTCACTTGCCCTTAGAATTAGAACACAAAGCTTTTTGGGCAGTGAGAGAGCTTAATAGAGATTTTAAACTAGCCGGTAAGAAGAGGTTGTTAGACTTGAGTTCTCTAGATGAGTGGAGAAACGAAGCGTATGAGAATGCCAGACTTTTCAAAGAGAAAGTCAAGCAATGGCATGATAAGAGAATTCTTAAGAGAGAGTTCCATGTTGGTGAGAAAGTTCTTTTGTATAGGTCTCGTCTCAGATTTTTTGCAGGAAAATTACTCTCTAAATGGGAAGGACCATATGTTATTGTGGAAGTGTACCGCTCAGGTGCTATTAAGATTGCTTCATTGAAAGATGATTCTACACAAGTGGTGAATGAGCAAAGACTCAAACATTATATTTCTGGAGATTCTTATAATGAAGATGTTGATGTTATTGAAACAGTTTCTCCGGAAGATTACATCCAAGACAAACTGCAGGAACCTGCAGAGTTCGCTTTCGAATAGCTAACAGTTCTAGTCAGAAAAGTTTCGTGAAAAGTTCTTCTTTTAATATTTTTACTGTTTTTACTAAATATGAAAAATCATGAGATGAAAAAGGGCAGGAAAAAGTGTCCGTGCGTGTCTCACACATGGGTGGCGCGGGCCCACCCCTGGCCGCGCCACCCCTGTGTGAGAACACCCCGGAACTCGTTTCTGTCCCGTTTTCCTCCTGTGACTTCGTTTCAATGTATAATTTTCGCCTATTTAACCCCCCGGAGTCCCCGAGGTCTGTATATCATTTTCTCGTCGTGTTTTGTTTCGAGCTGTTTCTGTCAGGAGTTGATCTTAAGCTTGGGGGAGTCATGGCCTCTTCAAGCGGTGACATGGAGAAGACACCTCCGGAAGATGACACCAAAGATTTCCGGCTGAAAGAAGAAGTTGAAAGCGAAGACGAGGAGGAAGATCAAAGTCCAAGGCCGAACACCGTGATTGCCAGCATAGGGGTGGTGACAGATCATGACAAGTTCAAGAAGAGTGCTCGCATAAGGACCGGAGGGGGTGTGCCACGTCGCACCTTATCTCCACGGACATCTCCGCCAAGCCAAAACCCTTTCCATACTCCAATTCACGAACATCAGTTCCAAAAGGTGCCCAAATCACGATTACCCTCTGGCTGGGATATAGATCGTTCTAACAATGCAGGGACAGGGAGCTCCAAGAGTGAAGAAGGATGGGGAAATAATTCCAAGAGCTGGGATTCTCTTGCTGACAGGTTCATGAACCGTGTTGAGCACAATTCCGAGATGATTCGTAACCTCGAGTACAAGATTGATGATATGAAGGACTTGATTGAGAAGCTTATTAGGGATTATCCACCGCCGCCACCAAAGGAGTAATTCATCATCGGTATAGGCATTCCCTTGGCTTGTTCCAAGCTTGGGGGAGTGCCGCGGTATCACATCATTACCTTTTGTTCATTTACTTTTCAAGTAGAGTCTTATCATGAATAGAGAAGTTATCATATAGAATAGTTTGCAGTTGGAAGTATCCTCCTTAGTTAGTTATCTATGTATCCCTTGGTGTGAGTTGCGGTAATGAAATATTAATGAGAAGTTTTATCGTTTACTTTTCGCACACTTTATGTTAGTCTACAATCTTTCTTGTGTGACTAGTCTTGTTGATTGGTATTGGTATCACATTGGGAGCATGAGTAGATTTAGTTGGTTTTGGCAAACCTAGCTTGGTCAGTAGCAACTTTACCTTGAAGTTTGAGTAGAAAAGAATAAAGAAGTGCTTGCAGTTTCATCACTTCAGTTTTCCCTTATGTTTGGCTTACAAGCATTGTTATTCTTAAAGTTAAAATCGTTGTACTTTCAAGGGAGGTTGCATGATTGTTCTTATTATATGTATGTTTGTTTGTTTCATGCAACTCTTATGCTTGCTACCCAGCCTTGCTAGCCAAAAACCTGTACTGAGAGGAAATACTTCTCGTGCATCCAAATCCCAAAAGCCAAGTCACTTCCAAAGAGTCCACTATAAATTCCTATGCATGGTATTTTAAGCCATTCCAAGTAAATTTTCATGTGCTACCTTTCAAAAACCTTCAAACACTCCTCATTTTGTGCCACTGTTTTTAGCTCATGAGGACGTAGTGGATGGGTTTGTTATCTTCCATACTAAATTAAGTACCCTTCGACTAGGCAGCTTCATCTGCTCGTCACTAATTTTGCAAGGGAGCTGGTCAGACCATTATAATCTTAAAAAGAAAAAGAAAGAAAAAGGCACTCCTCCAATGGAATGTGAAAGTTGGTCGGCACCCGATGGAATCGGTTAGCCATGGTTTGAGAAAGGAAAAAGGTGGGGAGGAGTGCCAAGCTATAAAAGAGCACCAAAGTGCCAATTAATCAAACATCTCGGAACCGCTCTCACTTGTTTAGTATGGAAGATATCAAGAACTCCGTTGCTAGTCGTTGACAAAAGCAACCACCTCTCAAAACAATTTTTACCTCTGTTGTACAAATGAAAAGCTCTAGCACATGTTTAATCCCTGCTTCCCTCTACAAAGGGCCTATCTTTTACTTTTATGTTGAGTCAACCTATTTCCATCTGTCTCAAGCAAGCATTTGAGTTGTTATGTTTCACTCATCCATATGTTGATCCGTTTAATCATGTTTATTATCTTCCTTGTTTTGTATAATGCTTTTGTCTGAAGGAATATATCTTTAAAAGCTTTCTATGAATGCAAAAGTTTACTTTGTTGAGCATATAGTCTTTTGCTATATCAGCTCTGTTTCAAAAGGGCTCCGTTTAAAAGAAAGAATAGCTTGTTCGTCGTTCTTTGACCAAGAACTAAGGTTTGCCATTGCTAATTAAAATTTACTTTGTGCATCTTTACATGTGATTCCCTTTTACCTATTGCAAGTCTATATCTTATAAAGGGAAGTTGCTGTCTATTATAATTTGTGCCTTAGTGAATGTGATGCTTCGTGTCCGTATTTTGATTATCGACACTTCACTCCATAAACCTGTGGTCTTGTTTACCGAGTTTAGTTTTCGCTTGGGGACAAGCGAGGTCTAAGCTTGGGGGGTTGATACGTCCAATTTGCATCACTATTTTGTGTCATAATTTACTGTTATTCATTGATATATTTCATATTTAGATAAGTTACTTATGTTATTTCCTTTGTTTTCACATGTTTGATGATCATCGGAGGAGTTGCTGCCGGAGTCAGGATTCTGCTGGAAAAAGGACCGTCAAGAGACCATATTTCGAAGATCAGGAAAATTCCAGAAAAATACCCAGAAATTATATTTTCCCAGAAGACTCAGGAAGCCAGAAGGGAGAGTCGAGAGGAGCCAGGGGGGCTCCACACGCCAGGGCGGCGCGGGCCAACCCCTGGCCGCGCCAGCCCTGCGTGGGGCCGCCCTGGCCCACCTCTGGTCTCGCCCCTCCGCGTACATCATCGTCCCAGAAAACCTAAGTCAGGGGGGTGCTCAGAGTTAGACACAGCCGCCTCTGCGGGGCGGAGAACACCAGAGAGAGAAAGCTCTCCGGCAGGGAGAAATCTGCCGGGGAAATTCCTTCCCGGAGAGGGGAGATCGTCGCCATCGTCATCACCATCGCACTGGACTTCATTGGGATCATCATCATCATCATCTCCATCACCAGCACCTTCATCTTCACCATCACCACGCCGTCCCGCTGGAACATCTTGAGTTGGATCTTGTTATATTCATAGGGGAAACTTTCCCGGTGTTGATTACTCTTGTAGTTGATGCTATTGAGTGGAACCGTTGAATTAAGGTTTATGTTCAGATTGTTATTTACCATTATTTCACCTCTGATCATGATCCATATGATGTCTTGTGAGTAGTTCGTTTAGTTCTTGAGGACATGGGAGAAGTCAAGATGCTAGTAGTGAATTATTGTTGAGAAATATTTAATGGTTTGATATTGTTGTGGTGCTATTTCACTAGTGGTGTCATGTGAACGTCGACTACATGATACTTCACCATTTATGGGCCTAGTGAGATGCATTGTGTATTTGGCTACCGATTGTGGGGTTGCTGGAGTGACAGAAACCTAAACCTCCGTTGGGAAACCATTGCACCAGGGAGCGTAGGATCCTAGAGTTTAAGGCTGTGGTTAGATTTATCTTAATTACTTTCTTGTATTTGCGGATGCTTGCAAGGGGTATAATCACAAGTGTGTATTTATCCTAGTAAGGGTAGTGCGCTAGCACAGGTTCACCCCCATAACACTTACCAAACCAATAAATACTATTGGCTCTATGAAGCGAAAGCTCTTGACAGAAAACTCCCGTGTGTCCTCGAGAACGTTTGGTTATTATAAGAACACAACCGGCTTGTCCTTTGCTGAAGAAAGGATTGGGCCACTTGCTGCAATTGTTACTACTGTCTTTTATTTACTCGCACTTTATTTACTCGTATTACCAAATACCCCTGAAAACCTGTTTGCTAGTATTTACAGTGATTCCTTGATCAAAACTGCTCATCAACACCTTCTGCTCCTCGTTGGGTTCGACACTCTTATTTATCGAAAGTACTACGATACACCCCCTATACTTGTGGGTCATCAAGACTATTTTCTGGCGCCGTTGCCGGGGAGTGTAGCGCTATTGAAGAGTGGAATTGGTAAAGGTAACCGTCGCTGTGAGTATTGTTTTTATTTTGTCTTTTATTTTTTGTTTTACTCTGCTATGGAGAACTCTCCATTTGGTTTCCTATTTGGAAACACTTCTTCTACTACTGCTGCTGCTGCACATGCGGAGGAACCACCACCGCCATCGCCTGCTGAAATTGATCCTTTTAAAATACCTATGAAAATTGTTGGGCGTATTATGGATAACTGCTATTCAGGAGATGGAACTGTCCATCCGGGTGATCACTTACTATTTATACATGAATTATGCGAGTTGTTCAGATGTGCAGGTATTTCACCAAGCCAGGTTAAGAAGAAATTATTCTCATTATCATTGAAAGGCAAAGCTGAAGAGTGGTATCGACTACTTCAGGATGGCCCATCTATGGCATGGGAGGATATTGTGCCTCTCTTTTATTCCACATTTTATCATCCAAGTGAAATTCATAAAGACCGTAACCGGATATATAATTTTTGGCCTCATGATGGAGAGAGTATTGCCCAAGCGTGGGGGAGATTGAAGTTACTAATGCTCAAATGCCCCATTCATGAGCTCCCCAATAATATTGTCATTAATAATTTTTACGCGCGGCTTACTCTTCCTGATAAGGATTATTTGGATGCTTCTTGCTTTGGATCATTTACTCATATGAAAGAATATGCTAAGTGGAAACTTCTTGACCGTATACAAGAAAATGCTGAAGGTTGGGAAAACGATAAAGGTAGGAAGTCAGGTATAAACTATGATTATGAATGCATTAAATCTTTTATGGGAACCGATGACTTTCATAGTGTTAGCGCTGCTTATGGTCTTGATTCCCAAATACTTGCTAATTGTCTTAAGGCTTTTGCCTCTTATATTGATGTTCCAAAGAAAGATTGGAACAAATATCATGCGCCTTATAAAGATTCTATTAGTCATATTCCTGCTGCAGCTACTGAAGTTTGTACTGTTGATAGCATTGTGCCTGAACCTTATTTTGAGAAGACACCTTTCCCTGCTAAGGTAAAAAAGTATTCTACTTTGGTAAGTGTGTCTAATAAAAGTACTAAGAAAGCTGCAGAATCTGATGAGCAAATTACTATTAAGTCCCCTGTAGCCATATTGAAGGATCTTGTTACTAAAGATGTAGGGGATGAATATATTCTTTTTTGTGAAGATGCTTCTAACATTCTTTCACATCCTAAAAAGCACAGGAAAGCAAGTGTTCCTATTATTTCTGTCAGGATTGGAGATCATTGCTATTATGGTTTATGTGATATTGGTGCTAGTGCAAGTGCTATTCCCTTAGAGCTTTACAAAGAAATCATGCACGAGATTGGCGCTTGCGAACTTGAAGATATTGATGTGGTTGTTCAGCTTGCTAACAGAGAGACAGTTTGGCCTCTTGGTATTGTCCGAGATGTGGAAGTTCTTTGTGGTAAGACTAAATACCCTACTGATTTTCTAGTACTTGGTAAGGAAGCTAGCAAAACTTGTCCTATTATTTTTGGTAGACCCTTTTTGAACACTTGTGGTGCCGTAATAGATTGTAAGAAGGAGAAAATTTTTACTAAGTTTAATGGAGAGTCTTATGAGTTTAATTTTTCCAAGTTTGCCAAGACTTCTTATGAAAATGACACACCTAATGAAAATTTTCGAGTTGAGCAGCTTGCTTCTATTGCTCTTGCCCCTAATAATGCCTTGCAGCAATTCATGGAAGATCACGAAAGTGATGTTTTTAGCAAGGAAAGAGAAGAGATTGACGATATTCTCCTTCGTCAACCACCATTACTCAAGCATAATCTACCTGTGGAAGATCTTGGTACCACTTTGCCGCCTAAAGAAGATCCTGTGTTTGAATTAAAGCCTTTGCCTGGTGACCTCAAATATGCTTATATTGATGATAAGAAAATATATCCTGTTATTATTAGTTCTAAACTTTCAGGAAAGGAAGAAGAAAGATTATTGGAGATATTGAGGAAACACCGAGGAGCTATGGGATATACTCTTGATGATTTAAAAGGGATTTCTCCTACTTTATGTCAGCATGCCATCAATATGGAGAAAGATGCGAAGCCAGTTGTGGAGCATCAGCGCCGCCTAATTCCGAAGATGAAGGATGTGGTAAGAAATGAGGTATTAAAGCTCCTTGATGCTGGTATTATTTATCCTATTGCTGATAGTAGATGGGTTAGTCCTGTTCATTGTGTTCCTAAGAAAGGAGGTATGACTGTTGTGCCTAATGAGAATAACGAGCTTATTCCTCAAAGGGTAGTTGTTGGTTACAGAATGTGCATTGATTATAGGAAGGTAAACAAAGTTACTAAGAAAGATCATTACCCTTTACCGTTTATAGATCAAATGCTAGAAAGGTTGTCTAAGAAGACTCATTTTTGTTTCCTTGATGGTTATTCTGGTTTTTCTCAAATTGCTGTTAAGAAGGATGATCAAGAGAAAACCACTTTTACTTGTCCTTATGGAACTTATGCTTATAGACGTATGCCGTTTGGTTTATGCAATGCCCCTACTACTTTTCAAAGATGCATGTCTGCTATTTTTCATGGCTTTTGTGAAGAAATTGTGGAGGTCTTCATGGACGATTTCTCCGTCTATGGAACTTCTTTTGATAATTGTTTGCACAACCTTGATAAAGTTTTGCAGAGGTGCGAAGAAACTAACCTTGTTCTTAATTGGGAGAAATGCCACTTTATGGTAAATGAAGGAATTGTCCTTGGACATAAAATTTCCGAAAGAGGTATTGAAGTTGACAGAGCAAAAGTGGAGGCAATTGAGAAAATGCCTTGTCCAAGAGATGTTAAAGGTATTCGTAGTATTCTTGGTCATGCTGGTTTCTATAGGAGGTTTATTAAAGATTTCTCTAAGATTTCGAAGCCTCTTACCAATCTTCTTCAAAAGGATGTACCATTTGTCTTTGATGATGATTGTAAGGAAGCTTTTGAAACTCTTAAGAAGGCTTTAACTACTGCTCCTATTGTTCAACCACCTGATTGGAATTTACCTTTTGAAATTATGTGTGATGCTAGTGATTTTGCTGTTGGTGCTGTTCTTGGACAGCGCGTTGATAATAAGTTGAATGTTATTCATTATGCTAGTAAGACTCTTGATGCTGCTCAGAAGAATTATGCTACTACTGAGAAAGAGTTTCTTGCTGTTGTTTTTGCTTGTGATAAGTTTAGATCTTACATTGTTGATTCTAAAGTTACTATTCATACTGATCACGCTGCTATTAGATATCTTATGACTAAGAAGGATGCTAAGCCTAGGCTTATTAGATGGGTGTTGCTTTTACTAGAGTTTGATTTGCATATCGTAGATAGGAAAGGTGCTGAAAATCCTGTGGCTGACAACTTGTCTAGATTGGAAAATATTTCTTTTGATCCTATTCCTGTTAATGATAGTTTTCCAAATGAACAGTTGGCTGCAATTAATGTAACTTCGCGAGACTTTCCTTGGTATGCTGATTATGCTAACTTTATTGTTTCCAAGTATTTGCCTCCGACCTTTACAGCTCAGCAAAGAAGAAAATTCTTCTATGATTTGAGGCATTATTTTTGGGATGACCCACATTTATATAAAGAAGGAGTTGATGGTATCATGAGAAGATGCATACCGGAATATGAGCAACAAGAGATATTAAGAAAATGCCACAGCAGTGCTTATGGAGGGCATCATGCTGGAGATAGAACCGCGCAGAAGGTTCTACAATCAGGTTTTTATTGGCCAACCCTCTTTAAGGATGCCAGAAGGTATGTTTTATCTTGTGATGAATGTCAAAGAGTTGGAAATATTTCTAGACGTAATGAGATGCCTATGAGTTACACTCTTGTTATTGAACCGTTTGATTGTTGGGGATTTGACTTTATGGGTCCTTTTCCTCCTTCAAAAGGCTATACCCATATACTTGTTGCTGTTGATTATGTTACTAAATGGGTAGAAGCCATACCTACAAAGAGTGCCGATGGTGAGACCTCGTTAAAAATGCTTAAGGATGTTATCTTTCCTAGGTTCGGAGTGCCTAGATATCTTATGACTGACGGAGGCTCTCATTTTATTCATGGTAGTTTTAGAAAAACTCTTGCTAAGTATGATGTCAATCATAGAATTGCTTCTGCTTATCATCCCCAAACTAGTGGGCAGGTAGAGCTTTCAAATAGGGAGATCAAGTCTATCTTGCAGAAGACTGTTAATAAATCTAGGAAAAACTGGGCTAGTAAGTTAAACGACGCTTTATGGGCTTATAGAACTGCTTATAAGAACCCCATGGGTATGTCTCCTTATAAGATGGTTTACGGAAAAGCGTGTCACTTGCCCTTAGAATTAGAACACAAAGCTTTTTGGGCAGTGAGAGAGCTTAATAGATATTTTAAACTAGCCGGTAAGAAGAGGTTGTTAGACTTGAGTTCTCTAGATGAGTGGAGAAATGAAGCGTATGAGAATGCCAGAATTTTCAAAGAGAAAGTCAAGCAATGGCATGATAAGAGAATTCTTAAGAGAGAGTTCCATGTTGGTGAGAAAGTTCTTTTGTATAGGTCTCGTCTCAGATTTTTTGCAAGAAAATTACTCTCTAAATGGGAAGGACCATATGTTATTGTGGAAGTGTACCGCTCAGGTGCTATTAAGATTGCTTCATTGAAAGATGATTCTACACAAGTGGTGAATGGGCAAAGTTCAAACATTATATTTCTGGAGATTCTTATAATGAAGATGTTGATGTTATTGAAACAGTTTCTCCGGAAGATTACATCCAAGACAAACTGCAGGAACCTGCAGAGTTCGCTTTCGAATAGGTAACAGTTCTAGTCAGAAAAGTTTCGTGAAAAGTTCTTCTTTTAATATTTTTACTGTTTTTACTAAATATGAAAAATCATGAGATGAAAAAGGGCAGGAAAAAGTGTCCGTGCGTGTCTCACACATGGGTGGCGCGGGCCCACCCCTGGCCGCGCCACCCCTGTGTGAGAACACCCCGGAACTCGTTTCTGTCCCGTTTTCCTCCTGTGACTTCGTTTCAATGTATAATTTTCGCCTATTTAACCCCCCGGAGTCCCCGAGGTCTGTATATCATTTTCTCGTCGTGTTTTGTTTCGAGCTGTTTCTGTCAGGAGTTGATCTTAAGCTTGGGGGAGTCATGGCCTCTTCAAGCGGTGACAAGGAGAAGACACCTCCGGAAGATGACACCAAAGATTTCCGGCTGAAAGAAGAAGTTGAAAGCGAAGACGAGGAGGAAGATCAAAGTCCAAGGCCGAACACCATGATTGCCAGCATAGGGGTGGTGACAGATCATGACAAGTTCAAGAAGAGTGCTCGCATAAGGACCGGAGGGGGTGTGCCACGTCGCACCTTATCTCCACGGACATCTCCGCCAAGCCAAAACCCTTTCCATACTCTAATTCACAAACATCAGTTCCAAAAGGTGCCCAAATCACGATTACCCTCTGGCTGGGATATAGATCGTTCTAACAATGCAGGGACAGGGAGCTCCAAGAGTGAAGAAGGATGGGGAAATAATTCCAAGAGCTGGGATTCTCTTGCTGACAGGTTCATGAACCGTGTTGAGCACAATTCCGAGATGATTCGTAACCTCGAGTACAAGATTGATGATTTGAAGGACTTGATTGAGAAGCTTATTAGGGATTATCCACCGCCGCCACCAAAGGAGTAATTCATCATCGGTATAGGCATTCCCTTGGCTTGTTCCAAGCTTGGGGGAGTGCCGCGGTATCACATCATTACCTTTTGTTCATTTACTTTTCAAGTAGAGTCTTATCATGAATAGAGAAGTTATCATATAGAATAGTTTGCAGTTGGAAGTATCCTCCTTAGTTAGTTATCTATGTATCGCTTGGTGTGAGTTGCGGTAATGAAATATTAATGAGAAGTTTTATCATTTACTTTTCGCACACTTTATGTTAGTCTACAATCTTTCTTGTGTGACTAGTCTTGTTGATTGGTATTGGTATCACATTGGGAGCATGAGTAGATTTAGTTGGTTTTGGCAAACCTAGCTTGGTCAGTAGCAACTTTACCTTGAAGTTTGAGTAGAAAAGAATAAAGAAGTGCTTGCAGTTTCATCACTTCAGTTTTCCCTTATGTTTGGCTTACAAGCATTGTTATTCTTAAAGTTAAAATTGTTGTACTTTCAAGGGAGGTTGCATGATTGTTCTTATTATATGTATGTTTGTTTGTTTCATGCAACTCTTATGCTTGCTACCCAGCCTTGCTAGCCAAAAACCTGTACTGAGAGGAAATACTTCTCGTGCATCCAAATCCCAAAAGCCAAGTCACTTCCAAAGAGTCCACTATAAATTCCTATGCATGGTATTTTAAGCCATTCCAAGTAAATTTTCATGTGCTACCTTTCAAAAACCTTCAAACACTCCTCATTTTGTGCCACTATTTTTAGCTCATGAGGACGTAGTGGATGGGTTTGTTATCTTCCATACTAAATTAAGTACCCTTCGACTAGGCAGCTTCATCTGCTCGTCACTAATTTTGCAAGGGAGCTGGTCAGACCATTATAATCTTAAAAAGAAAAAGAAAGAAAAAGGCACTCCTCCAATGGAATGTGAAAGTTGGTCGGCACCCGATGGAATCGGTTAGCCATGGTTTGAGAAAGGAAAAAGGTGGGGAGGAGTGCCAAGCTATAAAAGAGCACCAAAGTGCCAATTAATCAAACATCTCGGAACCGCTCTCACTTGTTTAGTATGGAAGATATCAAGAACTCCGTTGCTAGTCGTTGACAAAAGCAACCACCTCTCAAAACAATTTTTACCTCTGTTGTACAAATGAAAAGCTCTAGCACATGTTTAATCCCTGCTTCCCTCTACGAAGGGCCTATCTTTTACTTTTATGTTGAGTCAACCTATTTCCCTCTGTCTCAAGCAAGCATTTGAGTTGTTATGTTTCACTCATCCATATGTTGATCCGTTTAATCATGTTTATTATCTTCCTTGTTTTGTATAATGCTTTTGTCTGAAGGAATATATCTTTAAAAGCTTTCTATGAATGCAAAAGTTTACTTTGTTGAGCATATAGTCTTTTGCTATATCAGCTCTATTTCAAAAGGGCTCCGTTTAAAAGAAAGAATAGCTTGTTCATCGTTCTTTGACCAAGAACTAAGGTTTGCCATTGCTAATTAAAATTTACTTTGTGCATCTTTACATGTGATTCCCTTTTACCTATTGCAAGTCTATATCTTATAAAGGGAAGTTGCTGTCTATTATAATTTGTGCCTTAGTGAATGTGATGCTTCGTGTCCGTATTTTGATTATCGACACTTCACTCCATAAACCTGTGGTCTTGTTTACCGAGTTTAGTTTTCGCTTGGGGACAAGCGAGGTCTAAGCTTGGGGGGGTTGATACGTCCAATTTGCATCACTATTTTGTGTCATAATTTACTGTTATTCATTGATATATTTCATATTTAGATAAGTTACTTATGTTATTTCCTTTGTTTTCACATGTTTGATGATAATCGGAGGAGTTGCTGCCGGAGTCAGGATTCTGCTGGAAAAAGGACCGTCAAGAGACCATATTTCGAAGATCAGGAAAATTCCAGAAAAATACCCAGAAATTATATTTTCCCAGAAGACTCAGGAAGCCAGAAGGGAGAGTCGAGAGGAGCCAGGGGGGCTCCACACGCCAGGGCGGCGCGGGCCAACCCCTGGCCGCGCCAGCCCTGCGTGGGGCCGCCCTGGCCCACCTCTGGTCTCGCCCCTCCGCGTACATCATCGTCCCAGAAAACCTAAGTCAGGGGGGTGCTCAGAGTTAGACACAGCCGCCTCTGCGGGGCGGAGAACACCAGAGAGAGAAAGCTCTCCGGCAGGGAGAAATCTGCCGGGGAAATTCCTTCCCGGAGAGGGGAGATCGTCGCCATCGTCATCACCATCGCACTGGACTTCATTGGGATCATCATCATCATCATCATCATCTCCATCACCAGCACCTTCATCTTCACCATCACCACGCCGTCCCGCTGTAACATCTTGAGTTGGATCTTGTTATATTCATAGGGGAAACTTTCCCGGTGTTGATTACTCTTGTAGTTGATGCTATTGAGTGGAACCGTTGAATTAAGGTTTATGTTCAGATTGTTATTTACCATTATTTCACCTATGATCATGATCCATATGATGTCTTGTGAGTAGTTCGTTTAGTTCTTGAGGACATGGGAGAAGTCAAGATGCTAGTAGTGAATTATTGTTGAGAAATATTTAATGGTTTGATATTGTTGTGGTGCTATTTCACTAGTGGTGTCATGTGAACGTCGACTACATGATACTTCACCATTTATGGGCCTAGTGAGATGCATTGTGTATTTGGATACCGATTGTGGGGTTGCTGGAGTGACAGAAACCTAAACCTCCGTTGGGAAACCATTGCACCAGGGAGCGTAGGATCCTAGAGTTTAAGGCTGTGGTTAGATTTATCTTAATTACTTTCTTGTATTTGCGGATGCTTGCAAGGGGTATAATCACAAGTGTGTATTTATCCTAGTAAGGGTAGTGCGCTAGCACAGGTTCACCCCCATAACACTTACCAAACCAATAAATACTATTGGCTCTATGAAGCGAAAGCTCTTGACAGAAAACTCCCGTGTGTCCTCGAGAACGTTTGGTTATTATAAGAACACAACCGGCTTGTCCTTTGCTGAAGAAAGGATTGGGCCACTTGCTGCAATTGTTACTATTGTCTTTTATTTACTCGCACTTTATTTACTCGTATTACCAAATACCCCTGAAAACCTGTTTGCTAGTATTTACAGTGATTCCTTGATCAAAACTGCTCATCAACACCTTCTGCTCCTCGTTGGGTTCGAAACTCTTATTTATCGAAAGTACTACGATACACCCCCTATACTTGTGGGTCATCACCCCGCACACCCTCTCTTGTCTCCCTATCTTCCCCTCTCTCGTGCACCTCCTCTCACAGTCGGCTGGATCTCTTTCCTCCACATAACCGTCTCGCAGAAGCATCACCGAAGCGCCCGACGCCATTGCCGCCTCCATCCGCGTCTCGGACGAGCCATGGGAAGCCGCTAACATCACCGATCAAACTCGCAGGATCACCGTACTCCCCTGCATGTCGTCCGCCATTCCTTCGTCATCACCGACCTTCGGAAGCTCGCCGTCGACAAATTCCAGTGCCGCGCGTTGCCAGAAATTCCTCCCGCCGGTGAGCAATCCCCTTTGACCGTCTCCGTCCATCAGATCTAATTCCTGTGGCCAGCATTAGAAGGCAGTACCGAATCGGTACTGGCCACTTAGGAACTGCCACGTTGCACAACCCAGTCAGCCCTCGGTCAAATGAGTCAAATCCATTTTGAATTCGAATTTTCAAATTCCAGTTTTTGTACTAAACTTGTAAAATCGATATAAAATATTTTACTTGTCCAAAATTTGCAAATTAGGTATCCCTGGAATCCTTGCAATGTGTAGAACACAAATATGCAGAGAAACCATAGTGGGACTGTACAAAGTTTTGAAGTGAAAAATAAATTAGCAAAATGACTTATAAACCCCATTTAATTCATTACTTTTGTTCTGTAAGTCCAAATGCTACAAATTTGTAGTCTATGGATTCCTTGGAACATGTAGAACACTCTGGAATCAAAAGTTTTCAAACTTGATGTGGGGGCCCCAGACCGACTGTCCGAAACTCCCGTTATGCATTCATTCACGATCCCATGATCAGTGTGTCGTGAACAACATAACCAAACTGGTAATCAGATTTACAACATCCATACAACCGAATTTAAAATAGTCTTACAACAATGGCACCATGGCCAAGTCTTACATCAAATGCCTTGAAGGCGAAGTTCAACACATAACACAGCGGATAACAGTAGCATCATCGTCGGGCCCAAGTCATGCCTTAAACCCTACAGGCAGCTGACCGGGAGAACGGCCTAGTTCGCGAAGTTGTCATCGAAACCTTCATCTTCCTCATAGTCATCGAAGTCTGACCAAGTAAATAGCCAGGGACAAAGCCGTGAGTACATTGTGGAATTGTACACGCAAACCACCTAAGAAGAACAATATGCAAGAGGTATGCTAGTATGGCTTGTAGTAAGGGTGGCTCTATACTAAGTTTGTTTTCCTTTTCAAAAACTTTCTTGTGTCGATATAGCATCTTAAGGAACATGGTCTACGACATCTCTATATCCTTATTAAAACATTTTTAAAACAACTTTTAGTAAAATCTCTAGGAAGGGTGACCCAAGTTGTCATTTCCTTTACTCAAAATCCTCCTCCATGGTAGTACCCCATTGGTACTCTGAACCATTTCCACAAGATCCTTGTTGAAAACCCAAAAACCAAAGGCACTACCGCTAAGCAACGGCCATTCCAACCGTCCATGACCGCGGACACGGCTATTCGAATAGATTTACACTATGCAGAGGTTGTACACTTTACCCACATCATTCGATACATCCGCCGGGACTTTACCACGGACCGTCATACAAGTATGCAGGCTTCGGATAATCAATCGAAGCCTTTCACTTAGTCATCCTAGTATAGGGACCTACCCTCCGGGCTTAACCTCTCCGGCACCATGGTAGTCCCCTACTCCACGACACCATCGCCATGACAAGAGACCCGTAGTATCGTCCGGCCATAGACCCCTACGGTGTATTGCCCCAAAATTTAGCAACCCGGCTTCAAGGGATCAAACACCCTTATAGAGTTGTGAGGTAGCCCATACTAAGACAAATAAATTACGGACTAAGCCCCGTCCCATTCCAGGGTAATGTGGTTGCACGGTTTAGTTGGTATGGGTGAATACTTAGGCAACAATGTCCTTCTTTCATTTCAAAAACTTTCCTTTCCTCTAACTTACACTTGAACAAGGCCAAAACCTCATCAAGGTTTTAAAAACATTTCCCAAAAGTTCTTGAGTATCCCATCCTAGAGTTTTTGCTCCACTAACAAGGCTACAAGGGGTAATATGATGGTAAGCATCAAGCTACTACTAGATAATGGAGTAAGTAGGTATCCAGGGGTGTCATCTTAAAGATGATATCAAGTGACTAGTGGAGCCTAGTCGCCAATGAATCGCTATCAAGAGGTAATAGCAATTACAAAAAAATAATGCATCTTTGAAAAGACATAAATGGAAGGACTTGCATAAATGAAACTGGGATCAAGGTATGCAACAAGTAAAGGTGGCTTGCCTTGGGTGGCTTGTCCCTGGTTTTCTTCAAAGTCTTCAAAGTATTCTTCTCCTTCGAACTCATCAACGGTCAGATCTAGCGTCACGGAAGAAAGACAAGGCACAAAAAAAATCAACATACAAGCACACACACCATACCAACACACCACAACAAGCAATTTGAGAAATGCACTCAAGAGGTTCATTTAACTAGTTTGTTACTACTAAAAGTTGCTGCAAAAACTTTGTCAAAGTTTTAGGATTTTCAAACATTGAAAGTTCTCTTAAAAAGCTTCAACAAAAATTTGAATTTATACTAAGCATGGTTCAACAATAAAAGCACTATTTAAACTACACAAGGGCTAAGGGTAAGGGACCAGTGGCAATAAAAAGGTAAGGTATTGGTTAAGATACTGCAATTTGGTCCTAACAAATTGGATGATTTAAAAGAAAACTGCAAGTATTTAAACCATTCCAATTTTTAAAACTAGGTGAAACTTAACGCTATGCACCAATTAAAATAACACGAAAATAAAAGAGAGCAAACTGAAAAGGGTCTATTTCTAATAGATAGGTAACCAAATTTTGAATCTAAGGGCGTTGGTTTCACTCCATTTGGGTTTACGGTTTTGAAACTATTCGAATTTGAAGTTGTAGTAATTGAAAAAAATTAAACGCGATCTCTAAAAAAAACTCTGGGCGGAGCGATTCTAGAGTGGGCCGGGCGGGCGGAGCAGGCCGGCCCATCTACGCATCCCGGGCGTGGGAAAAAAACACTCGGCTGATAGGCAGGGCCTGCTTGTCAGCGCCTAATAAACCCGAAGGGGTATCTAGCCACCCCGGCCGTTGCATTAAAAGGAGATCCGACGGCCGGGAGCCTTTCTTCCCCTCTAGGCATGCACGGGCTGGGTGAAACCCTACTAGCACGGCGACGGGGCTGGGGCTCGAGGCGGGGCTCACCAGAGGGCGGCGGCGGTCGACGGCAAGGCGGCGGCGGGGTCGCAGGGGGTCGGGGTGGCTTCGGGAGGCATATCCTGCTCCGGGGACGTCGTTTCCTGCGGCATCCCGGAGCTCTTCTCCGCCGGTGGTGATCCCTGGCACGGCTCAACGGCGGTGCTTCTGGCGAACTCTGCGCAGGGAAAAGTTCTGTGGGAGTTATCCGAGGTCAGGGGAAGGGTAGTTGGAGGGAAAGGAGGCCGGGGAGAGCTTGGAGGGGGCTTCGGTTCTCTCCCTCGCTCTCTGCAGTGAGAGGGAGGAGAGACAGCACTCCCGCGCCTGGGCTGAGGTGTGGAGGAGAGGAGTCATGTGAGGGGTTGAGAGGCTCGGGGAGGGGCTTTTATAGCGATGGAGGGCCCAGGTGAGTGCGATGGGCGGTGGCAATGGCCAATCCTCGAACGAGGGCACATGTCAGGGCGGTGGGTGCTGACGAGGGAGGGCATACATCAGCGTGGATAAGGTTCTGGAGCGTGCTCGAGGGCTGGTTGGTCGGGCCAATCGACCTCGTTTGTTCTCAGAAACGGGATCGTGATAATGTGCATGTTCTCTCCCTCCTGGCTGCGTGCACGAGAAGGGAAGGGCTCGAGCAGGTGGGTTACGGGCTGGGCTTCTTTTAGAGAGAGAACCAGAGAGATGAGATTGGTTTGAAAAACAAATAATTCAAACAAAAATATCGGCCAATATTAGAAAACTAGTGAAATTCAGAGAAGTTTGATAGAAAATAAAAGAGAGAGATATATTTCAGAGATGAGTATGTTTAGAGGACCAAAGGAATGGCTCAAGATGAGGTTCAAATAAAAATTCAAAAGGACAAGGATCAAATGGGGTTAGGTTTTGGAAACGCTGAAAACAATCAAGATGGTTTTCAATAGAGTAGACAAGGCCTCCACTTAATCTAGACTAAAGAAGCAAGGAGAGGTGGTGTTGGTGTTCTATTTTTTTTTGAAAATACCTCGAAAGATTGCGGGGTGAGGTCATGCAATTTTTCCTAAATTCGGAATTTCATAATCTTTCCCCATAAAGCAATTTTTTTTATGTAAGAAAAACATCATAATATTTTCTTGAGTCTCAAAAGCTAAGAATTATTTTAAAAAGAGGCTTTGATAAATCAAGGAATGAGATATTTCTATTGAGATATTCGGGTGAGAGAAGCAAGATTTAGATAGAAGGGTAGAATTTAAACTGAGAGAAAAAGAGAGAAGAATTTAACATCTCCTTCTTTAACAAAGAGAAAGTAATTCCATAGGTCCTATGGACATACGGTTTTGTTTGCATAAATGGAAGAGAATGATTTTTGAAAATAGAGTTGGAGAGGGAAATCTTGGTATGGAAGGGTTCTCTTGAGAAATTGTATCAAAAATACGGTCAAGGAGAAATGAGAAAAACCAAGAGAAATATTCATAGTTTGCTAGAGATGTAAAACAAGGTTTGGATTGAGCTATGCGTATCTGCATAAAGTTCAAAAATGAACGAGAAGAAATTGGTATGGGTTTTGCACAAGGAAGGTGGCAAAAAGGTGGCATAAGGATAGATGATGGAGAGATGAATTTTAAGATTTTTTTTTGAGGAAAAAAGGCTAACTGGAAACAAGATGCTATGAATGATAGTTTTGAGGGCATGAGCTAAGCATAACCTTACTATGTAAAAGGCGTTAGGTTGGGCCACAGACCCAAGTATACCATACTGCCACACAAGAATTTCAAACAAGATCAACACATGCAAAAATAACCAATCAACACAATAAAGTTTCTATGGGTATGTGCTCATGAGATGACCATGTCATGGAAATACTTTGAAAATGGCTTTGAGGAAAAAAAAGAGTTTTGTGGGAGATACCATAGATTTGGTTACCTTTATTTTCTCGAAAAAGAATGGAGACATTATATCCCCTTTCTAAAAAAATTCTCCTATATACTACAAATACATTTGGAAAAGTACTTATAAAACATAAGCCTATAAAATATTAGTTTTGCAAGATAGTGGGACCAACTTAAAGATCCCTATAGATTTTATGAAAACTTAGTTTTTGGAAAAACCTTTGGGTCAAAAGAATCTTGGCAATTTGTTTTGGAGAAGTCAAATCATTTTAGAAAATGAGAGTTTGCCAAGATAATATATTTACCAAATAGTTTTTAGTGTGACATGATCAAGAGCACAAGAATTGTGTTGGTTCACAAAATCTTGTTTTAGCAATCAACCCTAACAGAGAAGATTTACACAACAATCAAGTCAAACATGGACAACTCTATTGGGTTTGATTAGTTGCAAAAAGTTTTTGTTGGCCCTCATTTTTAGCCTTACTAAACTCTGCTTAAATAAGGTTGCAAGAGTTAGGGTGTCACAGATCTTCCCCCCTTAAAAGAATCTCATCCCCGAGATTCCTAAGCGTAGCACTAGAGAGGTGTAGAGAGCCTAGAGTTAGACTTCAAAAGGTTTCCCTTCCGACTTAGTGGTGATAATTCTAGTTGCACCGAAGACTTGCTATCGCCGAAGACGTAGACCTTCGGATTGGCTTGAAGTTGTCGAGGGAGTCGACGTTGCCAAAAGGGTCTTATCGAAACCTCGTCGGGACACTTCTAAGGCTAGCGTGAAAAGCTATCTAGTGTGTCCAAAAGGATTCTACCAGAGTTAGTGGGTTCTCAGTTTGCAGCCGAGGTCCTAAAGGGTCGCGGCTTCTCCAATGTAGCTTTTGTTGATTTCGGGCCTTTTCTTCCTTCAAGTATCTTGAAAAAAATCTTCAAATCTTGGTGTCTCTCCTTGATGTTGGTATATATCTTCTATTTTGAGCTTGTAGTGCGCTCTAGAGTTTGCAGATAACAACACTCAAGCTTCCACGTTAGATTTTTTGACTTAACCCTCTACACTTCTTAACTACAAGGGCACGGGTTAGTCCTAATCACAAGCATCCTTGTGGGTTGTCTTGGAGCTGAAGGTGCTTCATGTGATGGTGCATTACCAACACGGTGTGTCTTCAAGTAGTCGGTTGCCCATTCCTTCTTGGCTTCAGGTTGGTGAATGGCATCGAAGATCTCCTCGCTTCTTCATCTTCCTGTAGCTTCGAAGATCTTGAGGAGGTTGGGGTCCATTGATCTAACTTTGTCTTATGAGTAACCTTCATGTGGATTTCTACCCACGGGCTTCAGTTAGTTTTGGTTTTATACGACAAGTGAAGGGTCGGGTTTGGTATGTCTTCACTTCTTCTTGTCGCTCGTTCCTTGGATATCTTCTATTGGTGAGGTCGAGTTGAGTCTTCAAGCTTTCGTTGTTTTGGTTGAGCTCAATCCTGCGATCCGTTGGCTTCATGGTGCAAGAATTTGATGAACCATGTAACTTAGCTTGTCTTGATACCACTACTCTCCAGGTTACTTGGCTTGATAGAAAATCCACCATTAATGGGATTAGGAAGGCATTAACAAGGCTAGCAAGATTATATCCTATAGTTAGACATGTTAGTGTAGCCTTCATCTTCTTGCTCAAGTTGAAGTCGGTCTTGGAGAGTTTAGCTTCTTTTTCCTTGGTATCCAAGGAAAAACTTTGGCATGAAAGTCAACCATAACTTGGGTCTTTTGTAGTTAGGATTGTAGCAAGCTGTTATCCAAGTTAGCATTAGGGTTTATCCATCTAGGGTTAGCATCCTTTTTGGAGTTTTGGTAGAGGAGAGGGAACAAAGCATTTTAGGTGAGTGCTTTTCAGCCAAAAAGGCAAAACAAGCTAGACCCACACAAGACACACACATGATAATCTACAAACATAAGGACCACACATGTACTTTAAGTACCAAAGGACACTTGCGGTATGTAGGGGGGGCAGTCAACCATAACAAGTGAGCTTGTCCTAACAGTCCTATGGATCGTAGTTGATCTTTATTTTGATGACTCTGGCTTCAACTAGAATTCTGATGGTAGTTGGCAAGGAAACAATTGTTTTGTTGACGTCGAGTCAAAGAGTGCCTTCGGGCCTTAGATGGGAACATCATCCAATATTTGAAAAGGGCAAGACAAAAGAGTAAAGATTTCAAAGATCTTTTTGCAAAAGAGAAGAAAGATTTAGAAGCTTTGAAAAGATGAGAAGTATAGAAATCATTTAGCTAGATAATCCAAATTGTATTTTCCTAACTAACGACCATGCTAACTAAGGTCTCCTACAGTCAGGATGGCTCTGATACCAGCTCTGTGGGGGCCCCAGACCGACTGTCCGAAAATCTGTTATGCATTCATTCACGATCCCATGATCAGTGTGTCGTGAACAACATAACCAAACTGGTAATCAGATTTACAACATCCATACAACCGAATTTAAAATAGTCTTACAACAATGGCACCATGGCCAAGTCTTATATCAAATGCCTTGAAGGCGAAGTTCAACACATAACACAGCGGATAACAGTAGCATCATCGTCGGGCCCAAGTCATGCCTTAAACCCTACAGGCAGCTGACCGGGAGAACGGCCTAGTTCGCGAAGTCGTCATCGAAACCTTCATCTTCCTCATAGTCATCGAAGTCTGACCAAGTAAATAGCCAGGGACAAAGCCGTGAGTACATTGTGGAATTGTACTCGCAAACCACCTAAGAAGAACAATATGCAAGAGGTATGCTAGTATGGCTTGTAGCAAGGGTGGCTCTATACTAAGTTTGTTTTCCTTTTCAAAAACTTTCTCGTGTCGATATAGCATGTTAAGGAACATGTTCTACGACATCTCTATATCCTTATTAAAACATTTTAAAAAAAACTTTTAGTAAAATCTCTAGGAAGGGTGACCCAAGTTGTCATTTCCTTTACTCAAAATCCTCCTCCCCGGTAGTACCCCAGTGGTACTCCGAACCATTTCCACAAGATCCTTGTTGAAAACCCAAAAACCAAAGGCACTACCGCTAAGAAACGGCCATTCCAACCGTCCATGACCGCGGACATGGCTATTCGAATAGATCTACACTCTGTAGAGGTTGTACACTTTACCCACATCATTCGATACATCCGTCGGGACTTTACCACAGACCGTCATACAAGTATGCGGGCTTCGGATAATCGATCGAAGCCTTTCACTTAGTCATCCTAGTATAGGCACCTACCCTCCGGGCTTAACGTCTCCGGCACCATGGTAGTCCCCTACTCCACGACACCATCACCACGACAAGAGACCCATATTATCGTCCGGCCGTAGACCCCTATGGTGTATTGCCCCAAAATTTACCAACCCGGCTTCAAGGGATCAAACACCCTTATAGAGTTGTGAGGTAGCCCATACTAAGCCCCGTCCCATTCGAGGGTAATGTGGTTGCATGGTTTAGTTGGTATGGGTGAAAACTTAGGCAACAATGTCCTTTCATTTCAAAAACTTTCCTTTCCTCTAACTTACACTTGAACAAGGCCAAAACCTCATCAAGGTTTTAAAAACATTTCCCAAAAGTTCTTGAGTGTCCCATCCTAGAGTTTTTGCTCCACTACCAAGGCTACAAGGGGTAACATGATGGTAAGCATCAAGCTACTACTAGATAATGGAGTAAGTAGGTATCAAGGGGTGTCATCTTAAAGATGATATCAAGTGACTAGTGGAGCCTAGTCTCCAATGAATCGCTATCAAGAGGTAATAGCAATTACAAAAAAATAATGCATCTTTGAAAAGACATAAATGGAAGGACTTGGATAAATAAAACTGGGATCAAGGTGTGCAACAAGTAAAGGTGGCTTGCCTTGGGTGGCTTGTCCATGGTTGTCTTCAAAGTCTTCAAAGTATTCTTCTCCTTCGAACTCATCAACGGTCGGATCTAGCATCGCGAAAGAAAGACAAGGCACACAAAAAATCAACATACAAGCACACACACCATACCAACACACCACAACAAGCAATTTGAGAAATGCACTCAAGAGGTTCATTTAACTAGTTTGTTACTACTCAAAGTTGCTGCAAAAACTTTGTCAAATTTTTAGGATTTTCAAACATTGAAAGTTCTCTTAAAAAGCTTCAACAAAAATTTGAATTTAAACTAAGCATGGTTCAACAATAAAAGCACTATTTAAACTACACAAGGACTAAGGGTAAGGGACTAGTGGCAATAAAAAGGTAAGGTCTTGGTTAAGATACTGCAATTTGGTCCAAACAAATTGGATGATTTAAAAGAAAACTGCAAGTATTTAAACCATTCCAATTTTTAAAACTAGGTGAAACTTAACGCTATGCACCAATTAAAATACCATGAAAATAAAAGAGAGCAAACTGAAAAGGGTCTATTTCTAACAGATAGGTAACAAAATTTTGAATCTAAGGGCGTTGGTGATGCTCCAAGTGAATGTGGCTTCAGACTGTCCTTGTGCGTGGTGAATAACCAGCCCGTTGGGAACCCCAAGAGGAAGGTATGATGAGTGCAGCAGCAAGTGTTCCCTCAGTTTAAGAAACCAAGGTTTATCGAACAGGAGAAGAGAGACAATGACGGCTGAAGGTGATGCTTGCTAGTTCGCGACAGCAGCGGAAAATTTATATATGGCGCCTCGTCCAAGCTTTGCTTGCTAGCTGCAACGTGGAACCTGCACACACACAAACAAATACTTTGCTCCCAACTTGCGATGAGGTTGTCAATCTCACCGGTTTGCTTGAAACAAAGGTTATGAGTGTATCGAGTGGAAAACAATATAGTATGCGAGTAAAGTAAACAGTACGAGTAAAGTAAACAGGTGATAGCAATATGATGTAAATAGGACCGGGGTCCACAGTTCACTAGTGGTGTCTCTCCATAGATAAAATAGCACATGCTGGGTAAACAAATTACAGTTGGGAAATTGATAGAATAAAGATAACGTGATATGTCAAGAAGATCACTATGAGATTTACTCTGGGCATTACAACAAAATACATAGACCGCCATCCAACTGCATCTATGACTAATAATCCACTTGTGGTGAATCAATCCGAGAACTCCACAAGTATTAAGTTGCGAACAACAGATAATTGCATTAAGCAAAGTGTGTAATGTAAACAAAGCATATGCCCTTAAGCATATGAATGTTGTTTTCTCCCTAGTAGCAACAGCACATCTACCACCTTAGAGGTTTCTGTCACTCCCCCAGGTGAAATAGAGGCATGAACCCACTATCGAGCATAAATACCCCCTCTTGGAGTCACTAGCGACTACTCGGCCAAGATAGCTACTAACAACGGAGAGCATGCAAGATCATAAACAACATAGAGATAACAAAAGATATAATTCAGTACAGCAACTTAATCATAAACACCAATATTCATCGGATCCCAACAAACCAAACATGTAGAATTACATAACGGTGATCTCAATCATGTATGGCAGCTCATGAGATCTAAACATGAAGCACATAGTGGAGAAGACAACCATCTAGCTACTGCTATGGACCCATAGTCCAAGGTAGACTACTCACTCATCGCTCCGGAGGCAAGCATGGCGATGAAGAAGTCCTCCGGTGGCGATTCCCCTCTCCGGCAGGGTGCCGGGAAGAGCTTCTGGACCCTCCCGATCTTCGGGTCGACGGCGGCGGCGGATCGCGATGTATTCTGGAAAACTGATCGGGGCCTTAGGTTTTTCTCGTCGGGGGGTCTTTATAGGCGAAGGGTCGATGTCAGAGGAGGGGCCAGGCGCCCTCACGTGGGCCCGGCGCGGCCAGGGGGATGGCCGCGCCACCCACGCGTGTGGGGCCCTGGTGGCCCCCCTCCGACACTTCTTCGGATCTCTGGAAGCTTCCGGGAAAAATAAGACTTCAGGAACTTGTTTCATCCAATTCCGAGAATATTTCCTGTGTATCACTTCTGAAACACAAAAACAGCAGAAAACAGGAAACTGGCACTGTGGCACTTGTTAATAGGTTAGTTCCGGAAAATGCATAAAAGTGCCACTAAGTGTAACGAAACAATAGGCAAATGGTGTAAAACAAGCATGGAGCATCAAAAATTATAGATACGTTTGAGACGTATCAAGCATCCCCAAGCTTAACTCCTGCTCGTCCTCGAGTAGGTAAGTGATAACAAAAGAATAATTTTTGAGGTGACATGCACCTACACAATCTTGATCATATATGTAAGCATTGGTGAGCTGGGATCAATAGAACTTAAAACATGGGCATGAAGATATAATCATGACAATAAGAACTTAGCAACCATGTTGTAAACATGCAAATGAACACAAACAAAAGATCATGAAAATGAAACAATGAAAGTCAAACGTGTGTTCAAATCATAAGGAAAAACATACAAAAGGTTTTTAGCTTGTCCTTCAAAGAGAGCAAAACATAAATGCATAGGACACCTTCAAGTTTAAGAGGGCGACTAGATACAAATAATTTAAGAACAAGTGAAACCAACAATATGAATCAATCAATGAACTTTGGGACAATGCATATCACACTAAGAATGACAACTATGCTCTCTTAATGGTGCATAAAGAAAGAAAGTGGTGACTCAACATAAAAGTAAAAGAAAGGCCCTTCGCAGAGGGAAGCAGTGATTAAACATGTGCTAGAGCTTTTCATTTGTAAAACAGAGAGATAAAACTTGATTTTGAGAGGTGGTTGTCTTTGTCAACGACTGGCAATGGGGTTCTTACTATCTTCCATACAAAAATGAAGCAAGTTTTTGAGAGAGAGATTGGCACTTTTGTGCTCTTTTATAAAGCTTGGCACTCCTCCCCACCTTTTTCCTTTCACATACCATGGCTAACCGATTCCATCGGGTGCCCACCAACATTCACATTCTTTGGAGGAGTGCCTTTTTTCTTTCTTTTTCTCTTTTTTTTTCTTTTTGGAATAAGCAATATGGAAGATAGCAAATCCGACCACTACGTCCCCATGAGCTGAAAACAGTGTCACAAAACAAGAAGTGTTTTGAAGGTTTTTGAAAGGTAGCACATGAAAATTTTACTTTGGAATGGCTTACAAATACCATGCATAGGAGTTTATAGTGGACACAATGGAAAACTTTGGCTTTTAGGAGTTGGATGCACGAGTAGAGCTCATACTCAGTACAAGGTGAGGGCTAGCAAAAGACTGGGAGCGACCAACTAAGAGAGCAATAATGGCCATAATCATGCAAAGCGACAAAGCGACATTAAAAGAAGCATAAGATGGCATCAAAAGTTAAAAACTAAATGATCATGGAGG
The DNA here is from genome assembly GCA_007115705.1 of Dactylis glomerata. Lineage (NCBI taxonomy): Eukaryota > Viridiplantae > Streptophyta > Magnoliopsida > Poales > Poaceae > Dactylis > Dactylis glomerata. The sequence continues at coordinate 9,107,427 of QXEO01000531.1, forward strand.
CTATTGGCGACTTTGTAAGAGTCTAACATGTGTGAGCATGCGCCAAGTCAACCCAAATAAAGCATCAAGGAGAAAACCAAAATAATGCTTCCATACAATAAAAACAACGCATGATTTTTTCAAAGGCTCATTAAGCAATCTCAGTTATTTGAGACAAGTCATGCTACAGCAAAACCACTAAGCATACTATCAAAAAGACATCAAGCATGACATGAAAAAGCCTAAGCCGCAGTCTACACAAGCTCCTTCTTGTACCACTATTTTGCACAAAGCTTTTTCTCTTTTCCAACACCATTTGAAATTTTTATAAACACCTCTTTTGATGAAAACCAATAAAGATCAGAGGCAAAAATACACCTTGATGAAAATATATGACAAGATCTGAACGCAAATCAAGGCGAAAACGAAAACCAAAAGCAGTAGCAGAAAAAGAAGAACACTCGATAAACGATAAGAGTGAAAAACTGAGTGTTCTTTGCAAATGAAAACAAGCACATCTCCTCCAAAGGAAATTTGTTAGGGTCCAACCAATTATTGCAGCAAACAAACAAACTAAACCAACTAAGAAAACTAAAACAACTGACGCTCCAAGAAAAACACATAGTGCATGAAGCAATAAAAATATAGTGTTTTGAAAGGTGACCTGATTTTTGCCGATGAAGAAGGGGTGCCTCGGGGGCATCCCCAAGCTTTGACGCTTGTACTTCTTGGATATTTCTTGGGGTGATGCATGGGCATCCCCAAGCTTGAGCTTTTGTCCATTCTTCAACTCATCTCATCATTCTCCAATCCCTACACTTGAAAACTTCCTTCATACAAAACTAAACACAAATCTATTAGCAACATTAGTGCAAGCATAACATATAATCAATCCTCTATTTGCTTCAGGTTTCAACTCAAAACCACCACATATATAGCATATACTACTGTAGCAACCTCCCCAAAAGTTCCATGATCAAAAGAACTCAAAAGAAAGCTTTAAAGTGGCAAACACAAATATTGGCAGAAATCTGTCAAAACTGAACAGCTGACAAAGGTCGAATTTTTGAGGGATTTTCTGTTGCTCAAATCAAAAAGTGTTCAACTAAGAAAAGTTTGGATATAACCTGGGGCATTTGCACAAGAAATCGCAGGTCCAAAAGATAAACAGAGAATTTTCACGAATTTTTACGGTGCAGCACCGAAAACAGTTTCAGGACAGCAACATCCCCAAATCTTTACCTCACTCAAATTAGAGGCTTCTCTTGGCACAAAAACGAAATAAACAAGATAAGGAGCGGTCATTACAGTAGTAATGACTTCCAAGACTCAAATAAAAGAAAAAGTACTGAAAAGAAAACATTGGGTTATCTCCCAAGAGTGCTTTTCTTTAACGCCTTTGAGCTAGGCGCAGAAAAGTGCGAATCAAGTAATATCAAGTGATGAAGTGCTAGGATCAGCACGTGCCTTACGTCTCCCTTTCTTACCTTTGCTCTTGACTCTAGGAAAGACATGGTTATTGCAAGGTGGAGAAGTAAATGTTATATTGCCTTTTCCCACATCGATAACGGCGCCCAGGAGCTTCAGAATGGATCTTCCAAGTGTGATTTGTCCTTTTCCTACACATTCAATAACAAGATAGTCAGTAGATATCATTCTTCCTAGGATTTTTGTAAAGACTCCTTCAGCTATTCCAAGGGGAAATATGGTGGCATTGTTAGTAAGAAAAATTTCTTCTCCTCCTTCAGAAAGCTTCCAAAGGCTCAAAGATTCATAAACATCCTTTGGCATGAGACAAAATTCAGACATAATATCACAACGAGCATGAAAAGTTTCACCACTAATGGTGATTTTTATCGTAGGGTACCAACTCGAAGGTTCAGAATTTGTTGGCACATAATCAAAATGCTGGCGCAAAGTATTGTAGCAAGAATTCAAACTAGCAGTGTGAGTCTCAAGAGTATTAAGTCTATTAAAAATGCTCACAAGAGAGGAATCAAAATAGGTTGGCATGCTATAAATTGTAATCAACTTTTTTATAATATTGAAGGCTTGATCTCCATCACAATGAAGGAAATCTCCTTCAGCAGTAGCATCCAAAGCATATCTATAACGAAGAGAAAGTCCAAAGTAAAAGCTACTAAGAAGCAAACTCAAAGTCATTTTAGGTTCAGTTTTTTCATGCCAATCATAAATTCTAGACCAGGCTTCTTTAAAGCTTTCCTCATCTTTCTGCTTAAAGGTAAAGATCATGTCCTCGGGGGACATAGTAGCAACTGAACTAGACATAATAAACTAAAGTAAAGAAATAACAAGCTACCAAGGATTCTAATTTTTTGGGTTTTTGATATAAAAAGCAATGCAGGTAAAATAAAATAAAGTAAAGCAAAACAAATAACAAAGTAAAGAATGTGTGTGCGAAGAACTCCCCTCGCAGAAGTCTTCTCTCTTCCCCGGCAACGGCGCCAGAAAAGTGGCTGATGCTCCAAGTGAATGTGGCTTCAGACTGTCCTTGTGTGTGGTGAATAACCAGCCCGTTGGGAACCCCAAGAGGAAGGTATGATGAGTGCAGCAGCAAGTTTTCCCTCAGTTTAAGAAACCAAGGTTTATCGAACAGGAGAAGAGAGACAATGACGGCTGAAGGTGATGCTTGCTAGTTCGCGACAGTAGCGGACAATTTATATATGGCGCCTCGTCCAAGCTTTGCTTGCTAGCTGCAACGTGGAACCTGCACACACACAAACAAATACTTTGCTCCCAACTTGCGATGAGGTTGTCAATCTCACCGGTTTGCTTGAAACAAAGGTTATGAGTATATCGAGTGGAAAACAATATAGTATGCGAGTAAAGTAAACAGTACGAGTAAAGTAAACAGGTGATAGCAATATGATGTAAATAGGACCGGGGTCCACAGTTCACTAGTGGTGTCTCTCCATAGATAAAATAGCACATGCTGGGTAAACAAATTACAGTTGGGCAATTGATAGAATAAAGATAACATGATATGTCAAGAAGATCACTATGAGATTTACTCTGGGCATTACAACAAAATACATAGACCGCCATCCAACTGCATCTATGACTAATAATCCACTTGTGGTGAATCAATCCGAGAACTCCACAAGTATTAAGTTGCGAACAACAGATAATTGCATTAAGCAAAGTGTGTAATGTAAACAAAGCATATGCCCTTGAGCATATGAATGTTGTTTTCTCCCTAGTAGCAACAGCACATCTACCACCTTAGAGGTTTATGTCACTCCCCCAGGTGAAATAGAGGCATGAACCCACTATCGAGCATAAATACCCCCTCTTGGAGTCACTAGCGACTACTCGGCCAAGATAGCTACTAACAACGGAGAGCATGCAAGATCATAAACAACATAGAGATAACAAAAGATATAATTCAGTACAGCAACTTAATCATAAACACCAATATTCATCGGATCCCAACAAACCAAACATGTAGAATTACATAACGGTGATCTCAATCATGTATGGCAGCTCATGAGATCTAAACATGAAGCACGTAGTGGAGAAGACAACCATCTAGCTACTGCTATGGACCCATAGTCCAAGGTAGACTACTCACTCATCGCTCCGGAGGCAAGCATGGCGATGAAGAAGACCTCCGGTGGCGATTCCCCTCTCCGGCAGGGTGCCGGGAAGAGCTTCTAGACCCTCCCGATCTTCGGGTCGACGGCAGCGGCGGATCACGATGTATTCTGGAAAACTGATCGGGGCCTTAGGTTTTTCTCGTCGGGGGGTCTTTATAGGCGAAGGGTCGATGTCAGAGAAGGGGCCAGGCGCCCTCACGTGGGCCCAGCGCGGCCAGGGGGCTGGCCGCGCCACCCACGCGTGTGGGGCCCTGGTGGCCCCCCTCCGACACTTCTTTGGATCTCTGGAAGCTTCCGGGAAAAATAAGACTTCAGGAACTTGTTTCGTCCAATTCCGAGAATATTTCCTGTGTATCACTTCTGAAACACAAAAACAGCAGAAAACAGGAAACTGGCATTGTGGCACTTGTTAATAGGTTAGTTCCGGAAAATGCATAAAAGTGCCACTAAGTGTAATGAAAAAATAGGCAAATGGTGTAAAACAAGCATGGAGCATCAAAAATTATAGATACGTTTGAGACGTATCAGTTGGTTTCACTCTATTTGGGTTTACGGTTTTGAAACTATCCGAATTTAAGTTGCAGTAATTGAAAAAATTTAAACGCGATCTCTAAAAAAAACTCTGGGCGGACCGATTCTAGAGTGGGCCGGGCAGGCGGAGCAGGCCGGCCCATCTGCGCATCCCGGGCATGGGAAAAAAACAGTTGGCTGACAGGCAAGGCCCGCTTGTTAGCACCTAATAAACCCGAAGGGGTATCTAGCCACCCCGGCTGTTGGATTAAAAGGAGATCCGACGGCCGGGAGCCTTTCGTCCCCTCTAGGCATGCACGGGCTGGGTGAAACCCTACTGGCACAGCGACGGGGCTGGGGCTCGAGGCGGGGCTCACCGAAGGGCGGTGGAGGTCGACGGCGAGGTGGCGGTGGGGTTGCAGGAGGTCGGGGTGGCTTCGGGTGGCGTATCCTGCTCCGGGGACGTCATTTCCCGCGGCATCCCAGAGCTCTTCTCCGCCGGTGGCGCTCCCTGGCATGGCTCAACGGCGGCGCTTCCGGCGAACTCTGCGCAGGGAAAAGTTCTGTGGGAGTTATCCGAGGTCAGGGAGAGGGTAGTTGGAGGGAAAGGAGGCCGGGGAGAGCTTGGAGAGGGCGGCCACCTTCTCGGTGCCTCTCCGGGGGCTTCAGTTCTCTCCCTCGCTCTCTGCAGCGTGAGGAAGGAGAGACAGCGCTCTCGCGCCTAGGGTGAGGTGTGGAGGAGAGGAGTGGTGTGAGGGGTTGAGAGGCTCGGGGAGGGGCTTTTATAGCGATGGAGGGCTCGGGTGAGTGCGATGGGCGGTGGCAGTGGCCAATCCTCGAACGAGGGCACATGTCAGGGCGGTGGGTGCTGACGAGGGAGGGCATACGTCAGCGTGGATAGGGTTCTGGAGCGCGCTCGACGGCTGGGTGGTCGGGCCAACCGACCTCGTTTGTTCTTAGAAACGGGATCATGATAATGTGCATGTTCTCTCCCTCCTGACTGCATGCACGAGAAGGGAAGGGCTCGGGCAGGTGTGTTGCGGGCTGGGCTTCTTTTAGAGAGAGAACCAGAGAGATGAGGTTGGTTTGAAAAACAAATAATTCAAACGAAAATATTGGCCAAGATTTGAAAACTAGCAAAATTCTGAGAAGTTTGATAGAAAATAAAAGAGAGAGATATATTTCAGAGATGAGTATGTTTAGAGGACCAAAGGAATGGCTCAAGATGAGGTTCAAATAAAAATTCAAAAAGACAAGGATCAAATAGGGTTAGGTTTTGGAAACGCTGAAAACAATCAAGATGGTTTTCAATAGAGTAGACAAGGCCTCCACTTAATCTAGAATAAAGGAGCAAGGAGAGGTGGTGTTGGTGTTCTATTTTTTTTTGAAAATACCTCGAAAGATTGTGGTGTGAGGTCATGCAATTTTTCCTAAATTGGGAATTGCATAATCTTTCCCCATAAAGCAATTTTTTTATGCAAGAAAAACATCATAATATTTTCTTGAGTCTCAGAAGCTAAGAATCATTTTAAAAATATACTTTGATAAATCAAGGAATGAGATATTTCTATTGAGCTATGCGAGTGAGAGAAGCAAGATTTAGATAGAAGGGTAGAATTTAAACTGAGAGAAGAAGAGAGAAGAATTTAACATCTCCTTCTTTAACAAAGAGAAAGTAATTCCATAGGTCCTATGGACATATGGTTTTGTTTGCATAGATGGAAGAGAATGATTTTTGAAAATAGAGTTGGAGACGGAAATCTTGGTATGGAAGGGTTCTCTTGAGAAATTGTATAAAAAATACGGTCAAGGAGAAATGAGAAAAACCAGGAGAAATATTCATAGTTTGCTAGAGATGTAAAACAAGGTTTGGATTGAGCTATGCGTATCTACATAAAGCTCAAAAATGAATGAGAAGAAATTGGTATGGGTTTTGCACAAGGAAGGTGGCAAAAAGGTGGCATAAGGATAGATGATGGAGAGATGAATTTTAAGATTTTGTTTTTTTTTAGGAAAAAAGGCTAACTGGAAACAAGATGCTATGAATGATAGTTTTGAGGGCATGAGCTAAGCATAACCTTACTATGTAAAAGGCGTTAGGTTGGGCCACAGACCCAAGTATACCATACTGCCACACGAGAATTTCAAACAAGATCAACACATGAAAAAATAACCAATCAACACAATAAAGTTTCTATGGGTATGTGCTCATGAGATGACCATGTCATGGAAATACTTTGAAAATGGCTTTGAGGAAAAAAAAAGTGTTTTGTGGGAGATACCATAGCTTTGGTTACCTTTATTTCCTCGAGACATTATATCCCCTTTCTAAAAGTTTTCTCCTATATACTACAAATACATTTGGAAAAGTACTTATATAACATAAGCCTATAAAATATTAGTTTTGCAAGATAGTGGGACCAACTTAAAGATCCCTATAGATTTTATGAAGACTTAGTTTTTGGAAAAAACTTTGGGTCAAAAGAATCTTGGCAATTTGTTTTGGAGAAGTCAAATCATTTTAGAAAATGAGAGGTTGCCAAGATAATATATTTACCAAATAGTTTTTAGTGTGACATGATCAAGAGCACGAGAATTGTGTTGGTTCACAAAATCTTGTTTTAGCAATCAACTCTAACAGACAAGATTTACACAACAATCAAGTCAAACAAGCACAACTCTATTGGGTTTGATTAGTTGCAAAAAGTTTTTGTTGGCCCTCATTTTTAGCCTTACTAAACTCTGCTTAAATAAGGTTGCAAGAGTTAGGGTGTCACACTTGAAACGTGCACAAACTTGCCACTGTTAAATTTCATCAAATCACTGTTTTTATCATCTTTTGATTTCTAAAAACTATTTTAGAGTGAAACCACTTGCAGTAGCTTCATATTATTGTCATCTACCCAGTGAGTTCATAACCCAAATTTTTCAGAGCAATGCCAAACCAGAACCATTTTTGGGAAGTGTTAGCTCAATTTTTCAAATAACTGAATTACCCTATTGCATTGCAATTTTTTAAAAAAAAGCCTTACCAACACCACACTTGTTTTATAAACAGCATGGTACACTAAATGCAACTTTTGCACACATTAGCTTAGTGTGTGAAATTAAATTGACATATGCATGCTTGCCTACCTGTCATTGTTTACTATGTGGAATTGTGTGTTTATTTCTTGTACCTATGCTTGTTTAGATTGTGAGGAGGAGCTGAACTACAATTGAGATTGTTGTGAGTGTGCTGGTTGTGGACAAGGCAAGTGACACACATATTCCCTACCCATTTTACTATATGCATTAGAGTTTTTATAGTAGTATGCATGATAGGTTGGTTTCTCAAAATGAAGTATTGCAATGCTAGATCCTAGTAGTGTATAGCCACCCCTGAACCAACTCCTGGTAGGTTGTGACAATATTGAAAAATGATGCCAATGCTTATTTCATGGATTGATGATTAGTTTGAAATTTAAACTTCAACCCAATGAAACACCTGGGTGGAAATGGCATTGCTTGGTTTATGTTGAGTGGCTACTTGGGGCCACATGCCTGGTGGATTTAACCAGAGTATGTGGTATTTTCTTGAGGGTTAGTACACTTGTGGGATGCCACCCAGGAACAAAGAGACTACCATGTCTTCCATGCTTAGTGAGCTTCTAGTGCAGCCTTATGACAATATGGGCTCTGTCTTGATTGAGTATGTTGTGAGGTTTCATCCATGGGTACTGACAGAGGGTGGTATTTTGGGCACGGTCAGATCCGGATGGTTGAATGCTCCTTCTGAAAGGTATTGTCTCATTCTTCTCTCTGGGTAGAATGGGTCTTAAGGTGAAAGTGCACAACCCCTGCAGGGTGTAAAACTAATCGATTAGCCATGTCCCCGGTTATGGACAATTTTGAGTTCCTAGACATGGATGTACGGAATAGTCTCATCACCATTTCAGAATGAATAAAATTTGTTTAGAAACAATCTCAGGACCATGTGGTGGATTTAACCTCATGGGGTCATCATGGTGGATTTAACCTGGTGACTTTGGTGTTCATGGTGGATTTAACCATGTGCCCCTTTCCTTTAAACCATGTGGTGGATTTAACCTCATGGGGTCATCTTGGTGGATTTAACCAGGTGACTTGGGTGCCATGGTGGATTTAACCATGTGCCCCTTCAAAGTCTTTCAAAGAACAAAAGTTTGTTTTGAAAAATAATAGGATAAACTTGCTTTATGGAATTCCGCCAGAAGCTCCACTAGCCAAATATTATGTAGATAGCTTTTTCACAACTGCCACCAAATATGTGTCATTTGCCAGTACATCATTGTACTGACCCCCATTCGTGGGGCTGCATATTCAAATGTGCAGGTTTTTCTGAGAAGCAGTAAGTTGGTAGGATCTCGAGTCTACATTCCAACATGACTGCCTGTGGCGCATGGTGAAGATGGAGGCTCACTGCTACCCTAGTTTCCGTTGTGATTAAGTTGTGTTGAACTCTGATCTTTGAGTTAGTCCATGAGACTAAGCTAGTTTGTAAGTTTAAAGACTTATGTATCTGGATCTGTGGTGCTATCAGTGATCCGGGGAATAGCACGTGACACAGGTGTTCCACCTTAATCCAAAGGTGGGGTGTTACAAGGAGGAGCATTATGAGGAGGAGCACTTGGACCTGGCGCAGCAGATGAAACCTTGAGTTTATTTTTACTACCGATCGGACGGCCGGGGCGCTGCTTCACCAGAGCGGACGATGAAGCTACCACAGCTGCGATTGTAGCCTTGTTCTTACTACCGTGAGGGCGGCCGCGACCCCATTTCTCCACCGGGGCGCCGATGTTCAGATGCGATCCACCTGCATCGGCCATGGAGACAAGTGTTGGAAAGAAGAAACCCTAGTTGAGATGAAGAAGAGGAAGATGATGCGGCGGAGGAAGAAACTAATGACCGAATTAGGGTTTTTACCCTCACCAAACGTGCTTTATTTATAAGTACACACTAATGGGCCTCTGCAAAGGCAAGGTCCAAAGAATATTTACGGGCTCTTATATTCTGCCCAGTGCAGACGATAAAAGAAGCATCAACGTATCACGAGAAAAGGTACGTACAAAAAAGGAGAAGAAAGGGAAAAAAGTTATCTATCAAAAAGCACAGCGTACCTCGTCTTGGACTCGGGGGGCTTAAGTCATAAGAAAAGAAGAGAAGAACCACTAAAAGTGTGAATCATGTCGAAAAATATCACAAGACACAGCATATGGAATAGGTATGTCTATCTTTTTGAGCCTATACCTAAAAAATTCTTCTATAGCCTCGGGGGCTACTCCCATCGGGAGCGCTGTCGCGCACCCGATAGAAAGAAGTCGACAGAAGAAGGATGAGCAGTTGCGATGAAAAACCAGCTGGTGGACAAGTGATTTAGGCATAATCGGCTACATTTCGTCAACAACAAACTTCGACTACATTGTCGACAAAATAAAGATCGATTACTCCCATCGGGAGCTATTTATGAGAGTTAAAAAGGATAACTCGATTATTTCAAGTATTGAAATAGTCAAACAAGGCTGCGACATATGATTCTCAAGTTGCGTCATTGCAACAAAACTTGAATGCCGTGGTTGAAATATATCATGAAGGTAAGGCCCCAGGATCTGTCCTGTGTGCACTGGTATACGCACATGGATGCGCTCTGCTGGTACTTATCCGTGTCTACGATGCAAAAAAAATCCTAGTGGATGCACTGGGTACCTTGAAAACCACTGGGATTCATTCTTTGTAAGTTCTAAATGCGGCAAAAGAATGGGTTTGACCGGTTTCCCGAATTCAAGTCCAAGGGGATTGAATTTGAAGTAGGTGACAAGTATCTGTTCCAGCAGTTAATTGTCCTCTTGATCCGTCAGAGTTGTCAGGCTTGTTCATCAAAACCCCTTGCGAGACATTATAATAAAAGATAAATCGAAAGACCAAGTCGAAGATTTGAAGATATGAAGAAGTCAAGAATTGATCAAGTCGACGATTTAAAGATCTGAGATTCAACCCGAATCTGCAATTCTGGTAGAATCTCGGGGGCTACTGACAAGGGTACAGATAATAGAGCCCATCAGTTCAGTACCCCTAAGGCCCATTAAGCTAGGCCCAATTGTAACGCTAGTCAAAATACGAGTTTATGTCATATGTCGATATTGTAATCTATATTGGATCCCTCCCGATCTTTGAGACCTGGCCACCTATATATAGGGGCCAGGAGAGGATGGTGAGGGACAGATTAAAAGCAAGTCAGGTTTACACCCACGTTTACTTTCGATACACACCTTGTTTGATTGATTTTACCTTCGAGTTCATCTGACGCCCTATCTCCCCGATCCTAAGTCCTTCATCTAGGACATTTGTCGAGTTAACCCTTGTCACCACCGGAGGCCTTCTTCATCAGCATGCCTACCTCCGAAGTGATGTGTGAGTAGTCTACCTTGGACTATGGGTCCATAGCAGTAGCTAGATAGATGTCTTCTCCACCATGTGCTTCATGTTTAGATCTTGTGAGCTGCCTATCATGATCAAGATCATAGTTATGTAATTCTACATGTTGTGTTTGTTGGGATCTGATGAATATTAAGTACTATGTCAAGTTGATTTGTGATTTATCATCTCTATGTTGTTTATGATCTTGCATGCTCTCCGTTGCTAGTAGATATCTTGGCAGAGTAGATGCTAGTGACTCCAAGAGGGAGTATTTATGCTCGATAGTGGGTTCATGCCTATGGTAACTTGGGGGAGTGACAACAACCTTTAAAGTTGTAGATGTGCTATTGCTACTCGGGAGAAAACAACAATCTTGGGTCCAAGGACATTCGTATTGTTTACTTTACACACTTTGCTTAAGGCGATAATCTGTTACTTGCAACTTAATACCCAACGGTTGTTTGGATGATATCCGGCGGGTGGATTATTAGTCATAGATGCAGTTGGACTACGGTCTATGTATTATGTTGTAATGCCCAAGTGAATCTCATAGTGATCCTCATGACATGTACATGCATTGCTTGCATTCTTTATTTTGTCAATTGCCCAACTATAATTTGTTTACCTAGCATGTTATTTATCTTTAACGAGAGACACCTCTAGTGAACTGTGGACCCGGTCCATTCTTTTATATTCATATTACCATTTACTTTTACATGCATTATTTACTTTCTTGCAAACAACTATCTTTTAGCACACGGTACGTTTAATCCATTGTTTACAGCAAACCGGTGAGATTGATAACCTCACTGTAAGTTGGGACAAAGTACTTTGGTTGTGTTGTGTGCAGGTTCCATGTTGCAGCTGGTGCAAAGCTACGCCCCACATAAGGCTCCATATATAAATTGTATGGAGTTGTCGCCAAGCCAGCTAGCATCAACCTTCAGAAGTTTGTTCTTTCTCCTACTAGTTCGATAACCTTGGTTTCGTACTAAGGTAAGACTTGCTGCTGTGCTCATCATACCTTCCTATTGGGGTTCCCAACTGGGTGCCTAACATGCACTATCACCAGTGGAGAGGGGTACTACACTTACGACCATATAGGGCTTCGAAGGGGGCCATCTGTAGACTAGCTTGGTAATTGTTGTTGTAGGAGAACTCAGCAAATGGCAGGCAATCCTACCACTCGGATCCATATGATAGGACACATGCACGGAGCATGTCTTCAAGTACTTGGTTGACTTGCTTCGTCTGGCCTCCAGTCTGCGGGTGATAGGCGGTACTAAAGGAGAGTTTTGTTCCTAGGGCTTCATGAAGTTTGGTCCAAATTCTTGAGGTAAATTCGGTGCCTCGGTTGTATACAATCACCTTGGGTACACCATGCAGACTGACTATCTGAGCCATATATAACTCTGCTAATTCTTGGCCTTTATGGGTGGTCCGGATGGGAAGGAAATGGGCAACCTTGGTTAAGCATTCAATGATAACCTAGATGGAGTCATGGCCTCGGCTAGATTTGGGTAGCCCAGTGATGAAATCCATACCAATTGCCTCCCATTTCCACATGGGTACCTTCAATGGCTGCAGGAGACCCGCAGGTCTTTGGTGCTCGGCCTTACCTTGCTGGCAGACGTCACACCAGGCAATATAGAAGGCTATCTCTCACTTCATCCCAGGATGAATTGAATATGGAGTGTCATGGGCTTCCTTCAAAATGAGTTGCTTCAACTCATCGATGTTAGGGACGCATAGGCAGCCATTATACCATAGCACACCTTCCTGGTCAATTGAAAACCCAAGCACTTCTTCTCGTCCCATTCTACGCTTTATTCCTTCAATACTCTCATGACCCTTCTGAGCTAATTTGATTTGGTCAAACTGAGTGGGTCGGACTTCAAGATTGGCTAGGAACCCATGGCTCACAAGCTCAAGTCTGAACATCTCAAACTCTTCACACAAGGTAGGTTGGCTGGTCTTTAGCAGGGCATTAAGGGAGCAGGGCTCTCGGCTAAGGGCATCAGCGACTACATTCGCCTTACCTAGATGGTAGTGAATACCTAGTTCATAGTCTTTGGTAAGTTAAATCCACCTCCTTTGCCTCATATTCAACTCCTTCTGAGTGAAAGTATACTTCAAGCTCTTATTGTCAGTGTAGATCTCACACCGATTTCCCATAAGGTAGTGTCGCCATGTTTTGAGAGCATGGACAACATCAGCAAGTTCTAGGTCATGGGTAGGGTATTTCAGCTCATGGGGGTGTAGTTGTCGGGATAGGTAAGCAATGTCTTTGCCTTCTTGCATCAAGACACTACAAAGTCCAAGCTTGGATGCGTTGCAATAGATGTCAAAGCTCTTGGTGATATCTGGCATGGTTAGAATGGGAGCTGATACAAGTATCTTCTTAAGTTCTTGGAAACTCTGCTCGCACTTCTCAGTCCACTCGAACTTCTTGTCTTTCTTGAGTAGCTGAGTCATTGGGAGGGCAACACTAGAAAACCCTTCAACAAACTTCTGATAATAACCGGCTAGTCAAAGGAATGCTCAGACTTCAGTGGGCTTTGTAGGGGCCTTTTGCTCCATAATGGAGGTGACTTTTGAGGGATCAACAGACACCCCATCGGCTGAGATAACATGGCCAAGAAACCCAACTTCTTTCAGCCAAAATTCACATTTGCTGAACTTGGCATAAAGTTGGTGCTCGCGTAGGGTTCCCAACACTAGCCAGAGATGTTCTGCATGCTCTTCCTCGGTCTTGGAGTAAATTAGGATATTATCGATGAACACCACGACAAACTTGTCGAGAAACTTCATGAATACCTTATTCCTAAGGTTGATGAAATAGGCTGGGGCATTGGTTAGGCCGAAGGACATCACGGTGTATTCAAACAACCCATAACGAGTGGTGAAAGCGGTGTTGGGAATGTTAGATTCACGAACTTTCAACTGATGATATCTAGTCCGGAGATCAATCTTGGAGAACACCTTGGCCCCATTTAGCTGGTCAAATAGGTCTTCAATTTTTGGGAGAGGGTATTTGTTCTTGATGGTCGCCTCATTCGGCCGATGGTAATCCACACACAATCGAATGGTACCGTCTCGCTTGTCCACAAATAGAACAGGCGATCCCCAAGGTGAGGCGATGGGATGGATAAGACCTTTGTTGAGCATATCCGCGAGTTGCTTCTTCAAATCTTCTAACTCTTGGGGATTCATGTGATAGGGTCTTTGAGCAATGGGGGCTGTTCTGGAAATCAACTCAATTATGAACTCGATATCCCGGTCATGGGGCATACCTGGCAACTCTTTAGGGAAGACATCGGGGTATTCGCATACCACCAGAACTTGGTCAAGGGTCGGTCTAGAGACAAACTTCTTGTAGTAGGCTTTGCGGGATGGCATAGTTGCGATGTGCTCAATCTGAACACCATCACTGTTGGTCATGGTTTAGCCTTCCTGGCGCAATCTATGTGCCCTTGGTACTTGGACATCCAATCCATTCCCAGTACCACATCCAAACCCTTACTGCCTAAGATAATCAAGTTGGCTTGGAAAGGCACTCCATGGATGCCTCTTGGTTTTCATGACTTTCCTAGGAATCTTAACTAACAAAGTTCTAGGCATCATGGTCGGCTCTAACTTTCCCTTCTCCACAAAGTGCTCGGTAACAAAAGAACGTGATGCACAAGAATCAAACAGCACTCTTGTGTTAAGTGCTACTCCCTGGATCACTGATAGCACCACAGTACAAAATATAGTAATTATTGCAATAGTATCAAAATTACAACATAAATCCAGTTACATAAGTCTCCAACCTTACAATACACAGCAGAAAGCATAGTGGCAATGAGCCTCCATATTCATCACGTGGCATAGGCAGACATGTTGGAATGTAGACTCGAGATCCTACTAATCGTTCCTCATCTGAAATCCTGCACGTTTGAATATGCAGCCCCAATAAAAGGGGTCAGTACAATAACGTACTGGCAAATGACACATATTTGGTGGCTATTGTGAAAAGACTATACTACATGATATTTGGCCGGTGGATCTCATAGGCTAATTTGCATAAACCAATTTTATCCTACAATCCTTTGCGAAACTTTCTGTCAAAATTTTATTTCAGAAGGGTCAAAATAACCCCCATACACTTCATACTGGCCGGTATGTAGTTCTAGGAAATATATCAACAAAGTTGAAACATCAGAAACCACCACCCCTTGGAGTGCATGGTCATGAGCTCCTCTTTAAGAGTTTCTAACCAAATTTTAAAGCATTCAGAAAATGGTGATGAGATTCTTCCGAACATTCTATGACTAGAGACTCAATTGTCCATAACCAAGGACACGGCTAATCGATTAGGTTTGACACCCTGCAGGGGTTGTGCACTTTCACCTTAAGACTCATTTTACCCAAAGAATAAAATTAGACAAGATCTTTCAAAAGAAGCATTCAACCACACGAGTCTGACCATACCCCCTACAATTCTGCTACCACCCTCTGTCAATACTCCTGGATGAACCCTTACATCATACTCAATCAAGACAGAGCCCATAGTGTCATAAGGCTGCACTAAAAGTACTCTAAATCATAGAAGACATAGTAATCTCTTTAATCCTGAGTGGGAAACCATGAGTGTACTCCCAAGGTTCACCCCATCCTCTAGTAGGCATGACGCCCTTGGATGCACTCAATTTTCACCTCCACCAACAAACCAATCCACCCAGGTGTTTCATTTTAGTTGAAGTTCTTAATTTATTCACAAAACAACTTTCACAAAGTGATCATAGCATGGCATCAATATTTTTCAAAGTATTTACCATCCTAACAGGTGAGGTTCAAGAATAGCTACACACTACTAGGATCTAGCATTTCGTAAAATAGTTGGATATTCCACCTATCATGCATACTACTGAAAAACACTAATGCAGTAGTAAAAAGTAGGTAGTAAGATATTTGTGTCACTTGACTTTTTGAAGATCACGATCTTTTCACTTCTCTCAACTAAGCACATAGCTCTCCGTACAAACTATAACATAGAAATAGCACAACATAAATACATCATACAACACAATCATAAATCAAACAGGACAAGTGATACGTCTCCAACATATCTATAATTTTTGATGCTCCATGCTTGTTTTTACACCATTTGCCTATTGTTTCGTTACACTTAGTGGCACTTTTATGCATTTTCCGGAACTAACCTATTAATGAGTTGCCACAGTGTCAGTTCCCTGTTTTCTGCTGTTTTTGTGTTTCAGAAGTGATACACAGGAAATATTCTCGGAATTGGACGAAACAAGTTCCTGAAGTCTTATTTTACCCGGAAGCTTCCAGAGATCCGAAGAGGAGTAGGAGGGGGGCCACCAGGGCCCCACACACAGGGGTGGCGCGGCCAGGCCCCTGGCCGCGCGAGCCCCGTGTGAGGGCGCCTGGCTCCCCCTCTGATGACGCCCCTTCGCCTATATAAAGCCTCGGGATGGAAAACCCTAAAAGAGTCAGCAATTTTCCAGAAAGAGTTCCACAGTTCCGCCGCCGCCACCGACGAATTTCGGGGGACAGAAGTCTCTATTCCGGCACCCTGCCGGGACGGGGAAGTGCCCCCGGAGCCATCTCCATCGGTCTCCATCGCCGTCTTCGCCGTCTCCATCGACCTCACCGCCATCTCCATCAACCTTGCTGTCTCCTATGATGAGGAGGGAGTAGTTCATCCCCGGGGCTGAGGGCTCTACCGGTAGCTATGTGGTTCACCTCTCTCTCCCATGATGTGATCTTTATGCGATCGTGAGCTTTGTATCGTGTTGAACAAGTAGATGTTATTATTCAGATATTATGTGTACTCTAGTGGTGTTATTAAAGTAATCTATTCCTCCTGGCATGGTGTAACGGTGACAGTGCGTGCATCATGGTGGTACTTGGTTTAGGCTATGATTGTGATCTCTTGTGGATTATGAGAGTAATTATTACTATGATAGTATTGAAGTGATCTATTCCTCCTTTCATGGTGTAATGTTTACAGTGTGTGCACCGTGTTAGTACTTGGTCTAAGTTGCAATAATATCTATCTTGAGTTGTGCTTTGATTTGGATATCTCTATGAGTGGTGTTTATCAAGTACTTGATGAACTTTAAGGGGTGCTTCTGTAGCCACTACACAATGATTAGTGTTATTCAATAGGAGAGTAATTCAGAGTACCATAGTGGAGAGAAGTTATTTATTTGTTCATTCATGTTATATTGTTGGGAGTGTGTCCACTAGTGAAAGTATGATCCCTAAGCCTTGTTTCCAAGCATTGCACACCGTTTACTTGCTGTTTTGTTACATGTTTGCTCGCAGCGATTTTTATTCCAGATTGTATTTACTACTTATAATCATCTATACCACTTGTATTTCACTATCTCTTTGCCGAACTAGTGCACCTATATATCTGACAAGTGTATTGGGTGTGTTGGGGACACAAGAGACTTTCTGTATCGTAATTGCAGGGTTGCTTGAGAGGGATAGCTTTGACCTCTAACCTCCCTGAGTTCGATAAACCTTGGGTGATCCACTTAAGGGAAACTTGCTGCTGTGCTACAAACCTCTGCACTTGGAGGCCCAACAAGTGTCTACAAGAATAGAAGTGCGTAGACATCAAGCTCTTTTCTGGCGCCGTTGCCGGGGAGGTAAGGTAAAAGGTACTCGCATCCTCCTGTGTGAGTGCTCGGAGTTATTTCCTTTAGATTCTACAATTACAACTTTTTGTTTCTTGTTTTTATTTTCACTAGTTAGGCTTAATGGAAAACAATGAGTTCTTTAGTCTTTTTCCTGAGTTTAGATATGAAGTGTTTGAAGAGAAAATTGAAAAACCTTTGGAGCTTAATTTGCATGCTAATAGTGTTGTTAGTATGAATGCTTTGAACACCGTTGTTGCTAATGCTATAGAAAAGTCTAAGCTTGGGGAAGCTGGTTTTGTTAAGCATGATATTTTTAGTTCCCCAGCTTTAGTGGAGAAAGTTTGTTCTGATAATATTTTATCTCCCATATGTGATGTTCCTTCTTATGATGATATGTTTGAAGAATATGCTTTGCGAAATAGTTGTTCTTTAGCTTGTGATGATACTAAACCTCTAGTTTATGATGGCTATGATGATGAGTATAATATTTTCAGTTCACCTACTATTGAGGATAAAATTAGTTATGATTACAATATGCCTCCTCTTTATGATGATTATGGTGATGAGAATAATTATTCTATTGAATTTGGTCCTACTACTATTGTTCCTATGGTGAGTATTAATTCTTTTATGCATGTGGCTCATGATAGAGATGCTTTATGTGATAGTTATATTGTTAATTCTATTCATGATGCTACTGAAAGTTATTATGAGAGAGGGAAACATGGTTTGATGGATCTCAACAATATTAAGTTTCCCCTCTTTATGTTGCAAATCTTGAAGTGGCACTTGTTTTATCTATCCATGCTTGCTACTATGTGCCTCGTTGATTTATTTTCTTACAAGATTCCTATGCATAGGAAGTGGTTCAGATATAAATGTCTTTCACATTTGCTTTTTGATGCTCTCTATTGCTTTAAGTTCCTATATGGCGCATTTGCCTCAAGCTCTTATATGGCGCCCACATGAGCATCTTTGCAAATTACTGCGCCTAGCTCAAAGGCGTTAAAGAAAAGCACTCTTGGGAGATAACCCATTGTTTTATTTTCAGTACTTTTTCTTTTATTTGAGTCTTGGAAGTTATTACTACTGTAATAACCGCTCCTTATCTTGTTTATTTCGTTTTTGTGCCAAGAGAAGCCTCTAATTTGAGTGAGGTAAAGATTTGGGGATGTTGCTGTCCTGAAACAGTTTTCGGTGCTGCACCGTAAAAATTCGTATAAATTCTCTGTATATCTTTTGGACCTGTGATTTCTTGTGCATATGCCCCAGGTTATATCCAAACTTTCATTAGTTGAACACTTTTTGATTTGAGCAACAGAAAACCCTCTAAAAATTCGACCTTTGACAGCTGTTCTGTTTTGACAGATTTCTGCCAATATTTGTGTTTGCCGCTTTATCGCTTTCTTTTTGAGTTCTTTTGATCACGGAACTTTTGGGGAAGTTGCTAAAGTAGTATATGCTTAATAGGTGGTTGTTTTGGGTTGAAACCTGAAGCAAAAAAGGGTTGATTATATGTTATGCTTACACTAATGTTGCTAATAGATTTGTGTTTAGTTTTGTATGAAGGAAGTTTTCAAGTGCAGGGATTGGAGAATGATGAGATGAGATGAAGAATGGACAAAAGCTCAAGCTTGGGGATGCCCATGCATCACCCCAAGAAATATCCAAGAAGTACAAGCATCAAAGCTTGGGGATGCCCCCGAGGCACCCCTTCTTCATCGGCAAAAATCAGGTCACCTTTCAAGACACTATATTTTTATTGCTTCATGCACTATGCGTTTTTCTTGGAGCGTCAGTTGTTTTTGTTTTAGTTTTATTTTGTTTTGTTTCCTGCAATAAATGGTTAGATCACATCATGTTTCTTTTGGAGGAGATGAACTTGCTTTTCATTTGCCAAGAACGCTCTAGTTTTCACTCTTATTAAAAATTGGGTGTTTTTCCTTTTCTGCTACTGCTTTTGGTTTTCGTTTTCGCCTTGATTTGCGTTCAGACCTTGTCATATCTTTTCATCAAGCTGTATTTTTGCCTCTGATCTTTGTTGGTTTTCCTCAAAAGAGTTGGATTAAAAAAGGTTCGAATGGTGTTGGAAAAGAGAAAAAGTTTCATGCAAAAAAGTGGTGTAAGAAGGAGCTTGTTTAGACTGCGGCTTAGGCTTTTGCATGTCGTGCTCGATGTCTTTTTGATAGTATGCTTAGTGGTTTTTCTGTAGCATGACTTGTCTCAAATAACTGAGATTGCTTAATGAGCCTTTGAAAAAAAATCATGCGTTGTTTTTATTGTATGGAAGCATTATTTTGGTTTTCTCCTTGATGCTTTATTTGGGCTGACTTGGCGCATGCTCACACATGTTAGACTCTTACAAGTCGCCAATAGCCTTCATGATCATTTAGTTTTTGACTTTTGATACCATTTTATGCTTCTTTTAATGTCGCTTTGTCGCTTCGCATGATTATGGCCATTACTGCTCTCTTAGTTGGTCGCTCCCAGTCTTTTGCTAGCCCTCGTCTTGTACTGAGTATGAGCTCTACTCGTGCATCCAACTCCTAAAAGCCAAAGTTTTCCAAAGTGTCCACCATACATACCTACTAGCAATTTTCTATTCCAAGTAAATTTGACTTGCTTTTATTTTCTCTTCAAATTAAACTCTTACCAGTGTTATGCGAAATTCGGTCAGTAAAGCTCTCACGAACCGGAAGGCACACTTTACTTTTTCCTGTTCTTAAAAATTTGACATTGTGGTCTCTTATGTTGAGTTGTTATGCTTGCAAGTTGTAAGTTGGATTCTAGCCCATCCATGCTGTCATGGGGCAAGCTTTCAACATTGCACTTCTTATTTGAGTTGATATCGTGATATTTTGTTTATGGATGCCCGCGGTGTGAAATGAATTGGGAATCTTGTGGGGATCATGGAGTTTGTATATGTGTTAGGGAAACGCCGGGCCGCCAATCTAAGCCATGCATAATTCATGGTGGAAATTTGCAGCATACCCATGGTGAACATTCAACGACGCATCTCACAATAAAAAGCTAAACAAAAGGCAAATAAAAGAGATGTCGAGGTGTTCATTGTCTGCTTGCCCTGTCATTTTGGTATGGGCTTGTTCCATGTCATCGGGCATGGAGGTACCCCATTGGCGGTTCTCAATGATATGCATATACTTACAATGACAAGAGCCTTGCTTGGGACTCTAAGTAAAGTAGCATGAGGTTTGGGTACTCGTATTCACGGGGCACGAGGTCTTCAACTTATGATTTGTCAAGCATATGCATCATAATTGTTCTCGCATTAACTTTAACCATTCAAGATGCTTATGATGGGGGCAATGAGAGCTCAAAGCCGGTAAGTACCATAATTTTTGAAGGTTATAAAACTTGCAATCACTGCTTCCCTCTGCGAAGGGCCTTTCTTCTATTTTTATGTTGAGTCACCACCTTCTTTCTTTATGCACCATTAAGAGAGCATAGTTGTCATTCTTAGTGTAATATGCATTGTCCCAAAGTTCATTGATTGATTCATATTGTTGGTTTCAGTTGTTCTTAAATTATTTGTATCTAGTCGCCCTCTTAAACTTGAAGGTGTCCTATGCATTTATGTTTTGCTCTCTTTGAAGGACAAGCTGAAAACCATTTGTATGTTTTTCCTTATGATTTGAACACACGTTTGACTTTCATTGTTTCATTTTCATGATCTTTTGTTTGTGTTCATTTGCATGTTTACAACATGGTTGCTGAGTTCTTATTGTCAAGATTATATCTTCATGCCCATGTTTTAAGTTCTTATGATCCCAGCTCACAAATGCTTACATATATGATCAAGATTGTGTAGGTGCATGTCACCTCAAAAATTATTCTTTTGTTATCACTTACCTACTCGAGGACGAGCAGGAGTTAAGCTTGGGGATGCTGATACGTCTCCAACGTATCTATAATTTTTGATGTTGCATGCTTGTTTTTACACCATTTGCCTATTGTTTCGTTACACTTAGTGGCACTTTTATGCATTTTCCGGAACTAACCTATTAACGAGTTGCCACAGTGCCAGTTCCCTGTTTTCTGCTGTTTTTGTGTTTCAGAAGTGATACACAGGAAATATTCTCAGAATTGGACGAAACAAGTTCCTGAAGTCTTATTTTACCCGGAAGCTTCCAGAGATCCGAAGAGGAGTAGGAGGGGGGCCACCAGGGCCCCACACACAGGGGTGGTGCGGCCAGGCCCCTGGCCGCGCGAGCCCCGTGTGAGGGCGCCTGGCTCCCCCTCTGACGACGCCCCTTCGCCTATATAAAGCCTCGGGACGGAAAACCCTAAAAGAGTCAGCAATTTTCCAGAAAGAGTTCCGCAGTTCCGCCGCCGCCACCGACGAATTTCGGGGGACAGAAGTCTCTGTTCCGGCACCCTGCCGGGACGGGGAAGTGCCCCCGGAGCCATCTCCATCGGTCTCCATCGCCGTCTTCGCCGTCTCCATCGACCTCACCGCCATCTCCATCAACCTTGCTGTCTCCTATGATGAGGAGGGAGTAGTTCATCCCCGGGGCTGAGGGCTATACCGGTAGCTATGTGGTTCACCTCTCTCTCCCATGATGTGATCTTTATGTGATCGTGAGCTTTGTATCATGTTGAACAAGTAGATGTTATTATTCAGATATTATGTGTACTCTAGTGGTGTTATTAAAGTAATCTATTCCTCCTGCCATGGTGTAACGGTGACAGTGCGTGCATCATGGTGGTACTTGGTTTAGGCTATGATTGTGATCTCTTGTGGATTATGAGAGTAATTATTACTATGATAGTATTGAAGTGATCTATTCCTCCTTTCATGGTGTAATGTTGACAGTGTGTGCACCGTGTTAGTACTTGGTCTAAGTTGCAATAATATCTATCTTGAGTTGTGCTTTGATTTGGATATCTCTATGAGTGGTGTTTATCAAGTACTTGATGAACTTTAAGGGGTGCTTCTGTAGCCACTACACAATGATTAGTGTTATTCAATAGGAGAGTAATTCAGAGTACCATAGTGGAGAGAAGTTATTTATTTGTTCATTCATGTTATATTGTTGGGAATGTGTCCACTAGTGAAAGTATGATCCCTAAGCCTTGTTTCCAAGCATTGCACACCGTTTACTTGTTGTTTTGTTACATGTTTGCTCGCAGCGATTTTTATTCCAGATTGTATTTACTACTTATAATCATCTATACCACTTGTATTTCACTATCTCTTCGCCAAACTAGTGCACCTATATATCTGACAAGTGTATTGGGTGTGTTGGGGACACAAGAGACTTTCTGTATCGTAATTGCAGGGTTGCTTGAGAGGGATAGCTTTGACCTCTAACCTCCCTGAGTTCGATAAACCTTGGGTGATCCACTTAAGGGAAACTTGCTGCTGTTCTACAAACCTCTGCACTTGGAGGCCCAACAAGTGTCTACAAGAATAGAAGTGCGTAGACATCAACAAGCAATTGAAAAGAGTTTGGTTCAACATTTTAGGTTTCTTAAGATTCTGAGATAGGAGGGGTATGGCAAAAGGCTTGTGGATTGCAAGATATGATTTTGAGAGTTTGGATGGCAAGTCAAAATGATTTTAGAGGAGTGGACTTGAAAAGATATGAGTGATGAATCTTTATACTTTACAAAAGCATGAATAGGATTTGGAATGGCTCATGTGAATTGAGTCACATAAGTGTCAAATAGTGCAACAACAATATTATTGAATAAGTGTGACAACAATTACCCATAAATAGTATAATTACACTTAGGCATTCGGCAAGAATTAGTGGAGCATTGCATTACTCATTTAGCTCATTTGCAAAATGAACAGTGCAATACAAATGAACAAGAATAAGTGGGCATGGGGTTGGATATAAATGAGAAAAACTTGGGAATGTGTTACAAGATTCTATTGGTTACATGGAGTATAGATATGTGGTGTGGAGTAGAGTATAACAATACTGCAAAAGTAGAACAAAACCTATGATTGAGATACATCACATTTTACTCAAATAACCCAATTGTAATTTGAATATATGTGAGCTAGACAAGATTGATTTAGATAAACATGACATTGGGTCAAGGTGGTGTCAAGATGATTTTGGTGAATAGATATGATCATAGGATTTACTACTATGGAAGGAAGCAGTATTGAAAAGAAATAGAATTAATCTATGAAGGAAAATACTCAGATCCTTATATTTGAATTTGAATAATTGTGAAGTGGTTCAAGAAATTTGGGAAGTGATACTACTGGATAGATTACAATAAAACAAAGCTACTGCAATTGGAATCATTCTAAAATAAATTTTAGAACTCAAGTTATGATCAGAACAGTGATTTGGATGATTTTGAATGCAAAAGGTTTGTGCAAGTATCAACTTTGATGTTTCTTGATTCTATGATGTTCTACATGATCTGAGGATTCCAAAGACTACAAATTTGTAATTTTTGGATGTGTAGAACAAAAGATATGAATTGATTGGTGTAACAAATAGATTTGAATCAATTTGAAAATGAATTCAAATTTATTACTGAAACTATAGTATATTATTGCACCATTGGGTTCTACACAACTTTAGCTTTCTAGAGACATAAAGTTTGTAAATTTTAAATCTATGCTTTGTAAGATATGGTTTTTGCAAGTTTTAGATAATTTGAAATCAATTTCGAACAATTTGAATCAAAATAGACTAGAGGCTCAACACGTGGCGCCTTGTGATTCATTTGTACCGGTTCAGGTGGATCAGGGACATGGAGCATTGGATTTAAAGAGAAACATGCGATCTAGATTAGCCCATATCCCTTCGTTAAGTGATTTGATCTGGGCCTCTAGATCAAGATCGGATGGCGACTGGGAGAGAAGGAGGAGAGGGCTTATAGGCTAGGGTTCCGGCGAGTCATTGGCGGTGAGGTGCGGCTCAGGTGAGGTCATTGCCGGTGTTCTGGGGCCTTCCAATGATGGTGAAGGAGTGGATGGCGTTCAGGAGACCTCGACGAGCTCGAGTGCATGGTCTCCGACGTCGATTGCGTCCTCTGGCGTTGAAGAGGTGCAGCTGGAGAAGGAGCTGGCGTCGGTGCGCTTCGGTTTACATCGGCGGTCTCGTTTTGCTGCGAGATTCGACACACCGATGGGATTAGGAAGTACGCCAGAGAGAGAAGAAAAGGTTAGGAGAAGAGGGAGGACGCGAGAGTGTCTCACCGTGTCGAATTTGTCGAAGAACGACGATAGTACTGCGGTGCTCCAGCGAGCGATCTCGTCGATCTGGCGACGTCTTGTTTCGAGATAAAGGAGAGAGGAGACGGGGGATTTCTTGGGGGTTATATCGAGCGCCGAGACTTGGAGGAGGGGTAGGGTTTAGGGCAAGCGGCACGATGGACGGTGCAGTGAACGCCGTGCATGAAGAGGTGTCCGGGTCGGAGGAGGAAGATGATCTGACATGCAGGCCCCGCATGTCAGTGTCGGTGGGTGGGGAGGGCGTACCGTTTCAAGTGCGGGAGGTAAGCGGGTCGTGGGCCGATTCGGTCCCCGCGGCCTTCTTACACTTTTTTTGTCCTTTTCTTTTCTCCTTTTCTGATTTTCTATTTTACTTCAAAACTTTTTCAAAACAACTTCAATTCAAACCAAACTAGTGCTCTAAAGTTTAACATAGTATTTTAGAATAGTAAGAAACAATTTTTCTAAATAAAAGAAGATTTTTAATAAAACTTTGTAAATTTGGTCAAAAGGATTTTACTTGCATAATGCAAAATAGAAATATGATTTGAAAAAATAATCCCTTGAAATCAGAGAAAAATAATTTATAAAATAACATTTTGAAATTTATTTTCAAACATGATTTTGGAAATGCAAACTTTATTTAATATAGCACTTTTTTAAATCATTCCTTTGTAAGTAAGCTTGCAAGGAATTGAGTGCAAAATAATATTTTGAAAACTTTCATTTTCTCAAAAGAGTTCTTCAAGGATTACTAGAAAGTTTGAAATATTTTTCTAATAAATCTTTTAAATAAACTCAAAAAAATTAAATCCTTGTGAAAATTCAATCAACACAAACAAAACAAAATTTTTTTGCAAAAATTTGGTAAAAACTTGGGATGTTACAGACTACCGCCCTGAAAAGAAGTCTCGTCCCCGAGATTTGAAGAGGTAAGAAAGAAAGATGGGTTGGGTTATCTAGGTGGGCTACCACTCTTAAAAGAAACTTTTGTGGGTAGTCTAGGTCTTGGGTTCAACCAGATACACCTTGGGTTTGACTTGGCACTAGGTCATCTTTTGAATCTATAGTAAGATTCTATCTTCATTTCCAATAGGTGGGTGTCTATCCACAAACTTGGGCATCAAACCTCCCTCAAGGGTTGCTTGGGTATAACCTTGCTCCCTTGTAGTGCTTCTATCCAACAAGGTAGTTGTTGAACTACTTTGGACACTGAAGAGTCACTCTTTGGGTCAATCAGAAGACCAAGTTAAGGGGTCTCCTATCATTACTTCATCTTCTTAGTCTATGTCCTTGGAGGTCCTTCACCTTATAGTTCAATCCTTTGTAAGCACTTTCGGGTCAAATGAGTTCTCCAGGTTGCTAGGACTCTTTCCATCGCATGTCTTCTTCAACCGTAAGCTTGGGGTTCATCCTCATCATATTACTATGTTTTGGCAGCACTTTCCGCTTATAGGGGTATCATAAACTATCTTCCTAAGGTCAAGGTTTAACAACATCGTCTCTCATAGGTATGTCTCTCTAGGTTCGCAAAGTCAATACTATGAGAGTGATTTGTATGAGTAGTAAGATGAGTGATCAATTCATCTTGCACCCATTTCATTACCCCATACATGATTTATTGAACCTCGCATTCTAACACTTGGTCAACCTCTGGTAAAACTTTCATGGAATTGGAATCGAAATTCTAATCCCATGTTTTTTTGGATTTTTTGAAAACAAAATTCTATCGTCCCTTAGCTAGGGGTTTACGAAAACTATCCTATGGCATTAACCCTTCAAGTTGTAGGTTCTTCGGTTAGCCATCTTATGAGAAAAACATAGAAATTTCATTCATCATGGTTGCTCATTGTTCTTACATGCCCTTTCAATATCTTTTACAACTAGTAGCTGAAAATACTCGTTTCCAGTTGGCTACTCCTGGTTGTGTCTTCTCTTTGAATTCCAGGCATCTGTGGTTATCCCTGTTCACGGGGGTTTGGATGTACTTTTCTCTAGGCATCTTCTTGCATAGTGTCCCTTTTGGTTGCAATTCTGACAAGTGATGAGATCTGTTCCCTTGGTCTATTGGGTTCTAGACATTTGTTCGCATAATGTCCTGGCTCCTTACAGTTGAAGCATAGCACCGTGCTAGTGCCCCTTTTTTATCTTCTTCTTCTTCCTTTTGGGTATTTCTAAGGCTAGGAGATCTCTTACTTCATTTTCTTCATATTCCACTACAGTGGTAGGAAACCTTTCTCGTTTCTTTGAGCAGTTTCTAGGCAAGTGTCCTTGTCTTTCTACCTATTAAGTAACTCTTGGTGGTGGTTTTAGGTGCTACTTCCATGTCTTTCGTTTCCACCTCCATCTTGGGTCTTCCATCTTCAGGGGTCTTTGCTAGCAACTGGCTCAATCTATCCTTGGCTTGTTGATTCATTCGTTGCACCATGAAGTAGAACTTACATTCCATAGGTACATGGTTGATTCCATCGCATAGGAAACAAGTGACCTGGCCCATGGGACATTCTCCAGTTGGGTGGTTAGTATCGCAATAATGGCACTGATCACGACATTCCTTAGATGGGTGTCCTATTTCTCCATAGAGCTAGAAGGCTTCACTAGTAGGGAAAACCTCTTCTGTGGCGCACCCATATATGCATTCTGTGGCGCATGGGTGGTGCTCCACAGAATCTTCGCCACAAAAATAAGCATTCTGTGGCGCACCAGTACATGCGCCACAGAAATAAGGAATTCTGTGGCGCACCAAGCCATAATGCGCCACAAAATTAAGGAATTCTGTGGCGCATGAGTACTAGGTGCGCCACAGAAATAGGTCCGCCACAGAAAATTCAAAAAAATTCAAAAAAATATTACGATCATATTTTAAAAATATTACTATTTCAAAAAAATATTACTATCATATTTCAAAAAAATTCAAAAAAAATTTTAAAAATAATAAAAAAATATTATTATTTTTTGAAAATCATAAAAATCGAAATAATGTGAAAAAACTATTTTATTTCAATTTTTTTAGGATTTTATCACATGAGGAACATATTCAAATCACACCAAATTTCTTGACTTCCCGCTAGGTCACCCATCTTTAGACTACTCCAGGCTGAGCACGCTTAACTTC
The DNA here is from genome assembly GCA_007115705.1 of Dactylis glomerata. Lineage (NCBI taxonomy): Eukaryota > Viridiplantae > Streptophyta > Magnoliopsida > Poales > Poaceae > Dactylis > Dactylis glomerata. The sequence goes on from QXEO01000531.1 coordinate 9,134,943, forward strand.
TCCATTCTATGTGCATGAGCTATCCCTAACCTACCCAAGTTCTTATTGATATTACTATCATATCAATCTTCTTAAGGCCTATGTGTGTGTGTATGTGTGTATATGTGTATGTATATTATGTATATGTGTGTATATGTGTGTGTATATGTGTATGTATGTCCGCGTATATGTGCGTCTATGTGTGTGTATATGTGCGTATATGTGTGTACATGTGTGTATGTGTGTGTATATATATGCATGTGTGCATATATATGTGTGTATATGTACGTATATGTCCGTATATGTGTGTATATGTGTGTATATGTGTGTGTATGTCCGCGTATATGTGCGTATATGTGTATGTATATCCGCGTATATGTGCGTATATGTGCGTATATGTGCATATATGTGTGTATGTGTGTGTATGTGTGCATATATGTATGTATATGTGTGTGTATGTGTGCGTATATGTGCGTATATGTGTGTATATGCGTCTGTATGTGTGCATATATGTGTGTGTATATGTGTATATGTGTGTGTATATGTGTGTATATATCTGCATGTGTGTATATGTGTGTGTATATGTGTGTATATATCTGCATCTGTGCTATATGTGTGTATATAACTAATCCAAAAGTTTAATCCAATATAAATTTTGATCTAAAAATAAAAATTTTAAAAAAAATTGAAAATATAAAAGTGCGAAAAAGTCTATTTTCCCTTTTGAATTTTGAGATTCTAAAATTTGTCGAAACGACCATAGGTCGTTGAATTCGGATGTAACTTTTCGTGTAGATACTTTTTCATATATAAAACTTTTTAATCCGACTTCGTATGCAAAAGTTATGGCTGTTTTACCGAGATATAAAGTTTTTTTGTAAAAAATATCAAAATTCATTTTTATTATTTTTCTTACTTACTAGATCACATAACATAACTAAATCTGATTTTTTGAATTTTTTTCAAACCTTTTATCATTTTATTTTATTTTTTAAAAGACTAAAAAGGCGACCCACGGGGGGGGGGGTGGGGTGGGACGAGCTAATTCTGTGGTGCACCAGGGCCAGTGCGCCACAGAATTACCCTAATTCTGTGGCGCACTGGTCTTGGTGCGCCACAGAATGCTCTAATTCTGTGGCGCACTAGCCCTGATGCGCCACAGAAATAGAGGAACCAATGATTGGGGCTGATAGGGCGTGGGTCCCACCCTATTTCTGTGGCGCATGGTCTTTTGGTGCGCCACAGAAATGACATATTTCTGTGGCGCACCTGGTTTGGTGCGCCACGGAAATTATTTCTGTGGCGCACTGCTGGCTAGTGCGCCATAGAATTGCATCCCACCTATAAGGGTTTTCCTACTAGTGCTTGCAGTGTTAACTCTGCATCATCTCTTGATTCCTTGGAACTAAGATTATTTTGTGGCAGGTTGTTACCAGCATCTTCCAACATCTGTGGTATCATCTGTATCATTTGAGAATGATTATCTAGTATTTGCTGCATCCATCGGGGTAACCTTTTACTATCTGTGTCGATCAAATTTTAGGTCAATACCCACATCATTTCCGTATGCACTTCCATCATTCGTTGCATCACTATCCCTAGCTGAGGGTTGTCAAGGTTGCTCTGGCGTCGAGATAGCATCTGTTTTGGTCATAGGACAGGTTTAGATATAGATGAGAAATAGATAGGAGGGATCTAAAGAGGATTCCTACCCGAACACAGCAGATCAAGACAATTCATCTTACAAAATCACTTATCTAGCATTCATTACACAATCTCAAAGAAAACAACTACTAACAAAAGTATGGTCACACCTCAGTTTGGTATGATCAAAATACTTATCGTAAGATTCGTTTGATTCTTATAAACTAATAGCATTGGTGGTCTTTTCTACTTGAACTGTGCAAGGTATGTTTTTGTATTTCCCGTCCGGTGATGTTTGACTTTGTTGTCTGCGGGTTTCTCACCGCTCGTCTCCATAGAAGTCTCTGCTTCAGTGGTCTTGGGTGTCTCTTTCTTCTTCGGGTCCTCCTGGGGCGCCTCTGGGGTTGCCTCCTCATCCTTGTTGACTCGTGGTGTTCCTTTCATGGTAGGCCATGGATCAAACTTCTTCAGGTGCTGGTTGAGGTATGCTCATTGGCCTTTTAGTCCTGCAATCTGTGCTTCCTGAGCTTCAATCTTGAATACCAGTTTATCATTGGTTGCTTCAAGTGTCTCGTGCTTGTCCTTCATCTTCAGTATCATATCCTCCGACAATTCGATCCTTTCCTGCCTTTCCTTGAGTAGATCCTTCGCATCATCTATGGCGTCCATCTCGGCATGGAGTGTGTGCTCTAAGCTACAGATGCGTCCTTCCATGTCCTCAAATTGAATTTCAGTCCAAGGTACTATTGCACGGTTTCCTGGAGTCCTCATAGGCTATCCTTCCGAGTTGCGTCTTCCAAAGAGGTGGAAAGGCATACCCAAGTTGAATATTTCCTTGGAGTATGTTTCACAAATGTGTGCCAACGCCTCTTGCATAGCCATCACAACTCCTAACTCCCAGGATGAGTACCTTCTTGCATATACTACAGTCTCGGTGGGCGGCTAGATAGTACGTCCTTTGATCTTTGTCTCAATCAACCACCAAATTCTCCCTGGAATGCCACTTTACAATGCTCTGCCATGAAAAGTGGGAGGGGCCAAGTTTAGCATCCGAGAAAGGCAAGAAAGCTGATCACTGAAGTACTCTGTGTCATCATCAAAGGGAGTCTTCATCTTGGTGAAATGGGCCATCTAAACAATGAAGAGAATAGAACTGAGTTAATAAGTGAATATAATAAGTCTTACGAGAAACATGCATCAAACTATAACTAGGCAAATTTAATTTAGGAAAACTAAATTGACATTTTTTTGAGAGAGAAAAGAATCCTAGGGCTTCTTAGTCTATTCCAAACCTAGGGTCTCGATTCCTATAGGCAACAATATGCTCTGATACCATTCTGTAGCGCCCTACCTGTAGCGTACCTGTGCTTTATTTGTGCTAGTCCCGGATCAACTGCTAGCACACACAGTACATGATGAAATATCAAGAATACAAAGGTCATTATTACAATGCTTGATCCACAAATAAAATAGTTCTTTTACAACTCAAGTAGCACAATGCCACAACTTATTACAACAAGAGGGAAATGACTAAGTAAATGAACTACAAGTCTTCTTTCTTCATAGCTCCACAGGCAGATGTGTTGGACGAAGACTCATGACCGAAGCGCAGCAATCTTCAATCTTCATAGTAATAATCTGCAACATAATACATTGCAGCCACGGAGGGTCAATACTTTGAATGTATTAGCAAGATGTCACTTTCGTGGACTCAGTGGCGCCTACACTTATATGCTATTTGGCCAGGTGGAGTTTGACTTTGCTAAAGCAAGCTTTCTTCCTATATTTTGTAAAACTCAAGTTTTTCCTTAGCAAAATTTTGGCAAGAAGAACCTTTTACTACCCAAGTTTACCCATCAAGTTTTAACTTAAAGAAATTGGGATGAGGAGATTCTCGAATAGCTTCAACATCATGTCACTCAAAAATTGTCTGTAACCGGGGACACAGCTAAGTACTTAGTTCTAAACACTCTACATAGGTGGTGCACTTTTCCCACAGGACTTAGTTAACCCATTTTGCCATGAGACTCATTTTGCCTCAAATGGCCAAGTGAAAACTAAGACGAGACCTTTCAGAAACATTCCCTTAGACCAAACCGGACGCGTTCCATCCTATCAACATCTACCACCCTCTATCCGTCTGGCTTGAGTTCTTGCAGCTTAGTTGGTCAAGACAGAGCCCATATGTCTTATGGTTGCACTGGAAGCTTCATGACTTGAACGTCTCCAATGTCTTTGCCCCTGCATGGCCATCCAAAAGTGAGATACACCTGGTGGTTCAGAGGTTCGATGACACCCCAGGGAACCACTCAATATAAACCATTCAAGCCACATTCCACCCAGGGGGTTCATTGACTTAGTTGTTTTCTTAGTTTTCCAAAAACTTGGTTTTCAGCACTTAGCCAAAACATGTGATACCCTTCCCACAACAAGTGTAAAACAAACCTATAGCAGTAGCAATTCTACTAGGAGATGCAAGGGCTAGACAAAAGCGAGACAAAAGACTTAGCATAAAACTAGCAACTAAGAACATAAACTCATAAAATCACCTACACATGCATCTTCTATTAGAAAGGCTACAAGTGACAAAACTTTCAGTAGGACAAGGAATATGTTGACACTTTCCTTGGTGAGGAGAGGAGTTGGTGCACTCATCACAAAGGCACTCGTTGCACTCAGCACAATCTACACATAAAATATTGCAATCATAAGCACATAGCATTCATATAACATTCATGAAAGAGAAATATGTATGCAATATGTGTCTTAAATACCACAAAGGCACTTACTAAGTTCTCTGGTTGGTTTCTATATGCATGATGACATGATCAAAAATTTAGATTTATTTATAAAACTTAGAACAAAATTTTAAAACACATAGAACTACTCATACAAGTTAAATCTACAAAAGTAAAAGAAATAGTACTGAAAATATTCTACTCATGCTACAGCACAGAGGGAAAACATATTGATCAAAAATAATTACTGTAAATAAAATTTACAACAAATTTTAATAGCCAAAATACATAAATAAAGCTTGCAGTAATTCAGTGTATAAAACAGATGCAAAGGTAATATTTTATGCCACAAATAGAATCTACTCATTTTTCTAAATCCAGAGACGCAAAGTTTGCTAAAAAGGATTTGTAGAACTCAAGATATGAGTTTTTGAAGTTTAAACATGATTCTGGAATTTTAAAACAAAAAACAGATCTAACTAAAACAGACACGCCAGATCTAGAGTACCGGTTCGAGTAAGTGATTTAATCTTGCCCGTAAGTGATTTAGGAATCGGTGGCGCTGCATCCAGGTGGTTGTCAGCGATGGCATTTCCGAGGTCTCAGGCGATAGTGAAGGTGCCAACGGGACGTGGCTGGTCACAGCGAGCTCGAGGGTGTGATCTGCGTCGTCGGGGGTGTCCAGTAGCGAAGCGGAGAGGCGGACGGAGGAGGTGCGGGCGACGGTGTGCTTTGGACTTTGATGCCGAGCTCGATCTGCTGTGAAATCAGAGGAAATAAAAATATCAGAAGGTGCGCCAGACCCTGGAAAGAAGCGGAGACCAAGAAGGGGAGGTGCTACCTCGCTGGAACGGCCGAATCGGAGGAAACACGGCGGCAGTAGCGGTGGATTCCGACAAAGAAATTCATCGGCCTGGAGGCTTCTCTGGCTCGGGGAAAAGAGGGGAAGAAGAGAGGGGGTGGAGGACTTCTTATAGGCGCGGCTAGCGATGAAAAGAGGCATGAGATCATCGGCAATGAAGACCGTGGCCGGAGTTACTACGCGGGATTCTCGCGCGTGATTTTCGTCCGAAGGAGAGGGATGACAAGCGGGTCCCGCTGTCAGTGAGAGTGAGAGAGAAGGGAGGGTACCGGTTCAGGATGGGTTAGTTGGGCCGAGGCCGAATCTGGTGCTGGGCCTAAAGGCTTCCCACGGCCCTTTTCTTCTTTTCTAAATCTTTTCTCTTTTTCTTTTCTGTTTTTCTTTTGTGAATTTTGCAAAAAGGCTCCAAATTGATTCAAACCAATTTTTAATTTTGTAAAATAAATTCCCCCTGTTGCCTGAATATACAGGGAAGGATTTTGATTCAAAAGAAAAGTAAGTCAAACCTTAGGAACTTATGTGCATAAAATGATGATATGAATGCATGTGCATGAAATGATGGTATGATTGCATGTATGCAAATTTTAAATCTTTTCAAATTTTGGGATGTTACACTACCTTTTGAAAAAGGCAGAACTCGTGTGTTAAGTGCTACTCCCTGGATCAATGATAGCACCACAGTACAAAATATAGTAATCATTGCAATAGTATCAAAATTATAATATAAATCCAGTTACATAAGTCTCCAGCCTTACAATACACAGAAGAAAGCATAGTGGCAAGGAGCCTCCATCTTCATCACGTGCCATAGGCAGACATGTTGGAATGTAGACTCGAGATCCTACTAATCGTTCCTCATCTGAAATCCTGCACGTTTGAATATGCAACCCCCAATAAAAGGGGTCAGTACAACAACGTACTGGCAAATGACACATATTTCGTGGATGTTGTGAAAAGACTATACTACATGATATATGGCCGGTGGATCCCATAGGTTAATTTGCATAAAACCAATTTTATCCTACAATCCTTTGCAAAACTTTCGGTCAAAATTTTATTTTAGAAGGGTCGAAATAATCCCCCATACACTACATACTGGCCGGTATGTAGTTCTGGGCGATATATCAAAAAAGTTGAGACATCAGAAACCACCACCCCTAAGAGTGCATGGTCCTGAGCTCCTGTTTAAGAGTTTCTAACCAAATTTTAAAGCATTCAGAAAACGGTGATTAGATTCTTCCGAACATTCTATGACTAGAGACTCAATTGTCCATAACCGAGGACACGGCTAATCGATTAGGTTTGACACCCTGCAGGAGTTGTGCACTTTCACCTTAAAAATCATTTTACCCAAAGAATAAAATGAGACAAGACCTTTTAGAAGAAGCATTCAACCACAAAAGTCTGACCGACCCCCTACAATTCTGCTACCACCCTCTCTCAGTACTCCTGGATGAACCCTTACATCATACTCAATCAAGACAGAACCCATAGTGTCATAAGGCTGCACTGGAAGTACTCTAAATCATAGAAGACATAGTAATCTCTTTAATCCTGAGTGGCAAACCACGAGTGTACTCCCAAGGTTCACCCCATCCTCTAGTAGGCATGAGGCCCTTGGAGGCACTTAACTTTCACCTCCATCAACAAACCAATCCACCCAGGTATTTCATTTTATTTGAAGTTCTTAATTTATTCACAAAACAACTTTAACAAAGTGATCATAGCATGGCATCAATATTTTTCAAAGTATTTACCATCCTAATAGGTGAGGTTCAAGAATAGCTACACACTACTAGGATCTAGCATTTCGTAAAACGGTTGGATATTCCACCTATCATGCATACTACTGAAAAACACTAATGCAGTAGTAAAAAGTAGGTAGTAAGATATATGTGTCACTTGCCTTTTTGAAGATCATGATCTTTTCACTTCTCTCAACTAAGCATGTAGCTCTCCGTACAAACTATAAAACAGAAATAGCACAGCATAAACACATCATACAACACAATCATAAATCAAACACGACAAGCAATTGAAAAGAGTTTGGTTCAACATTTTAGGTTTCTTAAGATTCTGAGACAGGAGGGATATGGCAAAAGGCTTGTGGATTGCAAGATATTAATTTGAGAGTTTGGATGGCAAGTCAAATTGATTTTAGAAGAGTGGACTTGAAAAGATATGAGTGATGAATCTTTATGCTTTACAAAAGCATGAATAGGATTTGGAATGGCTCATGTGAATTGAGTCACATAAGTGTCAAATAGTGCAACAACAATATTATTGAATAAGTGTGACAACAATTACCCATAAATAGTATAATTACACTTAGGCATTGGGCAAGAATTAGTGGAGCATTGCATTACTCATTTAGCTCATTGCAAAATGAACAGTGCAATACAAATGAACAAGAATAAGTGGGCGTGGGGTTGGATATAAAAGAGTAAAAGTTGGGAATGTGTTACAAGATTCTATTGGTTACATGGAGTATGGATATGTGATGTGGAGTAGAGTATAAGAATACTGCAAAAGTAGAACAAAACCTACGATTGAGATACATCACATTTTAGTCAAATAACCCAATTGTAATTTGAATATATGTGAGCTAGACAAGATTGATTTAGATAGACATGATATTGGGTCAAGGTGGTGTCAAGATGATTTTGGTGAATAGATATGATCATAGGATTTACTACTATGGAAGGAAACAATACTGAAAAGAAATAGAATTAATCTATGAAGGAAATACTTAGATCCTTATATTTGAATTTTAATAATTGTGAAGTGGTTCAAGAAATTTGGTAAGTGATACTACTGGATAGATTACAGTAAAACAAAGCTACTGCAATTGGATTCATTCTAAAATAAATTTTAGAACTCAAGTTATGATCAGAACAGTGATTTGGATGAATTTGAATGCACAAGGTTTGTGCACGTATCAACTTTGATGTTTCTTGATTCTATGATGTTCTACATGATCCGAGGATTCCAAAGACTACAAATTTGTAATTTTTGGATGTGTAGAACAAAAGATATGAATTGATTGGTGTAAGAGATAGATTTGAATCAATTTGAAAATGAATTCAAATTTATTACTTAAACTATAGGATATTATTGCACCATTGGGTTCTACACAACTTTAGATTTCCAGAGACATAAAGTTTGTAAATTTTGGATCTATGGTTTGTGATATATGGTTTTTCCAAGTTTCATATACTTTGAAATTGATTTGGAACAATTTGAATCAAAACAGACTGGGGGCTCGACACGTGGTGCCTTATGATTCATCGGTACCGGTTTGGGTGGATCAGGGACGTGGAGCGTTGGATTTAAAGAGAAACATGTGATCCAGATTAGCCCATACCCCTTCGTTAAGTGATTTGATCTGGGCCTCTGGATCAAGATCGGACATCGATTGGGAGAGAAGGAGGAGAGGGCTTACAGGCTAGGGTTCCGGCGAGTCGTCAGCGGTGAGGTGCAGCTCAGGTGAGGTCGTTGTCAGCGTTCAGGGGCCTTCCGATGCTAGTGAAGGAGTGGATGGCGTTCAGGAGACCTCGGTGAGCTCGAGTGCGTGGTCTCCGGCGTTGATTGCGTCCTCTGGCGTCGAAGTGTAGTGACCTCACCTTTTAAAGATGATGATCCCTGTGCTTTTCAGTGCTAGTCCCTGGATCAAATGCTACCACACACAGTTTAAGATGTAATATCAAGAAACAAAGGTCATTTTTTTACATCGCATGATCCAGCAATTACATAAAGAACTTTACAAAGCTTTCAGAGTTTACAACGAAATCAAAAATAGCATAGAGTCCTTCTTCTTCATGTGCCATAGGCAAACATGCTGTGGATAGACTCGTAACCCTCTTCTTCCTTACTTGTCATTGAAAATCTGCAACATGAAACGTTGCAGCCACAAAGGGTCAATACACTTGAATTGTATTGGCAAGATATCACTACTATGAGGTCTAACTTTCTCAATCTTAACTTAGGCTAGTGGGGTTGCAGAAAAACAGTCTCAGACTCCGACCTATCACTATTTTAATTCTGCAAAGGCATAAAGTTTCTAACTCCATGAGGGTACATGTCAGTAGGTCAGGCTCAAAGCCCCTACCATGCCAATCTTCATTCCACCATCATACATGTCAGTAAGTCAGGCTCCATGCCCTTACCATGCCAATCTTCTTTTCTCCTTCGTACATGTCAGTAAGTCAGGCTCCATGCCCTTACCATGCCAATATTCTTTTCACCATCGTACATGTCAGTAAGTCAGGCTCCATGCCCTTACCATGTCAATCTCCATTTCTCTATTGCTCATGTCAATAAGTCAGGTACAAAGCCCCTACGATGCTAATTCTCATCACATTCCTATAACACAATAACAACCTAACCCTACACACACAATTATACTCACAATCACAAAACTTGCATAGAACAGATAGAAACACCATAAAAATGATACTTGCCTTAGTAACTTTCTGAAGATTGTACTTCTCTTAATCAACACACGTAGTCCTCCATACAACTATAAGATAGAAAAGAACACAACATAAACACACCATTCAAAGCAACATAATCAAAAAGGACAAACAAAAGTGTTTATTTGTTTTAGCTTAGTCTTCAATTGTCTTAGTGATAATTGGACAAAAGATTGTGGCATGAAGTTGACTTGATATTGATGGAGAGAATGGCTAAGTCAAGAGTTTTAAAGATTGATGTGGTTTTCTAATTTGTTAAGTGTCAAACACTTAGCAAAAATATCTTCAAGGAGATTCTTAGGCTTGGGTTGAAAAGTTGGATGGATAAATTCTAAGTCATCACTTATATCTTCTTGAATTCTCTTCTCTTGAGCTTCTTGTTTGTCCTTCATCTCCTTGTCTTCTCTTCTCTTCATGTTCTTGTTTTGACTTCAACTCCTTGTCTTCTCTTCAACTTCTTCTCCATGGTCTTGATATGGGAAAACTTCTATGCCATAGTGTTGGATTGGGGTAGTCAAATACTTAGAAGAATTTGGATGAGATGGAGTTGATAGTTTTGCATTTGGGTAAGGATAGATAGTAGATTTTTCACTAAGTCATGGTAGAGATGTGACGACCTCAAATTTGATACAAATTCGAAGTGCCCGTTATGTATTCCACCGCAATCCCAGAACCATTGTTGCGATATACATAACGTAGTTGGTAACCAGTTCCATAGACATTACAATACGATGGTTCAAATACAATGGTCATAGAGACCAAGTTCATATTACAACACAATATAGCAGCGGAAATAACATCTTCGGGTCCATGCCTTCACCCTACAGGCAATGGCGACTCATGGAGACGAGCTTAGTTCTGGTACTCTTCCTCATACCCTTCCTCCTGGTATTCTTCCCCATAGTCTGGCCAAGTTGATAGCCAGGGACACAGCCATGAGTACATTGGATGCACTCGCAAACCATCTTATAAATGAAATGATGAAGTAGGTATGCAAGTTGGGCATAGTGGACTAAGCACTAAGTTGTTTTGCAAAAGCTAGTTTTATTTCCCAAGAATGTTCATTGGTAGAAAAAAAGTTTAGTTCTCTAAGTTCAACCTAAGAGGAACTTCAAGTGTGTCAACATCTAGTTCGAGTCAAGTCAATTCAATTCAGATCCTTCACCAATCTCATCATTGTTATTTTTATCTTTGACAAAAGTCAAGTAGAGCTTGCCAACTGTCCATAACCGCGGACTCGGCTATTCGAATAGTTTGAAAACCTCTGTAGAGGGGTACACTTTACCCACAAGAATCGATACATCTGCCGGGAGAAATCCACGGATCGTCATACACAAAGTATGCGGGGTTCAGATAATCAAACAAACTCTTTCACTTGTCTACTCTAGTATGGGATCCTTCCCTAGAGCCCGAGACACGGATTTCCCCGTTCCGGCGCCTCTAGTTTTGCCCACTCCGGAATGCCGGACGGATGGAAATCTTCAGGAAGGAAAATTTCCAATGACCACTTGGTTCGGAAGCAACCACGCATGGAATACTTCTATAAAGGATGAAACAAGACCTCACATACTAAAATAAACAAGCTAGGAATAAGCCCCTTCCCATTCAGGGGTAATGTGGTCGTACGGTATGGTTGGCTCCCATGTACATCACTCGTTGTCATTTAGAAATACATTTCATAGTTCTTAGTCAAGATTAATTTCTTTCCTAAAGCCATTATGTAGGAGAAATCTCCAATTCAAGTTTCAGGTTCAAGTCACCACTTTCAACTAGAGTTCCCCTTATAGATGGCCTCAATATTATTAGCGACTAAGCAACTACATTGAGTGATGACCACTAAGTAGAGTTGGATAAACTCAGCTTGATGCTCTTGCTACACAAGACATCACTAGACTTCTATCATTCTACTCTAGCAATTCAATCATGCAATTTACTTAAAACAAGTAGAATGCAATAGTAAAACTAGGCATTGGGAGTATGAATCAAAAGATGGCTTGCCTTGGCTGGCAAAGTGTCCGGGGTATTCTTCTTCTTCTTGATAATAATCCCCTCCAATATCCTCCTCGGCAACACTAGCGTCTAATAACGAATAAACACAAAGCACACCATCACTACACAATGCTAACAACACACCAAGCACACATCTTTGTTTGCTAACAATAGCATTCATGTTGCATTTTATGGTGTTGGATGGTAAGTTTTTCTTCTAAGTTTTCTTCAAGTGTGCAAGTTAGATTCTCTACTAAGTGTCATAAGTTGTTCACTTTCTAAACATTGGTATTGGTTTAGGGGTATTAAGACTAGTTCAAGTGGGATGGATCCACTAAGTGAATTGGTAAAGAGGGCAACTTAATTCTAAGTGTGCAATAGTGATCTATCATTTTATGTTACTACTAGAGTTGGGTTAGGGTCTAATTGATAACACTAATAGGGTTTGGAGTTGATTTGGGTTTACTAACAGTAGGGTAGGTCCTTGGTGAGTTCACATTTTAATTTTCATGATTTTTGATGGCTTAAATAATTGTCTAGAAATATTCTATGGTTAATAAAGCTATGGTCACACTATTCAAATCTAATTAAATTCCTAACTTATTTTTGAATTCTAACCAGTTCTACTGTGTAGGGTATTTTATAAGCTTTCCAACGCATATTTATTTGCTACAAATGGATTTGTAAAACTCTTGGAATTTAAATTTGAAAATCATATCTGAAACAGTTTTGAATTAATTTGAAAAGGCGGGAAAATAATAAAAACGAAACGGACCGAATCTAAACCGCACCGGGCCGAATCTAAACAGAGCCCGAACGGGCTGGCCCAGAAAACGGTTCGCTACAGCGGGAAAGAATAAAAACGAATCCTGACAGCTGGGGTCCACGCGTCAGATCTAATTAGAATCCCGAATCGGTATGCTAGCGTTGGATCAAGATCGAACGGCTCGGGTGCATCGTCTACCTCAGCTCGGGAGGAAGCTCACCGGCGTTGCAGTGAAGAGTGTTCGACGGCGAGGGAGTGACGTAGAGGATGCAGAACTCGACGGCGACGTGCGGAATCGGTTGCGGCGTGACTCCTCCTCCGATTCCCAGCGGCGGCTTGCTCCCAGGTGGTTGAACGCGGCGGCGCTCCTCGCGTCCAGTACCTCGCCGGCGTTGCAGGCGTCGACGAACCAGAGCGAGAGGGAGGGAGAGGTGGTGTCTGGGCGGTAGCTGTGAGTGGGGTGCGTCTCCTCGTTTGATCGGAGGGGCCTTTTATAGGCCGGATCGTCGAGGGCAGGGCTGTCCAGAAGCTCGCCGGCTCGGGGGCCCTGGCAGCGTTCGAAGGTCTCTCTGGGCACGGCGGCCTCGGGGGCGTGCTGGGAGGGTGCTGGCTCGGCTGCGGGAGGCTGTGGGTCGGCTCTGGCGCCTCCATGGCGGTAGGCAACGTGCAGGTTGCTGGGAAGAAGAGAGGGGGGTCCCGGGGTGCTGTCTCCTCTTCTGCTCCTTCTTCCATGGCTTGGGTCAGGGCAGAGGGGGCTGGCTCGACCGTGGCACCGTCCAGAAGCATGGCGACAGTGCTGGAGCGAGCAAGAACAGTGATCAACACAGTAGACTCGATTTGGTTTGATTTCTCTCTGCCAGTGTTCGAAGAAATGCCCGCAAGAGTTTGAAATTTGAATTTTTGAAATTTTCCACTTTGGGTGATCAACATATTGGCCAAGGTTTCTAGTCATATTTTTGTTCCAGAGAAAGGTTGAGTTTTTCAGAAATTTATATTTGAAAATAGGGTATGGTCTCTGTTTCAGATTCAAAGTTTGATTGATGTTTGAGTCAAGCTCTGGTTTGAATTTTGGGTAGCAACTTCTTGGTTGAGTTTGTCTGTGACTTGGTGAAGCTCAACTAGCTGGCCAATCACTGATTTGAGTTGCAGATTTCTTAATCCAAGGGCTCAAAGTGGGGTAGTCAAACAGATTTCCTAGATCATCTCATTCTTTTTCTTTTTCTTTAACCTTTTCATTTCTGGTTTCTTTGGTTCCTATAATTCTTCTCAAATGCTTCTGTTGGTTCACTTAGAATTAACTAACCAATGCACAACCAAAAATAACACACATGAAATCATAGAATACATATAATCGAAAATACATGTATGCATGAAATAATGGATAAAAAGTTTTATCTTGGTCCAAAATTTGGCACTTTATTTAATAAGAAGTGGATTACAATTTCTGAGTTGTTACAATCTTCCCCCCTTAAAAAGAATCTCGTCCCCGAGATTCACTAATTAAGAACTGAAAAGATTGGGAAACTCTTTCTGAAGGTAATCTTCTCGTTCCCAAGTGGCTTCCTCTTCGGTGTGATTACTCCACTGAACTTTCAGAAACTTGATGCTTCGGGTTCGAGTGGTTCTATAAGCTTCCTCGAGGATACGAATAGGCCTTTCACGGTAGGTCAAGTCCTTGTTGATGTCCACCGAACGGTGATCAATATTCTTGAAGATTTCGGGCTTCTCCGGGACTTCAAGACATTTCCGAAGTAAAGACACGTGAAAGACATCGTGTACTTCAGCCAATTCAGGGGGCATTTCCAACTGATAAGACACTTCTCCTCTGCGGTCTAGTATCTTGAAGGGTCCAATATATCTTGGTGCAAGCTTTCCTTTTACTTGGAATCTTTGCATTCCCTTGAGGGGTGATACTCTGAGATAAACAAAATCTCCAATCTGGAAGGTCAGTTCTCTACGTCTCTTATCCGCATAACTCTTTTGTCTAGACTGGGCTGCCTTGAGATAGTCACGAATCATGCGAACTTTCTCCTCGGCTTCTTGCAGAATGTCAGGTCCAAATATCTGACTGTCTCCGGTTTCAGACCAATTCAAAGGGGTACGACACTTTCTTCCATACAAAGCTTCAAATGGGGCCATTTGCAAAACTGGCTTGATAGCTGTTGTTGTAGGAAAACTCCGCGAAAGGCAGACAATCTTCCCACTTAGCTCCATAGGCTAGAACACAGGCTCTTAACATATCTTCAAGTATTTGGTTTACTCTTTCAGTCTGTCCATCAGTCTGAGGGTGGTAAGCTGTGCTGAAGGCTAATTTGGTTCCCAAAGCTTGATGTAAGCTTCTCCAAAATCTTGAGGTGAATTGGGTTCCTCGATCAGAAACTATGGTTTTAGGGACTCCATGCAAACTAACAATTCTGGACAGATACAGATCGGCTAGCTGTCCCGAGCGATAAGTGGTCTTGACAGGAATAAAGTGGGCAACTTTGGTCAGTCTATCCACAATGACCCAAATAGAGTCATTGCCACGGCTAGACCTTGGAAATCCAGTGATGAAATCCATTCCAACAGATTCCCACTTCCATTCCGGCACTTGCAAAGGTTGTAGCAATCCCGCAGGACGTTGATGTTCAGCCTTGACTCTTTGGCAGATATCACACTTGGATATAAACGATGCAATCTCACGCTTCATTCCATGCCACCAAAATTGTTCCTTCAAATCTTGATACATCTTAGTTCCACCGGGGTGGATGGAGTAAGGTGTCTCATGTGCTTCCTTCATAATCATCTCTTTCAATTCTGAATCAGTAGGCACACAAATACGTCCTTTATACCAAAGAACTCCTTGATCATCTTCTTCAAATCCTGGTACCTTGCCGGAACTAATTCTGCGCTTGATTCTGTCAATACTCTCATTTCCCTTCTGGGCTTCTTTGATTTGGCTCATCAAGGTGGGTTGAAACTCAAGGTTGGCTAAGAATCCTTGACTGACTAGTTCCAATCCAAATTTTTCAAACTCTTGGTGTAACATAGGTTGCTCTTCTTTGATCATCATATTTAATGAGCATGGCTTTCGACTCAATGCATCGGCCACTACATTGGCCTTACCGGGGTGGTAGTGAATTTCCAGATTATAGTCCTTAATCAACTCTATCCATCTTCTTTGCCTCATGTTCAACTCCTTCTGGGTGAAGATATACTTCAAACTCTTGTGATCAGTGTAGATCTCGCAACGGTTGCCCATCAGGTAGTGCCTCCAGGTCTTCAGAGCTAGAACCACGGCTGCTAACTCTAGATCATGGGTTGGATAATTTTCTTCATGAGGTCGAAGCTGCCGAGAGAGGTAAGCTATGACCTTGCCTTCTTGCATCAATACACAACCAAGTCCAAGTTTGGAAGCATCGCAATAGACATCAAAGTTTTTGGTGATATCGGGCATGGTTAGGACGGGGGCGGTCACTAATCGCTTCTTGAGCTCTTGAAAACTTTCTTCACACTTAGGGGTCCATTCAAACTTCTTGTCTTTCTTCAATAGTTGGGTCATTGGCCGGGCAATGCTTGAAAACCCTTCAAAAACTTGCGGTAATATCCCGCTAATCCGAGAAAACCTCGAACTTCAGTTTGAATGGTAGGAGCTTCCCATTCCATGACTGATTTGATCTTCTTGGGGTCTACGGATATTCCTCCCGCTGATAAGACATGGCCTAAGAATCCAACTTCCTTCAACCAGAACTCACATTTACTGAACTTGGCATACAGCTGATGCTCTCTTAAGGTTTCTAAGATTAATCTCAAATGGGTTTCATGCTCTTCTTCGCACTTGGAGTAGATAAGAATGTCATCAATGAAGACAACAACAAACTTATCCAAGAACTCCATAAAAACCTTATTCATGAGGTTCATGAAATAAGCAGGGGCATTGGTCAATCCAAATGACATTACGGTGTACTCATACAATCTGTATCGGGTAGTGAAGGCTGTTTTGGGGATATCCGTTGCACGGATCTTCAGTTGGTGGTATCTAGTTCTAAGATCTATCTTCGAGAATACTCGGGCTCCAGTCAATTGGTCAAACAAATCTTCAATCTTCGGGAGAGGATACTTGTTCTTGATGGTCACATCATTTAGCTTGCGGTAATCAGTGCACAGTCGGCTAGAACCGTCACTTTTATCCACAAACAGAACGGGTGATCTCCAAGCAGAAGAGCTTGGCTGAATCAATCCTTTACTCAAAAGGTCATCCAATTGCTTCTTCAACTCTACTAGTTCAGCTGGGTTCATACGATAGGGTCGTTGGGCTATAGATCCAGTTCCGGGGATAAGCTCAATGATAAACTCAATATCCCGATCCGGTGGCATTCCGGGTAGCTCATCGGGAAAAACATCCGGGTATTCACAGACGATGGGAACTTCCTTTATGGTTGGCCCTGAGATACTCTTATGACATCGGGGGCTTTGGGTAGGTTTAACTGACACGTGTTTTACTACAACTCCATGGCTACTCCTCATGGTGATGGTCTTTTTGGCACAATCTATAATTCCTTGGTGTTGAGACATCCAGTTCATTCCAAGGACTACTTCCAAACCTTTGGTTCCCAACACTATCAAATTGGCTAAGAAAGCTATTCCATGAATTTCTATGGGTACTGCCAAGCAGGTACAACTGGCTTTGGTTATCGACCCAGGAATTTGCACAGACATGAACTCTTTCAAGGGTGTGGGTCGAAGTCCACTTTTATCAACGAATAATTGGGTAACAAATGAGTGTGAAGCTCCAGAATCAAACAGAACTCTTGCAAGCACTGAGTTAACAGGGAACATACCAAGCACGATGTCTGTTGCTTCCTGAGCTTCTTCAACATTCATGTGATTCAGACGGCCTCGAGAGTGAGGCTGGTTCCTTGGTGGATAGTTCTTGCCATTTCCCATACGGTGTTGTTGCTGAGCAGGAGCAGTGGTCTTGGATGCATCATTCAGCTTCTTGGGGCACTCGTTGGAGTAGTGCCCTTTGAGTCCGCACTCATAACAGGTAACTCC
This sequence comes from Dactylis glomerata, assembly GCA_007115705.1. Lineage (NCBI taxonomy): Eukaryota > Viridiplantae > Streptophyta > Magnoliopsida > Poales > Poaceae > Dactylis > Dactylis glomerata. Next base: position 9,152,427 of record QXEO01000531.1, read on the forward strand.
AGACTTGTCACCAGACTTGGGTAACACAGGGGCGCCATTTGGCCTTGGGTGTTGGTGTTGGAGTTGTTGCCACTCGGTCTTGGAGGTGCACGGTTGAAGTTGTTGCCGGGCGGACGGTTGGGATAGTTGGGCCGTGGAGCAGGTGCAGATGGCCTCATAGGTCTAGGGGCGAAACCCATAGGTGCATTTCCCCTTGGCTTCTGCGAGTTGCTCGAGTTGCCTTGATACATCATACGGCGCTTGCGGTTCTCTGCAGCTTGCTTGAGTTTGCCTTCCATCTGAATGGCAGAGTCAACCAATGACTCCAGGTCGGCAAAGTGAATACTGACCAAGACACATTGCATCTCATCATGAAGTCCATCCAGAAACCTTTCTTGCTTCTTCTCCGTGGTGTCGGTGTCATCTGGGGCATACCTAGACAAGGTAAGGAACTTGTCACGGTAATCCACCACAGATAGGGAACCTTGCTTTAGATTTCTGAACTCATCTCTCATCCTTTTAACCAATCCCAAAGGAACATGGGCCTTGCTAAACTTGCTCTTGAACTCCTCCCAAGGCATCACATACCCTGGGGCTTGCATTGCACGGGTGCTATCCCACCAAGCTCTTGCGGCTCCCGCAAGGTAGTGGGTGGTGTACAAAACCTTCTCATTTTCACCAACTTCGGCGACGGCCAAATTGTTTTCCATAGTGCGAAGCCAGTCATCGGCATCTAAGGGCTCTTCAGACTTAGTGAACATAGGAGGGTTGGTGTTTTGAAAATTCCTTAACTTGGATCGGTGATCACCATTGCCATTGTTTTCTCCTTCACCATTGCCATTGCCATGGCCATTGTTGTGGTTCATTGCCATCTGGGTTAACTGCTGAAGAGTGGCCAAGTTAGCTTGGCGCTCAGCTCGGGCTGCTTCCTGGTCTTCCATGATCAACCTTAGTAGTTCGGCCATTTCCGGGTTCGGGGGTGGGGGTGCTCGCGGCATCTGAAGATAATATTTGTAAGATAAGAGGGAAAAGCTAATCCTTGCTAAGATTTAAAGGTAATATGGATGATGCAATTTTGTCTTACTAAGGTCTTAAGGGCCAAATTCATATTTCATTCAACACTCATCAAACATATCATACATACGAGTTCACACATTACAAATGGTTTACATCAAACCATTGCGACTCGTCTACTAGAGAGGGGGATACAACTCACACCTACACGAAGTGAAACAAGGTGAACTCATAACTAGATAACACGTGGATCTCTGATCTAAACAGCGGGCTCCTTAGGGTCTTCCTCCTCATCACTCACAATGAATCCATTATGCCCACCATCTTCCGGATCATCAAGGTCCTCCATGAAGTCATCCTCATCACTAATGAGGGCATTATCCTCCTTGCGGAGATCAATGCCTTCCTCCTCACCAAGGTGATCCTCAAGACTCTCAATGTACTCAGTCAGCTCAGCCACATTGGCCTTCAACTCCTCAATGTCATGATCCTTCTCATCGCGCTGGCGACGAAGGCTCTTGCGCTCCTTCGCAAGTATCCTGATAGTGCTCCTCGCCTCCACCAGTGCGAAGTGCTCAAGGTTGGCCTTGGTACGGGCACGATCGGTCTCCTGCTGAGTGGAGTACAGCAAGAAGTCCATGTGATCGATGTAGGTACTCGGCTCATTCTGCCCGGGCATGTTTGTGGGACGCCCGTCCGCATCACGCCGAGCAAAGTTCCTAAAGCGCTCCCCCTGGACCTCCTCCACATGTAGTCCGCATAAGCGGGCGTGCATCTCCTGCATACCTCGCACCAAACCATCGGCCCAAGTGTTCTCCACAAGCTCAAACTTGACCCTTGGAGAACTCAAATTCCCCTTCTTGCCACGGCAACTGGCCCTGATAAGCCACCGTAGCTCTCCATCTGGGTGCTCATTGAGCACGGCTCCCTTGAACTCTGGATACAAACGATCCAGGAACAAGGTCAGGGTGGTGAGGTCGTGCTCGAAACAAAGGCTGCCACCATGGCCCAACTGGTAGTGCTCAACGAATACCGGGGCCATCTACAAAATTTTAGATTAGATTAAGTTAGTGATCAACTCAAGTGTGCAAAATTTTAAGTAGCCAAAAACTGAATCATGAATAAAACTTTGCAATAGAGAGGAAAGACTAAGCAATTTTTGCAACCATTACTTATATCTTTGCTTTCATCAAGGTTTCATTTAACACCCATTCTAACTAAGGTCTCCTAAGGTCAGCCTAGGCTCTGATACCAACTTGTGACGACCTCAAATTTGATACAAATTCGAAGTGCCCGTTATGTATTCCACCGCAATCCCAGAACCATTGTTGCGATATACATAACGTAGTTGGTAACCAGTTCCATAGACATTACAATACGATGGTTCAAATACAATGGTCATAGAGACCAAGTTCATATTACAACACAATATAGCAGCGGAAATAACGTCTTCGGGTCCATGCCTTCACCCTACAGGCAATGGCGACTCATGGAGACGAGCTTAGTTCTGGTACTCTTCCTCATACCCTTCCTCCTGGTATTCTTCCCCATAGTCTGGCCAAGTTGATAGCCAGGGACACAGCCATGAGTACATTGGATGCACTCGCAAACCATCTTATAAATGAAATGATGAAGTAGGTATGCAAGTTGGGCATAGTGGACTAAGCACTAAGTTGTTTTGCAAAAGCTAGTTTTATTTCCCAAGAATGTTCATTGGTAGAAAAGAAGTTTAGTTCTCTAAGTTCAACCTAAGAGGAACTTCAAGTGTGTCAACATCCAGTTCGAGTCAAGTCAATTCAATTCAGATCCTTCACCAATCTCATCATTGTTATTTTTATCTTTGACAAAAGTCAAGTAGAGCTTGCCAACTGTCCATAACCGCGGACTCGGCTATTCGAATAGTTTGAAAACCTCTGCAGAGGGGTACACTTTACCCACAAGAATCGATACATCTGCCGAGAGAAATCCACGGATCGTCATACACAAAGTATGCGGGGTTCAGATAATCAAACAAACTCTTTCACTTGTCTACTCTAGTATGGGATCCTTCCCTAGAGCCCGAGACACGGATTTTCCCGTTCCGGCGCCTCTAGTTTTGCCCACTCCGGAATGCCGGACGGATGGAAATCTTCAGGAAGGAAAATTTCCAATGACCACTTGGTTCGGAAGCAACCACGCATGGAATACTTCTATAAAGGATGAAACAAGACCTCCCATACTAAAATAAACAAGCTAGGAATAAGCCCCTTCCCATTCAGGGGTAATGTGGTCGTACGGTATGGTTGGCTCCCATGTACATCACTCGTTGTCATTTAGAAATACATTTCATAGTTCTTAGTCAAGATTAATTTCTTTCCTAAAGCCATTATGTTGGAGCAATCTCCAATTCAAGTTTCAGGTTCAAGTCACCACTTTCAACTACAGTTCCCCTTATAGATGGCCTCAATATTATTAGCGACTAAGCAACTACATTGAGTGATGACCACTAAGTAGAGTTGGATAAACTCAGCTTGATGCTCTTGCTACACAAGACATCACTAGACTTCTATCATTCTACTCTAGCAATTCAATCATGCAATTTACTTAAAACAAGTAGAATGCAATAGTAAAACTAGGCATTCGGAGTATGAATCAAAAGATGGCTTGCCTTGGCTGGCAAAGTGTCCGGGGTATTCTTCTTCTTCTTGATAATAATCCCCTCCAATATCCTCCTCGGCAACACTAGCGTCTAATAACGAATAAACACAAAGCACACCATCACTACACAATGCTAACAACACATCAAGCACACATCTTTGTTTGCTAACAATAGCATTCATGTTGCATTTTATGGTGTTGGATGGTAAGTTTTTCTTCTAAGTTTTCTTCAAGTGTGCAAGTTGGATTCTCTACTAAGTGTCATAAGTTGTTCACTTTCTAAACATTGGTATTGGTTTAGGGGTATTAAGACTAGTTCAAGTGGGATGGATCCACTAAGTGAATTGGTAAAGAGGGCAACTTAATTCTAAGTGTGCAATAGTGATCTATCATTTTATGTTACTACTAGAGTTGGGTTAGGGTCTAATTGTTAACACTAATAGGGTTTGGAGTTGATTTGGGTTTACTAACAGTAGGGTAGGTCCTTGGTGAGTTCACATTTTAATTTTCATGATTTTTGATGGCTTAAATAATTGTCTAGAAATATTCTATGGTTAATAAAGCTATGGTAACACTATTCAAATCTAATTAAATTCCTAACTTATTTTTGAATTCTAACCAGTTCTACTGTGTAGGGTATTTTATAAGCTTTCCAACGCATATTTATTTGCTACAAATGGATTTGTAAAACTCTTGGAATTTAAATTTGAAAATCATATCTGAAACAGTTTTGAATTAATTCGAAAAGGCGGGAAAATAATAAAAACGAAACGGACCGAATCTAAACCGCACCGGGCCGAATCTGAACAGAGCCCGAATGGGCCGGCCCAGTAAACGGTTCGCTACGGCGGGAAAGAATAAAAACGAATCCTGACAGCTGGGGTCCACGCGTCAGATCTAATTAGAATCCCGAATCGGTATGCTAGCGTTGGATCAAGATTGAACGGCTCGGGTGCATCGTCTACCTCAGCTCGGGCGGAAGCTCACCGGCGTTGCAGTGAAGAGTGTTCGACGGCGAGGGAGTGACATAGAGGATGCAGAACTCGACGGCGACGTGCGGAATCGGCTGCGGCGTGACTCCTCCTCCGATTCCCAGCGGCGGCTTGCTCCCAGGTGGTCGAACGCGGCGGCGCTCCTCGCGTCCAGTACCTCGCCGGCGTTGCAGGCGTCGACGAACCAGAGCGAGAGGGAGGGAGAGGTGGTGTCTGGGCAGTAGCTGTGAGTGGGGTGCGTCTCCTCGTTTGATCGGAGGGGCCTTTTATAGGCCGGATCGTCGAGGGAAGGGCTGTCCAGAAGCTCGCCGGCTAGGGGCCCTGGCAGCGTTCGAAGGTCTCTCCGGGCACGGCGGCCTCGGGGGCGTACTGGGAGGGTGCTGGCTCGGCTGCGGGAGGCTGTGGGTCGGCTCTGGCGCCTCCATGGCGGTCGGCAACGTGCAGGTTGCTGGGAAGAAGAGAGGGGGGTCCCGGGGTGCTGTCTCCTCTTCTCCTCCTTCTTCCATGGCTTGGGTCGGGGCAGAGGGGGCTGGCTCGACCGTGGCACCGTCCAGAAGCATGGCGACAGTGCTGGAGCGAGCAAGAACAGTGATCAACACAGTAGACTCGATTTGGTTTGATTTCTCTCTGCCAGTGTTCGACGAAATGCCCGCAAGAGTTTGAAATTCGAATTTTTGAAATTTTCCACTTTGGGTGATCAACATATTGGCCAAGGTTTCTAGTCATATTTTTGTTCCAGAGAAAGGTTGAGTTTTTCAGAAATTTATATTTGAAAATAGGGTATGGTCTCTGTTTCAGATTCAAAGTTTGATTGATGTTTGAGTCAAGCTCTGGTTTGAATTTTGGGTAGCAACTTCTTGGTTGAGTTTGTCTGTGACTTGGTGAAGCTCAACTAGCTGCCCAATCACTGATTTGAGTTGCAGATTTCTTAATCCAAGGGCTCAAAGTGGGGTAGTCAAACAGATTTCCTAGATCATCTCATTCTTTTCTTTTTCTTTAACCTTTTCATTTCTGGTTTCTTTGGTTCCTATAATTCTTCTCAAATGCTTCTGTTGGTTCACTTAGAATTAACTAACCAATGCACAACCAAAAATAACACACATGAAATCATAGAATACATATAATCGAAAATACATGTATGCATGAAATAATGGATAAAAAGTTTTATCTTGGTCCAAAATTTGGCACTTTATTTAATAAGAAGTGGATTACAATTTCTGAGTTGTTACAAGAGATGGTCATTAGGACTTGGGATATTTCATACCACTTGGTAGGGTGGGACAACATTCAAATAACACAAGGTGCCCAATAGGAATTTGATATTTGCAAGGTGCTCAAATAACACAACTATAGCTTGCAAAAGGATGAGCTAATGGATTTGACCTTTGAAAAGGTGTAAAAAGTGTGTGAAGTGTTCTGGTGGGTTTTCAATATGAAGGTAGGCAATTTTTGCAAAAGGAATTATGCCTAAGATAATTATAGAATTAAATCTAGAGGGAAAATACTCAAATCCTCATTTGAATTTGAATACTTGAGAAAATTGGTCCAAAATAATTTGTGCAGTGGTTCTACTGGATAGAGGATAACAGTATGATCCAATTTCAAAAAGAACCAATTGAAAAGGATTGATAGAATTTGAACTATGTCAAAAATACTCAAACTCACATGTTTGAATTTGAATGTTTTCAACTAGCTCAATTCATAGATATTTTGGTTCCATTGGGTTCTACACATTTGTAGGATTCCAGAGACATATTATTTGCAATTTTTGGATCAGTAGATCAAAAGATATGAATTTTGCAAGTTTCAAACAAAATCTACTTTGTTTCAATTCGAACTCCTTTTTTAAACGGAGGCTGGCCACGTGGCGTGACGTGGTTGGCTGATACCGATTCGGCCAGGGACAGATTAGAGCTGTCACATCTAAGTGATGATGGATGGACCAGATCTAAATGTACCTCTTCACGTAAGTCATCTAATTCTAGCGCTTAGATCTGGATCTAACGGCTGAGGGTGAAAGGGGGAAATCGCTCACCGGCGGCTAGGGTTTGGTCGACAAAATCGATGGCCGTGGCGGTGCTCTGTGCAGGATGTCGATGGCGGTGGTGACGCAGGGGTCCTCAAGGGATACAGAGTGGTCGACGTGCTCTTTCGCGTCCTGGAGCGACGAGGAGTAGCGGCTGGAGCGGTGCAGCCTCGATGTTCCTCCGGCGAGCTCGCCTGGTTGCTCCGATGCTCCTGCAGATTAGGAAGAAGGTCAGGGGATGCGTCTGGACAAGACGAGATGGACGGGAGGGGTTAGAGGGTCGAGGGGATGTTGGGAACCTCGGATTGATGGCGTCCCGAGGATCTTCTCTGGCGAGATCTCTTCGAGCTCGGACCCGATGGTTTGGCGGTGCTTTGGCAAAATTAGATGAGGGGAATCATAGAGGAGGGTTTAGGGGTTAAATAGGATCAAACGGGGCAAGCTTTTACTGTCGGCTTCAGGCTTTCCAACGAGATGCTCATTGCCTTCAAGGTTCTTGCGTATATTAAGTTTATGTAGCTTCCTGCGTCCATGAATACTCGCCCTATATCGTATCCCCCTATTTGTGCCTTGAACACCATTGGCGCGTGCCCTAGCCTGGGCACTTTCCTTGGGTGGTCTCCTCTGCTGAACCTGACTGGTTGGTTGGACCATCTCAAGTACTCTGTAGTGGCTGGTGGTGATCATATTGCTAGATTTACTTGTCTGGATATACTCTTCTATTCTTTCTTGGATTTTGGCACCGGTTGGATCATTGCAGATATATATACTTTTGATTCCAGATGTTTTGCGAGACGCTGCATTTGGTTCGGGTCCAGAGCACTTTGCAACCTTAAGAATGTTCCTTGGTTCTTTCCTCCCTGACGTGCTCCTTGGTTCGGGTCCAGAGCTCTTTGCAACCTTAAGAATGCTCTACAATCCTTCATCTGGTGATTAGAAACTCTCTTCCCATCTAAGTACGCATAGTGAATGTGACAGGAGCCATGGAGCATGTCTTCTGCTGATGGACTGGAGTACTTTGGCTTTTCTTCTCCACGATTGCTTCTTCCTTGAAACTCCCTGCTTTCGTAGCCTTTCTCGTCATTTCTTTCATATCCTGCGGCTATCTGATTTTGCCTTGTGCGGCTATCTTCATTGCGAGACCTTCGCCTTTGCCTACTTGCTCTATCGACTTCTGGTGAACGCGCCCCTTTGTTGTTATACGCATCTTCTCCATCAGCGAATTTATTTGCTACTTCCATTAATTCCGATACTGTCCTAGGCTTTGTTCTCCCTAACTCTTCCACGAGGTCCGAATGGCGAAGACCGGCCGAAAAAGCATCTACTGCCTGCTCGTCAAAGACGTCTTCTGCAGAGTTTTTGATTATACTCCATCGCTGTATGTAGGAGCACAGGGTTTCGTCCTTCCTCTATATGCATGACTTGACTTATTCTAGTGACGCTGGGCGTTTGTATGTTGAACAAAAATTTCTTGTAAATTGACTCTCCAGTTCTCCCCAACTCCCGATGGAATCGTTGGGTAGAGAAATTAACCAAGACCGTGCTGTGCCAGTGAGGTGTAACTGCAGGCTTTGCATCTCCGTTGCCCTCGTTCCTCTGAGTATTTGCACTTCTTGTAGGTAGTCTGACAACCATAGTGTGGGTTCTTGTGACCCATCATACTTTTGCTGATTGTGTGGTAGTTTGAATCCTTTGGGTACTCGCGTTCTGCGAACCCTTTGGGTAAAGCATAGCGCTCCCATCTCATTTTCATCATCTTCATAATTTTCTTCTTTCCACGTGTAACGCGCTTTGTTTACTCTTGCTTGCGTTATGATATTCCTTGTATCCTCTCTTCATGCCTTACGCTTTTCCTCGCCTCATGATTCGCTTGTCTGGCTTTGCGAGGGTTGGTGCTTAAAGTTTTCCTTTCCCTTATCCTTGTGATATGTCGCCTTTTTCTCTGGAGGATGTTTCCTTAGCCTGTCTTCTACCAACCTGAGGCTTCTTATTGCGGCTTGATGCATGTGCTCCCACGGATCTCCAGGTTCTGGTTGCGTAGTTAGTAGATACGCCTATGCTGCTACTAATGTTGCCTCTGGTGTTTCCTGCATAAAATCGTCCTCATCATATGATGGATGTGCACTTATGCTTCTTACGCGGCTTTCTTCCCTTGCCCATGTTGTTGTTCTCCTGCTGTGTTTCGGGTCTCTGTGCCTTTCTCCGCTGGACTCTAATGCGTCGCTGTATTCGTCCCAATATGGTCCACTTGACACACTATTGTTTTCTTGACTTCTCCTGAACTCGTCTTTTTCCTCCCTCAACTTCTTTTTGTGTTGATACAGGGCGTATTGATACCCCATCAGAACTTCTCTTCTTGAATTGGCGGGTACTTCTGTGTCGTGATTGATGGCTAACATGATGATTCTCCACTCCCTAGTGGAGACGCGAATTTTCTCCTTCTCCTTCTTACCATTGCTCCTTGATTTGTCGACTTGCGCGTCGACTTCTGCGTTGTCTGCATGATCGTTCTCTTCTGCTGCTTCAGTGATAATGACGCATAATTGATGTATGTTTCTGGAGACACCACTGCTTTTGGTGGCGAAGTATCTTTGACTATCGTACGATTTGTCCACTGTTCCTTCTATGTCGAGTTCTTCCCGAGTTCCGTCGAATTCTTCGATTTTCCTTTGAGTATTTTCTGCTGCTGCGAAGCTGACCGGCGAGTTTACCTTGCTGGAGGAGCCCACCGATGATCCAGACATTGTGATTGTCTTGATTTTGCTTGCCGACGGATCCAATTTCGTTGGATCTAAAAGGCGAATCAAACCTGAAGGTCTGACGTAAAAGCTCAGACTTCCGATCGTCAACTCTGTCTTCTGGTTTTCGTCGACTTCTAAACTGTTGTTGGCTAAAAGCGAAAAAGCCATCGAATTCATGATTCCGACACCCCTGTTCCCCACGGTCGGCGCCAATTGACGAGGGTTAACTCGACAAATGTCCCAGATGAAGGACTTAGGATCGGGGGAAAAGGGCGTCGGATGAACTCGAAGGTAAAATCAGTCAAACAAGGTGTGTATCAAAAGTAAACGTGGTGGTCAATCTTAGCTTGCTTTCAATCTGTCCCTGACCGTCCTCTACTGGCCCCTATATATAGGTGGCCAGGTCTCAAGGAACGGGAGGGGTCCAATACATATTACAACATCGGTATACAACATGAACTCGTATTTCGACTAGGATTACACTTGGGCCTAGCTTAATGGGCCTTAGGGGTACTCAAGTAATGGGCTCTATTATCTATACCCTTGTCAGTTTCAGTATTCAAATTGAAATCATTTTCAAATTGAATCAAACCTATCTGTTAATCTATTTAATTCATATCTTTTGTTCTAAGTGTCCAAAAAGTATAAATTTGTAGTCTTTGGAATCCTCTAAACTTGTAGAACAACATAGAATCAACAAACTTCAAAGTTGATGTAACGCCCCACCTTTGGATTCAGGTGGAACACCTGTGTTAAGTGCTATTCCCTGGATCAATGATAGCACCACAGAACAAAATAGAGTATTTATTGCATAGTATCAAAGATTTCAATGTGGATCCAGATGCATAAGTCTCCAATTATTACAAACCATCATAGTCTCATGGACTAAGACAAATAACAGAGTTCAACACATCTCAAACACAATGGAACTAGGGTAGTAGTGAGCCTCCATCTTCACCATGCGCCACAAGCAGTCATGTTGGTATGTAGACTCGAGATCCTAAACATCTTACTCCTCACCAGAAGAACCTGCACATTTGATTATGCAGCCCCATGAAAGGGGGGACAGTACAATGATGTACTAGCAAGTGACACTTATTTGGTGGCTATTGTGAAAGAACTATCTACATGATATTTAGCTCGTGGATCTTTGGCTAATTTGCATAAAGCAAGTTTTAACCTATATCTAAACATTTTTAATTTCTTTGAAAAGGTTTTTTAGATGAGCACATGAAAATCAATCGAGTCCATCCCTCAAAATGACCCCATATGATTAAGTCTATCTTGAACTACTTAGCCACCCGAGTCCATCCCTCAAATGACCAATCAAATTTTAAATAATTAGAAAAAGGTGATGAGATTCTTCTGTACAAACATAAGTGCACTCTCAGGCCACCACATACTCTAGGTCCTTCCCCTAGGCATGCAGCCCTGAGCAGCCACTAACTAAACCAGACACCACATACTCCAGGTCCTTCCCCTAGGCATGCAGCCCTGAGTAGCCACTAACTAAACCAGACACCACATACTCCAGGTCCTTCCCCTAGGCATGCAGCCCTGAGTAGACACTAACTAAACCAGACACCACATACTCTAGGTCCTTCCCCTAGGCATGCAGCCCTGAGTAGTCACTAACCCAAACTATCATTCTACCCAAATGATTCATTGAAGTTGTTACTTTTAAATAAGCAGCAGGCAACACTTTCAAAACAACAGTAGCAATCCTAGCAAAGGTTGGGGTTCAAGTGTTGGCTACACACTACTAGGATCTAGCATTGCACAAACTTATTTGAAAAACAACCTATCATACATACTACTGGTAAAACACTAATGCAGTAGTAAAAATAGGTAGAAGAATGAGTGTCACTTGCCTTGGTAACAGCCTGCACACTCACAACAATCACAGAAGGTGTTCTGCTCCTCTTCACAATCTATACAAACAAAATGGAACAAGCATAAATACTCTATTTCTAATGGCAGCCATAGACATGTATGCATGTATGCAAATGTCATTTTAATTTCACACACTAAACTAGTTTGTGAAAATGTTGTAATTATTGTTCTATGCTGTTTAGAAAACAAGTGTGGTGTTGGAACAACTTTCTTAAACAATTAGCAAAGCAATTAACAAAATAGTTAATTGAAAAATTGAGTTAACACTTCCCAAAATTGGTTCTGGTTTGGTATTGCTCTGAAAAATTTTGGTTGTGAACCCACTGGATAGATAACAGTATTATTAAGCCACTGCAAGTGGTTTCACTCCAAAATAGTTTTTAGAAATCAAATGAGGTCCAAAATAGTGATTTGATTAAATTTAACAGTAGCAAGTTTGTGCACGTTTCAAGTTTGAAAACTTTTGATTCTAGATTGATCTACATGTTCCAAGGAATCCATAGACTACAAATTTGTAGCAATTGGATCTAGAGAACAAAAGTTATGAATTTTATGGTGTTTATAAGTCATTTTTCTATTTTATTTTTCACTTAAAATCTTTGTACTGTACCACTGTGGTTTCTCTGCACGAATGTGTTCTACACATTTCAAGGATTTCAGGGATATCAAATTTGCAATTTTTGGCCAAGCATTTTATTTTATATTGATTTTACAAGATCAGCACAGAAACTAAAATTTAAATTTCGAATTCAAATTGGATTTGACCCATTTGACCGAGGGCTGACTGGGTGGCTGACCAGGCGATGATGTGTTTTGCTGCTATTGGTCGATACCGATTCGGTATGTCCTTCTAATCCTGGCCGTTGGATGCAGATCGAGCGGGCAGAAAAGAAAAGGGGAGGGGGTGGACTCACCGGCGAAGCAAGTTCTGGCGAGGACGTCCAGAAGGTCGACGGCGAGCTCGCTCCGGTGGTCGGCGACAGCGAGGAAGTAGCAGATGACATGCGGATGACGATGCAGAACCTGAATGTTTGACCGGCGGCGTCGAAATCAACCCGAAGCGAAGCCGAAGAGTGGCTGGAGTCGATGGCGTCTTCGGGCGCTTCGAAAGCTCGTCAACGGCGAGTGACGAGGTTTATCCCCGGCAATGCCCATGTCGAAGGGCTTTCGATCTAGGAAGTGTATTGGGAACCTGGCGAACTCGACGGTGATCAGACGAAAGCAGAAGGACACAAGGATTTACCCAGGTTCAGCCCCCTCGAAAGGTAAAAGGCCTACGTCCTGCTTGTCTGACTTTTGTATTGAGGTGGTGGCGACGATGATGGTGTTACAATGGCGGCGCAGATTGGATCTGGCCAAAAGCAGAGAGCTCTAAGTTGTCGAGCGCTCCGGCGTGAGGTGGGTGGAAGTGATTCTAGGGTTTCGAAACCTCCCTCCCAGCCTTTTATAAGATAAGGCTAGGTCTCAGGATTGTTTCTCAAGCCAAGTACAGACCGGATCAACCGAGACCTAATCTAGCTTGGACTCTTCGAAACTTCGCTTGTACACCAAGTAATACTCCCGGGCCGCATCGAAACACTGCCTTGACGGGCCTCGAAAGCCTTTCCTGAGACACCCCACCTGGACCGAAAACCAGGTAGGCGAATGTCGGGGGCCCATCTGTCATTCCTTCGTCAGTAGCCCCCGAGTGCCTGGGATAGCCGAAGACTATGGCAGGGACTCCTCCCGAAAGTCTTCCCAGCCGCACCCGACATGAGCACTTGGCCTGCAAAGCTGCAAATGTACAGGGGTCATTCGAATAATATGCTCGTTTCGATACGTGATTTTCAAGCCACTCTCATGTAGAGCCTCGAAAGCGTTAAGTTGGGTTTGCAGAGGGATGCGCATAACCGGCCTGAGACTCACGCCGGGTCTCAGTTAATTGCATTGCTGCAAAGACATTCGGTTAGCTTACTCAGATTCGAGTCCCCCGACTCGAACCCGCGTGGGCTGGTGCTACTCCGACCCGAGCCGCGTCGGACTTACCAGGTCGGAGCCCAGTTCATTGTGAGGCATCCGATGCGTCCATCGGTGCAAGCTTCATACCGTAGGTATGGAAAATTTCCGGCAGAGCGCGTTTGATACGAATACCGGGCCATCCGATGTTGCAAATCGTGGACTTACCTTCGTATTTGACATACGGCATCCGAACTGGTATATGGCGACCAAAATTCGGGCATGTTGATTGAGGAGCGTTGATAGCCCGAAAGACAGGTTAGAACAAGATGATTCAAAGGTCCGAAACTCGAACCCGAATCTCTAAAAGTGTTATTGGGTAGAAAGAAATAGCTCAAAAGATCGAAGCCCTGCCTCGAATATTTCGAGAGCACTGCTGGCCTGATAGAAGTAGCTCGAGGGGCCGAAGTCCAACCTCGAATATGTCGAAGGCGCCGCTGGCCCGAAAGAAGTAATTCGAGGGACCGGAGCCCTGACTCGAATATGTCGAAGGCGCCACTGGCCCGAAAGAAGTAATTCGAGGGACCGGAGCCCTGACTCGAATATGTCGAAGGCGCTGCTGGCCCGAAAGAAGTAATTCGAGGGACCGGAGCCCTGACTCGAATATGTCGAAGGCGCTGCTGGCCCGAAAGAAGTAATTCGAGGGACCGGAGCCCTGACTCAAATATGTCAAAGGCGCTGCTGGCCCGAAAGAAGTAATTCGAGGGACCGGAGCCCTGACTCGAATATGTCGAAGGCGCTGCTGGCCCGAAAGAAATAATTCGAGGGACCGGAAAATTCCCCCAAAAGAACGAAAAACAGAGTCGTCGAGAAACTCAATGCTCATTCGAATGGCACAAAAGAGAAAAGCACAGAAGACCTCGAAAGAAACCCGATCGAGAGATCATCTGAGTGCAAGGGGTACATACCTTTGGGACTCGAAAGAGCCTTTGCCAGTTTTTACCCCTTGAGTCGAAAAGACAGCATTTTACCCTAGGGAACGCGTCAGCGCTGACGACACACTGTATCGAGTCGTCACCTCATCTTCTGCAGGACGGGCCTGAGCCTGCCAGGACAAGACGTGTGGTGGGCCCTCAAGCCGTGCGTCGCGGCCGTTGACAGAGTTTGACCGCACGTCCCGCGCGTGGGTGAGAAATAACCGGCGCGGTTTCCTTGACTACCGTGCGTAGTGGACGCCGCGGTGCTCGCGTGCTGACACGTGGACGGTCGGATCAACCCGGCCGTTTCCACTTCGCCATGGACGGTTGAGATCTGACGTAGATCTCTAGAGCTAGAATAAATAACGGTGGCAGGGTAACAGTCTATCCCACTCCGCCGCCATCGTCTTCTTCCTCGCGCAGCATCCTTGTAGCTCTTCCTTTCCATCTCCATTTCCGCGATCTTTGCTGCGCCCTGACCATGGGCAAGAGGAGCTCCACAGCCGCCGGCGCCACTGCCGCCGCCAAGAAGGCCAAGACGGCCGATGCTGAAGGCTCCGGCGTTGGCCGCTGGGTCCAATCCAAGGTTGGCAACAAGGAGCTGACCCAGGCCGAGAAGATGGGCCTGCTGAAGAATGCGCCGGCAGAATCGCTCGCCGCCGGCCCGGAGATCGTTCCCCGGCCACCCCTCGGTTTCCGGGTAATCTTCATCGCCTTTTTGCTGCGGGGTCTGTCTTTCCCCCCGCATCCTTTTCTCCGTGGCCTTCTCTTTGCTTACGGGATTCAGCTCCATGACCTGAATCCCAACTCTGTTCTTCATATTGCGTGTTTTATCACGCTTTGTGAGTGCTTCCTGGGGATCGAACCCCACTGGGCACTGTGGCGCCGAATCTTCGTGATTCGGCACCCTCTGCCCTATCAGACCGGCGGTTTCGGCGTCCAAGTACGCCCAGACGTCGAGTATTTCAACCTCCAAACACCCGAAAACAACCCCGGGTGGAGGACGAAGTGGTATTACGCCAAGGACAAATCCTCCGACGACGAAAACTTCGGACTTGAGGAATTCCATCCCACCGGCGTTCTTCGACCTCGCGCCTCCTGGAGGCACGACCTTTCGGACGAGGAGTTGAAGATTACAGAGCCGCTGATGGAGAAGATCCAACAGCTTCGAGCTACTCCGAAGAAGGAACTTTCGGGAATCCAACTCATCCGAACCTTCATCGAGCGCCGAATCCAGCCGCTCGCTGCTCGAGCCCACTGCATGTGGGATTACAGCGATCGCCGGGACTCGACTCGCATCTCTCAGGATGAGCTGCACGAAGCCGAAATCGACGAGTGTGTATGCGCCGTCACCAACATCAAGAAGAAGGATCCTGTGCCGAAGGTCTTCGGTGCAGTGGCCTTCAGCAAAGCCTTTCCCCGCACCGAGGTATGATTATGCTTTTATTCGAATGCTTTCTTCGTTTCTTAGCCGGATCGTCCAGTGTCGAATGCAGTCTTTCTCATTATGTAGGTGATAAACATAGCCCGATGCTATCCGCCCCAGCCAGAGATGGGCGAATATCCGGGGCGTGACTTCGCCGAGGTGCCTGAAGGGTCGGCCTCCGCTGCTCCATCGCCACCGAGGGCTCCGAAGAGACAACGAGTCGCGGACGTTGTCGAGGATTCGGAAGACCTTGACGACATTCACTTTTCTTCAGGGGATGACGACAACAGTGCCATCCCTGCCTCGCCTTTGAACTGCCGTCCTCCTCCTCGAACAGAGAAAAAGGTCCTTCCGAAGTTCGAGATCGACGCATCGTAAGTTCTTCTTTCGTGTAACTCGTGGTCTTGTTTTGATTTGGTTGTCTGATTCTAACGCTGATGATTGCTTCAGATCTTCCACCGAGGGAACGTCGACTGGTCCGGGGGATCAAGATCGATACCAGGTTCGACCTCATGACGACGCCCTTGAGCAAACGGCAGACTCACAGGAGAAGGTCGCTGATATTGTCGCCCCCGAAGTTGCTCCGACGAAGCCTTCAACCTCTTCCAAGAAGAAGGCGACGGAACAAGAATTCGTGCTTGTCTCCTCGTCCGGCGGGCCTTCCGGTCCTAGCAACCATGTAAGTCCAAAGACTTTCGACTTGCACTTCGCGTATTTGACCCTACTGATGGGGTCGAAATCCATCAGTAGAAGAAAATCATCTGGCCGTCGGTCAAAAGGAGCGCACGAGGGAGAGGAAGAGAGGGAAGCAAGAGAGGGGGTGCGGGGCTGCTCCACCGCGTCGTTACCGAAGGAAATCGACGGCGGACTTCACGATTTCCGGCGAGGAATTTCACCCTGATGGTGGCGTCTCTGGTTCGGGAGCCAAAGGGAGATGGGAGAGGGGGAGAAGGGGCTTAATTGGGAAGGGTTTAAAGGCTCGCGGCGTTACTGGGGGGAAGTAATCGCCGGCTGTTTCCATTTCCAGGAGGGAGAGAGAGAAATCAGGGGAGAAGAAGGAGCCAACATGCGGGACCCGCTTGGCGGTGAGAGGGAGAGGGATAAGGGGAGCTGGGCTAGCTCGGGCTGGCTTGGCTGGATTGGGCCCCGGGTGCGGCCCAGTTGGGCTGGGGCACCACCCTTTCCTTTTTTTTGTTCTATTTTCTTTTCTTTTTATTTCTGATTTCTGTTTTGGTTTTTGAAAAAGCTATACAAGTTTGCTTTGAATAATTTCAAAACTGACCACTTTTGCACTTTAAAAAGTGTGTTTCGAACACATAAACAAAGGTTTAGTATTATTTTGTAAAAAAAAGAATATTTACTAGAAGAATTTAAAATAGCTTCCACAAACAAATGGAGCTATTTAAATAAATATTTTCTGAAAACCTTTTGTTTCTAAACTTGGTGTAAAATGGGGAAATGAAACAGTATTCTTTGAAGAAAAGTGATTCAAACTTTATAATTGACAAAGCTTATGCAATATGCCATGAATGCATGATGAATTTTTATATTTGAAAACTTTGGATTTCTAATTTGCTTTGATTTGAATGATTTCAAATCTGCAAAACTTGTAAAATATGCCAGGGTTGTTTTTGGACTAAATAAAACTCAAAAAAGGGGAAAAATAAAAAGAAAAAGGGTTTTAAAGAAATCAAATTGGCTCACACAAACTATTTGACCAATTTTTAAAAATGAAAGCCTCTTAATGGAAAATTTTAAAACCAAGTTTTGCTTCAAAATGCAAATATGAATTTATGCATGCTGGTTTTAAATTTTTTAAAATCCCGGGATGTTACAAACTAACCCCCTTAAGATGAAGCTCGCCCTCGAGCTTCAAAAAGGCTAGCAAAATAGGTATGGGTATTGTTTCTCGAAGGGTTTCTCCATACTTTCAAGTATCTTCCAATGTGTGGTGACTCCTCTGTGCTCTACAGAACTTGATGGTTTCTTCTGGTAAAATAAAACACTTCCCTACCATGTCCATAACTTCTAGGCTAACCCCCTTAAGATTGTTTAGCCTAATAATTTTAATTTCCAAACAGAATTTGTATCTAATCCTCTTCTGCTGGGGTGGTGGGTGTAATTGCTCCTTCTAATACCCCAGTGGGAAAATGCATGTTTGCTCACAATGCTCTTGATATGAATAAATGTGATGCTCCATTATGAAATAGAATCTAATGCTGTAAAGGAGTTAAGTGGAAATGTACCCATCACTTCTTCAACATTGATGTGGTTCACATGTCCCTTCTTGAATGGATTGGGCTTGGCATTTTCATCTGGCTTATTCTCAGGGCAATCATTTGCAAAGTGTCCAGTCTTCCTGCACTTGAAACAAGTGATATGAGAGAGATCCCTCTTGGTTCCCGACTTCTGAGGGTGTTGCCCATTTCCTCCATTCTGATGCCCATTGTTTCCATTGTGGTGACCATTGCCTCCATTCTTGTGACCATTGCCTCCATTCTCATGGCCATTTCCTCCATTCTGATGCCCATTGTTTCCATTGTGATGACCATTGCCTCCATTGTGGTGACCATTGGAGTGGTTTCCCTGGTTTCCACCATTGTGCCCATGGCCATTTGAGTTGCTACCATTTCCATTTCCTCCAGAGGAGTGGTGTCTCTTGTGGGAGTGTTCAGTGTGAGTCTTGCCGTTGCTAAACTTCCTCTTACGGTTTTCCTCCTTCCTTATGTTGTTGTCCAGAGTGACAGCTTGGTCTAGCAGAGCCTGGTAGCTTGGAGCACATGCCACTGACAGAGGTATCTTTAGTTCCCCTTTGAGTCCCCAGAGAAACTTATCCTTCCTCTTGGCATCAGTGTTGATGTCTTCTGGTGCATACCTGGATAGAGAGCAGAAGTCATCCATGTACTCCTTCAGTGTCCGGCCACCCTGCTTCAGAGTGCGGAATTCATCCTTCTTTAGATTCATAATGCCCGTGGAGATATGAGCATTACGAAAGCCTTCCCTAAAACTGTCCCAGTCCAGACCTTCAATTGGATTGGTGACTTGGTAGGTATCCCACCACATTGCTGCTGGTCCCTCAAGTAGGTGGGCAGTGAATCTAATCTTTTCAGCATCTATGCACTCACAGGTAACCAAGTCCTTGCTGACTGAACGCAGCCAGTCGTCGGCCACTATTGGGTCTATGGCAGATGAAAACTTATTGGGCCTGAGCCTCAGGAAATGTGCCAACCTGTCAACCTGGGGTGGGGGTGGTGGTGGCGGATTGTTGTTATTGTTCATGTTGTTGGCACTTGCTTGGATGAATTGGGTCATCATCTGCATTAACTGCGCCTGAGCTACGGCTAGCTGTTGAATGACATCATTGTTGTTGTTGTCGTTGTTGTTTTCATGGCGAGGCGGCATCTGAGGTGGTTTTAGCACAGGTAAGTAACAGATAGATAGAACTAAAGGAGAAAATCTTCCTACCCATGCACAATACAACATTCCAAGCAGCAAACAAGCTAAAATCAAACAGTCATTGGAAATCCTTTTGATGGGTTTTGGAAAACACGCTAACAATATAACATGGTCATACACCAAATTGGTATTATCATTAGGTTATCGTTGATTCTATAAGCTAGAAGTAATGGTGGTCTGTTCTATAATTGTCTTCATTGCTCCATTTCTTGATGGCTTCTAGAGTTGGGTCATCTAAAGTGATCATTTGAAAATGAAGTAGGAGAGAAATACAAGGAGTTTTCGAGATGCAAACATTGTTTTAAAATTTAAATAGAAGCAAGATAAGATAGATATTTTTATCCTAGGGTCTTCCTATTTCTAATCCAAACCTATGGTCTCGATCCTACAGGCAACACTATGCTCTGATACCATTTTGTAACGCCCCACCTTTGGATTAAGGTGGAACACCTATGTTAAGTGCTATTCCCTCGATCAATGATAGCACCACTAAATAAAATAGAGTATTTATTGCATAGTATCAAAGATTTCAACGTGGATCCAGATACATAAGTCTCCAATTATTACAAACCATCATAGTCTCATGGACTAAGATAAATAACAGAGTTCAACACATCTCAAACACAACGGAACTAGGGTAGTAGTGAACCTCCATCTTCACCATGCGCCACAGGCAGTCATGTTGGTATGTAGACTCGAGATCCTAAACATCTTACTCCTCACTAGAAGAACCTGCACATTTGATTATGCAGCCCCATGAAAGGAGGGTCAGTACAATGATGTACTAGCAAATGACACTTATTTGGTGGCTGTTGTGAAAGAACTATCTACATGATATTTAGCTGGTGGATCTTTGGCTAATTTGCATAAAGCAAGTTTTAACCTATATCAAAACATTTTAATTTCTTTGAAAAGGTTTTTCAGATGAGCACATGAAAATCACTCGAGTCCATCCCTCGAAATGACCCCATATGATTAAGTCTATCTTGAACTACTTAGACACCCGAGTCCATCCCTCGAATGACCAATCAAATTTTAAATAATTAGAAAAAGGTGATGAGATTCTTCTGTACAAACATAAGTGCACTCTCAGGCCACCACATACTCTAGGTCCTTCCCCTAGGCATGCAGCCCTGAGCAGCCACTAACTAAACCAGACACCACATACTCCAGGTCCTTCCCCTAGGCATGCAGCCCTGAGTAGCCACTAACTAAACCAGACACCACATACTCCAGGTCCTTCCCCTAGGCATGCAGCCCTGAGTAGCCACTAACTAAACCAGACACCACATACTCTAGGTCCTTCCCCTAGGCATGCAGCCCTGAGTAGTCACTAACCCAAACTATCATTCTACCCAAGTGATTCATTGAAGTTGTTACTTTTAAATAAGCAGCAGGCAACACTTTCAAAACAACAGTAGCAATCCTAGCAAAGGTTGGGGTTCAAGTCTTGGCTACACACTACTAGGATCTAGCATTGCACAAACTTATTTGAAAAACAACCTATCATACATACTACTGGTAAAACACTAATGCAGTAGTAAAAATAGGTAGAAGAATCAGTGTCACTTGCCTTGGTAATAGCCTGCACACTCACAACAATCACAGAAGGTGTTCTGCTCCTCTTCACAATCTATACAAACAAAATGGAACAAGCATAAATACTCTATTTCTAATGGCAACCATAGACATGTATGCATGTATGCAAATGTCATTTTAATTTTACACACTAAACTAGTGTGTTAAAATGTTGTAATTAGTGTTCTATGCTGTTTAGAAAACAAGTGTGGTGTTGGAACAGCTTTCTTAAACAATTAGCAAAGCAATTAACAAAATAGTTAATTGAAAAATTGAGTTAACACTTCCCAAAATTGGTTATGGTTTGGTATTTCTCTGCAAAAATTGTGTTGTGAATCCACTGGATAGATAACAGTATTATGAAGCCACTGCAAGTGGTTTCACTCCAAAATACTTTTTAGAAATCAAATGAGGTCCAAAATAGTGATTTGATTAAATTTAACAGTAGCAAGTTCGTGCACATTTCAAGTTTGAAAACTTTTGATTCTATATTAATCTACATGTTCCAAGGAATCCATAGACTACAAATTTTTAGCAATTGGATCTACAGAACAAAAGTTATGAATTTTATGGTGTTTATAAGTCATTTTGCTATTTTATTTTTCACTTCAAATCTTTGTACTGTACCACTGTGGTTTCTCTACATAACTGTATTCTACACATTTCAAGGATTTTAGGGATATCAAATTTGTAATTTTTGGCCAAGTATTTTATTTTATATCGATTTTACAAGATCAGCATAGAAACTGAAATTTGAATTTCGAATTCAAATTGGATTTGACCCATTTGACCGAGGGCTGACTGGGTGGCTGACCAGGCGATGATGTGGTCTGCTGCTATTGGTCGATACCGATTCGGTATGTCCTTCTAATCCTGGCCGTTGGATGCAGATCGAGCGGGCAGAAAATAAACGGGGAGGGGGTGGACTCACCGGCGAAGGAAGTTCCGGCGAGGATGTCCAGAAGGTCGACGGCGAGCTCGCTCTGGTGATCGGCGATGGCGAGGAAGTAGCGGACAACGTGCAGACGACGATGATGAACCCGAATGTTTGACCGGAAGCGTCGAAATCATCCCAAAGCGAAGCCGAAGAGCGGCTGGAGTCGACGGCGTCTTCGGGCGCTTCGGAAGCTTGTCAACGGCGAGGTTCTGTAGAGGAAAATCGTCCGACCGTCGGTCAGAAGGAGCGCACGAGGGAGAGGAAGAGAGGGAATCAAGAGAGGGGGTGCGGGGCTGCTCCACCGCGTCATTACCGAAGGAAATCGATGGTGGACTTCACGATTTCCGGCGAGGAATTTCACCCCGATGGTGGCGTCTCTAGTTCGGGAGCCAGAGGGAGATGGGAGAGGGGGAGAAGGGGCTTAATTGGGAAGGGTTTAAAGGCTCAGGGCGTTACTAGGGGGAAAGTAATCGCCGGCCATTTCCATTTCCAGGAGGGAGAGAGAGAAATCAGGGGAGAAGAAGGAGCCGACATGCGGGACCTGCTTGGTGGTGAGAGAGAGAGGGAGAAGGGGAGCTGGGCTGGCTCGGACTGGCTTGGCTGGATTGGGCCCCGGGTGCGGCCCAGTTGGGCTAGGGCACCACCCTTTCCTTTTTTTTCTTTTCTTTTTTTTTCTAATTTCTGTTTTGGTTTTTGAAAAACCTATACAAGTTTGCTTTGAATAATTTCAAAACTGACCACTTTTGCACTTTAAAAAGTGTGTTTCAAACACATAAACAAAGGTTTAGTGTTATTTTGTAAAAAAATAATATTTACTAGAAGAATTTAAAATAGCTTCCACAAACAAATGGAGCTATTTAAATAAATATTTTTTGAAAACCTTTGTTTCTAAACTTGGTGTAAAATGGGGAAATGAAACAGTATTGTTTGAAGAAAAGTGATTCAAAACTTTATAATTGACAAAGCTTATGCAATATGCCATGAATGCATGATGAATTTTTATATTTGAAAACTTTGGATTTCTAATTTGCTTTGATTTGAATGATTTCAAATCTGCAAAATTTGTAAAATATGCCAGGTTTGTTTTTGGACTAAATAAAACTCAAAAAAGGGAAAAAAATAAAAAGAAAAAGGGTTTCAAAGAAATCAAATTGGCTCACATAAACTATTTGACCAATTTTTAAAGAAATCATATTTGCATTTTGAAGCAAAACCAAGTTTTGCTTCAAAATGCAAATATGAATGTATGCATGCTGGTTTTAATTTTTTTTAAATCCCGGGATGTTACAGTTGAAACGTGCACACACTTTGTGCATTTAAATCTATCTAAATCACTAATTTGATCATAAATTGAAAACTATAATTTATTTTAGAATAATTCCAATTGTCTTAGTTTTGTTTTACTGCAAGCTTTTTAATAGTAACACTTCTTAATTTTCTTGAATCACTCCACAACAATTCAAATTCAATTATGAATATTTGAGTTATTCCATCATAGTAAAAGTTCTAATGTCTTTTCATTTTTGTTGCTTTCAACCATGTTATGTTCTATGATCATATCTAGTTATCCAAAACACATCTTGGCACTATCTATACACATATTCCATCTATCTAAGCTCAATCTTGTCTAACCCACACTTATTCAAATTTCAATTGTGATAGCGGAGTCAAAGTGTGATATCTCTCAATTCTAGTTTTTACTTTTATCAAGTTGATGCTATGATCTATACCCCTAGTGTGTGTTCTTACTCCATGGTTGTTCAATGAGTCCCTAGATCATCATCTCAAATACCACCCATACATACCCACCACCTATAGCCAATTGCTCATGTTTACTTAATCTTGTTCACATGTATTGAATTATTCAATTTGCAAATGAGTTAATTGAGTAAATCAATGCTTCATGAAACCTTGACCAATGCATAAGTGTAATATATGCTATTTAAGAGTAATTGTTACCACACTTATTCAATAGTATTACTATTGCACTATTTGACACTTATGTGAGTTAATTCACATGAGTTATTCCAAGTTCTCTTCATTAAGATCTCATCATTCATATCTTGTCACTCATGAGTTTTTCACAATATCTCTTCCATCACAATGTCTTAAGAAATCTAAACTGTTAAACAAACCCTTTTCATTTATTGCTTGGATTGCTTGTGTTTGTATTGTATGTTTATGTTATGCTATTTCTGTGTTATAGTTTTGTATGGAGAGCTACGTGCTTTGTTGAGAGGACTGAAAGATCTTGGACTTCAAAAGGCAAGTGACACACATATCTTCTACCAAATTTACTACTGCATTAGTGTTTTCCAGTAGTATGCATGATAGGTGGAATACTCAACTATTTTATAAATTGCTAGATCCTACTCCCTCCGTTTCAAAATATAAGATGTTTTCGCTTTGTGAAGTAAATGTATCTAGACACCTTTTAGTATGTATATTCGAGTGAATCTACACACTAAAAGATGTCTAGATACATTTGCTTCGCAAACCTAAAACATCTTATATTTTGAAACGGAGGGAGTAGTAGTGAGTAGCCAACCTCAAACCCCACTTGGTAGGATGCTAAAATACATGAATATTGATGCTATGCTTTGATCACATGAAAAGTTGTTTTGTGAATAAAATAACAACTTCAACTAAAATGAACTACCTGGGTGGATTGGTTTGTTGTGGAGGTGAAGTTGGTGGCTTCTGGGGCACATGCCTCGTAATAGGATGTGTACTCAGGATACTGCTCGGGATGGCCACTCGGGATTAAAGAGATTAATATGACTTCCATGAGTAGATGTACTTCCAGTGCAGCCTTATGACATTATGGGCTCTGTCTTGATTGAGTAAGATTAAGGGTTCAGCCATAGGGTACTGACAGCAGGTGGTAGCAAAATATAGGGGGCATAGTCAGATCTAGATGGTTGAATGCTTTTTCTGAAAGGTCTTGTCTCATTTTATTTATGGGGGTAAAATGAGTCTTAAGGTGAAAGTGCACAACCCTTGCAAGGTGTCAAAATCTAAGCGTTTAGTCGTGTCCTCGGTTATGGACAATTGAGTCTCTAGTCATGGAATGTTCGAAAGAATCTCATCACCATTTTTGAATTCTTTAAAACTTGACTAGAAACAATCAGGAGAAGCTCAGGGCCATACACTCTTCGGGGTGGTGGTTTCTGTGTTTTCAAACTTGGTTGAGTTTCGCCCAGAACTACATGCCTAATTAACATGTAGTGTATGGGGGTTATCTTGACCCTTATAAACTAAAATCTTGAAAGAAAGTTTTACAAAGATTATAGGATAAAATTGGCTTTATGCAAATTAGGCTTTGAGATCTACCAGCCAGATATCATGTAGTATAGTCTTTTTTCACAAATGCCACCAAACATGTGTCATTTGCCAGTACGTTGTTGTACTGACCCCTCTGGAGCTGCGTATTCAAATGTACAGGTCTTATTTGGATGAGGAACGACTAGTAGGATCTCGAGTCTACATTCCAACACGTCTATGTAACTGGATTTATGTTATGTAACTGGAACGACTAGCTGCATATTCAAATGTACAGGCTTTGAGATCTACATTCCAAGACGGAGGCTCATTGTTATTGTGCTTCATGCTATGTAATTTGTAAGGTAGAAGATCTATGTAACTGGATTTATGTTGTAATATTTGATGTTATTGCAATGATTACTATATTTTGTACTGTGGTGCTATCTAATGATCCAGGGAGTAGCACATTAACACAGGAGTTCTGCCTTTAGCAAAAGGTAGGGCACTACAGAATGGTATCAGATCATAGTGTTGCCTGTAGGATCGAGACCCTGGGTTTGGAATAGACTAGGAGACACTAGGAATTTTTTCTTCTTTCTTTATTTCAGCCTTTCAAATAAGTTTTTTCTACTTTTCAGATTTAATTTTTCTTGTAAGACTTATCATAATCATTTACTAACCCAGTTCCTCCTTTCCTCGTTTAGATGGCCCAATTCACCAAGATGAAGACACCCTTTGACGATGACACCGAGTGCTTTAGTGACCAGCTTTCTCGCCTATCTCGAGCGCTGGACTTGGCCCCTCCCACTTTCCGGGGTAGAGTGATACCTTGTGAGATTCCGGAGATCAACCGCTGGGAGATCGAGACAAAGATCAAAGGACGTACCATCGAGCCGACCACGGAGACAGTGGTGTATTCGAGGATGTACCTAGGTTGGGAGACTGGGATTATGATGGCCATGGAGGAAGCACTAGCTCGCATCTGTGGTATTTACCCCAAGGAGATATTTGATATGGACAACTCTTTTCAACAATTTGGGAGACGCAACCATGAAGGATGGGCATTGAGTACCCCAGGACGCCGAGAAGGTTTACCATGGACTGAGATTCAGTTGGAAGATATGGAGATGTATGCCTTCAACATGGAAATCATGCTCCACGATGAGATGGATGCCACAGATGATGCCAAGTACCAACTCCGAGAAAAGGATGAGAAGATCGACCAGCTAGAAAACACCATTCAGAAGCTGAAAGAGAAGAACGCGTCACTTGAGGCGACGAATGACAAGTTAGCATCCAAGACAGAAGATCAGACTGCATGGATTACGGGACTACAAGGACAGTGTGCATATCTCAGCAAGTATCTAATGAAGTATGATCCATGGCCTACCAAGAAGAATGCATTACCAGCTGATGAGGAGACAACCTCGGAGGCACCCAAGGATGATCCCAAGGAACTAGTGGTGTTTGAGGCTAATGAAGAAGGGACTCCAGGGGAGAAGAACAGCGAGGATCCCATAGGCACCAGAGTCAAACACTGTCGGACTGGAAGCACCAAGGCATACCTGGCACAGTTCAAGTAGAATAGACTACCAATGCTATTAGTCGTAGAATTGCACGAACTTTATGATATGTATTTTGATCATACCAAGTTGTGGTATGACCATACCTTTTGTTACAAGTTGTTCTTTTGAAATTTTATGTAATGGATGCAAGATGAGTGATTTTATAAGATGAATTGTCTTGATCTACTGTTTGGGTAGGAATCTTCCTTAGATCCCCTCTATCTATACCTCATCTGTGCTAAATTCTAAAACTTGTCCCAAAACCCTAACAGATGCACCCTCAACATCGGAGTAGCCTCAACAAACATCAGATGGTTTCAGCAATACAACGGATGGTAGAGGTACATGCTGAATTAATGCAAGTCTTGACCCAGAACTTGATCAACTCAGATAGCAGAGAGTTACCTCCAGGAATGCAGCAAGTTCTGGACGATCACTCTCGAATGGTACAAATGATGCCCCAGATTTTAGCAAGTACCAATAGCAACTTACCCCGAAACAATCAAGGTAGCAAGGAGCCAGGAGGTGAAACCAAAACAACCAAGCTAGCTTGCAAGATCTGTGGAGAAATAGGACACATGTCTGAAGAGTGTCAGGAGGAAGGCCATCATGGTAATACTAGTCACTCCACTAGAGAATGCCCCATGATCACCTGTTTTCCATGCGATGGAACCAATCATGTACCCAGGGAATGTAAGTTCTACTTCACGGTGCAACAAATGAATCAACAAGCTAAGGATAAACTGAGTCATTTGCTAGAAAGGACCACTAAAGATCGAAGACCTAAAGCAAAGATGGAAGCGAAAGACAAGGAAGAGGTCCTTGACACCACCACCAAGAGTTGCTTAACCGATAGAAAACAAGAACACCTACCTGGGAAAAGCACAAAGAAACGAGAAAGATTTCCTACTGCCATAGTGGAATGTCAAGAAGATGAAATTAGAGATCTCCTAGCCTTGGAGTTACCCACAAAGAAGAAGAAGAAGAAGACTCATAGCAATATTTTATGTTTCCATTGCCGGGAACAAGGACATTTTGCAGACCAATATCCAGAGAGGAACCACAAAGCAAAAGCACGAGGTAGTGAGAAGAAGGACCTCAACAATATTACCTGTTTCAAGTGCAAACAGTAGGGACATTATTTGTATCAATGTCCAGAGGAAAGCACACCCATGACAGTTGTGGACGTAGAAGACCAAAGAGACTCGAGAGCCAACTCGAAGACACAACCAGGAACGGCCAACAGGAAATGCATGTTTATGAGCTACTAGTTGTAGTAGAAGTTGAAAGGTTATGTAAGAGCAAGGCTCAACTTAGTGGGATGGATTAAAAGTCTTCTTATATAATGCAAACCAAGGTATCTGCAATTCAATGATTGTACTCTGAGTTTTGTCGCAAAACCCTAGCTAAGGAATGGTAGATTTTGTTATAAAAATATTCAAAAAAGGGATATGGAATTTTGAGTTCTTATCCAAAA
This sequence comes from Dactylis glomerata, assembly GCA_007115705.1. Classification (NCBI taxonomy): domain Eukaryota; kingdom Viridiplantae; phylum Streptophyta; class Magnoliopsida; order Poales; family Poaceae; genus Dactylis; species Dactylis glomerata. The sequence continues at coordinate 9,180,324 of QXEO01000531.1, forward strand.
AAAACTTTTGATAAATCCAAACTAGTGAGGTTGACCAATATGTTAGAATACGAGATGCACCAAACTAAATCCAAGGAAATGATTGGGAACGACACGGATTAGCGCCCCATGACGTCAACTCATATCATTCGCTCTTGTTATGAGGAATGGTTAATCTAGAGAGACGTACCTACGAGAGACAACGTTGTTAAGCCTGAACCCTATGAAGATAGAATATTACACCCTTATAGTAAGCAAGTGCTGCCAACACGTAGGAATTCGGTAAGGATGAACTCCAAGTTTACTGTTCAAGAAGACTTGCAACAGAAGGAGCCCCACCAACATGGAAAGTCATCAGACTCGAAAGTGCTAATAAAGGAAGAAACAATAAGATGAAGGACATTCAATGACGTCGACTAAGCGGATGGAATAAAGACAGGAGACCACTTAGCTTGGTCTTCTGATTGACCCAAAAAGTGACCCCTCAGCTTGGCCTTCTGATTAACCCAAAAGAGTGACTCTTCAGTGTCCAAAGTAGTTCAACAACTACCCTATTGGATAGAAGCTCCACAAGAGAGCAAGGTTATCACCAAGCAACCTTGTGGAAGGTTGGAGCCCAGGTTGTGAATAGACACCCACCTATTGGAAAAGAAGATGAAGACTAACTATAAGTCAAAAGATGACCCAGTGACAAGTCAAAAGATGACCCAGTGCCAAGTCAATACCAAGGCGTATCTGATTGAACCCAAGGACCTAGACTACCTACAAAAAACTTCTTTTAAGGGTGGTAGCCCCCTAGGTAACCCAAAACCTTCTTTCTTTCTAACCTCTCCAATGTCGGGGACGAGATTTCTTTTAAGGGTGGTAGTCTGTAACATCCCAAGATATTATCAAATTTTGGGGGAAAATTTTTGCTTTTTATTTTGTTATGTTGATTGAAAATTTCACAGGGATTTAAAACTTTTGAGTTTATTTAAAAGGCTCCAATAAAAAATTATTTTTAAACCTTCCAGTATTTCTTGAAGAGCTCCTTTGAGAAATGAAAGTTTCCAAAATAATATTCCATGCACTCACTTCTATGCAAGCTTGTTTGCAAAGAAAAGAAACAAAATGTGTAAAGATTTATAAAGTTGCATTTCTAAAACCTTGTTTGAAAATGGATTTCAAAATATTAGTTTATAAAATATTATTATTTTATTTTAAAAGGGTTAATTTCAAACCCTAATCCTATTTTATTTATGCAAGCAAGCCATTGGCTCAATTAAGATTTTATCCTTGAAATCATGTTTTATTTTTGAAAACATGTTTCTTATTGGTTTAGAACATTGCTTGGATTATTAGAAGAATTTAGGAATTTGTTTGAATTGATTTGAATAAAATATGCAAAAGATATGAAACAAAATAGAAAATAGAAAAGGAAAAGAGAAAGAAATAATAAAAAGGAGAAAAGGCCGGGGCATCGTTTTGGCCCAGAGGCCAAAGCCAGCCCAGCCCGTTACCCCTTCGAACCAAATCGGTACGCTGCACTGCAGCGCAGCCACTGACAGGTGGACCTCACCTGTCAGTCGTCTTCCTCCTCGAGCAGGAGACTGGCCCAAGTATGGCGTCGCCCATGGCCGTCTGATTCCGCCCTAAACCCTAACCCCCTCGCCAAGCCAGAGCATCTATAAAACCCCCTCGACGCCCTCTCCAATCTCCCTCCCTCAATCACTTCAGAACACCACCAGGCTGCGCAAATTTGCTCATCGGAGTCTGTCGTGTCTGTAGACTTCACCGCACGATTCGGATCACCTCGATGCGCTCGAGCTCCCCTCTCTCCTCTCAATCTCTTCCTCTCCCTATGGCGCATCTGCTGATATTTTTGCCTTGCTCAATTGTGCAGCAAATCGAGTGTTGCATCATCACTCGAAGCCGTCGACGCCTGCAACATCTCCAGTCACCCTTCTCACCACCCCCTGGACGCGGTCGATGTTCTCAATCATGCACTCGAGGTCGCCGCATTGTGCTGAACCCCGTCGAACACTCGTCGTCAACCAAGGACCACCAGAGCTTCGCCGGAGACCACCACCTGGCCGCACCTCGTCGGGATCTTGCTGGAAACCCTAGCCGAGGTGAGCCCCCCCTCTTCTTCTTATTCCGTCCGTCTGATCTGCATCTGATGGATCTGATTAGATCACTTAACGAAGCGGTATCGTTTAATCTGGGCCACTCAATCTTCATAAGATACAACGCACCACAGCCCTGATCCACCCGAACTGGTACCAACCAATAGGAACATGCCAAGTGTTAGTCTCTGGTTTAAACAGGATTCAAATTTGAATTTGAATTAGATTTTTGTGCTAAATTTTGTTTAATTCATAACTTTTGATCCATAGACCCTAAAATTGCAAACTTGATGTCTCTAGAAAGCATACAAAGTCTAGTTTCTAATAATGTAATAAAATTTCAAAGTTTCAGTATTCAAATTGAAATCATTTTCAAATTGAATCAAACCTATCTGTTAATCTATTTAATTCATATCTTTTGTTCTAAGTGTCCAAAAATTATAAATTTATAGTCTTTGGAATCCTCTGAACTTGTAGAACAACATAGAATCAAGAAACTTCAAAGTTGAAATGTGCACATACTTTGTGCATTTAAATCTTTCTAAATCACTAATTTGATCATAATTTGAAAACTATAATTTATTTTAGAATAATTCCAATTGTCTTAGCTTTGTTTTACTGCAAGCTTTTTACTAGTAACACTTCTTAATTTTCTTGAATCACTCCACAACAATTCAAATTCAATTATGAGGATTTGAGTTATTCCATCATAGTAAAAGTTCTAATCTCTTTTCATTTTTGTTGCTTTCAACCATGTTAAGTTCTATGATCATATCTAGTTATCCACACACATCTTGGCACTATCTATACACATATTCCATATATCTAAGCTCAATCTTGTCTAGCCCACACTTATTCAAATTTCAATTGTGATAGCTGAGTAAAAGTGTGATATCTCTCAATTCTAGTTTTTACTTTTATCAAGTTGATGCTATGATCTATACCCATAGTGAGTGTTCTTACTCCATGGTTGTTCAATGAGTCCCTAGATCATCATCTCAAATACCACCCATACATACCCACCACCTATAGCCAATTGCTCATGTTTACTTAATCTTGTTCACATGTATTGAATTATTCAATTTGCAAATGAGTTAATTGAGGAAATCAATGCTTCATGAAACCTTGACCAATGCATAAGTGTAATATATGCTATTTAAGAGTAATTGTTATCACACTTATTCAATAGTATTACTATTGCACTATTTGACACTTGTGTGAGTTAATTCACATAAGTTATTCCAAGTTCTCTTCATTAAGATCTCATCATTCATATCTTGTCACTCATGAGTTTTTCACAATATCTCTTCCATCACAATGTCTTAAGAAATCTAAACTGTTAAACAAACCCTTTTCAATTATTGCTTGGATTGCTTGTATTTTTATTGTATGTTTATGTTGTGCTATTTCTGTGTTATAGTTTTGTACGGAGAGCTACGTGCTTAGTTGAGAGGACTGAAAGATCTTGGACTTCAAAAGGCAAGTGACACACGTATCTTCTACCTAATTTACTACTGCATTAGTGTTTTCCAGTTGTATGCATGATTGGTGGAATACTCAACTGTTTTATAAATTGCTAGATCCTAGTAGTGAGTAGCCAACCTCAAACCCCACTTGGTAGGATGCTAAAATACATGAATATTGATGCTATGCTTTGATCACATGAAAAGTTGTTTTGTGAATAAATTAACAACTTCAACTAAAATGAACTACCAGGGTGGATTGGCTTGTTGTGGAGGTGAAGTAGGTGGGTTCTGGGGCACATGCCTCGTAACAGGATGTGTACTCATGATACTGCTCGGGATGGCCACTCAGGATTAAAGAGATTAATATGTCTTCCATGAGTAGATGTACTTCCAGTGCAGCCTTATGACATTATGGGCTCTGTCTTGATTGAGTAGGATTAAGGGTTCAGCCATAGGGTACTGACAGCAGGTGGTAGCAAAATATAGGGGGCACAGTCAGATCCAGATGGTTGAATGCTTTTTCTGAAAGGTCTTGTCTCATTTTATTTATGGGGGTAAAATGAGTCTTAAGGTGAAAGTGCACAACCCTTGAAAGGTGTCAAAATCTAAGTGTTTAGCCGTGTCCTCGGTTATGGACAATTGAGTCTCTAGTCATGGAATGTTCGGAAGAATCTCATCACTATTTCTGAATGCTTTAAAACTTGACTAGAAACAATCAGGAGAAGCTCAGGGCCATACACTCTTCAGGGTGGTGGTTTCTGTGTTTTCAAACTTTGTTGAGTTTAGCCCAGAACTACATGCCTAATTAACATGTAGTGTATGGGGGTTATCTTGACCCTTATAAACTAAAATCTTGAACGAAAGTTTTACAAAGATTATAGGATTAAATTGGCTTTATGCAAATTAGCCTTTGATATCTACTAGCCAGATATCATGTAGTATAGTCTTTTTTCACAAATGCCACCAAACATGTGTCATTTGCCAGTACGTTGTTATACTGACCCCTCTGGGGCTGCATATTCAAACGTGTAGGTCTTATTCGGATGAGGAACGACTAGTAGGATCTCGAGTCTACATTCCAACACGTCTGCCTATGGCACTTGATGAAGACGGAGGCTCATTGTTACTGTTCTTCATGTTGTATAATTTGTAAGGTAGAAGATCTATGTAACTGGATTTACATTGTAATATTTGATGCTATTGCAATGATTACTATATTTTTTACTGTGGTGCTATCTAATGATCCAGGGAGTAGCACATTAACACAGGAGTTCTGCCTTTAGCAAAGGGTAGGGCGCTACATTTTGTCACCTGTAGCTTTTCTAGTAGAAGATGCATGCGTAGGTGATTTTATGAGTTTGTGACTTTAGCTTGCTAGATTTTATGCTAAACTCTTTGTCAAGCTTTTGCCTAGCTTTTTCATCTCCTAGTAGAACTGCTACTGCTATAGGTTCCTTTTGTTTTACACTTGTTGTGGGAAGGGTTTATCACATGTTTTGGCTAACTGTTCAAAACCAAGTTTTTGGAAAACTAAGAAAACAACTAAGTTAATGAACCACCTGGGTGGATGTGGCTTTGAATGGTTTATGTTGAGTGGTTCCCTGGGGTCATGTCGTCAAACCTCTGAACCACCAGGTGTATCTCTCTCTTGTGGACGGCCACCCAGGAGCAAAGAGATTGGACACGTTCAAGTCATGAATTATTTTCGAAAGCATCATTCAATCCCAAAAGCTTGCAGGGTATAGGTATTTTGGTTCCCTCATCATGAGTATCAATAACCTTTATAGGTGAACCGAGTTTATTAAAACGTTTAAGAACTTTCCTAGCTTCAACAACGACATCCTTAAATTCTAGGCGCAAAGTTTCCAAGATAAAAGCCTTCTTTTCGGGATCCTCAATTTCATGAAGCTTAAGGAACATATATTGCATAAAAGGATTAAGACTAGCAAACCTAGTTTCCAACATGTCAATTAATATAACAGAAGCAACTTCAATACTAGGAGCAAGCTCAACCCAAGACTTTTCCTCATCTTCCTCATGCATACTAATGTGATTAAAGAACTCCTCAATGTTACTTTTGCCAATAATCGAACCACTACCTACTGAGAGGTCCTCCAGAACGAACTTAGGGAACATCATGATAAACTAAAGTAAAGTAAAAACAACTACCAAGGATTCTAATTTTTTTGGGTTTTTGATAAAAAGCAATGCAGGTAAAATAAAATAAAGTAAAGCAAAACAAATAACAAAGTAAAGAATGTGTGTGCGAAGAACTCCCCTCGCAGAAGTCTTCTCTCTTCCCTGGCAACGGCGCCAGAAAATTAGCTGCTACTTGTTGATGGCGCCAGGAAATTACTGATGGTGCCAAGTTGATGTGGAAGCAGACTATCCTTGTGCGTGGTGAATGACCAGCCCGTTGGGAACCCCAAGAGGAAGGTATGATGAGTGTAGCGGCTAGTTTTCCCTCAGTTAAGATACCAAGGTTTATCGATCAGGAGAGGAGAGACAATGACGACTGAAGGTGATGCAGAACCTGCACACACACAAACAAATACTTTGTCCCCAACTTGCGATGAGGTTGTCAATCTCACCGGTTTGCTTGAAACAAAGGTTATGAGTGTATCGAGTGGAAAACAATATAGTATGTGAGTAAAGTAAACAGTACGAGTAAAGTAAACAGGTGATAGCAATATGATGTAAATAGGACCGGGGTCCACAGTTCACTAGTGGTGTCTCTCCATAGATAAAATAGCACATGCTGGGTAAACAAATTACAGTTGGGCAATTGATAGAATAAAGATAACGTGATATGTCTAGAAGATCACTATGAGATTTACTCTGGGCATTACAACAAAATACATAGACCGCCATCCAACTACATCTATGACTAATAATCCACTCCCTGGGATATCAATCCGAACACCCTAAAAGTATTAAGTTGCGAACAACAGATAATTGCATTAAGCAAAGTGTGTAATGTAAACAAAGCATATGCCCTTGAGCATATGAATGTTGTTTTCTCCCTAGTAGCAACAGCACATCTACCACCTTAGAGGTTTCTGTCACTCCCCCAGGTGAAATAGAGGCATGAACCCACTATCGAGCATAAATACCCCCTCTTGGAGTCACTAGCAACTACTCGGCCAAGATAGCTACTAACAACGGAGAGCATGCAAGATCATAAACAACATAGAGATAACAAAAGATAATATTCAGTACAGCAACTTAATCATAAACACCAATATTCATCGGATCCCAACAAACCAAACATGTAGAATTACATAACGGTGATCTCAATCATGTAAGGCAGCTCATGAGATCTAAACATGAAGCACATAGTAGAGAAGACAACCATCTAGCTACTGCTATGGACCCATAGTCCAAGGTAGACTACTCACTCATCACTCCGGAGGCAAGCATGGCGATGAAGAAGACCTCCGGTGGCGATTCCCTTCTCCGGCAGGGTGCTGGGAAGAGCTTCTGGACCCTCCCGATCTTCGGGTCGACGGCGGCGGCGGATCGCGATGTGTTCTGGAAATCTGATCGGGCCCTTAGGTTTTTCTCGTCGGGGGGTCTTTATAGGCGAAGGGTCGATGTCAGAGGAGGGGCCAGGCGCCCTCACGTGGGCCCGGCGCGGCCAGGGGGCTGGCCGCGCCACCCACGCGTGTGGGGCCCTGGTGGCCCCCCTCCGACACTTCTTCGGATCTCTGGAAGCTTCCGGGAAAAATAAGACTTCAGGAACTTGTTTCGTCCAATTCCGAGAATATTTCCTGTGTATCACTTCTGAAACACAAAAACAGCAGAAAACAGGAAACTGGCACTGTGGCACTTGTTAATAGGTTAGTTCCGGAAAATGCATAAAAGTGCCACTAAGTGTAACGAAACAATAGGCAAATGGTGTAAAACAAGCATGGAGCATCAAAAATTATAGATACGTTTGAGACGTATCACCGGCACGCGGCAAATCTGTGGTGAAAGCTGCGCCGGCCCCTGGAGCTGGCCAGGGAGCTCAAGGCCACCAGCCGGCCCGCTCACATGTGAGCCTCAGGGTCGGAGAGCGTGTCGACCCTCCAAAGGATGACGCTCGTCATCGGCTCAACCAGCTGGCGGACTCCAAGCTCAATGAGGAAGAATCCTCGACAGCGCCGGTCTGTTTCGGCCCACACATCCGCAACGAGCCCTTCCTTCCTAAGTTCGTGCTTCCACGCGACATGCCCAAATACATTGGGGCGGTGAAGCTGGAGGACTGGCTGTCGGATTACGGCACCGCCGTCGACATCGCGGGCGGCAACAAGAGGGTGGCGGTGCGCTATAAGACGCTCATGCTCACAGGATCTGCCCGGACGTGTCTCAACAACCTGCTAGCTCTGCAGATCAACTCGTGGCACGACTTCAAGGAGGCGTTCATCACAAATTTCACTGGGACATACAAGCGACCTCCTCGCTCACGACAGCTGGCCCTCTGCAAGCAAGGCCCGGATGAGCCGGACCGTGACTACCTCACGAGATGGTCAGAGCTGCGCAACTTATGCGAAGGACTGGACGAGGAGCAAGCCATCGGCTACTTCACCGATGGATGCAGGGAAGGGACCATGTTGAAGCATAAGCTCCACAGAACTGAGCCCAAGACGATGGCCGAATTCATGGCAATAGCGGACAAGTACGCATTAGCCGACTCCGCCGCAAGGGTGCAGTATGCGGAATCGGTGCTGGCTGCGGGTCGGTCCTAGCCGGCATCCGAAGGCGGACATCACAACCGTGATCGCCATGGCAAGAGGAAGGACGAGCGTCACGACAACAAGTATGGCTCCAAGCAAGTGGTTGTTGTCCAAGGAAGCCCAGGGGCTACGGGCGGAAGCCAGAAGCGCAAGGGGGACAAGTTCAACAAGGACAAGTACACCATTGAGATGATGATGGATCAACCTTGTAAGTTCCATAGCGTCTCAGGCAAGCCAGCAGGACATACCACTCACCAGTGCAGCTTCACCAGAGACTTGGAGCGAGGCAACCACCAGCTACCAGGCCCGCCGCCAGGCCTACCAGCTGAAGCGCAGGGGAATCAGAACCGGCAGCCGGCTAAGGCAGCTGGAGACTACCCCGAGGAGGCCAACGTCGAGCAATACCATGTCTTCACCACTCAGAAGGAAGATCCAAAGGACGAGCCATGGTTTGGCATCGAGGTGAACGCAGTCATGCCAGTGGAATCGTAGTAGATGCACTGGTCTGAGGCGTCCATCACCTGGGGGCGCGAGGATCATCCGCCACTCATGCCCAGACCCAGGGGCTACGCGCTGGTCCTGAACCCCATCATGTTCTTCGAGATGCATACGTGTCGTTTCTCGCACGTGCTCATCGATGGAGGCAGCAACATCAACTTGCTCTACCGCACCTCAATGGAGAAGCTTGGGATCCCTGCAATCCAGCTGAAGCCGATGAAGCTAACCTTCCATGGCATCGTTCCAGGAAACTCCTGCACGCCAATGGGGAGAATCCGGTTGGAGGTGCTGTTCAGAGAAAAGGAAAACTACCTCCGTGAGCTGATCTGGTTCGAGGTGGTGGACCTCAGCAGCCCATACCACACGCTGCTCGGTAGTCCTGCCCTGGCCAAGTTCATGGCAATTCCACACTATGCCTATCTGAAGATGAAGCTTCCTGGCCCTCGTGGAGTGATTACCATCACTGGATGCTACAAGAAATTGATAGAGTGAGTGAGAGCCAGCTCCAAGCTCGCCGAGGTGTTGGTCATCGCTGAGGAGTGATGTCTACGCACTTCTATTCTTGTAGACACTTGTTGGGCCTCCAAGTGCAGAGGTTTGTAGAACAGCAGCAAGTTTCCCTTAAGTGGATCACCCAAGGTTTATCGAACTCAGGGAGGAAGAGGTCAAAGCTATCCCTCTCAAGCAACCCTGCAATTACGATACAGAAAGTCTCTTGTGTCCCCAACACACCCAATACACTTGTCAGATGTATAGGTGCACTAGTTCGGCGAAGAGATAGTGAAATACAAGTAGTAGTGATGATTATAAGTAGCAAACGTGATGTGAAATAAATATCGCTGCGAGCAAACAAGTAACAAAACAGCAAGTAAACGGTGTGCAAAGCTTGGAAACAAGGCCTAGGGATCATACTTTCACTAGTGGACACACTCCCAACAATATAACATGATTGAACAAATAAACAACTTCTCTCCACTATGGTACTCTGAATTACTCTCCTATTGAATAACACTAATCATTGTGTAGTGGCTACAGAAGCACCCCTTAAAGTTCATCAAATACTTGACAAACACCACTCATAGAGATATCCAAATCAAATCACAATTCAAGATAGAAATCATTGCGACTTAGACCAAGTACTAACACGGTGCACACACTGTCAACTTTACACCATGAAAGGAGGAATAGATCACTCAATACTATCATAGTAATAATTACTCTCATAATCCACAAGAGATCACGATCATAGCCTAAACCAAGTACCACCATGATGCACGCACTATCACCGTTACACCATGGCAGGAGGAATAGATTACTTTAATAACATCACTAGAGTACACTATAACAATTAAGCATAGGAGTAGCATAATATCTAAATAATAACATCTACTTGTTCAACATGATACAAAGCTCACGATCACATAAAGATCACATCATGGGAGAGAGAGGTGAACCACATAGCTACCGGTAGAGCCCTCAGCCCCGGGGATGAACTACTCCCTCCTCATCATAGGAGACAGCAAGGTTGATGGAGATGGCGGTGAGGTCGATGGAGACGGCGAAGACGGCGATGGAGACCGATGGAGATGGCTCCGGGGGCACTTCCCCGTCCCGGCAGGGTGCCGGAACAGAGACTTCTGTCCCCCGAAATTCATCGACGGCGGTGGCGGAACTGCGGAACTCTTTCTGGAAATTTGCCGACTCCTCTAGGGTTTTCCGTCCCGAGGCTTTATATAGGCGAAGGGGCGTCGTCAGAGGGGGAGCCAGGCGCCCTCACACGGGGCTCGCGCGGCCAGGGGCCTGGCCGCGCCACCCCTGTGTGTGGGGCCCTGGTGGCCCCCCTCCTACTCCTCTTCGGATCTCTGAAAGCTTCCGGGTAAAATAAGACTTCAGGAACTTGTTTCGTCCAATTCCGAGAATATTTCCTGTGTATCACTTCTGAAACCCAAAAACAGCAGAAAACAGGGAACTGGCACTGTGGCAACTTGTTAATAGGTTAGTTCCGAAAAATGCATAAAAGTGCCACGAAGTGTAACAAAACAATAGGCAAATGGTGTAAAAATAAGCATGGAGCATCAAAAATTATAGATACGTTGGAGACGTATCAGCATCCCCAAGCTTAACTCCTGCTCGTCCTCGAGTAGGTAAGTGATAACAAAAGAAATAATTTTTGAGGTGACATGCACCATCACAATCTTGATCATATATGTAAGCATTTGTGAGCTGGGATCATAAGAACTTAAAACATGGGCATGAAAGACATAATCTTGATAATAGAAACTTAGCAACCATGTTATAACATGAAAAAGAACACAAACAAAATATCATGAATAATGAAACAATGAAAGTCAAACGTGTGTTCAAATCATAAGGAAAAACATACAAATGGTTTTCAGCTTGTCCTTCAAAGAGAGCAAAACATAAATGCATAGGACACCTTCAAGTTTAAGAGGGCGACTAGATACAAATAATTTAAGAACAAGTGAAACCATAGTCATGAATCAATCAATGATAAACTTTGGGACAATGCACATTATACTCAGAATGACAACTATGCTCTCTTAATGGTGCATAAAGGTAGAAGGTGGTGACTAACATAAAAGTAAAAAAGAAAGGCCCTTCGCAGAGGGAAGCAGTGATTAAACATGTGCTAGAGCTTTTCATTTGTAAAACAGAGAGATAAAAATTAGTTTTGAGAGGTGGTTGTCTTTGTCAACGACTGGCAATGGGGTTCTTACTATCTTCCATACAAAAATGAAGCAAGTTTTTGAGAGAGAGAGATTGGCACTTTTGTGCTCTTTTATAAAGCTTGGCACTCCTCCCCACCTTTTTTCCTTTCACAAACCATGGCTAACCGATTCCATCGGGTGCCCACCAACATTCACATTCCATGGAGGAGTGCCTTTTTTCTTTCTTTTTTTTCTTTTTTTTTCTTTTTGGAATAAGCAATATGGAAGATAGCAAATTCGACCACTACGTCCCCATGAGCTGAAAACAGTGTCACAAAACGAGAAGTGTTTTGAAGGTTTTTGAAAGGTAGCACATGAAAATTTACTTGGAATGGCTTACAAATACCATGCATAGGAATTTATAGTGGACACAATGGCAAACTTGGTTTTTAGGAGTTGGATGCACGAGTAGAGCTCATACTCAGTACAAAATGAGGGCTAGCAAAAGACTGGGAGCGACCAACTAAGAGAGCAATAACGGCCATAATCATGCAAAGCGACAAAGCGACATTAAAAGAAGCATAAGATGGCATCAAAAGTCAAAAACTAAATGATCATAGAGGCTATAGGCGACTTATTTTTGTAGTCAACATGGTGTAAGCATGTGCCAAGTCAACCCAAATAAAGCATCAAAGGAGAAAACCAAATAAATGCTTCCATATAATAAAAACAACGCATGATTTTTTCAAAGGCTCATTAAGCAATCTCAGTCATTTGAGACAAGTCATGCTACAGAAAAACCACTAAGCATACTATCAAAAAGACATCAAGCACGACATGCAAAAGCCTAAGCCGCAGTCTACACAAGCTCCTTTTTGTACCACTTTTTTGCATAAAGCTTTTTCTCTTTTCCAACACCATTCAAACCTTTTTGAGGAAACTCTTTTGAGAAAAACCAACATATACCAGAGGTCAAAATATACCTTGATGCAAAGATAAAACAAGATCTGAACAAAAATTAAGGCAAAAAATACAAGCTAAACGCAGTAGCAGAAAAAGAGAACACTCGTTGAAACGATAAAAGTGAAAAACTAGAGTATTCTTGGCAAATGAAAAGCGAGTTCATCTCCTCCAAAAGAAACATGATGTGATCTATCCATTTATTGCAGCAAACAAACTAAACTAATAAAGAAAACTAAAACAACTGACGCTCCAAGAAAAACACATAGTGCATGAAGCAATAAAAATATAGTGTTTTGAAAGGTGACCTGATTTTTGCCGATGAAGAAGGGTTGCCTCGGGGGCATCCCCAAGCTTTGACGCTTGTACTTCTTGGATATTTCTTGGGGTGATGCATGGGCATCCCCAAGCTTGAGCTTTTGTCCATTCTTCAACTCATCTCATCATTCTCCAATCCCTACACTTGAAAACTTCCTTCATACAAAACTAAACACAAATCTATTAGCAACATTAGTGTAGCATAACATATAATCAACCTCTTTTTGCTGCAGGTTTCAACCCAAAACCACCACATATATAGCAAATACTACTGTAGCAACTTCCCCTAAAGTTCCGTGATCAAAAGAACTCAAAAGAAAGCGATAAAGCGGCAAACACAAATATTGGCAGAAATCTATCAAAACAGAACAGCTGACAAAGGTCGAATTTTTGAGGGATTTTCTGTTGCTCAAATAAAAAAGTGTTCAACTAATGAAAGTTTGGATATAACCTGGGGCATATGCACAAGAAATCGCAGGTCCAAAAGATATACAGAGAATTTATACAAATTTTTACGGTGCAGCACCGAAAACTGTTTCAGGACAGCAACATCCCCAAATCTTACCTCACTCAAATTAGAGGCTTCTCTTGGCACAACAACAAAAATAAAAAGGATAAGGAGCGGTTATTACAGTAGTAATAACTTCCAAGACTCAAATAAAAGAAAAAGTACTGAAAATAAACAATGGGTTATCTCCCAAGAGTGCTTTTCTTTAACGCCTTTGAGCTAGGCGCAGTAATTTGCAAAGATGCTCATGTGGGCGCCATATAAGAGCTTGAGGCAAAGGTGCCATATAGGAACTTAAAGCAATAGAGAGCATCAAAAAGCAAATGTGAAAGACATTTATATCTGAACCACTTCCTATGCATAGGAATCTTGTAAGAAAATAAATCAACGAGGCACATAGTAGCAAGCATGGATAGATAAAACAAGTGCCACTTCAAGATTTGCAACATAAAGAGGGGAAACTTAATATTGTTGAGATCCATCAAACCATGTTTCCCTCTCTCATAATAACTTTCAGTAGCATCATGAATAGAACTAACAATATAACTATCACATAAAGCATCCCTATCATGAGCCACATGCATAACAGAATTAATACTCACCACAGGAACAATAGTAGTAGGAGCAAATTCAATAGAATTATTATTCTCATCACCATAATCATCATAAATAGGAGGCATATTGTAATCATAACTAATTTTATCCTCAATAGTAGGTGAACTGAAAATATTATACTCATCATCATAGCCATCATAAACTAGAGGTTCAGTATCATCACAAGCTAGAGAACAACTATTTCGCAAAGCATATTCTTCAAACATATCATCATAAGAAGGAACATCACATATGGGAGATAAAATATTATCAAAACAAACTTTCTCCACTAAAGCTGGGGAACTAAAAATATCATGCTTAACAAAACCAGCTTCCCCAAGCTTAGACTTTTCTATAGCATTAGCAACAACGGTGTTCAAAGCATTCATACTAACAACACTATTAGCATGCAAATTAAGCTCCAAAGGTTTTTCAATTTTCTCTTCAAACACTTCATATCTAAACTCAGGAAAAAGACTAAAGAACTCTTTATTTTCCATTAAGCCTAACTAGTGAAAATAAAAACAAGAAACAAAAAGATGTAATTGCAGAATCTAAAGGAAATAACTCCGAGCACTCACTAGCAACTAAAAGACTTAGTAGCCAAAGAATGTGAGTACCTTTTACCTTACCTCCCCGGAAATGGCGCCAGAAAAGAGCTTGATGTCTACGCACTTCTATTCTTGTAGACACTTGTTGGGCCTCCAAGTGCAGAGGTTTGTAGAACAGCAGCAAGTTTCCCTTAAGTGGATCACCCAAGGTTTATCGAACTCAGGGAGGAAGAGGTCAAAGCTATCCCTCTCAAGCAACCCTGCAATTATGATACAGAAAGTCTCTTGTGTCCCCAACACACCCAATACACTTGTCAGATGTATAGGTGCGCTAGTTTGGCGAAGAGATAGTGAAATACAAGTAGTAGTGATGATTATAAGTAGCAAACGTGATGTGAAATAAATATCGCTGCGAGCAAACAAGTAACAAAACAGCAAGTAAACGGTGTGCAAAGCTTGGAAACAAGGCCTAGGGATCATACTTTCACTAGTGGACACACTCCCAACAATATAACATGATTGAACAAATAAACAACTTCTCTCCACTATGGTACTCTGAATTACTCTCCTATTGAATAACACTAATCATTGTGTAGTGGCTACAGAAGCACCCCTTAAAGTTCATCAAATACTTGTGGTGACCCAACCCGTTAAAAACGGATTGAATCCTGTGCATAGAAGTGCTAGTCCCTGGATCATTAGCTAGCACACACAGTAGATGTATAAAAGAGTACCAATGCATCAAATTTATTACATCGTATGATCCAAGAGTATAATTATTACAAAAGGGCTTAGCATCGATGGCTAGCTCACAAATAATAGTTCAACATAGCAAATAAATAAAGCTCCATTACTCCACAGGCACCGCTGGGTGGAGACTCGCGACCTAAACGATATAAATCAATCGTCCTCAGAGTAATAACCTGCAACATAAAAGGTTGCAGCCACGAATGGTCAATACACTTGGAATGGTATTGGCAAGATGTCACTATGGTGGATATCAATGGCGACCTATAATACATGCACATTTGGCTGGTGGAGTTCAGGCTCTTTGCATAAAGCGATATATTTTCTTCCTACTTTTCAAATCATTTTTGTTTCTTCAAAAACAACTAAGAACACATTGAATCACTCAAGTGCTCCTATTAAAATCTAAGGACACATTGATTCACTCAAGTGCTCCTAACCCATTGTTCACCCATCAAATTTTATTAAAGAAATTAGAGTGATGAGATCCTTCAACTGCTTCATGAGAAGTTGCTCAAATTGTCCATTACCGGGGACACGGCTAAGTACTTAGTTTTTGACACTCTGCAGAGGTTAGTACACTTTCACCACATGGCTCGATCGAAGACCAAGCCGAGACCTTTGGGAAACAAAACAATGAGCCTAGCCCCGGAGCCATACCACCTATCTTAGCTACATCAGCTGGTCACGGTAGGTCACGGTTTCATAACTTAATCAGTCAAGCCAGAGCCCATTGACATGTGGTTGTACTCGGAAGCCACTAAACATGAACGTCTATCAATCTCTTTAAGCCTGGGTGGCTTTCCCCACCATAAAACACACTCGATGACCCAATCAAAGCCATTCCACCCAGGTGATTCATTGATTAGTGGTTTTCATTAAGGTAAACAAAGCTTTCAGTACTCATATCATGAAAACCACCCACGCAACTAATAGCATGGCTAAGCAATTCTACAGTACGATGACCATCAAGGAATCAACTAGGGGTTCTACGGCTCATCTATTTGGGTCTACAGCAAAGCATAATAAATAAACTTGAAAACATCCTACACATGCAAGCTACTGAAAAACAAATACATGCATAGAAAAAAGTAGGAGATTTATGATGTGACACTTGCCTTGATTGTTGTTCCTGCTAAAACACTCCTCACAATCACAGGGTTCGCAGTTCGGGCAATCTATCATGACAAACAATTTCCAAATCAATACACAGCAGTACAAAACATAACAATGCAATATGCATGCATGACAGAAAAGAAAATAAGCATTAAAGCCTTTATGAATCATTTTCCATAATAGAAAAGAGACATATACATGCATTAATGCATTCTGCAAACTTTCAGTATGAAAATAGTTTATAAAAATATGAAACATGTGTCCATAGATAGACAAAGTAACTAGCTTTCAAATTCCGTTGGAATCATAACTTTATAAGTTACAGAAATTAAAATATGCTCAAAATACACTTTACAAGAGTTTTAAATTAGATAAAAAAAATTGTACTGTAACAAATAAAACTAATGGTACAGAAAAATATATTGCATTTTTCTGAATCCAACGGTATATTATTTGCAATTTTTCGAGTTAGGAAACTCAAGATATGAATTTTCTAAGATTACACGTTTTCTACTATTTCCGTCTATTTCGAAAATAACAGGGAATATTCCAGAGAATATTCCGTTGACTGGTCAGCGGTCAACCGCGGGTCAACGCACGATCTGGACCGTTCGTGGGATCCAACGGATCAGAGCGACCCTGGCGATTCTCACCGACGTTCACGAAGACAGCGTCGGTGGCTTCAGGCGGGTGGCTGTGGCGGCGCTCCGGCGGCTTCCCGGACCGGTGGTGGTGGCGGCTAGGCTCGTCGGGCCCCGGAGGCCCTCTTGGCGGTCTCCTCGGCGGCTCCCTCTCCTCCTAGCGGCGGCGGTGTGCTCCTCCCGAGCTGCGGCGGCGAGGTCGGACTCTGGTGAGGGATTCGGTCAGCCTGACGGCGTAGATGAGTAGGGTTCCAAAGGGAAAAGGAAGAGGAGGTTATGGGGTATAAATAGGTGTAGAAATTTGGAGAAAATCCGCAACAAATCGGCCGAATTTTTGTGGACTCGGAATCTGAACAAAAACGTATACGCGCAGATCTCCTGGAGGTTGAGGACGCGCTGACGAGGGGTCCCACGCGTCAGGGAAAAAAAGAAAAAGAAAAGGAAAAAAAGGAAAAGGAGGTGCGGGCTGGCTGCTGCTGGGCCGGGCGGCGCTTAATACTCGCCGCGCAGGGCGTTGCGCTGTGCGCGCGCGCGTGTGCTGCTGGCCGGCTGGGCCGGAACAGTCCGGTCGGTCCAAAACTTGTTTTTATTTATTGTTTTCGAATTTAACTGCAAACTGTTTACTGTTTTGTCTATAATTTCAGTTTTAGGGCTCCAAATTGAGCAAAACCAACTTCTCTGAATTTGTAAAATCAAGGGCTATATTCCTAGATACATTGGAACATTGTACAAGCCCATAAAATAGTACAAAAATACATTTTGATGCAATAGAGCCACGCTAAGCTAGCAAATGCAATTCAACACAAAATCGGGTTTTTGTCCAAAACAAAATCTTTTCAGTTTTGAGAAATATGCAGAGGTGCATATGCATATGAATGACATGATGAAATTCCCAAATCTAAAATCCGGGATGTTACAATACTTGACAAACACCACTCATAGAGATATCCAAATCAAATCACAATTCAAGATAGAAATCATTGCGACTTAGACCAAGTACTAACACGGTGCACACACTGCCAACTTTACACCATGAAAGGAGGAATAGATCACTCAATACTATCATAGTAATAATTACTCTCATAATCCACAAGAGATCACGATCATAGCCTAAACCAAGTACCACCACGATGCACGCACTGTCACCGTTACACCATGGCAGGAGGAATAGATTACTTTAATAACATCACTAGAGTACACTATAACAATTAAGCATAGGAGTAGCATAATATCTGAATAATAACATCTACTTGTTCAACATGATACAAAGCTCATGATCACATAAAGATCACATCATGGGAGAGAGAGGTGAACCACATAGCTACCGGTAGAGCCCTCAGCCCCGGGGATGAACTACTCCCTCCTCATCATAGGAGATAGCAAGGTTGATGGAGATGGCGGTGAGGTCGATGGAGACAGCGAAGACGGCGATGGAGACCGATGGAGATGGCTCCGGGGGCACTTCCCCGTCCCGGCAGGGTGCCGGAACAGAGACTTCTGTCCCCAGAAATTCGTCGACGGCGGCGGCGGAACTGCGGAACTCTTTCTGGAAATTTGCCGACTCCTCTAGGGTTTTCCGTCCTGAGGCTTTATATAGGCGAAGGGGCATCGTCAGAGGGGGAGCCAGGCGCCCTCACACAGGGCTCGCGCGGCCAGGGGCCTGGCCGCGCCACCCCTGTGTGTGGGGCCCTGGTGGCCCCCCTCCTACTCCTCTTCGGATCTCTGAAAGCTTCCGGGTAAAATAAGACTTCAGGAACTTGTTTCGTCCAATTCTGAGAATATTTCCTGTGTATCACTTCTGAAACACAAAAACAGCAGAAAACAGGGAACTGGCACTGTGGCAACTTGTTAATAGGTTAGTTCCGAAAAATGCATAAAAGTGCCACGAAGTGTAACGAAACAATAGGCAAATGGTGTAAAAACAAGCATGGAGCATCAAAAATTATAGATACGTTGGAGACGTATCAAGGAGAAACGCCAGCTACTTCAACGAGTGGCACTGACTCAGCCTGGACGACCGACCTCAAGCCAGCCGGCTCCCCGCCTCAAGCTGGCAAGCGGTGCCAAGGAGATCCCACCCGAAGTAGACAAGAGGGCCGAGGCCATTGTCTCAGAGGTTGGCCTTTCCTCGAAGTAGGAAAGCGTGCCTAACGACCTCACCCGTGAAGAGTCAGGATGTCGATCGCATAAGACCTTCGGTTCGCCAAGGCAAAAATCTTGTATCTCGAACAAGTACCGATGAATAAAAGGAAGTTGGGTGGCATACGGCCGATTCCCAAAAAAGAATACCCTGAGTGTCTTTTACCTTTCTGATATTATTCACAAGGCAGAAGATCGGCTCCAAGCGGGAGCCGGCTGCCCCGAACGATCAAACCCCTTATGAGACGAACGAGTACTTTGTGCAGACCGGACCCCGAGCCTGACCTCCTTCCCGAGCTTAAAAATAGCCGCTGGGAACGGAGACGATAGGTCACCCACCTAGGGAAATCGCTAAGAGGAAAACGCACAAAACCCGAATGATCGAACCCTTAGTAAGACGAAAGAGTACTTCGTGCGGATCGGACCCCAAGCCTAACCTCTTTCCCCGGCCTAAAATAGCCGCTGAGAACGGAGCCGGCAGGTCACCCACCTAGGAAAATCGCTAAGAGGTAAAAACGCATAAGCCCCGAGAACGTTGTTGTTTGCCTAAGAGCTGAATGCATCGATCGATAATTGTGCCAGCATGCTCCCACCCTAGACCGGCATTCGGCTGCCGGTCCAAGGGAGACCAACCGGCACCAGGCTGCCGGTTGGGGGTAGAAGAGCTGAAGGATGGGAAGACAGAGGAAAAGGTCAAAAGGATCAGGCTAAGGCCAGTCCACAAACAGTTAAAGATCGAGGCATAAAGAGCGTAGGATGAAACAACGTCGGTGTACATGAATGAAATGTCAATGGGCACAACATAAGTTCAGTACATATACGAACAAGCAAAGAAACCCCGATTCAGTCAAGGGGAAATTGGCGAGTCAGCTGGCTCTAAAGGGGCAGCGTCGCCGATCCTAGCCACCAAAATGAAATCATCGCCGCTAGAAGACGGAGGGATGGAGCTGTCAGCTGGGTCGTCGGAAGACTTTGCAGGCGCCTCTGTAGGACTAGGCTCTTTGAACTCCACATCATCCAGGGACTCGTCGCCGTCTCCCGCGTCGAAAAACTTGTTAGTGTTGGCACACTCTGCAATGGAGCAGGCACGCTGGCGACGCTTGGCTTTATCAAGGTTGACCAAGACGCCCTTGCGAACATGCTTCAACTGGTCCAGGTTGACACCCTGGTACCACAAAAGCACGAAGGATAGGGCTTGCTCAGCGCCGGCTCGGGCTGCAGACTCCTTCCAGACGTCAACTCGGTTAGATACGAGCGGTATCCACCGGAGAAGCGTCTCAATGTCATCAGGCACCACCCTCCCAGGCCACAGAGCCTGGAATACGGAGACGACGGCCTGACGAAGCTTGGATCCCAGTTCGGCCACCGGCTGGAGTCGTCCTTTGATTGATGCCATCAGTTCTTCGGAGGAGAGCTCGGCCTTGGAGTCTTCGCGGCGGATGATATGTTGCTCCACCCGGTACTCCTTCACTGCGGCAGCCGCAGCCTTGTCGGAGTCAGGGAAGGCCTCTGCAAGAGCAACAAGTGAGAGGGGAAGCAGCGTGAAGGAGCGAAAGCGGAGAAGTGGAGAAGGAAACGCACCATGAAGAGCATGCTCTAGCCCTTGGAGACCAGCGTGGAGCTTGCGATCTCACGCACGCCAAACGCTGAGTTCGGCTTCATGCTTCTCATAGTCGAGCCCCCGAAGGGTGACCAGCTCGCTGATCTTGGCATCACGGTTCTCGATATCGATGCCTAGTGACATGTGGAGCTCATCCACCTCGGCGTCATATTTGGCTGCAAGGATTTCTTTCTCCTTGGCCAACCGCTGATCAAATTCTAGCTGCAGCTTTGACTCCACCTCCTAGACCTTTACCAGCTCCATCTCCAATTCCTGGGCTCTGGCAGCTTGGGTTTGCAAGCCCTTGAGCTCCTCCGCATGTTTCTTCTTGAGCAAGCCAATCTCGCTGGCCGGCACCGTGTTGGCCAGCTGCGACTCAAGCGAGGAGATGAGCGAGGCGGCACCTGAGGACAAAGATTTGAGAAGCGGAAAGGCAGCAGAAGCCCATTTTGAGGCAAAGGGATCTGGGCTTACCTGGCAACTTCTCCAGCTCCTTCTTTAGGGTCTGGTACTGGACTTGCTAGTACAATACTTCGCCAGCAGTTTGTGGAAGACGCTGGCCCAAAGCTCATTGACACCCTAAAAAAGACAGAGAAGCGATTTTTAGTGAGATTCAGTTCCAAGCTAGCTGTCACTATAGTTACCTCGAAACTCGGGGGCTAGTGAGGGGAGAAATTGGTCATAACGTGACCGGATCCACCCCCCAGCCGGCACATCATGGATTCGTGGTACGATTGCATCACCGATTCCTCCTGGTCCTATAGTATTGCTATTGCATCTCATACATGCGTACTTGTGCAGTATGAATGACTAATTTATGACTTTGAGCAGTAGAGCGTGCTGATTGCTGAATGAGGTAACGAAGAGAGGAATGATCTCTTGCAATCTTTGACTACTGGAAAGCTTCTGGCTAAGATCAATTTATCTGTCTTAATTGATATTCTAATATGCAGGACCTACTGTATACTGAAGAAGTTAAATCAGAGCATGGCTTTCAGGCTTGAATCTTGCAGCAAAGCACCTAAAACAAGCCTACAATTCTGATTTTTTTGAGGCACAATCGTTGCTGCAGTTGTAAATTACATTGGAACTTCAGAAGCATTTGGTATATGCACAACAAGATCAAAAGCCTGAAGACAGAAGAGTAGTACACAGAGTAGGAACAATTCTGTTTGGTTTGCCATTATCCTAGGAATTTGCCGAACGTTGTAAACTCTTCTTCTTGTGAAACAATAGATTAACAACAGAGTAAAATGCTTTGATTTAGCACCACAACAGCTTGATTTACAATGTTCAACTCCCAGCAGTACATAAATGTTGCATCTCCAGATGTTCAGAGAGAACAATGAAAGAAATAGAAGGATGGTCTCCTTAAATTACAGCTGCCAAGTTCAGAAGAGGCGACATCCAAACTAATTAAATTACACAACTCATGTTTCACTCTGATCCACCATATCGTTGAGCCCTCTAGTTCCATCAAAATGTAAGTGCAATCATGTGGATCGAGCAGCTGAATTTTGTTGAACTTGAAGCATCATGCTTGTATACCTTCCTACAATTGGAGGCATAATAATGCCCGATGAACCTCTAGATGGTAATGTGGCCGTCATGTTTAGATTTATGTTGCCAACTCTATAAGGTGAAATTGTTGTAGATGTACTTGTTGAAAATATAAGCAATTTACCATAAGATTTAATCTGAAATAACCAATAATAAAGCATGATGATAATTGCAGAAATTAACCTAATCATGCATACTAGCAGAATAGACGAACAGATGACATCTAACACAGATAAAGAGATCACATCTATTCCACACGCTAGTACAAGAAATTGTAACATAAACTGTAAAAGATGGGTACAGATTGCATACGGTGCTGCAGGAGGATTCACGTTCGCGTTCAGATTCACGTTGGCGTTGAGGTTCGCGTTGGCGTTGGCACCAGCGTCGTCAGCCATGTCGTCGATGTAGAGGCTGCTGATGTCCGGGAAGAAGTCCTCGTCGGGGAAGGAGTCGTCGGTCGACGTGATGCCTTCAGTAGTCGCGCAGAAGTGCTCCCCAAAAACCTGATCGCCCCTCACCCGTACAGGTTCACAAGAGGCGGGGTTCCGGAGGCCTACTGTCCCGTCGTCTGGTGCACGCCGGAAGAGGGGATGGAGAAGGTGTAGCGGCGGCGCAAGGCTCTGGAGGCGAGAGACGGGATGTGATACGGTGTGATTAGGGTTTGCGCCTAAGCCTGCTTATATAGCGCCGCTCGGGTAAGACGTGGGGCGCAGCCCACGTCCGAGTTAGTAACAGCCCACGATCCGGAAAAACCGGAAACGGCTGATAGAAAAATAACTCGCACAGTAGTTTTCCCAAACAGCAAAAAGATAAGTAAGCTCGGCACCGAGGCACAATTCCGCAAACCGCGGCGCGCGCGCGCGTCGTGACGAGGCGAGGCGAGGCGTGGCGAGGCGAGGCGGGCGGCGGAGGAGGAGCACGCGTGTAAGTCTCTCCTCTTCTCTCACTTTAGGAGGTAGTAGAACACCCCACTATATATATTGGTGCAACTCCCCTCAAACTAGCAAGGTGGGACTAAACTTTGGTGCCATCCCCTGCTAGGCATGAATGGGCCAAGAGAATTTCAGAATTTGTATTGGGCCATGGACCAAAGCCCACAGCCAAATTCCAACAATCCCCCACAAAGTCTCATTGGCACATCTCATCACATCACATCAAATATTTCCAGAACATTGTTTATATACCGGTGCGAAGTGGAGACTGTTAAGTTGAACTTCCACTCAGAACTTTATGCTACACTAGATTGCAACTTGAATTGTGGACTATGCCTTGAACTACAAGTTTGGTGCGCACTAGTTTCACACAGCCTAGACCGATACTAGGCTGCCGCAAGGCTTCCCCGCGGTTTGGAGCTTATGCGTCATACTCCATGTCCTTTCATGAGTTTATTAGAGAGCACCCAACTCCCATAGACTGCGACGTTTGACAGTCAGACTCATATAGGTGTGTTCTTCAAAAGATGTTTTGCAGGGCAACATCTCTGCTATAAACAAGCCAGTTAGAACACATTAAGATAAATATCAACCTGCCATGCAGATTAGGAGAGTATTGCATCTATATGGAGTGGTAGTATAATGTAAGGATACTCTCCTCTCAGCTGACCAACAGCTTGTCTCCCAACTCTAATTCACGGGATCTCCGATCACATAGAGTGGGTTACCATTGTGGACAACTCAAAGTGTGGGTCTCAAACCCATCTCCCTCGATGCATTATCTATCACATTGCGTGATAGACCCTTTGTGAAGGGATCTGCCAGATTTTTAGATGTTTGGATATAATCCAACGCAATAACTCCGGAGTTTCTCATTTTCCTGACAGATTTCAGTCTCCTCTTCACATGTCTTGATGACTTCATATTGTCCTTAGAACTGTTTACTTTGATGATCATAGTTTGATTATCACAGTTCATAGGAATTGTGGGTATAGGTTTTTCAACCACAGGCAAGTCCATGAAGAGCTCTCGAAGCCACTCTGCTTCAACAGTGGCTGTGTCTAATGCTGTGAGTTCTGCTTCCATAGTTGACCTCGTTAAGATGGTCTGCTTGCAAGACTTCCAGGAAACAGCACCACCACCAAGTGTAAACACATAACCACTTGTGGCCTTAGTCTCATCAGCATCAGAAATCCAATTCGAGTCACTATACCCTTCAAGTACCCTTGGATACCCAGAGTAGTGAACTCCATAGCTCGCAGTGCCACTCAAATAACGCAAAACCCTTTCAAGGGCCTGCCAATGAACATCTCCAGGATTTGACACAAACCGACTCAACTTGCTAACAGCAAGAGATGTCAGGCCTCGTAGCGCTGGCCAAATACATAAGCGAGCCAATAATCTGAAAATATCTCAGCTGATCTTTAGCATCCTTAGGATCTCCCTGATTCTTTCGAACCAACATGCTAGGATCATATGGCGTAGGAGAAGACTTGCAGTCGCTATACCCAAAACGACTCAAGATCTTTTCCACATAGTGAGATTGAAGCAGTGTTATCCCACCATCGTCATCTCTCAGTAGCTTGATGTTCAAGATCACATCAGCCACTCCTAGATCTTTCATCTCAAAACAATGAGATAGAAAGTCTTTGACCTCCTTGATAACATCAAGACTGGTCCCAAATATCAGTATATCATCAACATACAGACATAAGATAACTCCTTGGCCCCCACCATGGCGATAGTACACACACTTGTCAGCTTCGTTAACAACAAAGCCTATACCAGTTAAAGTTCTTTCAAACTTCTCATGCCACTGCTTAGGTGCTTGCTTAAGACCATACAAAGACTTCAGCAACTTACACACCTTTCCTTCTTGACCACCTACCACAAATCCATCCGGCTGATCCATATAAATCTCCTCATCTAACTCTCCATTTAGGAAAGCCGTCTTAACGTCCATTTGATGAACGAGAAGACCATGCGAGGCAGCCAGGGATAGTAGTACTCTGATAGTGGTCAATCTGGCCACAGGTGAATAAGTATCAAAGAAGTCTTCCCCTTCTTTCTGGGTATAACCCTTAGCAACAAGGCGTGCCTTGTACTTCTCAATAGTACCGTCAGGTCTAAGCTTCTTCTTGAACACCCACTTACATCCTACAGGTTTGCACCCATAAGGACGATCAGTAATTTCCCAAGTTCCATTTGCCAAGATGGAATCCATCTCACTGCGAACGGCTTCTTTCCAGTAGTCAGCATCTTGAGATGCATAGGCTTCTGAAATAGAAGTGGGAGTGTCATCCACGAGGTATACAATAAAATCATCACCAAAGGTCTTTTCAGTCCTCCGTCTCTTACTCCTAGTAGGAGCTTTATTGTTATCCTCCACAGGATTATCAGAGTGTTCTATCGAAATGGTGGGTTCAGGAATTGTAAATAATTCTTGACTAGATGAACTAGGCATCTCCTGATTTGATGAACTAGACGAACCTTTCATTGGAAAGATGTCCTCAAAGAAAGTCGCATCATTCGACTCCATAATAGTACCAACACGCATGTCAGATACTTCAGATTTTACTATCAAAAATCTATAGCCAATGCTGTGAAACGCATATCCCAGAAGAACACAGTCCACAGTTTTTGGTCCAAGCTTTCGCTTCTTGGGTACTGGCAAGTTTACCTTTGCCAAACAACCCCAAGTCCGTAAGTAAGAGATTTTTAACCTTTTCTTTTCCCATTCCTCAAATGGTGTAATTTCTTTGTTCTTTGTGGGAACCCGATTTAGGACATGACACACAGTCAAGATCGCCTCCCCCCACCATGCCTTGGAGAGACCCGAAGTGTCTAACATGGCGTTAACCAAATCAGTTAGAGTACGGTTCTTTCTTTCAGCCACCCCGTTAGATTGGGGCGAGTAGGGAGGCATCCTCTCATGGATTATACCATGTTCCGCACAAAAAGAATCAAATTCATTGGAAAAGAACTCTCCACCATGATCGGACCTAAGCCGCTTAATCTTTCGATCAAGTTGATTTTCTGCTTCAGCTTTATAGATTTTGAAATAGTTCAAAGCTTCATCTTTAGATTTCAGAAGATACACATAACAGTATCTGGTGGAGTCATCAATTAATGTCATGAAATATTTCTTTCCACCTTTTGTCAACTCACCATTCATCTCACAAAGATCTGAATGTATGAGCTCTAGTGGTGCCAAATCTCTTGCCTCCGCAGTCTTATGAGACTTGCGAGGTTGCTTTGCTTGCACGCACACTTGGCACTTAGAGCCCTTGACATTAGTAAATTTCGGAATTAAACTCATGTTGGCTAGCCGCGTCATGCAACCAAAGTTAATATGACAAAGTCGTGAATGCCAAATATTGGACTCATTATCATTGCAAACATGATTAATAACTTTAGTGCATAAGTCTGACAAAGAAAGGCGGAACAAGCCTCCGCACTCATAGCCTTTCCCAACAAATTGTCCATACTTAGATATTACAACTTTATTGGACTCAAAAACCAACTTAAAACCATCTCGACACAGAAGAGATCCGTTGACAAGATTTTTATTGATGGAGGGAACGTGCTGCACATTCTTCAGTTGTACGGTCTTCCCCGAAGTGAACTTCAGATTTACCGTACCAACACCTTGAACAAAAGCACGTGAGCCGTTTCCCATCAGCACGGAGCCAGCCCGTGCGACCTGATAAGAAGAAAACATGGAAATATCAGCACATACATGTATATTGGCACCTGTGTCTATCCACCATTCAGGTGAATGACAAACTGAAAGGATAGTAGGAAATATACCGTACCCAGCATCCTTCATATCGGTATCACCAACAACAACATTGGCAGAATTGCCGCTGTTTCCATGTGAACGCTTATCAAAGCATTTAGGGCAGCTAGGAGCCCAATGATTCGGATCACCACACACATGGCAGGATCCTTTCTTCTTATACTCAGTCTTCTTCTTGAAGTTGGTAGTCTGCGAGGCCTTGTTCTTGCCATTAAACTTTCCCTTGCCCTCAAACTTGTTCTTATTCTTTGACTTGTGGGACTGGAAGTTATTTTTCTGCACCACATGTGCACTAGAACTTCCATCAAAGCCTCGAACACGTGTATCCTTTGCTCTCGCCTTTTCCTCAACATGAAGAGAACCAATGAGATCCGAAACGGAAAACTCCTGTCTCTTATGTTTTAGAGAAGTAGCAAAGTTCCTCCATGAAGGAGGAAGCTTGGCAATAATGCCACTGGCCACGAACTTGTCCGGTAAGGTACACTTGAACTGCTCGAGTTCTTTGGCAAGAGACTGTATCTCATGAGCCTGCTCCACAATGGGACGGTCATCAGTCATCTTATAATCATAGAATTGCTCCATGATATACAGCTCAGTGCCAGCGTCAGAAACACCAAATTTGGCTTCCAACGCATCCCACGCATCCTTGCCATTATCAAATGACATATAGGTGTCAACAATGTTGTCACCAAGAATGTTGAACAAAGCCTCCATAAACATGGTGTCGACTTTCTGAAAAGCTTCCTCCTGAGCAGGAGAAAGATCTCCCTCGGGTCTGCCAAGAGTGGCGCTATAGCAGCCTAGGTTTTTCAACCATAGAACTGCTCTCGTGCGCCATCTCTTATAATGGACACCATCAAAGGGAGGCGGCCTGGTAGCCGCGGCCAAACCAGTTGGACTCAGTTGCCTATAATCAGGTTTTTGGATTGTTGAAAATATAAGCAATTTACCATAAGATTTAATCTGAAATAACCAATAATAAAGCATGATGATAATTGCAGAAATTAACCTAATCATGCATACTAGCAGAATAGACGAACAGATGACATCTAACACAGATAAAGAGATCACATCTATTCCACACGCTAGTACAAGAAATTGTAACATAAACTGTAAAAGATGGGTACAGATTGCATACGGTGCTGCAGGAGGATCCACGTTCGCGTTCAGATTCGTGTTGGCGTTGAGGTTCGCGTTGGCGTTGGCACCAGCATCATTAGCCATGTCGTCGATGTAGAGGCTGCTGATGTCCGGGAAGAAGTCCTCGTCGGGGAAGGAGTCGTCGGTCGACGTGATGCCTTCAGTAGTCGCGCAGAAGCGCTCCCCAAAAACCTGATCGCCCCTCACCCGTACAGGTTCACAAGAGGCGGGGTTCCGGAGGCCTACTGTCCCGTCGTCTGGTGCACGCCGGAAGAGGGGATGGAGAAGGTGTAGCGGCGGCGCAAGGCTCTGGAGGCGAGAGACGGGATGTGATACGGTGTGATTAGGGTTTGCGCCTAAGCTTGCTTATATAGCGCCGCTCGGGTAAGACGTGGGGCGCAGCCCACGTCCGAGTTAGTAACAGCCCACGATCCGGAAAAACCGGAAACGGCTGATAGAAAAATAACTCGCACAGTAGTTTTCCCGAACAGCAAAAAGATAAGTAAGCTCGGCACCGAGGCACAATTCCGCAAACCGCGGCGCGCGCGCGCGTCGTGATGAGGCGAGGCGAGGCGAGGCGTGGCGAGGCGGGCGGCGGAGGAGGAGCGCGCGTGTAAGTCTCTCCTCTTCTCTCACTTTAGGAGGTAGTAGAACACTCCACTATATATATTGGTGCAACTCCCCTCAAACTAGCAAGGTGGGACTAAACTTTGGTGCCATCCCCTGCTAGGCATGAATGGGCCAAGAGAATTTCAGAATTTGTATTGGGCCGTGGACCAAAGCCCACAGCCAAATTCCAACAGTACTTACTATAAACAAGAGACGAAAAACAATGACACTTGACACCTGAATTGCGCCATATGTTCAGCAGCTGTCATGGTTGGATTCATGTCGCTGATACTGGCAGTTGGATACTGGTGCCCAAGTTAAATGACCCCTGCGACAAACAATTTGTAAAATGATTTATTTTTTTGACGGAACCTCGTCAGAGGACGGGGAGCTTCCGCATTACATTAAAGAAAGAGAGAAAACGATCCAGTTAATAAGGGAAACCGGATCCAAAGACCATACAAGCACGGTTAATTAAGGGAACCGGCGAAAACCACAAAATGATCCATACAGTACTGAAGTTGTCATTGTTGGATTTATGTTGGTAGAACTAATGCCCAGGTCAAAAGATTCCTGTTCCAAAATAACATTGGTGATGTGATTACTTGTCTGGCGTATGCTAGATATGAAAAATAGCATACAACTATTTACACTGTTACCACATCATCTGGTTTCAATAAGGATCGATCTGGACGACGACAAACCTGCTTGAACTCGATCAGCTCGGTTGTTACTTGCGTGGGTGTCCGTCGAGTAGCTCGAACGGCGGCACGACGTCGAGGTCGAGCTGCAGTTTAAGAAAAACTGTGAGCTACCCGTAGGCGGCCCGGCGTTCACGACGGCAGGACGCAGCTTGGTCCTCCTCGATCAAAGCCAGGTGAAGAACTTACGCGCAGTTTGCGCGGCACGTTCGGCGTACGGCGAGCAGCTAGGCTGGGGTTCAATGGCGAGGTGTTCGTGCAGGTAGGTGAAGATGGTGTGCTAGGTATGCGCGTCCGTCCAGCCGCTCACTCGACGGTGCGTTGGAGGAAGCGGCGGCGCGGTCGATCTCAACGAAGGGCAATACGTATGAGGCAGTTTGAGCTTTTCGTTGCTAAATTACCGGCACGTTCTGCTTTTTTCCCCTTTTCCTTCAGCCTCCACCTCCACGTCAGGTCCAAGCCTTATCAGCGCGTAAGAAGTCCGTAACTCTCCGTAGGTTTAGCATTTCCGCCCACGAACCAACCAGCGGATTTTAAGTCCAACCTCCCTCAAACTCCCATTCCCTAACACCAACTCCCCCCAACCAAACATGCTGTTGAGTAACCACTAATTCTCTCCCTCTCTCGCACACACAAAACGCAATAAGCCGACGAACGCGGCAGGTAGATACACCATGGACTGGCGGCGGGCGGGGAGCCCGACGTACGGCCGCCGGCGCCCTGCGGCGGGGATGTACTCTGCCCCTGCGTCCCCGGCACACCCCCTCGTCCAGCCCGCGTCGTCGTCGGCGCACCCGATGGCTGCGCGGTCCAAGGCGCGCGCCGCGGCGGCGCTGGCGCATGTCATGGCGCGTCCGGGCGCGCGCGTCGCCGCCGCCGCGGAGGAGGACGACTTCGAGAACGGGTACGGGGACGACGTCCGGGACCAGGTGGCCGGTGGCGGTGGCACTAACGCGCGGAACGACGGTGGCCGGAGCCCCTTGCACGGGTACGGCGGCGGCCGGAGCACCGGCGGCGGCGGCGTCGTCAAGGACAAGTACTTCGGTTTCGCGTTGCCCAAGGTATGTATTTACTGCTAATTACTCGTTACTAGCTTCGCCAGCCATGGTAGTATCGTAATAGCACCGTTAATGTTTCCTATTTTTTGGCATATCTGCATATGTTTTAGGCTGTGTTTCTTTGGTACTCCTACTAGAGTTTAGATGGACGGTAGAAGTAATAGAAGTACTCCGTAGAATGTAACCAATCTCTTCGGTAAAGGAAATACTAAGAGACATGCTTGCCTTGTGTGTGTGATTTTTACAAAGTTGTTGGCAGCTCGATCACTCGAGCCGTGTTAGCGTAGACGAGCTAGTATTTGTTTTGTCTCAAAGTTCCCTGCTGAACAATGACTTTATTAATTTAAATTCGGACACCGCAATGCCTATTATCTAAAAAAAAGTTTGCCTGCTGAACATTCGGAACTCGATCCCTGCCGTACAAGTGCATTTTGATTTTTGACCGGCGAAATTGGGGCTCGATCTACGTGGGTCAGAACTTAGGCAAGTCATAGTGCTAGTTTTATAGTTAGTACCATGCAAACTAGGTTCACAAAATTATTTATGTGATAGTTAGTTAATGAAGAGAGAGGAGATTAGAGTATTATTGTAGTACTATATTATAGTGTACGAGAAATATAAAGCTTAAATAAATCTTGTACACACATTTATATTAAGATACTACAAAACAATAAATACAATAAGTATATGATACTACTTTATGATACCATGTATTATAAACATAGTATCATACTGTACAAAAGTATCATATACATAATATAATCCCCACTATGGTCAGACTTAGCAAAATAGCAGGTAGCTTAGGAAATCGAAAAGTTAATTACTGGGAATCCCGAGGTGGTCTGGTCGACGCCCTCCGCGTCTCTATGCACTGTCAACGCGCCTAATTAATGCGTGTCCCCTAACTCTGACCTTTTTAGCTTTGATTAATCGGCAACGATCCGCCGACCAAAGCTGGGAAAACCTCACAGTGTAGACTCCACGCGATCTAGTCCGTGCCCACCGCGGCGATCAGACGTCCGATCGGCATCCCACGGCTGATGCAGGTTCGGCACGCCGTGTCCAACTCTGCACAGGCATGCTGAAATGGGCCGCCAGACACTTATTAAAAATATATTCTGAAACTATCTCTACCAGGCTATGATGGGCCATGTACACCACATCTTTCCCGGCCCATTGATAACTTTTCTAAAATCATACCTAGTCGTAGAGGGAGGGTGGATGTGTCTATAATGGCATAGCAAAACATAGACCCCACCTGATGATCATACTTCTTCGCTGCACAACCAACTTTACCAAGGGAAAACAAAGACCCCACATACTTCTTCGCCCCTTTCTTTTCTTCTCTAAAGTTTAATTTTTTCAAATATAAACATCTTAGAAAATTTCGGAAAAAATACTATGACATAGATAACGTTGCAATCTATCATTCTGTTAATTTTTAGAATAAAATATGTTGTATTTTGAGCTCAATAAAAATAACAAAATTGCACAAAACGACAAAATCAAGTTTTCTATGCACCGAGGACAAAATCTTGATTTATCTTTTTTACTGATTCCAAAATACATCATATTTCGTTCTAAAAAATTGCATACCGATAAAAATACAACATTATCTACACCATGGTATTTTTTCAGATTTTTTGAAAAGATTTAAATTCGAATTTTTGGAGGAGAAAAATGCCAATTTAGTACATCAAGTTGTTGTGAATGTGCGCTTTGGTCACAAACTTGCAAATCCTCAATTCTAGGTCACGAAGTTGCCTTCCACGAGCATTTTGGTCATTCTGTGCCGGCAAGGTTAATTTGGTTACATGGCAGATTATTATTTTTGTGGAAACCATCCTTAAATTTTGTTTCTTCTCTCTAGAGAACCTTATATCGTTCACAACATTACCCTAGAAAAGTCGCCCCACTGCAAAGCACGACCTGACCCCACGGTGGCCTATGGTCTGCCGATGGCTTTGCTAGAGGGAGGATGGAGGGAGCACAGATTAGGCAAGCGACCACCAGCAGGAGGTCGAGCTCGGGAAGGCAAGCCTTCTCACTTGCTCGGAGAGGCCTTGATTTCCTATGTGCCTCCTCGCGAACACACGATCACGCCTCTTCTCTCTCTCCCTCTCTCTCTCTCTCTCTCCACCAACCGCCACTCGTCGCCTCTAAATAACCAGCCGGTCTGAGAACCGCGCGGCCGTGGTTGATTCTCGCCAAGGATGCGGACTATCACGTTGAGAGCCGTGCGGAGTGACGGATGCGGGAAGGTGGACACGTGCATGGCCAAAATGAGGAGGAGGAGGAGGAGCATGAGCCCCAGCCCGGGGGCAGGGGCGAGGTGGCGTACAACTGCGCCGCGGTGTGCTGCTGCTGGAGGTCCTCCCGCTCGTCACTTCCAGGCTCCCCATGGACCTCGTGCACCACATGCAACTTTGGCAGCACCGACGACGCTGCCTACGGCCTGTCGACAAGGGGTCCGCCTCCCATCTCCCCTAATATCCTCTCAGGGTCTGGGGCCATGGTTTGGCAGGCGAGGCCCTCCCGCTTTAGGATCTATGGCTAGATGGCGATGATGGGGTCATAGAATGCCAAGAAGGTTAGGGTCAAGCAGGTCGACGACATCCGCTTCGGCTGGTGGTAAAGAAGGGGTCAATTTGTCCTCTGGTTGGATGGAGGACCAATGGGTGAGAATAAATTAAAAATTATGGGGCAATTTGTAGACAAACTATATTTCACATATGCAAACTAACGGTCGCAATCACGGACTGACCAAAGAGCTCACTTGTGTCAACTTTGTGATCTAAAATTCACAATTTGCAAGTTCGTAACTAAAGCGCACATTTAGGACAACTTCATGTATCAAATTGGCATTTTTCTCTTTTTGGAGCTTCATATTTCGGGCTCCGTGGAGCCCGAGCTCCAAATGTACGCACTCCTTACAACAGTTCATTCAAACTTCTTTTTCTCCTTCCTCCATCGCTCTTGCTCTCCCTCTCATCTCCCAGGTGCCCCCTCTTCCTTCATTCTCTGTCGGCCCCGATCAGAGGAGGGAAGAGGGCCCAACACTGCCTTCCATTCTGTATATCCTCGACTAGTAGCAGTGTCCCGGCTTTGCGGCTCCTTGTCACTTGGTTCGTGGAGTCTTCTACTGTTTTGGAGAGATGTGCAGGGCTGGATCGAGACTTCTTTCTCGTCGCCGGTCATGGAATGTCTAGATTTTAACTGCCACTAAATAACCTCCAGGTGATTAATTCAATTCCATTCTCCTCCCCAAACTGATGTTGCTCTTCAAGGATGGATTGATCTTCATCCCTTTCTGATGTCTATCTTCAATAATTCATCTCCTCTTTTGCCTTTCCATCCGGATTTAGCCCAACAAATATGTTTCTCCTGGCGGTTTGATTCCATTGTTCTCTCATGGGCTCTCAAGTAGGCTGGTTTAGGGTGTCTGCATGATTCCTCGTTCAATTTCTTGGTGGCGCCCCTAGCTTATTCAAACGATGATTTCTTCTTCATCTTTATGTTTGAAAGAGGCCAATATACGACTGCTATCTAGCCCTCTTGTGCCTTCCTTTTACCTCCAGTTTGGAGACTTGTTGGGATCGGCCTTGTTTGCAGGGCCGATCTGTGTTGGTGCGTGAGGCTCCTGTGGGGACATCTTCCTGAGTCAACGAGCTCAGTTCGTCGATGATTTGGTGTTCCGATCGAGCATTTGTTGCACCGACGAGATATTCTTCTTCATCCCTGGCTACTGAACTGGTTCAATCTGCTTTGAGCGACCTGGAGTTGTATCCGAGGTGAGCGGACGTTCAGCAGCGTCTCTTTCCTGGTTGCAGTCAGTTGGTCCGGCGAGACAAAGCTTGGTAGCGAAGGGGCACGTGGAGGCAGCGTTTGACGATGACAATGCAACCTTGAAACGGTTTGACAAGATTTTACTTTGCTCTGACCACATCAAGAGGAGTAGTTTGTTTTTCTTTTGTAAAGCGAGCCCAAGCACCTACTTAGCTATCCCCTCTATCTGAATTGTTTAAAGGTGCATCAAGATCTGTGTTAGTATTTTTCCCCCTCACAAATAACTCTTTTTTGTATCTCTCACACTATACAATATTTGAATCTAAAACTTTGTAGTTCACTGAAACATTTGAGATAGAATGTGGGAAAAATACTTTGGTATTTTTATGACATTAAATATATACCTATTTAAGTAAATTCTTTTGAATTTTAAAAATTTGAAACTTTCAAATTGCACAAAAATTCCAAACTATTTTTTTGTTTCAGTGATACGCAAAGTTTCAAATAAAATTATTCTACCTTTTGAGAGATATAAAAAAGAGAAATTGAAAAAAGTTAAGAGGGTGTAGGTACTATGGCGCACGAATTGCTGCGGTGTGTGGGTATCCACTTTGGATTTCATTGTAAATTTCAATTTCTATGTGGTTGTATCTCCAACTGGTAATTTTCAGTCCCAAAAACTTGGTAACAACATCTTCACCGGCGCCTCCAAAATTATGGCCGGTAGGAGCGTCGGCAGGCCCATTTTGGAAGCGCCGACATGCCCTCCCAAGAACTATGGACGGCTCCCACACCGACGGCCTCAAAACGTCGGCCACAAAAATTATTTCTTTACAAATCTAATTTAAATAGCAATACATATATGTTTATGAAGTACAAATATTACATAGTTTACACAAACTAATAGTTTCTTACAAACCTTATTTAAATAGGAAATTCAAATATAAAATTTAAATAGGAAAATTCAAATAGCAAATTACGCGTTTCCTTTGAACGACCAAAGGTTCTCGACCATATTAGCCCGAAGTTGATAATAGTCCTCGGTGTTGCGGATCTCCATATGCATGGCGAGGAAAGCAGAAAACTAAACGGACATCTGGTCATCAAGTTGTGCAAGAGGACATATGTAGTCGTATGCATGATCATTATCTGATTCAGCCCGCTCACTCTCAATAATTATGTTGTGCAAGATCACACAACAGTTCATCACCTCCTACATCTGAGATTTCGACCAAGTAAGAGCTGGGTACCTGACAACGGCAAAACACGCCTGAAGCACACCAAATGCCCACTCGACATCCTTTCGAGCTGCCTCTTGACACTTTGCAAACCAAGATTGCTTCTCCGAAGTTGGTCCAAAATTGTCATCACAAATGTAGCCCAAGATGGATAGATACCATCGGCAAGATTGTGTAGGTGTTGCCGTTGATCTCAAAGTTAACTGGAGGAGAATGTACTTCGGTCAGTCTTGCGAACACAGGAGATCGCTGTAGTACATTGATGTTACTGTGTGTTCCCACCGTTTCGAAGAAAGAATACCAAATCCACGGGTCGTATCGGCGATAACTTCAAGGATTACACTGCATTCCCCATTGCGACCTTTGTACAGCCCCTGCCAAGCAAACAGGCAATTCTTCCAAGCCCAATGCATGCAATCGATACTACCAAGCATACCTAGAAATCCTCTCGCTGCATTTTGTGCAAGTATTCGGGCTGTGTCTTCTTCAGTTGGTTGTCTTAGATAAGTTGGACCAAACACTGCGACAACTGCCCGACAAAACTTGAAGTCACCATCCGTAGATGTCGACTCAGCCATTTGTAGATTGTCCACTGAAGTATCCGGCGGAGCTCCATATGCAATGCACCGTAGAGCGGCCGTGCATTTCTGAACGTATGTGAACCCCCACTTTCCGGTGCAATCTTTCTTGTACTTGAAGTAGTCGTCGTACTCTCTCATGCCACAATCTTCATGAACAACTCCTTGTTCATTCTAAACCGCCGGCAATATTCCTTCGGTGTATTTATTACATTGTCTGTAAAATAGTCGAAGTACAGCAGCAGGACGCCGGTGTCCCTTTGGCAATTCTTGTTCGACGCCTTCCGAGGCTCTGAGCTGCCTCGGCGGGGAACGGTGTTGTCCATCTGCTGCCGGAGTTGCAGGAGGAACGCGAACCCCATATTCCAGCGCTGTAGGTGGGCGGCGGCCTCAGCTTCATCCTCTTGCAGCACCTCCATCATAACTCGTCGTCGCTCCGGCGAGGCAAACAACCGAACACCTTGCGGGCGGGGTGGGGCGTCGCCTATGAGTGCGCTGCCGGTACCCGCGGTGCAGGCGGCGGAAACGTAGCCAGACGGCGGCGGGGAAGCCCCGATGGGCTAGAGAGCTTTTTTTGGCCGGTGGAGGGAGAGGGGAGCTAGAGAGGGGCACGTCGTCGCCGGCGGCGGCTGCTCCAAAGAGTCGGAGGCGGGGCGAAGGGAGCATTTGGGGTTGATTTTGACTGTCACGCAGGCCCAGGGCCGTTTTCCACCGTTCCGCGCGGTGCTGATGCTCCCGATAGGGTCCTGCCGCGCAGGGGCCGACACGGGAGCATCGACTGTTTATTTTGAATCCAACGGGCGCCGACAGGATTTTGGGCTTGCCGATGGTGCACCAATTTAGGCCCCGAGCCCGAAATCCGCACCGGCCACGTTTTGGGAGGCGTTTTGGGGGGGGGGGGGGGGGGCGTTTTGGGGGGCACCAGTGGAGATGCTCTAAGAGCACCCCCCCCCTCCCCCTTCCGTGCACCCCCAAACGGTGTCCGGCAGTAGCACTGAGCTTGCTATTTGGGGACGCCAATAAGATCTCTGTGAATTGGGGCTCTAGCTCTTGCATCGACGCCCCCCTTAAAAAGCCCCCCAAACTTAGAAATTTAAACGTAAACAGTAAATTTTCTCTAAACTTTTAGGATTTGGACATAGTTTGAACAAATTTAAACTAAATTGAGCTAAAACTAAAACCTAAACTAATAGCAGGCACCATCGAACACGCTCCAGTCCATAGCTGCGCCGCTGTCCACCCCGGCGTCGCCTCCGTCCTCGCCTCCATCGCCACCATCGTCCTCGTCAGTGTTCCAAAACAAGGACAACGAGGACACGGTGTTCAGTAAATTTAGGAATTTTTAAAGCCGCACAATATGTTTACCCTGACCTCGAACTCTCACCTTTTTAATTTATTATAGAATTCACCCTTTTTTGAAGAAAAGTTTTAGGCCTTATTTGGATACAGGATGTTAGTAGAACTAGTTTTCAGTAAACTAAGATAACGGCCTAACAGATTAAAATCTTGTTTGGGTGTGGCGATAAAAACGTGGATAGATAAAAATAGATTTCCACAAAGTTAGGAAAGTTAGTTTTGACAAAAAAATAAGTATTAGTTATTTTTCCTAACGCTCGTTTAAACAAAACTTAATACTGTAGTAAATTCCGCTCGATCCTGAACAAGTCTAGTAGCCCCGTCAACAAACTCCTCGCGTGGTGGGCTAGATAAGCCAAACGTGTTACATGCAAAATGGGTTTTTTCTCTTTTCTTAACCAAACATATTTTTCTATGTAACCATTCCTAAGCGCACTTCAGCCGTCCGATCCAAGACACTGCGCGTTCGAATGCGTCCGAGTGGACAATGGAGTCGGCCCATCGGCTCGACCCAAACAAACAGCGTTGTCTGAACGTGTTTGCGCGTACCCATTTCGGCCTCATATTTTGGCCAGGAATGTGTCGGTCCGGACAGCGCGCGCGTCCACCCGAGTGTCCCTCTTGTCCTCCCCGGGCCCAGCCGACAGAGGCACACTGCCTCATTTTCCCCCTCCCGCTCAACCGACGCGCCCCTCCCGCCCAAACCCCAACTCTGGAGATGGACGCCGCCGCTGCAGCCAGCGCCTCAGCCGCCCTAGCAAGCTTGAAAACCACCGAGCAGCTGGTCTAGACCCTCGCCGTCATACCTATCGCCATCGCCCCACCGTCCAAGAAGCGGGCTGCACGGCGGGTCGTGGCCATGCAGCGGGAGAAGGACAAGAAGCTCATCGAGGAGAGGGCGAAGCAGGCCGAACTCCTGCAGACCGTGCATGCCAGAGCCACCGCCGACGCTCTGGCCAAGCAGGCCGCCCTCCATGCCGTGGCCATGCTCAAGGGCGAGGTGGTGAACCAGTTCACCGTCAACCATATTGGCTCCACAACGAGCCCGGTGTCGTCGACGACAGCCGCGTGGCGCCCCTCGTCACCGTCTCTTTCCTCGACACATGAGCCACCGCCCAATCTCGCAGTCGTGTCGCGGTTGGGCGTGCCCTCACCGGAGGTGCACTTTATGGTGGTCGGGGGCATGTGCTCGGCTGTCATCGACCTCAATCGCACGCCTGTGGCAGGCGAGTCCTCGTCGGGGCACAACAAGACACCCCGTGCCCGCGCCCTGGAGGATCTACCCGATGCGGCCGACCGGTTCAGGCAAATGCCAACGCAACCAATGGTCGACGAGGTACTGCCTTGGTCTTCTCCCTTCGTACCTTTCCACCTTCTTAGTTGGCATGGCCATTGCCCCTGCAGGACGCCACCCAGGACGACGCTGACGACTGCGTGACGACTGGCATGGGGAATCCGCATGGGTCGACATGCAACATCGATGGGGAGCTATTGTTCGATGAGGCCTTGCTGGCCGCAACGCAGCGGCAAAACCATCGGACCGGCGCGTACACCGACAAGGAGGACCTCATGCTTTGTGATGCTTGGTTGCGCATTGGCACCGATCCCATTTCCGACGCCGAGCAAAAGGGAGGTTGCTTTTGGCAAAGGGTCGGTTTGTACATCCATGAGCATAGTAAGTTTAAGCCCGACAACTTCAAAAGTGGTCGCAATGATCTCTCCCTTTCAAAGTGGTGGAGCTTCATTCAAGCGGAGTGCAACCGTTTTTGTGGCGCACTCGAGAACGTGAAGAAGCACAAGTTAAGTGGCCATGGCGTTTCCGAGTTGGTAAGATGTTTTCTTTGTGTGCTCATTTCATTGTGTGAGGTTGACCTCTTTTTGATTTGCTCACAAATTTTGGTTATAGGTTCCACAAGCTTTAGGCTACTTCAAGGAGGTTGAGAAACATCCTTTCACATTGAGCCATTGTTGGCTCAAACTGAAAGACTTTCCCAAGTGGAAAGATAGCCTCAAGCTTTGGTACAAGGACGGATAGCGGACCGCTGAGGACAATAAAGATGAGGACGTTCCGGGCAAGGGCGGAGCATACAAGGATCGGCCAAGAGGCCACAAGGCAAGCAAGACGGACCTGCGCCGCCAAGCTTTGTCCCTTGCACTTGAAAACACTTTGAAGTAGGTCTTCGCCAACAAGGAAGAAGCAAGTGCCAAGAGGGACGAAAGAAGGCGTCGGGACAAGGAGGAGCAAATGCTAAGCTTCACCGACATACAAAGGAAGACCCTAGAGGTCCAACAAAGAAAGCTTGATCTTGCGGAGGTGAAAGAAAAGGCAAGGGCCAAGGAGCTAGAGCTCAGAG
This sequence comes from Dactylis glomerata, assembly GCA_007115705.1. Taxonomy (NCBI): domain Eukaryota; kingdom Viridiplantae; phylum Streptophyta; class Magnoliopsida; order Poales; family Poaceae; genus Dactylis; species Dactylis glomerata. Next base: position 9,220,047 of record QXEO01000531.1, read on the forward strand.
CAAAGGAGTGTGAGGCCACATTGATTGCCGAGGAGAGCAAGATCATGATGGCCGACTTGAGCACCTTGGACCCGATAAGAAGGGCATGGTTTGAGAACAAGCAAGCCATTATTCATGCACGCGATGCATGAATTTGTATTTGTTGTTTGTATTCGGTGGCCATGAACTGAACCATGTAACCGGCCTAAATCGCGCCAGCGCGGATTTGATTACTGGTTATGTTAATTGGAGTCCTAGTCCTGTCAATTTTTTATAAAATTTCTAAGGCCAAATAGTGGACCAACTCGCGCCAAGAGAATGGGCTGATTTTGGCGCGGCCGAAAAAATGGGTCACCCCGCTGGGCGAGCCCCCCTACCCATTCGGACAAGCGCTGTCCGCGTGCGTTTTTCTGCCCGAGGCCCGATCCATATGGACCGATTCAGACTACTTCAGACAGCGAAATGAGTTGGCCCGCTGGAGATGCCCTAACACTATATACTCAGGGGCGGACCCATGGGCAAAAATGTGCTAACTAGGAAAAAATCTATTGCTAAGTAGGGGCAAATGACACTTTAAGCTTGCAATTACAAGAGGATAAATAATGAGTGGAGGCAGCTGACCCCGATTGGTAACACTCTGCATCCGCCCCTGCATGTACTATGTTGCGCCGGTTTAAGAAAATCTGTGTCTGAGATTAGAACCGCTTTAGTTATGCTGTTGTGTATAGAATCGGCTGTAAGACCTGACCCTTGCTGGTATGCATGCATTCTTTTTTTCCTTATAATTTTAGCCACGGGTTCCACAATTGTATGGAAAAAGCGAACCAACATATTGAGCTGTTTCTTATGTCAGAGTACATATGCTCTGCTATGTATTTAATCGGTTTAAGATGAGGGGAAAGAAGGCTTCACTTTATGCATACATAGTGGATGGTCTGACGGACTCTTTAGCAAAACAGGTTTTGAGAAAGAAATGCATTTTACCTAAACTCAGTAATCCTGTGTATTCAAACAAGCGAGCTTTTTTCGTGAGTTACAGGAAATCATCCAAAAATCTTTTTTGACCAATTCTTGGTGGAAACACACCGAGAAGGTCGTCGTGTTAACATGCATGCCTACAGTAAGGGCGCGATTGGTAGCCTGCAGCTCTTTTTGGGCTCCCTGGGCGCAAGCGTTGGGGGGCCTGGGTTGCACCATGCGATGCAAAAACTAACTAGGGCTTTTTGTTTTGTTGCCTACGATACACTGTTTCGCACTAGAGAGGGAACGTTGCCTGCAGTGTTTGGTTGCTTGCAGCGAACCATTTTATGCAACACTCACGCTGTTTGGTTGCAACACAGGCCAGCGATCTGGTAACCTCTTCCTTGAAGAGGCGAACATACCCAGCACATAGCACACAAAGCTGAACGACCTGAAACTAACAGTTCATCATGATTACGGATACATCACGAGCTACCCCCAAAAACCAACCGCTCATGATGCATCGCAAGTTCATCAGCGGAGAGGTATGAGTACCACCTCCCAAAATATTCCAGGTCTGACATAAAGTTTTCATCAGTTCCTAGCTAGTGGAATGAATATTAGGCGAGCGAAGCAGACATAGCAACAACATAGGCCAGGTGAACTAAGCATGGTGCTTGCGCAGCCACATCCTAAGCCAGATCTTCCTGTCGGCCGGTGTCATGCGAGCGAAGAAAGTACCATCGGTCTTGTTGTCTGCAAGGTGGTCGATCGCTGCAATCAGGTTAGAGGTAGAGTACACCTTCTTCCAGTTCATGAGAGGTGGTTGATCGAAGATGCACTTCATCTGGCGGTAGTTGGCGATGGGCTTGTTCAGCAACTCGACGTCCTTCGGGAATTTCTAACAACAAGATGAGATTTGGTTAGTTGAGTGAACCATAGTAGTTTGAACATGTTGATTAAAGAAGTGATATGCAAAGCTCACCATGATCAGATGCTTGAACTCGTCCTTGCCCACCACGATCGCACAGGTCGTGCTATCAAATGTCACTCCTGGAAGCTTCTTAAGCTTGCACACCGTCACCCACTTCGCTTTCCACTTCCTCATGTGGTTGTACACCTGACCAGGGGTGACGGTAATGCCTGTGAAGTCTTTTAGATCATTGCAGACACTTTTCAGATAGCACTCTTTGAAGCCGCGGCTCAAGTTAAGCCCCCTGTCGACTAGCTCGCAAATCCTGTTTAGGACGAATTCTCACAAACTTGGATTCCACACCATGTTTGGTCTCGCCTCCACCACACATGGTGAGTTGTTAGGCACCATCCATGCCATAGATGGAATGTGTTTCATTTGATCTGGAGACGGCAGGATGACCTACACCACAACAATGAACATTGTCAAGCATGACAATTGATGGAATGTGTTTCATCCGAGTAAATAGGGTTCAACATTGACAAGGACAACAATGGCAAGCTGAACTATGGCAAGCACAACAATGAACAATGGCAAGGCCAAAAATGCTCACATTCAGGGGAGTCAGATTAAGCGCTGATGTTGGACAGCTCGAAGGAGTGGAGGGCAGCACCACCGTGCCAGTGCTAGACGGGGTGGAAGGCAGCACCACCGTGCCTGTGCTCGACGGGGTGGAAGGCATGACCTACAGAACAGGCAAATCCACCACTAAATCGACTATGAGGCATACCTAATCCTAGCATGTGCGAACTAGATCTAAGGCATCTACAGATATATCCACATCCAGGGATTCAGAGTTCTTACCGCCGGAACTGGGGTCGGCGAAGAAGGAGAAGGGACGCCGGCGATAGCCGCCGCCGAGCTCCTTGTCACTGGCGCTACCGAGCTCCTCCTCTTTGCCGATGCGCACGATCCAGCCATGGCTTCAGATCTCTGAAGGGGACGACCTCGATTTGGGGGAAATGGCAGGTCTGAATTTCGGCGGTGAGCGCTGAGCTAAATAAGGAGCCGGAAGAGCGGGCGGTGACCGAAATTCTCCCGCCGCTTTTTTGCCACACAGCATGAGCTTGCGCCATCTCCGCCGCCTGCATCCGCTTGTACGCCGCGTTCTCGAAATAGCTCGAGACGATGGTGGCTCTAGGGAAACGCTCGATTCGAACGTTTCTCCAGTGCCTGCCCCGGAGGTGCTTTGAGCAGTGTGCGGGACACAACGCATGCTTGACCCAAGAATCCAATCAACGGCCTCTTGGCTCCTCAGGGACTGGTTGGACTCTTCGCATGCTACCAATCGCGCCCTAATAGTTCTTCCAGCTCTTTTCACCAACATAGTAAATTTACTAGTTGAATGCCCGTGTGTTGTTACGGAGCCATTAACTAAGGGTTTAAATCTATGATCTAGGTAATGGCTTTGTTGAAGGAATTATTTTGTGAGAGCGGATTTTCTATAGGGTAAAACTTATGATTTGTGATTGGGTAACGATGGTGCTTGTGCACCGTTTTCTTTTGGAGACGTCGTAATTGGAGAAGCTGGATTTTTGGTGATGTGGTGTTTGTGCTTCTGCTATAAAAAATAGATCACAATAGTTGGGTTTTTTCCTGTAATTCTTATTCTTCTTTTTATATGTGTGCATCCATAATATCATTAGGACACTGTGTTGCAGAGACTGGGTGTAATTGGTATCTTCGTGATATTAATATATTTATTTTATAAAAAAAAATCAAGGTATTAACTCATGTATGGAGACATCGATCAATAAAAATATTTTCCACTTTGTTTGCAATGCATGTGCCTTATGATTGTGTTATGACACATATATGCGTATGAGAGGGTTAAGTTGTTTGATTTTTTAATTTTCCTTGTGATCAAATGTTGCTAAACTAATCGATGATCAACAATTGATTGATTGATTGATATTCATTTACCAAAAGTAGCCCATAGAAAGAACCCGATTAATTTTGAGAAATCTATTTTTGTACATACATGGTGCCAGTCTAATATAAATATTGATTATAAGGAAAAGTAACTCAATAAAGAAAACATGAACCCCTATATAGTATAGCAGTAAAAATTGATGGATCTAACTCATGTACAAAACCTATATCTAGTATCAGCAATTAGTCGGGCGCTCCTTAAAGGCTCTGAAAGAATGAATCCAATGTGGGAGTTTCGATCCCCCGGGGACACTCAGCAGTCCCCGTCCAATATTTTCAAGTGCATGAAAACTTCATTTTGCATTCTATAGCTTGTCTTAAAAATGCATACCTTCATAACCATTAAAAATAAAAAGATCTTCATATCCATTTAAAGAAATAATATCTTCATATTTATTCAACTTCTTCTTCTTACAGACAGACATTACACTACCACAAAATTACATAAAATCGTATGCAACAGATAATCCAATTAATGTAATACATCTATAGCCTGTAGGAGAGATAAATGGCAACCAGTGTAGAAAAAAGAAGAAAGTCCCCTGAATCATGATAGCACGCAGATGATGCAACTCTAAATTATCGTCTTCTTCATAACCATCAAGGGATAGTTGCTATATTTTTCAAACAGGATGATACAGCAAAGAGATCTATCAGCATCAGCAAGTAAAAATTATTCCAAGTAAACATGATGTCAGGCAGGGTGACATGCAAGAGCGATTCTTTTAACCAAACCTTGAGACTAAATGGTTACATCAGAGTGACCTATTTTCACAGCTAGCAAAATGAACTGTTAATTCTTCAATTAGACCAACAAGAAGTAGATATAAATACTCTCCAACATTATATTACCGAGGGAACAAAATGCATACTATCAGAATATTATGAACTGCAATGTAGAAAAAATAATTGATTGTAGCCCCATCTGCCCCCATGCATAATTAAGATGAACAATATAGTAAATCTGACATTTGTGTAGTATAATATACTCACCCAGCCTCTCTAGAACACTCAAACTCATTTAGCAAGAAAGAAAAGCATGCGGTAACTGATTAATGAGAATATGAAGATAAGAACACATCTAGGCATGCAGCTTGTTTAATTATTTGATGGACAATATGTCTACAATCTGACCATGGTACCAAATCTACCAAAAAATATTATACAGAAATGGACTGAAGGAATTATTATACATCTGATGGGTAGAAGGCAAGGCAATCTGATGGGTAGAAGGCAAGGCAATCTACGATTGTGCATGGCGAGGCCATGGCCGCAACCTTCTGCACGCAGGTGCCGGATTGCTTCCACCTGCACTCCTGTAGGTGTAGTTCAGATGTAACACTACACAAAGCAGTTGTTATTCAGGTTAGAACACAAACTGTTGTTGGGAACAAATGCAAGACATCAACATGACTGTATCGTCATGTGCTTGTCGAAGGAGATCCAGCTCCATCATAGTATTGTCTTGCACAACAACAGATTAAACTGCGCATAATCACTCCCATAGCCAGCACTCCAACCCTGTTTTTCCTGCATCTACATAGCAAAATAACATGATGGGGGATGGACTTGCCGATGCTAGATGGTCTTGCCGACGGAAATTTGGACAAAATGCGGATAGAATTGTAGGAGGGCATTAAACCATTAGAACATATGGGGCACTTTAGGGCGAGGCCGTCATCTTTGGCGGCGTCAAGTTGCCGGAATAGATTAGTCGTCGGAGGCGGTCGGAGTCCAGTTCAGAGATGAGAGGGAGAAATAGAGTGTTGGGGTTCGAACAGGTATGCTCGTACGGACGGGCAGTGGCGACAAAAATGGCGATTTTGAATCCCTCGGCGGCGCCGGCAGGGCCGCCCATCGGGGTGAGCTCCTTGGGCAGTTGCTGGTGGCGGATGCGGATCCGCTGGTCGGCAGGTTCTGGGCTTCGCCCCTGGACCAGGAAGCCGACAACCCTGAGCAGGCTGAGTCGGGGCGGTGAGGAATCGCCGGGTGAGGCCGAGGGGAGCGAGGGGGGCGGGGACTGCCGGAAGGAAAGATTCCTCTGGGAAGATTCATCTAGAGAGCAGAGGAGCTTGGAGGCTCCCTGCGTCTTGGTCAGCGCTCGGCCTTTGCCCCGGGCGGTCGAGGATCTCGGTTCTCGGCGCCGGCGGCTTCTCCTCGCGTCCAGCGTCTGGGCGATGCGACGAGGTGGCGGAGATCTCGGTGGGCTGGCCGGGAGGTGCTGCGGAGCTGCTCGCCGCGGCGCGAGCGGCCGTCCCCACCTCCCTCCCACTCACCGGCGTCAGTGGCGGCGGCTGCAAGGGAGTAGGTCGAGGTGCTTGGCGTTGACGCCCCAAGGCAGGAGGTGTCGCCCCTAGTGCTGCCTCCTGTTCTTGGGCCTGAGGTCCCGGTGGGCCGGGCCGCCTCGGAGCCCATCAACAACTGTCCCTCAGGGTTGGAGGGAGGTAGGGTTTCCTCTCCGTCTGGTCTTCATTTTGGTATGCAGGCCAACCTGGAAGCCAGAGAGAAGCGGGGGCTGCTTGTTTCTACCCCTAATGGGCTGGAAGGGGGCCCAAATAGCGAGAAAGGATATAACTGGCTCTGGATGCCGTCGGGGTGCCCTAATCCAGAGTTTGGTTTATCCGCATCTGTGAGTGAAGTGAGGCGGCACTACTGCTTCTCTCCTCCACCGCGTGTGCTGCGACGAGCGCCGCCGCCACCCCCTCTCGTCCGCTCATTCGCGGAGGTGGTCATGGACCGCGGCTACGATGACGACGCGGGCGGCCGGCGGTCGGATGGTGGGTACCGGCGCTTCGACGACGACCAAGGACGGTACCAGGAGCAGGGCCGGGAGGAGCTCGGCCGGGACCACTGGGGCTCGCCGCCGCCCTGGTGGCGCGAGCAGCAGAGGCGGGATGAAAAGAAGAAAAACAAGAAAGCTGGGGCAGCGGGAGCTCATGGTCAGCAGCAACAGCAAGGTGAGCGCGGTCCTAACCCGAATCAGCAGAAAAAAAGGCAATGCTTGGGGGCGACTCTGGTGCGGGTCAGGGCAGCGGTGGGCAGCAGAAAGGGAAGAACAAGAACGCGCCTCCATAGGCTGGGGCGGTGGCGGGCGTGGAGTGCTTCAAGTGCGGTCCGGAGGGGCACTATCAGGCAGCGTGCACCTTTGATCCCCTCTGCATCATCTGCAGCGATGAGGGCCACACCTCGGCAAATTGCCCTACCAGAGGCAGGCAAATGCGTCTGCAAACCATGGGACATGCTATCTCTAGAGGCGGGTTCTTCAACATTGAGGTTGAGCCGATGCGCAGCAGTCCAAGGCCTGGGGAGGTCTTCGCGGCGATCATCCAATTCAAGGAGTCGCCGCTTATTGAGGCACAACTTGCCGATGAGCTCAAGCATGTGATTGACGACTTGTGGAACTGGCAGGTGAGAAAGCTGACGGCTTCGAAGTTTGCGGTTGTTTTCCCCTCCAAGGAGACACTACGCCTGTGTGCTCGTAGTGGCAACCTGTTCCTTCCGCTAAGCAAGTCAGAGGCTTCTATCCGTGAGGCTTTCCTGGCGCCACGGCCGAGCCTCCTCCTTCCCTCGGTGTGGGTTCAGTTGACTGGGGTGCCTGAGATCCTGCTGGAGCGTGAGAGGTTGATGGCAGCGTTCATGATGATTGGGAGGCCAATGGATGTTGATGAGTTGTCGGTGCAGAAGTGGGACAGAGAATCGGTGCGGATGCGATTCAACTGCAGGTACCCAGAGCGCATCAAGGGCTCTATCCAGATCTGCGTCAACGGTGAGGGGTTTACAGTGGCTGTCCAGGCTGAGCTGGGAGCGAGAGGTGGGGCGGGGGGCTCTGGGGGCCGCCGAGGCCGCCTCCTACTGATGATCTTGGTGACTTTGACTCAGATGAGAGATCTTCCAAAAGGGAGACCTGGAACAAGCATGGCCGCAAAGGCCAGGGAGGGGAAAAGAACAAGGATAAGGGTTCGGTGGCTGGCTCACAGCCCTCGGGATCCAAGCAACAATCCTTGGGCCTCCTAGGGTCGCCAGCACCAGGGGTGTGCTGCGAGCCCATGGTGAGCGAGCCGTAGGGTCTGTCTGGGACGGCCTCGCTACCTGTGATCGATGAGTACGGCTCCAACATTGACCCGGGCAAAGAAATCATCCCAGCGGTGAGGCAATTGCAGTTGGAGCTGAGGGGGCAGTCTCAGGATGAGGACGAGTTTCTCTCATCAGACACGGTGTCTCAGATCACTGAGCTGGACAGCCCAGCGGTGATCGCCTCGAGGGCGCTTCTCAAGGAGGCGGCGGCTGTGTCCAGGCAGCTGGAGGTGGCGAAGGAAGGAGTGCTGGGCGAGAAGGCGCAGATGGACCTGATGAAGGACATCCCTGGAGCGCAGAGGGCGAAGCGCACCAAGACCGAGGCCTACACGCGACGCAAGCCTTCCACTCCAGCGACCCAAGTGTGCAAGAGCTCCCGGATCAACGACGAGACGAGCGAGCTGATCATGGAGAAGGCGCAAAGGCTGGCTGCTGAGAAGAATCTGGACAAGGATAACGGTACGGACCATTCTATTCTTGATTTGCACTCTGATTCTCACCTGTCTTCGGTTCTCCGCGATAGTTGTGTCCTATTCAACCCGGCGGCGGGCACGCCGGGTGAGATTTTGTCTATGGTCAGGGCTAAGGAGCAGCTACAGGCGGCGCTCGCTGAAGCTAGAAAAGCGCAAGAGCTGGCTGCGGCCAGCAGGGCGGAAGCGGAGGCGACCGCGGCCGCAGAGGCGGCGGCAGTGGCAGCGGGGGCTGCTGTTGCGATGCCAGCTGAGGGTGCAGGGGCACCATCTCAGGCCATCCCACAACAGGAACAGGACCAGGGCGGTCTTGTGCCTCTGGTCGATGAGGATGGAGATGAGCCAAGCTTGAGTGCGGCCCAGGGGAGGCCGGCGGCTAACCGTGGTAGACCAAAGAGGGCCTGCTCGAAAAGGCTGGTGCTTACAGTCCGGAAGGGGCAAGGGATCAGGAAGGGGTCCAAATGCGTTTCCTGATCTATAATATTAGGGGATTCGGGGCGCCAGGGAGGCGCTCTCAACTTAGAGACTACATGAAGCAGCATAGGGTTGATATCATCGGTCTACAAGAGACTATTAAACAAGAGTTTTCGACTCTAGAGTTGCGTAGGCTCGAGTTGGGTGGCCAATTTGCCTGGAATTGGCTACCGGCGTCAGGGCATTCAGGGGGGATGCTGCTGGGATTTCGGGATGAGAAGTTTGAGGTGGGTGAATGAAGGAAAGGGGCCTTCTTCATTAGTGCAACTATCCTTCAGCGCAAAAACAACCTCAAATGGCGGTTTGTTTTGGTATATGGACCGGCGGACCACTCCCGGACAGCCGAGTTCTTGGGAGAACTGGTAGACGAGGTGGAAGGGAGTTCTCTGCCGATTGTGGTTGGTGGAGACTTCAATCTCATTCGCCTTGCTGGGGATAAGAGCAATGCCTGCATTAACTGACCTAGGGTTAGGCGGTTCAATGATGCAATTGCGGCTATGTCCTTGAGAGAGATAAGCCGGGCTGGGGCACGGTTTACTTGGACAAACAATCAGCTCTCACCGATTAGGTCGGTCCTCGATAGGGTATTTGTCTCTGCTGCTTGGGAAGCGGCTTTCCTGCTGTGCTCGCTCACGGCGGTGACCAGGATAGGGTCTGACCACTGCCCGCTCATCTTTGATAATGGTGAGGTGGGTATACGTCTCCCTTCCCGGTTCTTCTTCCAAACCTGGTGGTTCGAGGTGGAAGGATTTGGCGAGCTTATTTGGGACAAGCTCCTCGGATATATTGCATATCCAGGGCCGATTTGGTGATGTATTGACATGTGGCAAGGTATCGCTCGAAAGCTACGTCAGTTCCTAAAAGGCTGGGGGACTAACTTAGGAAAACAAAAGAGAGTGTTTAGGGAAAACCTCTTGAGTCAGGTAGCGGCATTGGACCAGAGGGCGGACTCCACGGGCCTGGATGACGAGGGATGGGCCCTTAGATACCATTTGGAGGACCAGCTCATCCATCTTGACTCGGTCGAAGAGGAGTATTGGAGACATCGTAGTAGACTGCAGTGGACCATGAAAGGGGACTCTTGCACAGCTTATTTCCATGCCATTGCCAATGGGAGGCGTCGCAAGTGCGTGATTCCCAGACTCATCACCGACGCAGGCAAAGTGGCTGAACATGCAGATGTGATGAAGCACGTCTACCAGTTTTACGAGGGCTTGACGTGCTCGATAGGGGAGGAAAGGGCATTCTTCCTTGCATCAGACCTCTGGCCGATAGAGAGGAGGGTCTCGGATGAGGAGAACTTGGGTCTCAAACTGACCTTTACTCCGGAGGATCTTGAGGAAGTCCTCCTTAGCATGGAGCCGGACTCGGCGCCGGGACCGGACGGACTCCCGGTCCTATTCTTTAAGAAATTCCGGGGAATTCTGAAAGAACCCATTCTTCGAATTCTTAACGACTTCACCCTAGGGAGGGTGGACATCTCCCGCCTCAACTACGGTGTCATCTCCTTAGTTCCAAAGGTGAAAGGGACGGACGATATCAAACAGTTTAGGCCGATCACGCTGATTAATGTTATTTTTAAATTTATCATGAAAGCTTATGCGATTCAACTAGCTCCCATTGCGCATAGGATTGTGGACCGCAGTTAGACGGCGTTCATCAAAGGCAGGGGCCTTCATGAGGGGGTCTTGGCGCTGCACGAGATCGCCCACGAACTGAAAGTGAAAAGTCTAGGGGGCCTCCTACTTAAGCTGGACTTCGAGAAAGCCTACGACCGGATAAATTGGGACTTCCTGCAAGAAGCACTAACGAGGAAGGGATTCAGCCATGGTTGTTCATAGGCTTATGCAGCTTGTGTCGGGGGGACACACTACGGCTAATGTGAATGGAGAGATTGGGCCTTACTTCCGGAATGCTCGGGGAGTGAGGCAAGGGGACCCACTATCTCTGCTCCTCTTTGACTTCATGGTAGATGCTTTGGCTGCAATGTTGTTTAGAGAAAAAGAGGCGGGACACATCAAGGGGGTCGTGTCCCACCTGATTCCAGGGGGAGTCACTCATCTGCAGTATGCGGATGACACTATGATTCTCATTGAGCCCTCCGAGATGGGGATAGCCAACCTTAAGTTGCTACTGTTATGCTTCGAGAACATGTCGGGTCTGAAGATTAACTTTAGTAAGAGCGAGGCCGTGGTAACAGGGGTTACAGAGCCGGTCAAACTCAGGGTGGCCAACATGCTTAATTGCAAACTTGGGAACTTCCCAATCTCGTACCTGGGCTTGCCTATCAGTGACAAGAAGCTTTTGGTGTCAGATTGGGAGTTCTTGACGGAGAAAGTGGGTCATAGGGTTGATCCATGGCAGGGGCTATTCCTAGCTTCAGCAGGGAGATTGGAGCTGACTAACTCATGTCTCTCTAGCCTACCCATGTTTGCTATGGGGCTATTTCTCCTCCCGGACACGTCCCATGGGAGGATGGACTCCACGCGGGCTCGTTTCTTCTGGGAAGGGGTGGGGCCCAAGCGGAAGTACCATATGGTGGATTGGGCTACTGTGTGCAAACCGCACGAGTTCGGGGGCTTGGGAGTCCTAAACACTAAGGTCATGAACATTGCTCTCCTGCTCAAATGGATCTGGAAGATCTACCAGGATGGCGGCGGTCTACGGGTGGACCTCCTGAGAGCAAAATACCTGGGAGATAATGACCGCTTTTCTCCGGCGGTCCAGCCAAAGGGCTCCCAGTTCTGGAACTCACTACAAAAAATCAAATGGTACTTCAAGCTGGGTGCTCAACATAGGGTGCGCAACGGCAGACGCACCTATTTCTGGCTGGACTGGTGGATGGTATCGGGGCCCCTCCGTAACCGCTTTCCGAGGTTATTCAGCTGCTACGAGAACCCTTTCTCTACAGTCTCAGGGGTGAGACACTTGGAGGGGTGGCGCATTAGGTTTAGACGAACCTTTGGCCTGCCGGAGACGGTGGAATGGGACAACCTTTGCAGAGTGTTTGACCTCTGCACTTTCTCGACAGAGGAAGACGAGGTGTCTTGGGCACTAGAGCCGTCCGGGGGCTACTCTACGAGCTCGATGTACATGCGACTATCGCAAGGGGCGGCAGTTACGCATTTCAAGGATGTGTGGCGCATGAAGGTGCCTCCTCGGATCAGGGTCTTTCTTTGGCAACTGATCCGTGGCCGTCTTCCGTCATGCGAGCAGGTGGCCAAACGTCATGGCCCGTCGGATGGGTCGTGTGCGCTCTGCGGTGAGATTGAGGATTGCAACCACATCTTCTTTTCATGCCATCTGGCTAGATTTATGTGGGAAGGAGTTAGGGAACTCCTAGGCTGCAACTGAAACCCGGCAGAGGCCGGGGACTTCGTGGCCATAGCCCACCGCCTCCCGGATCCTCTTCGTAGGCTAGTTTGGTTTACCTTCGCGGCCCAGAGTTGGGCACTCTGGAACATACGTAATAAGCTTACGATAGAAGGAAAGCTAATCAACAATCCGGCTGATGCATTTGCCAAAATGTATATCTATATACAGAGTTGGAGGGTACTGGTCAGACCGAGGGACAGGGCCCTGCTGGAGGTGGCGCTGGGCGAGGTTAGGCGCCTACACGCACGGATGAGGGTGGAGCACCGGACGATAGACTAGTGATTTTATTCGTGCCCGAGGGACCCCTTATGACTATTTTTGTACCGTGCCGCTTGTGGCGTTTGGTGGTGGAACTTGTATGAGAACCTGTTTGTTACTCTGCCATGTGGGGCTTTATCTATAAAGCCGGGCCAAGGGCCTTATGTTTAAAAAGAGCTGCTAGACCGGGCGCCGCGGTTGCGCTCGGACGAGCTCTCCCTATCGGCTCATTCTTTTCCTTGGGCTATGTGGCCGCACCAACGTGCGAACAACGTTTGTAGAGCTGCGCGCATCACCGGCTGTGCCGCCGCTGGTAGGGGACTTGTCCTGCCGCTAGTAGGTGAGTTGTCTCGTTGGTCTCGATGGTACGACAACATATGGTAGGGGATCAGGAATAGTCCATAAGAGAGAGATTTACTTGGTTGTTTGCTTTTGGTGATTATGGCGGTCTCTTGATTGTGACCTTCCTTTGATTATGAGGTTAATTCTGGTATTTACTTCCTATTGATGTGATTTGTGGATGTATTTGATTTTCGTAACCGATTCAATTAATCAGACCTCTTTTGCCTTACCTCTTTTGTATGCGTTAGGAAAGGTAATTAATTAGCCCATAAATTTTGCTTTAAATCACAACCGAATGTGGTGTGGTCTATTTTTTTTTCATTGGATCCTTTATTTGCAAGAATAATTTTAAAAATCAAATAATATACTTCGAGTTGGTGGCTTCACCACCAACTCAAAACCAATAATATAGATAAAAAACAAAGAAAAAGTAGTCGGCTTTCGTTGAGGCTTGCTTCGAAATTTACAGAAGACAATTATGAAGTGCAAATGGGCGCACGCCTTCCTGCAAAATTCCAACCTTCCCTTCCGCTCCGACCCAAACGTGAGGCAGACGGGAGAGAAAAAGTCAAACCAAAGTCAAAGCTGCAGCGTCGACCAAACTAACACCAATGGACGCGGCCCGGCGCGGCGGCGGCGGCCCCCCCCGGAGGCCAGGACCCGCCGCTGCGGCGTCGGACCCCCGGCGCGCAGCAGCGGCGCGGGAAGCGATGGCGCGCATGGAGGAGGTGATGCTTGCCCACGCGGGCGCGGCTGGCGAATTCAGCATCATCCTCGAAGCCCCGCTCCCCACCCTCCAGCGCTACCGCCGCAACGCGACGCCTCCGACGGCACCGCCGTCGCGCTCATCCCCGCGGCGGCGCGGCGGGGGCGAAAGGGACGAGGTCCCCGCTCGCTTGCGGCGTGAGGGAAGCGTAACCGAGGACATCGGCCACGTGGACGACGCGCGATCGCGGCGCGGCGTGGACGGCGGCGCTCGGAGGGCGCGACCTGCTAGTGCGCACGGAGGAGCACGAGGCGAGGAGGCAGAGGTGGAGGCCCCGGTGCGGCTGAGAGACCCGCGGAGCATGCGCAGGGAGAGCACCCGCGTCAGCGCGCCTCCCGCGAGGGTCGCCGAGGTGACACCGGCCGTTCCGTCGGCGGTGGAGGAGGAGACACCACTGCAGCAGCTGGCGCGCGGAGGACGGAGTTCGAGCGCGAATAGGCGCGTGGAAGCGACACAGGAGGAGGAGGAGGTGCTGGCCGCGAGACCATCGAGCCGACGGTCAAGGCGGGAGAGCAGTGCGGAGGACGTTGTAAATGCTAAGGTACCTGAGCTGGCGGTGGAGGTGGAGGCCGAAGTGGAGAGTGTCGGGTGGCCTAGCAGCCAAGGGAGCGAGGATGGAGGGGAGGAGCTGATGGCGACTCCAAAGCCGCTGGAGGCAGTAATCACCGGAGGCAGTAGCAGGAGCAACTCACCGGCCATAAGTAAACTCAACGATGCGTTGCCAAAACCGCTGGAGGCGATAGTCACCGTAGGCCGTAGCAGGAGCAACTCACCGGCCATAAGTAATGTCAAAGATCATAGCTTTCATTTCTTAATCTAAGCAATTTCCTAGAAAGGATTAGCATTTTAGTACTCGTATGAAACAATATGCTCAAATGTGGCTATAATGTTTTCTGTTGTCTGCTGGTTCTGAAACTAACAAAATTTCCATCTCCTTTGTAAAATAAAACAACTGGGGCAATTATATTCCAGTGCAGCACCATCAGGTAAGGGGGAGATTTAGCTGTTAAAAGTGGACAAAGTGCATTAGAGTTTAAGTGCTGTCTGGTTAGCGGATTGCTTTGCAGATATACTGTTGTCCATTGCCTAATGTTTTTGGTTGTCGATAACATGAACTGTAGTTAGTAACTTACATTTTCGTGGTTGTTGCACCATTTGATGCTTCTTGTTGGTACATTTTAGCTTGCTGTGCTTCATGCTGAGTGGTGAAAAAGAAAATGGGTAACAAAGTTGGTTTGACTTTCAATTGCCTTTAAGAAATACTGAACTACTGATCCATGTCATGATAATCTGGTTATATATGTTCAAAACTGAATTACGGTGTGTTTTTCCAGTTTTCATCTCTATGAAATGGCTGGCTTATTGTATTTGTCCTTGTTTACCTAGTTAGGTCGGAACGCTGTGGACTCAGGTGCAACAAACCGCCCACAATCAGCAGGAAGGTCAAGTTTTGTCCCACCTGTTGGGGCTAATGTGAGGCCTCTGCAAGCTGTGGAGGTGCCCAATGGGACACCTAGAGAAAGAAGGTAAGTGGATATATTTTGTGAGATAATTTTATTTTCTTTGCATTGTAGTGTCGTATTGCCAACATCACTTCTCACAAGGCCTTTTTGGTTCGCAGGAATCTAAAAAACGTAGGAATATGACAAACACAATAGTAGGATAGGAATGCACGTGCAAAACTGAGGATTGAAAATAGAGGAATTTGGTAATATGGGTGTTTGGTTCAGGATTAGAAAAAACACAAGAATCGTAATAAACATAGTAAAATCAAATCCAAACCACGTGAGCAAGTATAATTAGGATGGCGTTATGGCACTAAAGACCTATGCATTGTTCTTGTGTAGGAATTTGAAAAGGAGGTCCAAGTGGATTGTTTAAGATTCTTGCTTGTTTCCTTCGAAAATCAGAACTGAGATCGAATGAAAATTTCCTGTGTTTTTTATATTTGCTCCATTTCTTTGAAACTAACCGATGAATGGTGCCACTGTAGAAAAGTTGCTATTTCTATGTTATGCCCTGGTAGACATGAGTAAGCAAAGTTTTGACTTTTAATCCACGCACTAAGGGTTTTACTATTCTTTGGTTATCTGGTTTTTATCGGGGAATAGGATGGGTGTTGATTCTAAAACCGTATAATTATTTCTAAGTAGTTTAAATTTCTTTTCTTTTTCTGCTAATTTTGTTTCAGTACTGATTCTAGCAACCTTGTACAAGAGAGTAAAATGTGACACATTAGAAAAAATTATCTGATACCACCATATTGTCTACCAAATTGGCTAGCAAAATACATGTTTATGTATCTTTCGAAGTTTTCAGCACGAGTGTCGACCTTATATTGTTCTATTGCCGTGAAATGTTACACAACATGCCTCACCCAAAGTGTTCTTACATATTGCTGTTATTGTCGGAATAATTTTCACAAAGTTTAAATCAAGTATACTTGTAAGTATAAAATGATAGCATATTGCTGTAATCAAAGTTAATAAATATATATTGAAATACTTTGTAGGACAATCTATCCAGATCCTACTTTTGCGCAGTCTGCAAGATCAAGAGACTCACATGACAGTTCAACACTTACAGAAGAGGTTTGCCCTCAACTTTGTTGTTTTCAGCTCACATCTTGAGTTGGACACTTCAACGTTTAACTACTGGTTATATAGTGAAATATTCATGAATAAAACAGAGTAACTTAATTCTAGTGAGGCTACATCTGATTACGGTTGCTTTTCATTTTCAGGTTGAGATGCTCAAAGATGAGAATGTGAATCTTTTGGAAAAGGTGTGTTATAATTCTTGAATGTGTTGTGATCAATTCAATGAAATAAGTAGAGGGGAAGTGTCTTCCTTATATAGGGCACTAGTGATAATGTTCTCGTTTTTTCCAAATTTAGCTTGGACTCGCAGAAGAGAAATTTAGACAATCTGAAGCGCGAACAAGGGAGCTTGAGAAACAGGTAAGTTGTTTACTTATTATTGCATGCATCATGACCCTACCAAGATAAAATTTGCTAACTCTGTACATATATGATTTTATAGACCTAGTACGAATAAGTGTAGTGTTTCTCACCCTTAAGCTTGGTTACTTTCATCTTTGTAAGATTAAACTGAACCTGGTATGTACATTCCAAAGGGTTTCTTTGGTCGTGTAACTGGTTGGCTGACTTGGTGTATGAGAAGTGATAAACTAATATAAACAGTGCAAGTAGATAATGTAATTATGACGATTACATATTATATTAACCACTTTTTTAATATGTTCAGGTTGCTAATCTTGGTGATGGGTTATCTATGGAAGTTAAGCTTATGAAAAGGTAACCATGGGTATAGTTGGGTCCTCTTGCACGTCAGCTTGCGTAACATTTTTAACAATTGCTGACTTGAATGCAGGAGAGAGGAGATGCTAGTGAGAAAAGAGGTACGTCTTTGCTTTGCATAGTTAAATGTTTTCTATCTAACGGTCCATTGGTATTTTCAGAAAGTTGTTAAATAACATTGGGGTTTAGGGTTAAATAACATTTGTATTTTTAGAAATCAATACTCCAACTGTGATGAACAGTGCACCAGGGTCGTATTTTCACTGGACAAACTCGCATGATAATTTTCGCTTGGTTAATGCAATGTACATGTATATGCTTTTGCATGCACTTCAGTTGGGGACTTGGGGCATATATATACATTAGTTTTGTTAGTCATATCGTTACTGTTTACCTGCTGGATGTTATGCATGAACATGATACTAATACATGTGTTTTTGCAAAATAAAAACAGCAAGAAATAAGGAAAGCACTTATATCCAAGAATGATAAAAGTGAGGAAATCACCACTCTCCAACAACAACTCCAGGTGAAGTACAAACCTACTAACAAAAACAGTATGAGTTCAATCATTTGTGGTCAATTTTTATTTTTTAACAAAGATGTACGATCAATTATTGTTCTCTCTTCTAGTCTGCAAGTGAAAAGGCAGTGCTTGCTGAGCGGAAACTCAATGATGCCGAATCTGAAACGAAAGCCTTACACACAATGACACACAGAATGATCTTGAGCAAAGAAGAAATGGTTAGTTTCCTTTGCGTTTCAATCAAAAGATGCAAACTGGCGCAGTGGTCCATGTTCTTGTAAAAATACTAATTTAAAGTGTATGATGTGTAGGAAGAAGTTGTCATGAAAAGATGTTGGCTTGCCCGTTACTGGGGCTTGGCAGTTCAGTATAGTAAGTTATCGTCAGGGGCTTACCAAACAATGCCGAATAAAGTCTATGATTCAAAACGAGAGATATTCCTTATGCAACTAATTTCTTAAAACCCAATGCTTGTCACGTGACATACGGGACTTGATATATGAGCGTTTATATAATTATGCTGCTCTTTTCTGTGTTTCTTAACTCACAATCAGAAAACACTAACTTCAGTCCCCAATTTTAACTTGCCAATATATTTTTGCAAGTTCCAAGTTGATTCTTGTAATTCTTCAGGCATCTATCCAGACATCTCTATGTCGAAATATGAATACTGGTCTTCGTTTGCTCCTCTTCCCCTTGAGTATGTGACATCTGCTGGATGGAGAGCTAAGAATGGACCTCATCATAGCGGTAAGTTATCAACTTCCTGACTGTTTGAACTTCACAGTAACATAATGTATTAAATATTTAACTGTTCCCTATTATATTGTGTAACACGGTAACAGGGAGTACTGGTTTGGAAGAAACCGACATGCTTGTTCATGATTTGACTGTCACGGCGGGAGAAGGCAATATAGAAACAATGCTTGCTGTTGATAAAGGACTTAAAGAGCTTGCCCTTTTAAAGGTGCTTATGTTTTTTATTCGAGGGACAATATTCCTATTTCGTGTTCGCTGTTCCTAACTTTGACACTGTTTGTTCCTAATTACAAGGTTGAGGACGCTGTCCTTATTGCTCTTGCCCTACACCATCGTCCTAATGCCACGGAGCTATCAGATCCAGGTCTCCTAGTTGCACTAGATTTTCCTTCTAGTTATTGACTAAAAGTATTAAAAATATATTTTACAAAAACTAACAAAATGTGGTTTCATTCTTAAATTCTTGTGCATTATTTTATCATAATTTCTTCGTTGCACATCAGAGAGGCTAACACATGTCTATATTTTCTTATTTGCAGATATTAAATCATCTGGTGATGAAAAATTCACTGAAGCATTTGGTACAATCCTCTATCTTTATTTTCTTCTGTCTACATAAAGTTACCTACATGAGAATGCTCTTTTTCAGAACTAGTTAGACATTGTACAATGCTATGCTATTCTTCTCGTATGGGAAATTTCACAATTTTCTTATCATTCCCTAACTTAATTCTGGTTCTGCAGACCTAAGCAAGGAGGAAGAGGAAGATGTATTGTTCAAGCAGGTATCTCTTGAATAGTATCCCCTCCGTTTGACAATATAAGGCCATTTTGTTTTTCATAAGTCTATGATGTATTTCATATTCCATTGCATAATAAATGTTATGTTCCCTCAATAGTCGATACCCCTAAGATATACAATTATTGGTATGTCCTACATGCATGTGCAGCCATTTGGCCACTCTCAGCTTGCTTTAGTCCTTTTCAATGTCTCTTTGGTCTAAGTGCAAGTCAAAATACACCAAAAATTTTCGAACGAAGAGACTTAATTGATTAATTGTGTGGGAATATCCTAATATTTCTCCATAATGACATGTCATTTGTTCCTATGCTGATCTGCTTGTGTGTAGCAAGGTTGTTTGAGGTACCAGAACCATTTCTCCAGGTTATTGATCACACGACAAATTTTAGCTTTTCCTGTTCTTATGGACCAACATAGCCTTTTGCTATGAAGTCTTAGCTCTTTCTCATTTACCTTGATATTAAGTATTAACAAAAGGATTTATAACTTCAATTGAAAAATGGGGAAGCCAGAAGAACCCACAAAATTAGTTGCATATTGACTCTTTAGCTTCCATTTTTTTGTTCCTTTCTTTGTTATTTGCGTATAAAGGTGACCATTCACTTTGGTATTACTCAGGCTTGGCTCATCTATTTTTGGAGAAGGGCTAAATCCCATAATGTGGAAGAAGATATCGCGGATGAACGGTTGCAGATGTGGATTGATCGTCATGACCAGCAACCAACTTCACATGATGCTGTCGATGGTATGTACTTAACTGGTTATATACATTGCCACTTAAGCTAATTTTGTTTGTTCATTTGCTAGAGAACATGCAGGCAGGCACAAATTGTGCTGTCCCAAATGTGTATACATGAGTTTGCAGAATAAAGCCATTACATAATTTACAAATTACGGTGCCCATCTCATTATCTTAAGTTCATAATTCAAACTTGCCACGCAACGAGCTGATTGGGATTGAAACTAGCAGCAGAATAAAGCTTTAGGACTTAAAGTTAGAGTTTTTAAATGTAGAAGGAAGGTTAACTGTTTATTAGGTGGAAAATTTCATTCAGATAGCTAATGTTGGGGCTGCACAATCTGTTAAGTAATTGCCATCCATGTCGTTAACTTCGACTCCACACATTTCTTCCAATCTGCATTCCGTTGTGCCACTCTTGATATACATTTTGTTACAGTTGAGCAAGGCATACATGAGCTGAGGAAGCTGGGAATCGAACAACTGCTGTGGGAGCTCTCTCGCCAGGAGCAGGAGGTGAATGCGGCCAAAGGTGAATTGTCCCGCCAGGAGCAGGAGGTGAATGCGGCCAAAGGTGAATTGTCTGATGCAAACGGTGAATTATCTGATGCCGAGGACGACCTGACCTAGGAGACTCAACTCTCAACAAGCAGCCACCATGGATCGCTCCCATTCAGCTCAGTGGCACCTGTGTACTATACAGAAAACAATACTAACATTACAAAGATGTTTCTGGTTGTTGGTTTGGGGTTCAGAGTTCCAGGTCCTGAACAGTTCATTCATATTTTTTGTGTGTGTACATAACATGATGTTACTAAAGCAGCTTGAAAGGTGAAATTGTTAATTAAACATAGTGATGTATTACCAGTAGGCCTAACAGATAGCTGAATAGTCACTCTGCCTATATAACCATCACATCTGCTGTCATTTTTGTGTGAATCAAGATACTTTTTGCTGTTTATTGTCAATCTGGCCGAATTAGCAGTAAGCTAACTCTGCAATCCTGTGACTAGCCTGTGATGGTTTAGGAGGTCTATGTGACATACTTTCGGCTGGAAATTTAAATGGTTTATTCCCATCCATAACGTGCTTAGGAGATGTGAGGCATGTTTTAATAATAATTTGCTCTGAGAGCTGGATCAATCAACTGTATCTTCAGACTTGATTTATTTTGACAGTCGAACTTGTTTTTCTGGTTGACTTGAGAGTTGAGATGTACTTGAGTTGTTTACGTGTGGTGCATATTCGAGTCCATATATATAATCCATGAATCTAGGGCAGTGATGATCGGTATGGTACGTCGGGACCACGGGATCCCCATCCAAGGGTCTCGAGTGCCTTGTGCTGTACGGGCGGCGGGTTCGTAGGAGCAAACGAAAGTAGATCGTTGTGAGCCATTTTGAAAGCTCTGCCATCGTTGTTCATAAGAAGTCTATAACATCGACATGACTTGCCTATTATAGTTTTCAATATTACGGAAATCCATTTTGAAACTCGGGTCCAGATGAACCCGCCAGCTGAACCAATCATCATGTGCCGCGTCCCGTAAACACAAGCGTACAAGTAGAAGTATTTCTGTAGTATGTCCTTTTTAGAACAGTGCGACGTGGACAGGTGGACGCATTAATTTGGACGGAGAGTCTAGTCCTGATGCCGGTCTAGCGGTTCCGTGACATCATGGACCGACAGTCCGACACCCCACACCCCCAGATGATGGACCAACAGACGCAGCCCTTGACTTCTAGTCCACGCGGCGGCGCTTGCAAGCTGCGCTGCACACCTCGTCCCCGTCCCCGGCAGTCTCGGGTGCCTCGCACCAGATGCCTGAAACTTCACCATCTCCACACGCGGGTACGGCTCGCTGCTGAAATCCGCGACGCCGGCCGGATCATGCTTGCCGACCTCTTCTTCGTCTTGTCCTCCATGCTTCTGGTCCTCTTCAAGTCATGCTCGCTGACCCCTTCTTTATCTTGTCCTCCATGCTTCTGGTCCTCTTCGACCTCCACGCCGTGCCCTGCAATCTGCACGCTGCCTGTGCCTTGATCGACATGCTCAACTTGACTGTCCACAGATGCCTGTATTTTTTCGTGATCACCCCCACAGGCAGGATGATTTTAGTTAAGTTTGCCCTGCAGCCAAACATGACCTTCTCCGAAACACGGAGCCGATCAAATGCGTACCTCGTCGTGGACAGGGATCCCTTTGCTCAAGAGAAGGCATGTCCTGCCTTGCCACCTTTTGCCCACCGTCTATCCAAATCCAAGGGCCAGCAAGCGATCAAGTTCAAATAGTATCAGTTCGTCTTCACGCACGCAGCACACATCGACGCATTCTCGGGCGGAGCTCTGCCATTGCCGCCGCCGGCGGAAACTGGACAAAACTGTGCCAACGAGCTCCTCCGCCGCTACTCCGACGGGCTTCTCCGTGCAGCCGTGACGCCCCCCTCCATCCCTCCGACACCCCCCTCTGCCCCATCGCAGGCTCCCTCCAAATGCCCTTCTTTGCCCCCCTACAACAGCCTCCTCTGATCAACACAGCGTCCTGGGGCTGGCACAGTGTTGTACAGACAGACAGCTGCACATGTATATCAAATTCAGTTAACGCTTCAATTCAGTAAAAACAGCAGCTTGCTAATACTAGAGTACTAGAGAATGAAATGAAATCTGAAAAACTGGGACATACATTAGACAAGCAAAAGCTGAACTCATGTGTTAAAAGGACATATTTTCAGTTAACAATACAGACTTTCAAAAAGATAATATATCTGGTGCTTTATGAAGTTCTACACATATCTTTAAAATGAAGCTAATTTGTTGCTTTAACACCATTCAGATTGCATCTTTTGTAGCCGGAACAATGATACCACCAACCTTATATGCTACAAGGAGCTTTTGTTTCAAGAACGATACTAAGATTTTGTGTTCTTGCCATGCCAAAACTTGCATCTATTTTTTTACCGAACTTCACTTGATGTAATGAGGGTTCTGTACTTTTTTAGAGCATGCTTCAGTTCTTGCTAGCAACAAGGAGTTAAATCAAAATTAATTGACAGATGTACTACTTTCTCAATTTCTTTTTTATTGAAATGAAGGAAAACACAAAATCTTAGTATCGTTGCTGTGTCCACACGCGACCTGGACTATCCAGTCAATGCGTGCCGGAGAGAACCATGGCCGGGGAATGCCATTGGAGACGGAAGGAGAACGCCGTGACCCATGCACGCCCCCCTGCAAAGGGAAAGTGGGGAGAGATCACACAAGCTGGTTCAGTTAAGGGAGGAGAACGATGGCAATGCAGGACACATGCCATACCTCGACGATATCGACCACATTGGAGTGGACACCCCCGTCGCTGGTCAAAATCTTCTGAAGCAGACCACTCCCCTGGCGGCGCCATTGTTGCTGCTCTCTTCTCTCCCGTCTCAGAGATATACTACTGACACACCTCTTTGTCCAACCATGAGAGTTGGAATCGAGCTTCCCGGTGGTTTGCGCAGAATCTGCCTGCCCGTCACCATCCTGCTCAACACCACCCCTGACAGCCATCACGATGCCCACAATAGATTGGTGCGGCTCAGCCGACCCGACATGGCTGGACTGGCTAGCTTCTTCTGCCTCCGCGGACACTGTCGCCGGAGCCGGAGTCACCTCGTATATGG
The DNA here is from genome assembly GCA_007115705.1 of Dactylis glomerata. Lineage (NCBI taxonomy): Eukaryota > Viridiplantae > Streptophyta > Magnoliopsida > Poales > Poaceae > Dactylis > Dactylis glomerata. The sequence goes on from QXEO01000531.1 coordinate 9,243,454, forward strand.
GCAAACTGGAAATTTCAAACGCCAACAAAAACAGAACCGGCAGTCAGATTCGACACCTGCGTACAACTCATAAAACCATTTGATTTCGCATCAACATCTAACTCCAAGATTTTACCAACATGAATTATGGCTCACTTCACGCATTTCGTACACAGATTAAGAAACCATTTGTGTGTACCTATTGGTCCACCCCGGAGAGTTTGGATCAGGCTTCGCAGGCGATGTTGCTGTATCGACCTGGGCGGCGGCGTCCAGCCCGCCACCGCCACCAACCGCCATGACGATGCCCACCACGGATTGATCTGGCTCCACCGAGCCGGCCTGGCTGGAATGGCTCCCTTCCCAACCCGAGACCATCTTCGTCGGCAGCGGCCCAGGCGACTCGTATATGGGCAACCTGCAATTGTTCCCGACAGATCCATTCAGGCCAATCAGCACCTCAACCTAAATTACTCATCTCCACTTGTAGTCGGAGGGGCGAGGATGCGGGGGATGGAACCCAAACCTGTCGATTGGATCCAGGGGGAACTCCCCAGTGCCTACATGAGCTGTCCCCCACCCGTTCTCCGCCGCCGCATCCCACGCAACGCCGTCGCTCCCCATGGATGAGCTTTCCAAATAGCCGGAACCTGGAGATTTCGCCCTCCCACGGCTATCTTCCAGCTCTGCTCTTGCGATCTCAATGGCGCCTGCGAGCCCTGTTTCGTCTGCGACCGAGAAAGGAGATGGTATGGGGGTTGGGCCCACTTCTAACTCGGTGCTTCCCGGTCCAGGAAGCCGCCGCGATTTTGTTCAGTGGGTCCGCTTTCGCCCACGACGTCAACGCTATCTCCGTTACATCTTGATGCGGGCTAGGTCTACGTGCCGTTATATGTATTCGCATTTTTCATCGCTCGCTCGCCATACCAGCCTGACAGATTCGCTATTACGCGGCTCGGAGCGACTGGTCCATCTAGCGGGTTCATCTGGACCCGGGAGCCAAATCTCCCCCCAATATTACAATTATTTTACTGATCAAGTAAGACACGTAGGGCGGCTGTCATCTGGTAGTTGTGACAGAAGATCTTACTACTCCATTCACCACCGGCCGCCATTAGAGCATCTCCACCGGCGCTCCCAAAACGCCTCCCAAAACGCGGCCGGCGCTGATTTTGGGCTCGGGGCCCAAATTGGTGTACCACCGGCGGCATTAAAAACGTGCTAGCGCGCCCTCGAGCCCAACTTAACAGCCGGTGCTCCCGCGCCGGCCCCTGCGCGGCAGAACCCTATTGGGAGCGCCGCAGCTCACGACACGGTGGAAAAAGAGCCTCGGGCCCGCGTGCCAGGCAAAATCTCCCCCAAAATATTTCCCGTGGACTATCCTCCCACCCTTCGGAGCAGCCGCCGCCAACGACGCCACGCCCCTTTCTAGCTCCCCTCCCCCTCCACCGGCCCAAAAAAGCTCCCCGACACTTCCCCGCTGCCGTCTGGCGAGGTTGCCGCTGCCGACGCCGCGGGTACCGGCAACGCACTCACATGCGACGCCCCACCCCGCCCGCAAGGTGTTCGTCCGTTTGCCTCGTCGGCCGCTATGGACAGCGACGACGAGCTCATGATGGAGGTGATGCAAGAGGATGAAGCTGAAGCCGCCGCCCACCTACAACGCTGGAATATGGGGTTCACGGTCCTCCTCCAACTCCGGCAGCAGCAAATGGAGAACGCCGTTCCTCGCCAGGGCGGCTCGGTCCGTGGGAAGGCGCCGAACAAGGATCGAAGCAGGAATGCCGGCGCCTTCCTGATGGTACTCTAACTATTTTGCAGACAATGTAATAAATACGCGGAAGGAATTTCGCCGGCGTTTTAGGATGAAGAAGGATTTGTTCATGAAGATTGTGCAAGGCGTGAGAGAGTACGACGACTACTTCAAGTACAAGAAAGATTGCACTGGAAAGTGGGGGTTCACGTCCGTTCAGAAATGCACGGCCGCCCTACGGTGCATTGCATATGGATCTCCGCCAGATACTTCAGTGGACTATCTTCGGATGGCTGAGTCGACATCTACTGATGGTGTCTTCAAGTTTTGTCGGGTAGTTGTCGCAGTGTTTGGTTCAACCTACCTGAGACAACCAAATGAAGAAGACACAACCCGAATCCTTGCACAAAATGCAGCGAGAGGATTTTCAGGTATGCTTGGTAGCATCGATTGCATGCATTGGGATTGGAAGAATTATTCGTTTGCTTGGCAGGGGCTATACAAAGGCCGCAATGGGGAATGCAGTGTGATCCTTGAAGTTGTCGCCGATCACGACCTATGGATTTGGCATTCTTTCTTCGAAATAGCGGGAACACAGAATGACATCAATGTACTGCAGCGATCTCCTGTGTTTGCTAGACTGACCGAGGGACATTCTCCATCGGTTAACTTTGAGATCAACGGCAACACCTATACCAAAGGGTATTACCTCGCCGACGGTATCTATCCTTCTTGGATTACTTTTGTGAAGACAATTTATGGACCAACTTCGGAGAAGCAATCTTGGTTTTCCAAGTGTTAAGAGGCAGCTCGGAAGGATGTAGAGTGGGCATTTTGTGTGCTTCAGGCGCGTTTTGCCGTTGTCAGGGACCCAACTCTTACTTGGTCGGAATCTCAGATGTGGGAGGTGATGAACTGTTGTGTGATCATGCACAACATGATTATTGAGAGTGAGCGGGCTGAACAGGATAATGATCATGTATACGACTACATAGGTCCTCTTGCACAACTTGATGATCAGGTGCCCGCTGAGTTTTCTGCTTTCCTCGCCAGGCATATGGAAATCCGCAATGCCGAGGAACATCATCGACTTCGGGCTGATCTAGTCGAGCACCTTTGGTCGCTCAAAGGAAACGCGTGATTTCCTATTTGAATTTTCATATTTATATTTTATTTTTGAATTTCCTATTTGATTAAGGTTTGTAATAAACTATTTGTTTGTGTTAACTATGTTATATTTGCACTTCATAAACTTATATGTATTGATGTTTGAATTATATTTATATTGAACATTTTTTTGGAGTCGGCGTTTTGGGGCCGCCGGTGTGGGAGCCCGGCCCCAAAATTTTAGGAGGCCCTGCCAGCGCTCCCAAAATAAACCTGCCAGCGGCCTGCTGGCCACTATTTTGGGGACGCCGGTGGAGATGCTCTTAGACTGCTCATAGTGGGAGTAACATTGGTAGTAACATAGAACTACATGCAGTGCCAACTAAGCATTTTGGTGATATGACAAGTCATTAATTGAAGAAAGAGAGTGTTGTGGTAACTAGCTATGTTACCATAACATCACACTTTTCAAGACAAGATGAGTCTATAACCTAATAAATATGACTTTGCATGATACTACAAATATGTTACTCCCCACTATAAAAATAGTAACATAGATTAGTAACATGTGCATGTTACTACTCTATGTTACTATGCACTATGAGCAGCCTTAGTCATTTGGAAACGCTGTATTTCCTCTGGGGATCGCAGGTGTTGCATCCCCCGCCTCCATTGACCGCCACGCGTCCAACCAAAGATAGGCAACGTGCATGCGGGACCCACCTTCCAAGCCTTATCTTTTCCTGCGTTGGCCTCCTCCACTCGTTTCTTCCGACTTCTCCTCCCCAAGCGACCAAATCCTCCCGCTACCATCCAGGCATCCACCTTCCCTGCTGCCACCGGCGGCCGTCAACGACGCCATGGCTGCGCGCCTGTGCTTCTACTTCGCCGGCGCGCCCTGCGCCCTGACTTACTCTTCTGCCGGCATGCACCGGCGCCGACCTTTCCCACAAACCACAGCAATGGTGACCTTTCCGGAGCTGACGTCCCGCCTCTGCCCTCCGACCCAACCATAGGGAGGGCGGCGCTGACCCATCGAAGGGAGCCACGGCTACGGAGGAGGCAGACACCATCACGAGCTCGCCCTTCCCCTCAAGCGGGAGGTCGTCGCGGCCGCGCTCGCCGCCTGCGAGTGCGTCCTCTGCTGATGCCTAACTCCACAAGCTCCGCCACCGGGAACCACCACGGTCGCTGCCCTAGTCTCGTCCGCGACGCGGCCGTACACTCCTCGACTTGCTCCGGCCTTGAGCCCCGCTCACCGACCATGGCAACGACAAGTGTGCAACTGGTGCCACTGGGAGCTTTTTTGTTGGGGTGGTGGTGCTGCGGATCCCTGGAGCACCGACGCTGCAAGTCCGAGTTACTAGCTGCGTCGATGGCGGTGCTACGATGTCGCTGATGCAAACTCATGGAGTCGGGTGCAGCCAGGTTTTGCTGGTGTTGTTCTTTCACTGTCGTGGGATTTTAGTGACAGTAGTCATGGGGATGACTTAACGGAGGGGCTCGACGGTGTACGATGATGGGTCCGGCTTGAGATTGTGTAACTAGGACACTAGCGGTTTACCCAGGTTCAGGGCCCTCCACGCCGGAGGTAACACCCCTACTTCCTGCCTTGTTTCTTATTATCAGCACATGGTGGCTACAATGCTCCTCGAGCTGTTCGGTCTAGAGGAGGAAGAAGAAGGATCGGATCTCCCTAGTCTAAGGGTCCAGACCCCCTTATATAGGCAGGTGTCTGGTTACAGGTTAGGTGGCTGGCTGCCGGCTCCTCCGCGGCCGTGGTCTTGGCGTGGCCCTGCCGTCCTCTGACTCCTTGTTTGACGATGGTAACTTTATAAAGTGCCTTTCCCCTTGGACCAGCATCTCTGAGGCATATGCCCTCCGCTCTGCCTCGGATCCTTTCATGGGGAAGGCTCCTGCCCGTTGATTGGTGAAGACCGGGCGTGGCTGGCGTCACGCTTGTTCCCGCTTCTATCGATCTTGTCGGGGCCAAGCTGCTTTCGGCGAAGCAGCTGTTGGAGGAGTTTCGTCGTCTTTGCCGACTCTGGCTCTCCTCGATGAAATCGCCAGCCGGCTGCTGGCGCAGCCGGTCCTTTAGTCGAAGCCGGTCTTCCTGAGTTGGCGCCGTGGAGATTCCTAGGACGTTAGCCGATAGACGGCTCTGCCCTTGGCCTACCCTGGAAGTCATCCCCACGACACTAGCCCCCGAAACTAGCGAAGTCTCATGGGTTAGCATGGGGCTTCGGCGGGTTCTATTCCTCGCCGAAGTTGGCATGCTTCCGTCGAAGTCCCAGGATTCCTTGCCCGGCTCGGAGGTCGTCGATCTTGAGGTCAAGCCTCGCGGAGTGTCGTCGACCATCTCAGAACGTGCCGGCTCCAGGATCGATCTGGCTTTGGGCTGCTCCGCAGCCGCTAGCCAGCGCCCGGCCCCTCGGAACTTGAACCGCTTCGGGTCCTGAACCCACGCTACGACTGGCCTAAGTGCCGCAGCGTAATGTCCTGTCGCTTGGACTCTTCGGTCACCGTAATGATTCCGTGGAACGTCATGCGGCATGGTGCTGCTTACGTCAATGATATGTCCCATCGAAATGCCACGCGTCTGATCTGTCCATCTATGCGCATTAAACCGGCTCAGCTTTTCACACCTCGCCCTCCTTTAAAGCCTCGGAGCTCTCGAGGGTTTTCCCCCACTTCTTTGCGCCTTTGTCCTCCTTGCCGAGCAGCCCCTCCCCCTTTTGAGCTTGCCTTCGCCATGTCGTCGATGGGAGCTCTCGGGGGTGCTGGTGCCGGAGGACCCGGCGGATCAAGCGGGCGCAAGCGCGACCGCCTGTTTGGGAGCAGGAACAAGGTGAAGAACCCGGTGACGACACTGTCGGTGCCCCGCAAGCGCGGCCACCCGCTCGGTAGCCGCAACAAGAAGACTCTGGCGGCGCTTGCGGCCGCGGCCGCCGCGGACTTTGCCGGGGCGGCACCCGCCGCCGCCGCCGATGTGGCTCCCACTGGAGCAGCTGTCACCGCCACCGCCGCGGCCCACACTGGAGCGGCCACCACCACCGCCCTCACCGTTACTCCTATCGAGGCGGCTGCCACCATCATCGACGCTGCGAGTTCAGTCAGGGCGGCTCTCCCTGGCTTCGCCGGTGTAGGCGCCGGCGGCTCGACTAGCACCGCCGCCACCATGGTGTACAAGCCCCGGCGTCCGCCGGCGTGGCAATGGCTCTCCTACACCTCGAAGCACGGGTTCACCACCTTCGTGGCCCATCTTCAGGCCGGGTGCGAGGTGCGCCTTCCGCTCCCCTTCCGGTTCGTCGACACCCTAGGGGGGAACCCCATAATGCACGCCATGGTGGAGGAGGGCAGCGGCAGCTAGCCGCTGTACCCCGTTGAGGTCTACCACAACGCCATGGGGAAAATCTACCTCCGCGGCGGCTGGCCAAAGTTCCTTGAGGACTACGACCTGAAGGTAGGCTGGTCCCTCATCTTCACCCACCGCGTTGAGTCGCTGTTCTTCTGCGTCTACATCGTCGACACCTCCGGCTGCACCCGCGCCTACTCCCCTTGGCCGTGAACGGCGAGCGCCCCCAAGGCTCCTTCCTCGACAGCGGCTTCATCAATGGAAGACTCCTGGAGCTTGGGGGTGGGGGAGCACCTTTTGTTGCATCGGCCCTTAGCGTGGCCTTCTTTATGTAATCACCCGCTTCATATCAAGAACTTTAGTTTCCTACAAATCCTGTTCGTTGTGTCCTTGTGAAAACTTGTTTTGCTTCGTTCTTGCTTGAATGTCTCCTGTTTCCATCCTGAGCATGATGACAATTTCGCGGTTGAAACTCTTCTTGCGCTAGGACCATCGATGAGTATGCTTGTAGGTAAGGGCTAGGATAGCCGTCAACCCATTGAGACATTCCTGGCGAGCTCATCCGGCTTTAGCGTGGAGGGGAAATGCCTCTGCTGGCCGGCTTCGAAAGGTACAGGCGAGCGCTGGCTTGAGGGGATAGGAGTAGAAGTTACATCCTGTGCCGGCTAGGGCGAGACCAGAGCTGGCATGCTTCTCCCTCACGAACCTTCGCATGAACCCTGTTGCGGCTGGGGTGAACCTCCAAACCGCTGGCCTTAGCCATTTCCCTCACGAACGCCTTTGCAGATTTTGATTTCGATGCTCTTTTGCTAGTCATGATGCAGCACCAACTGATTGGGCAGTCGGCGAAGGATTGGAGCCGGCCCATTTTTAAGGGCCAATTCCCTTTCCTCCTAGCCCCCGAGTTTTGGGGCAGCTGGAATGATAGCTGGCTTAAAACTAGCTCGTTCGCATATGATGCCAACGCCGTGCGAGGCAGCTCTGGCTTCAAACCTGTGTTGACGTGGCTACCCAGCCTAAGCGCTGAAAACCGTGATCATCAACCACTTGTTGGCCTACCTTAACCCGGTTCCCTCAACTTTTTCCTTAATCTCCCCACCCTTCGGCCCTTCTACCCCCACCGGCAGCCTGGTGCCGGTTGGTCTCCCTTGGGCCGGCAGCCGAATGTCGGCCTAGGGTGGGAGCGTGCCGCGGGGTGAGAAGTAGTACTTCCGTTTGTTGGGCACCCGGCTTGAGCTAGCCGGCGTATGGTCAACAAGCACTACCTTCAATGCTTAGTTGAGTGATTCTTTTATCGTTTACGGTTTTTCCCTGCGGCTTTCCTTCGTATGTGGTCTGCCGGCTCCTATCCAGCCGGCTTCACGGAGCCGGGGGATGGAGGCTAGGCTCGAGACCTGTTCCATACATAGTACTCATCCGGCTGACGGGGGTTCGATCGTTTTGGGGCAGCCGGCTGTAGCTCGGTGCCCGGAGCCGATTGCCAGTCAAGTGAATAACGCAGGAAGCAAAAAATACACGAAGTGTTTTTCTCGGAGCCGGACGTAACTAGCCATCCCGTTGTCCTTTATTCATTGACAAGTTTTCAGGGTACAAGCTTTTGCCTTAACAGAAGAAAGGTCTTAGGAGACTGGCATTCCAGGGATGCTCCGTCTCCTTGTCAGAATTGTCCGCCTTGTTCTTTCTGGGCTCTTGTGAGTCGATGAGGTAGTATGCCCCATTGCCTAGCATCCGGCTAACAATGAACGGTCCCTCCCAAGGAGAGGATAGCTTGTGCATGCCTTTGGTGTTTTGGACCAGCCGGAGTACGAGATATCCTTCGCGAAACGTGAGAGGATGGATCTTTCGGCTATGGTATCATCGCAGCTGCTGCTGATAGAGCGTTGATCTGGCCAAGGCCTGCTCTCGTGCCTCCTCTAGGAGGTCGATGCCATCTTCGCGAGCTTCTTTCGCTTGCTTCTCCGTGTACTGGACCACTCTGGGCGCATCGAATTCGATGTCGGTGGGCAACACTGCCTTTGCTCCGTAGACCAGGAAGAAAGGAGTGAAGCCGACAGAGCGATTAGGAGTGGTGCGCAGGCTCCAGAGCACTAAGGGTAGCTCTTTGACCCAGCAGCCGGCTGAGCGCTCGAGAGGCTTGACCAGCCTTGGTTTGATGCCGGCTAGGATCAGCCCATTTGCCTTCTCCACTTGCCCATTGGACCGAGGATGCGCCACTGATGCCAGGTCCAGCCGGATGCCCTTCTGGCCGCAGTACTCTGCGAAGACTCCCTTTGCGAAATTTGTCCCGTTATCAGTGATGATACTGTGGGGGATTCCGTATCTCGTGGTGATCTCGTTGAAAAACTTGATGGTGGATGAGCCATCGAGTTTTTTGATTGGCTTGGCTTGGATCCACTTGGTGAACTTGTCCACTGCTACCAGGAGATTCGTCAAGTCCCCGGGCGCTATTTTGAACAGTCCCACCATGTCCAGGCCCCAGACAGCGAACGGCCAGGTGAGCGGAATGGTCTTGAGGGCTGCCGCTGGAGTGTTCCGATGCTTGGAGAAGCGCTGGAAATCATTGCAATGCTTCACCAGCTGATCTGCATCCCGTAGGGCCGGTAGCCAGTAGAAACCGTGGCGGAAGGCTTTAGCCACCAAGGCTCTGGAAGATGCGTGGTGCCCGCGCTCCCCTTGATGTATCTCTTTCAGCAGCTCTAGCCCTTCTTCTGGCTCGATGCACTTCTGGAAGATCCCTGACACGCTGCGCTTGTACAGCTCGCTGTTGATGATGGTGTATGCCTGCGTGTGACGTTGAAGTCGCCAGGCCTCTGCTTCGTCTTTCGGTAGGTCCCCAGTGATGAGGTAGTTGGAGAATGGCTCCGCCTAGGATGGTATCTCCCGGATGTGGAAGACGCTGGCGACCAGGGGGTCAGCAGCCCCCGGGTCCATCGATGTATCGACTCCGTCTGGTTTGCCGGCTGTGGGGGCCAGTCTGGAGACGGCAGCCCCCGAGTACTTCATCGAGCCGGCCGCGCTGGGCTGGCCGGCTGCCTCCTCCAGCTCCAAAGCGGCAGCCCCCGAGTCCGGCAGCGTCATCTGAGCCGGAGCAGGGTCTTCTGGCACAAAGATGGAGCCAGATTCCGGCGATGGCTTGATGGATGGCTTGCGGATTATCTCTAGTGACACCCCAGCCGGGATATCCTGCTTGGTGGAGCCGATCTTGGACAGCCGATCCGCCTCGTCGTTGTTCGCTGTGGGGACGTGATAGAACTCGCAGCCCTCGAAGAATCCGCAGAGCTGCTGCACGTAGAAGCGATAAGAGGCCATGTTGGCATCCTTGGCATCCCATTCCCCTGAGACCTGGTGCACCACCAGGTCGGAGTCTCTGAAACAGAGGATTCTCTGAATGCCAATCTCCTTGGCCAGCTTGAGCCCATGCACCAGGGCTTCATATTCAGCGACGTTGTTCGACGCGCGGAAGTGGATCTGCAGTACGTACTGCAGCTTGTCCCCCTTGGGAGAGGTGAAGACGACGCCGACTCCCAAGCCCCCGACTGGCGAGAAATACTGGTGAGCCGACACGTCTTGCTGGGTTAGCTCCACGCGATGGAGGAGTTGCCGCTTCTCCTCAGCGATGACCAGTGCCTCTGCCAGCTGTGAGCTTGCCTTGGCGCATGCTAGCGACTTCTTGAAGCATCCCGAGACTGTGATCACGCCTCTGGGACCTGGGAGCTTCATCTTGAGATAGGCATAGTGCGGCACCGCCATGAATTTGGCTAGGGCTGGACGGCCAAGCAGCGCATGATAAGGACTGCTGATGTCCACCACCTCAAACCAGATCGGCTCGTGGCGGCTGTTACCTTTCTTCCCAAAGAGGACCTCCAGCTGCACCCTACCCATAGGGGTGCATGAATGCCCTGACATGATGCCATGGAAGGTGAGCCGACTCGGTTTCAGCTGAGCAAGCGGGATGCCCAACTTCTCCATTGAGCTTTGGTAAAGAAGGTTGATGCTGCTGCCGCCGTCGATGAGCACGCGGGAGAACCGGCAGGTGTGCATATCAGAGCACATGACGGGATCCAGAACTAGAGCGTATTCTCTAGGGCTGGGCATTAGTCGCGGATGGTCCTCGCGCCCCCAGGTGATGGCCGCCTTGGACCAGTGCATGAACTGGGACTCCGCAGGCATGACGACGTTCACCTCCGCCTCGTACCAAAGGTCGTTCCTTTTGTCTTTCCCTGGGGTGGTAAAGATATGGGTACTACTCGACGTCCGCTGGGAAGTTGTTGTCGCCTTGGTCCGGCTTCTTGACAGCCGGCTCGTGCTGATGGTCCTCCTGACCTCCAGCCGGCTGCGCCTGCGAGGCTCCAGGGAGCTGCTGAGCGCGCTGCTCTAGCTCTCTCATGAAATGGCACTGACGCGTGGAGTGGGTCGCTTCCCTTCTAGGGGTGCTGTGGAATTTGCACGGCTGGTCAAGCACAGCATCGAGGGTGTATTTGCCCTCCTTGCGCCCCTGACCGCTGCCGGCAGCCCCCGGGCCTCCTTGGTCAACCGCCGCTCGCTTTGAGCTAGCAGATCATTTGGGGAGCGTCTTCATGTGGTCAAGCCGCAGATGGATGTGCAGAGCCGGCTGGCGAGCCTGAGACCCTAGACCTGGCGCTGGCACCGAGACTTGGCGTGGCCGGCCATCTCTGCCAGCCTGCTGGGCGCGGCGGCCTCGGGCGTTGTAGCTCGGAGCACGACCGCCCTGTCCACGCCCACCTTGGCCTTGGCCTGCCGATGGCGACCGCTGGACTCGGCTTGGGCCCATAGCAGTGAGTCCATGGTCGCGCCGCTGACCATGAGCAAGCTCGTCCGGTGCGTCTCTATGCGCGTCGTAGAACTCGTGGAGCGTGGTTCTCATGCGGCGTCGGCTGTCTTCATCCTCGGCCACCTTGCTGAGGAGGACGAGGCGCATCCGCTCCAGGGCCTCTGCGACCTAGACGGGGTCGATGATGTGGTCGAGTGGTGCGTGTAGGTCCACGATGGCGATGTCTGGGGCATCCTGCTCTAGGAGTGGAGCGTTCTGCTCCTGTGGAAGAAGACGTTCGAGCGGCGGGCGCGCGGGGCACGGTGATTCGCCGCCCTCCTCATCTCCCAGGGCCATCACTTCAACCATGGAGCCAAGGTCACTGCTTTCACTGCAGCTCGAGCCTCCATTGCCGAGAGGGTCGAGGACGTCGGTTACCTCCTCTGGGAAGGGCTTGGCGATGTAGAAGCGGTGGCTGCCGACATCGAGGAAGGAGCCGTTGTCGCTGAAGCCATCCTTGACGCAGGCAAGATTGTCGCTGACGCAGTCAAAGGTGCCGAACCTCCAGACGAGGCCGGAGGCGACCTTCTCGCCGAGAGTCGATGGGGATCCCGGCCGGAACTTAACTCCAGTCGTCGCCGCGCGTTGCCCCACGGTGGGTGCCAACTGTCGTGGGATTTTAGTGACAGTAGCCATGGGGATGGCTTAACGGAGGGGCTTGACGGTGTGCGATGATGGGTCCGGCTCGAGATTGTGTAACTAGGACACCAGCGGTTTACCCAGGTTCAGGGCCCTCCATGCCGGAGGTAACACCCCTACTTCCTGCCTTGTTTCTTATTATCAGCACACGGTGGCTACAACGCTCCTCGAGATGTTCGGTCTAGAGGAGGAAGAAGAAGGATCAGATCTCCCTAGTCTAAGGGTCCAGACCCCCTTATATAGGCAGGGGTCTGGTTATAGGTTAGGTGGCCGGCTGCCCGGCTGCCGGCTCCTCCGCGGCCGCGGTCTTGGCGTGGCCCTACCGTCCTCTGACTCCCTGTCTGACGATGGCAACTTTATAAAGTGCCTTTCCCCCTTGGACCGGCATCTCCGAGGCATATGCCCTCCGCTCTGCCTCGGATCCTTTCGTGGGGAAGGCTCCTGCCCGTTGATTGGTGGAGACCGGGCGTGGCTGGCGTCATGCTTGTCCCCGCTTCTGTCGATCTTGTCGGGGCCAGGCTGCTTTCGGCGAAGCAGCCGTTGGAGGGGTTTCGTCGTCTTCGCCGGCTCTGGCTCTCCTCGATGAAATCGCCAGCCGGCTGCTAGCGCAGCCGGTCCTTTGGTCGAAGCCGGTCTTCCTGACTTAGCGCCATGGAGATTCCTGAGACGTTAGCCGACAGACGGCTCTGCCCTTGGCCTACCCTGGAAGTCATCCCCACGACATTCACCATTGTGTTTTTGCACCGTAGAAGCAATTTCTCCTGCTATATTTGTTCTGTAAATTTGCGTTATATGGAATACATTTTTGCTACAATCTTTTCTGTGCTTTTTGCACCTGTTTTTCTTATGTGATTTGCACCGTAGGAACAAATCTTTTTTGCTAATCATGGGAACAAAAAATTTGCTACAATTGACTGCTATTTTTGCGACATACCTATATTAATTTTGCTACAGATATTATTTTCTGCTAAATTTTGCATCATTGGAAGAAATTATTTTGCTACATCCATTATGACATTTTGCTACAATATAATTACTTTTTTGCCGCGACGTCTCCGGCGAGGTCTCTCCGGCGATGTCCCGATGAGATCGGTTTTGCTACAATAACATGACTTTTTTGCTACAATATCTCCGACGAGGTCTCCGGTGAGATCTCCGACGAGCTCCGGCGAAGACATATTTTTTCTTATCAGGTGAACCGTTTTTGCTACCATAGAAGCAAACACGGGGAGTACTTTTTCTACATAGTAAAAAGGTGAATTTAATAAATTAAAAAAGGACACGTGTCAGCTGGGGGACCCGGTGATCAAACCCACCGATCCCCCGGGGGACGCTCAGCGCTCCCCTTAGTCATTTGACGCCGTAAATGGTTTAACTTAGGCGTTCGATCAAGCGGCCATGCCGGTTGCTGCAGGTCACCGAGCAATGCGCGCATGCATGCCCAGTAGCTAGGCCAATATCTACTCCTGGCTGACGTGACGGAAATGATGATGCGACTGGGACCACGAGATCTCGATCCAATGGTGGTGACTACGCCGTTCAAGGTAGCAGCCACACATCTTTTAATGTATAAATTCACTTAAGTATACACACTAAAAGATATCTAGATATATTTGCTTCACAAACATAAAATATTTTATATTTCAAAATGGAGTGAGTGGTCCGTTGCCTATGTACACTTCCACCAAGTAGCAGCAGGACGTTGCATTTCTGATATGAGAAGAAGTTCATTATTATGATTATGGAGTATAGCATTCTGCGACAGCTGCGGGTACTGGATAATCTCTTCTGTTGTTGTTACTTATTGCTTTGGTTGCATGGAGTGAAAGAATAAACAAAACTGGAATAGTCAGCACGACGTGCCTCGTCGGGTAGGGATCGTTTGTATTTTATGTAACACCCTACTTTTTGTGCACCAAAAACTGTGGACCAAATCTTTTTGTCAAAAATTATGGGAAATTAAAACTTTTGGGAATGCTTGGGTGCATAAGAATTTTTGGATGTGAGATTGATGACTTGGCATATTGAAATGTGTGGTTTCTGTTGTATGCAAGTTAAGTGCCAACAAGTTTCAAATAAAAACCTTGCGGTATAAATTCATGACTTGGTGCTATGATTTCATGCAACAAATTTTGGTCTTGATGTGAGTGTATATGAGGCCCATAACCCTAGGGACCCCTCTTCACATGGTTGCATCATTTAGTTTCCAATTAGATTTATTTTTGCTCTTTTATTCGAAATTGTGGACTTCTCCAAAACCCTAGTTCCTCTACTTCAAAAATTCTCAAACTTGGCAATATGATTCCTTGCACCTACTAGCTACCTCTGAGCTACTCCCAACCAGCACTTGGATAGATTTTGAAATTTTCAAAATTCAGATTTAAATTTAAACCAAACCACCCTAACCTTCCTTTTCTCTCTTCCTTCCCTCCCTTTTCTCTTTGCAAACTGATCAAGGGCAAAGCCCAGCCGGCCACCCCTCTCCCTCTGCCCTCTGTCCACTCCATCTCTCTTGCTTCTTGTCTCCATGCGGTTGGACACAAGGAAGGAGGGGAGCCCAAGGCAAATCTTGCCTAGATTGCTCTCTCCCCTCTCTTCTCCCTCTCCACCACCCTCTACCCCCAACCAGCAACCAGAATTTCCACTCCTCACTCACCTGAACCCCAACCTGCAGCGACACACCGCCCTACCTCACCATCTCTCCCTCTCTCTCTCTCTCTCTCTCTCTCTCTCTCTCTCTCTCTCGCATTTGCCACCAGAGCGCGTCTGTTGGACTGAGGCGTAGGGAGGAAGCCAGAGGCAGCCCCCTCGCCATCGAGCCCCACACACCACTGCCCTCGCCACCCAACCTCGCCCGCCATCCAGAGCAGCTGTAGAACCTGCCCCGACCCTGGTTCTAACCGTGCACCGCACGCCCGTGGACGCAGAGAGTGCCACTCGTGTTCCCGTGCACACACAAACGCACTGGTCCCGTGCCGCACACGACCGTGCACGGCATCGAGTCACGCCGCTGCGCCACCCACGCCCTGCACCCTAGCCGACCGAGACGGCCCCGACATGCACGGTTCCGCTCGCTCTCGCACTGAAACCGTGCGCGTTCCGACCAAACCGAGCCACCACCGACACCGCCGATTGCAAGACTGGAACCAGTCCACCGTGCCGCCCCAGAGCACCGCCCACGCCGCCCAATTGCGTCCGATGAAATCCACCCTAGACCACGCCCACGAGATAGTATAAAACCCAATGCCCCCTTCTCGAGCCCCCCTTGCTACCATTCTTCCCCACCCACTCCTCCTCACCTCCCAGAGCACAATGCGCTTGCTCCCGCTACCTCTCTCCCTCTGCTGAGAGCGAGCGAGATCGCCGGATTCTGAGGCTGAGGTGAAGGTTGCCGTCACCGCAAGCTCCCACTCGCCTCCTTCTCTGGACCCTCGTGTTCCCCTTGCCCTTCTCGAGCTCACCCCGCTCTTTTCTATCTCCAGATCAATCGGGAGCCGAGGCCATCATCGCCGTTGCTGGGAAGGTTTCCGACGAGCTTGACGTTCGCCTCACTGCCGTAGCTCCTGCATGCAAACCCCCTGGACGAGAACCTCTTCCTGACTGCCTCCGCCGCCGATCTAGCCCTCGCCGGTCGCCAGAACACCCTCGGTGAGCGCCGCCCCTCGAAACCCTTAGCCAGCGAGCCAGGAGCTCGCCCGCGTGCATGATCCCGCGGGGAAGAAGCCGGCCGCGCCATCGGATCTGGATCCGATGGTGGCATACCGCTTCGCCCAGCCAAGCCCTGGGCAGGCCGCCGGATTTGGGTCGGCCTGGCTCAGATCTGCTGCCTCGGCCCGATCCCTTTTTTTAGTGAATCTTTAATCTTTTAGTTATTCTCTGGTAGTTTCAAAAATTCATAGAAATTAATCTGTGCATCCAAATTTAGTTTTTCAAATTTCTACATGATCCTTGAACTGTTACCTATCCAGTTGTCCTGTAGGCTTGATTTTTAGATCTCTGGATAATATCTGGGAATTAATTTGTGTAGATCTAGGGCTTTTCAATCTTAAATCCAAATTAAGAGTTTGGTATTATGGAATTGAGTGATTTCAATTTTCGGTGATGCTATGTTGTACTGGGAGACTTGAGAAACTTTTTTTGATATTTTAGGAGTATTATTTTTCCTGCAGTTATTATTTTGGTGATAATGAAAATTAGCATTGTTTGATTTATTGTGCCAAATAGGAATAAGATTTTAGAGTGATTCAAACTCTTCTGTGTTATGTATTGATGTAGCTTTCTAACTTGACCTCTGGTAAAATTTTAGGAGCTACAAAAAGTTTTTAGGATTTATTTTGCACTTCTAGTGATAATTGAGACTAGGAAAATCATTATAATTCAACCCTAACCTATTTTGGAATGATTCCAATTGGGTTGGTTCTGTAACCTTGTTAGCTATCTGATGCTATGCTGTTTGACACGTTTTGATCAAGTTTAATGCTTGCAAGATGTTTGTCTTGTGCATAGGGTTTGTTTACCATTAGAAATTGCTTTGCTATTAATAGAGTGATTTTACCTTTATAAGATAGATTCTTGGTTCAGAATCTAAACTTTTTTGTTTCTGATACTTATTGATTGAAATGTGCTATTGCATGGTATGTGTGTGGACTATGTATGCATGTGTGCTTATTGTGTGTTATTATTTTCCGGCGATAGAATCGAACGACGAGTGTGAGAAGGAAGGAGAAGTCTTCGAGTATCAAGAGGAAGAGGACCAGGGACAAGCCACTCAAGGCATGCCATCTACTTGTTGCATATCTGAATCCTAATATCACTCATTGCATTGTTTTTACTATTGTTTTCAATATGCATTGTTTTTACATTGCTATTGCCTCTTATATAGCAATGGTTGACGACTTAGCTCCACAAGTCGACTGTTATCATACTTAGGGATGACACCCCTTGATACCTACTCAACACCCCTATATTAGAGACTTGATGGCTAGCATCAAAGTCCTTGGAAAAACTTGTAGTGGAGCCAAAAACTCTAGGATGGGGACATTCAAAGAAATTTTGGGGAAAGTTTTCGAAAACCTTGGAGTAGAGTTCTAATCCACTGAAGAGTTTTTCTAGAAAATGGTTTTATATAAATGGAGTTGAAAGAGGAGACAAGGGAGGAGAAGGTTTTATAAAAGTGGCATTGTGTATAAGTGTTCGCCAGACCAATTATCTCCGTGCAACCACATTACCCCGGTATGGGATGGGGCTTAGTCCGGAGTATGTCTGCTTTAGTGCGGGGAGCCTCACACTATATAAGGGTTTGTAGGACCCCAGAATCCAGGTTGTCGCAAGTGGTGGGCAACGGTGTAGCGGGCCCACCAATAGGCTACCCGTCCGGAAGACTCTTGGGTTTCTCCTGCCGTGGCACTGGAACTACGCTCAATGGAGGTAGACGACCAGGGTTTGCCGGGGAGGTAGACTCCACAGGGTAGGCGCCCGTACTAGAGTAGACAGATGGAAGACTCTGTTGGATTATCCGAACCCCGCATACTTGTGTATGACGGGCCGTGGTGGTATCCCGACAGATTTATCGAATCTTGTGGGTAAAGTGTACAACCTCTGCAGAGTGTAATCTATTCAAATAACCGAGTCCTCGGTCATGGACGGTTGGAATGGCCATACTTAACCTATGTCGAGTTTTGTTTTTATAAAAGGTTCTTCAAAAAATGGAGGAAGTGCCGGGCGGAGTACTCAGAGGGTACTGCCGTGGCTCGGGTGTGGTTCGGGGTACTTGAAGGGTACTGCCGAGGAATTGGGAGATGGTCATGTGTGATTGACCATGTTTCTCTTGAGACAAATAAAATGAGTTCCTCCTTCCCTAGAGGTTTTACTAAAAAGGTTTTCTAAATGTTTTTAATAAGGATATAGAAATGTCGTAAGACATGCTATATCGACATGAGAAAGTGGTTAGATAGGATAAACTAGAATAGAGCCGATCCTTGCTATAGCCAAACAGCATGTCAATACTTTCCTCTTAGATGGTTTGCGAGTACAATTTCAAAATGTACTCACGGCTTTGTCCCTGGCTATTAACTTGGCCAGACTATGGAGATGACTATGAGGAGGACGATGGTGGTTACGACGACGCTAGTGCGAATTAGGAACGTTTCTCGGTCAGTTGCCTATAGGGTAGAAGGCCTGACTTGGGTCCGCTACGTTACATGTATCTCCGGTACTACTTACTAAGTATGTATGTCAGTTGAACTTGCCCTGCATGGCATTTATATTCAGCCAAGCGGCCTATGTAAGACTTTGTGAACTCGTCATGTAATGGATGTTGTAATCTGAAATGCCAACTCTGTTATGTGGATTCACGATGGTCTCCCTGGGATCATGAATTGTATGCATAACAGGAATCCCGGGTGGTAAGCCGGGGTCCCCACAGATTTGGTATCAGAGCCATCCTGACCTTAGGAGACCCTAGTTTAGCACGGGTGTTAGACATGACCAAAAACTATTTTCTAAAAGTAAAAGAGATGGCTATATATATCAAAGGTAAATATATATTGCTCTCATCTCTTCCCTTATTCTTTAAGCATCTTTATTTACTTGCATCTTAATTCAAGTTTTTTACTTATATATAAAATCTTGCACACTTGGGTAAGTCACTAATTAAACCTACCTTAAAATTTGTGTAGATGGACGCCCTCACGGCACACCGGCAGGTTGGGACCCACAACGAGGTTGTTGTGTTCGAGCGCAACTTAGTGGAGTTGGCAGCGCGCCTAGGACGCCCGCGTGCCGAGGTGAGGGGTTACTGCCTCTTCGAGGAGGGTACCCACGAGATGGCGTATCGTATCGTCTTCCAGGTTCGCGGGAGGGAGGTTCCGCCTACTTCTGAGGAGTTCACCTTCGAGGTGATCGAGCGCACTTGGGGTGAGGGTGTGATGCGCGTTCTGCAGCACGCCATCTCACACCTTGTCCACCTTCACGCCTCCGAGTTGATGGGTACACGCTACGAGCACTACGGGAGGTGCGATGACGAGGGCTTTCTCATCGAGCTCCCTCTGTCGACCCCCTTCAGCCGTCACCTTACCCACACGGAGGTCCTTCTGCACCACTCTCAGGAGCAGCTGGACCATGCCCATATGGTGGCCGACGAGCGTGGCTTGGAGTTGGCCGTCCTCCGTGAGGACTTGCCGGAGGCCATCTTCTCTCGCCACCACCTCATCGCCGCGAAGAGGAAGATCACGAAGACAGGAGCCTTAGACACCGTATCCGCGACCTTCAGGACTAGCTTGCCTCCGTTGAGAGTCACATGTCAGAGTTAGAGGACGAGGCCGCCGAGCTCCGCAAGGAGAACGATGCCGTCCTTAGCCGCGACGATGACCACCAGGAGGCCTTTGACGAGGAGCCCGAGAGCACTGACGACGACGACCGTGGTAGCTACAACGGTGAGGACCGCAATGCTATCATGGACTTCTACGCTCCCGAGACTCCTAGCGAGTGTAACATCCCAATTTTTGGGAATTTTTTTATAATTTTTTTGCACTGGATATCATACATCATTTCATGCATTCCATCACTTTGCATTGCACACTTTTTCAAGTTATAGTTGTTTTGTTCTCTGAATCAAACCCTCCCTGTAAGTTTAATAACAGAGGGAAAGTCTTACAAATTTCAAAGTTTGGCCTAAAATCAAATCAGAGGTTTTGTAAAAGTTTTCAAACCAAAAACCAAAAGAAAACAGAAATGAAAAGAGAAAGAAAATAGGAAAAGATTAAAAGGCTGCGGGGTAGCACTTCGGGCCAAGACTGGAACTGGCCCACGGCCCATTATCTTTTTCCCCGAATCGGTACCGAACACCCCCTCCTCCCGTCATTGACCTCTGGGTCCCACTTGTCATCCCTCCCAAATAGACCGGAGCGAACACGGTGCACCCCGAGCGTGATCTCCCCGGACTCTTCTCCGATTCGGTTCATGCCCTAGCCCCTCGTCCACGCCAACACTCCCCATATAAACCCCTCCCTCCCGCACACTTTCCCTCTCCAGAACCCTAGTCAAAACGCCGCCAGGCTGCTCATGCTAGAGACCACCACGCCGCCACTATTGATCGAGGTCACTGCCGCTTGCAGTAAGCTCCAGCCTCCCTCCTCTGCACCACTCCTTCCCCCTCGATCTTGCACAACTCCCTAACATGGTTTCACCCTTCTCTTTTCTCCAGAACGACGAGCGCATCCACGTCTGAATCTCACTGCGCCAGACGCAAGCTCCGGCGAGAAATCCCCAGGCACCTGGACTTCCTCGAGCTCACAGGACTCGCCACCAGGGTCGCCTCGTCAACCTAAACCACCGGGTATGATCGCCACCCTTCCCCTCTCTCTGTATGCCTCGGGATCGCTCGCACTCTCGACATCACTGCCACAACACTAATCTCCGGCCGCCTCTCATCATCACTGCAGGACAAATTCGAGAACGCCACTTCGCCAACATCTTCGCCACCTCGAGCTGAGCATCGTCGTCATCTTCCCGGAGCCCAGCGATCACCGGAACCCCTTCGGTGTGAAGATCTAGTGCCGCCAGGACCTCGCCATCAACTTCCGTGGTGAGCCCCTCCCCTTTCCTTCCATCTGACCATCGGATTTAGATCCTAGGGTACGAAATAGATCACTTAACGAACCGTTAAGTTTCAATCTGGTCCGCTTGATCTGACTTAAATCCTACGGCCCAGTTTTGTTATCCGACCGAACCGGTATGGCCCAATCAGAAAGCACCGCGTGTCGGCTCCTAATTTAATCCGATTCTATTTTCGTTTTGAATTATCAGATTGATGCTCAAACTTCAAAAAATCATATCTGAAGTTCTGTACGTCCAAATTTAGCAAACTTTGCGTCTGTGGTTTCAGAAAAATGTGTAGGATCTAATTCCAGAATCAAAAAATCCTATAGTATCCGTTTTATATAGTGAATTACTACAAGCTTTAATTATGTGTTTATGCTATTAAAAATAGTTGTAAAATTTATTTTGTAGTAAATTCTTTTGTTTTTGGTCCATATTAAACCTTCCAGTACTGTAGCACGTCCAAAATATTTTTAGTACTTTTCTATATCACTTTTGTAGTTTTAGTTTGTTTTTAGTTTGTCTATTTGTGTGTTGAAAATAAATTGGGCTTTATAAATAACTCTAAAATTTTGACCATGTCATCATGCATATAGTTAACAAGCAGAGAACATGCTAAGTGTCCTTGAGGTGGTTAAAACACATTTGCATGCATACTTTTCCTTTCATGAGTGTTTTGTGATTGATATGTGCTTATGATGCTATATTTTATGTGTAGATTGTGCTGAGTGCAACGAGTGTCTTTGTGACGAGTGCACCAACTCTTCTCCTCACCAAGGCAAGTGTCACCATGTTCCCATGTCCTACTGAAGTTTTGTCACTTGTAGCTTTTCTAGTAGAAGATGCATGTGTAGGTGTTTTTATGACTTCTTATCTTTAGCTTGCTAGATTTTATGCTAAGTTTTTGTCTAGCTTGCTTAGCTTTGCATCTCCTAGTAGAATTGCTGTTGCTATAGGACCTTCCTTTTACACTTGTTGTGGGAAGGGTTAACATATATTTTTGGCTAAGTGTTGAAAACCTTGTTTTGCAAAAACTAAGTTAATGAATCACCTGGGTGGATGTGGCTTTGATTGGGTTATGTTGAGTGGTTCCCTGGGGTCATGTCGTTGAACCTCTGAACCACCAGGTGTATCTCACTTGTGGACGGCCACCCAGGAGAAAAGAGATTGGAGACATTCAAGTCATGAAGCTTCCAGTGCAACCACAAGACATATGGGCTCTGTCTTGGTCAACTAAGCTGCAAGAACTCAAGCCAGGCGGACAGAGGGTGGTAGATGTTGGTAGGATGGAACGCGTCTGTTTGGTCTGAGGGAATGCTTCTGAAAGGCCTCGTCTTAGTTTTCACTTGGCCATTTGAGGCAAAATGAGTCTCATGGCAAAACAGGTTAACTAAGTCTTGTGGGAAAAGTGCACCACCTCTGCAGAGTGTTTAGAACTAAGTACTTAGCCGTGTCCCCGGTTACGGACAATTCTGAGTGACATGATGTTGAAGCTATTCAAGAATCTCCTCACCCCAATTTCTCTAAGTTAAAAACTTGATGGGTAAACTTGGGTAGTAAAAGTTCTTTCTGGACAAAATTTTGCTAAGGAAAAATTGAGTTTTACAAAGATAGGAAAAAGCTTGCTTTTGCTAACTATTTTGCCATTTTCAATTAAAACTATATTAATTAATATTCTTTTTGCATATTTTAGAATTTGATAAAACTTTGAATATGAAAAGTGTTTGAAATTGAATAACTAATTCAAAACCATTTTCTATTTAAAAAAAAAATTATTCTAACTATTCAAACTATTAAGTATTTTGTCATTTTCAATTAAAATTGTATTAATTAATATTGTTTTTGCATACTTTTGAATTTGACAAAACTTGGAATATAAAAAGTGTTTGAATTTGAATAACTAACCCAAAATCATACATTTACATAAAAGGTTTAATACATTATTACACATCACCAGCATCCTCATCTAGTGTTGGGGTTTCCTTTTGCACCGTAACCATGGAGTATCTTCTTTGTTTAAGAGGATGGTTGGGTCAGTGTTCACTCTGAAGGGTGGAATTTCATCAAACTTGTTATAATCTTCTGACATATCTGTCTTGTCCTCCACTCCCACGATGATTCTTTTCCCTGAAAGAACTATGTGGTGCTTTGGCTCATTGTGTGATGTATTCGTTTGCTTATCTTTTCTTTTTCTTGGTTTGGTAGACATGTCCTTCACATAGAAAATCTGAGCGACGTCATTGGCTAGGACGAATGGTTCATCTCTGTAACCAAGATTATTGAGATCCACCATTGTCATTCCGTGCTGCTGGCCCAACTGTACCCCGTCTCTTGTCAGCTTGACCCATTTGCACCGAAACAAAGGGACCTTAAAAGACGGTCCATAGTCAAGTTCCCATATCTCCTCTATGTAACCATAATATGTGTCCTTTGTCCCATTGTCGTTTGCTACATCAAAGCGGACACCACTATTTTGGTTGGTGCTCTTTTTATCTTGGGCGATCGTGTAAAATTTATTCCCATTTATCTCGTAACCCTAGAAAGTCAATATAGTGGAAGATGGTTTCTTGGCCAACATGGACAGCTCATATCCAACAGTGGCATCATTTATGAGAAGTGTTTGCAACCAACCACCAAAAGTCGCCATGTGGAACTTTGTAATCCAGGAGTCAGACTGCCCCGGGTTTTCTGAGCATACAATATTCTTGTGTCCCTCCATATACGGCTCCACCAACGTGGAATTTCATAAAATATACGGCTCCACCAATGTGGAATTTTGTAAAACTGTGTAGTGTGCTTCACTCAAAGAATGTCCATCCATACAATATGCTGATTTCATTCCTAGCGTGCCTTTTCCAGTCAGTCTCCCCTCATGCCGTGATTGAGGAAGACCAATCGGGTTCAGGTTAGGAACAAAGTCAACACGAAACTCAATGACCTCCTCTGTTAGATAGCCCTTGGAGATGCTTCCTTCTGGCCTAGGAAGGTTATGAACATATTTCTTTAAGACTTCCATGAACCGCTCAAAGGGGAACATATTGTGCAGAAATCTAGGACCGAGAATGGAAATCTCTTCGACTAGGTGAACTAAGAGACGCATCATAATATTGAAGAAGGACGGTGGGAACACCAACTCGAAGCTGACAAGACATTGGGCCACATCATTCTGTAACCTAGGTAGACTTTCCGGATTGATTACCTTTTGGGAAATTGCGTTGACGAATGCAGAAGCAATTGCGTCATAAGCACGTGGCAGTCATGAGACTAGGTTTTGGAATTTTTTTCTCTACCATATTTATTACTCCCTTTATATTCGACGAGAATCCAGATGGGACCTTGATACTGCTCAGGCATTCAAAAAAGATTTCCTTCTCTTCTTTGGTAAGAGCGTAGCTCGCAGGACCCTGAAAATCCTCTGGATGCATGCCATCTATTCTTTTCATACGGTGCTGGTCCTGACGTGCTTCTAGTGTATCTTTTGTCTTCCCATACAAACCCAAGAAGCCTAGTAGGTTCACGCAAAGATTCTTCGTCACGTGCATCATGTCGATTGCAGAGCGGACCTCTAGGAATTTCCAATACTCAAGCTCCCAAAATAAAGATTTATTCTTCCACATGGGTGCGTGTCCGCTAGCGTCATTCGGAACAGACATGACCCTTTCCACATGGGTGCGTGTCCACCAGTATGGCATTTAGGCTTGCCCCAAACTTCGGTCTCACCTTCTGAAATGCTTGCCTTTTTTCCTTAAGCTATGTTTGGGCGAAAGAAATTGACGATGCCCCAGATACACCACCTTCTTACTTTTATGCAAATATATACTATCGATCTCACCTAAATAGTGTGTGCATGCATTGTACCCCTTGTTTGTCTGTCCTGAAAGGTTACTAAGAGCAGGCCAATCATTGATGGTCATGAACAAAAACGCTCGTAGATCAAATTCCTCTTGTTTGTAGTCATCCCACACATGTACACCTTCATTCTGCCACATCTGTTTAAGTTCTTCAACTAATGGCCTTAGGTACACATAAATGTCATTGCCGGGTTGCTTCGGGCCTTGGATAAGCACTGGCATCATAACAAACTTTCGCTTCATGCACAACCAAGGAGGAAGGTTATAGATACATAGAGTCACGGGCCAGGTGCTATGACTGCAGCTCTGCTCCCCAAAAGGATTCATGCCATTTGTACTTAGACCAAACCTTAAGTTCCGTGCGTCATCCATAAACTCTGGGAACTCTCTGTCGATTTTTCTCCACTGCGACCCATCAGCGGGGTGTCTCAACATCTCGTCACTCTTTTGGTCTTCTTTGTGCCACCGCAACAACTTGGCATGCTCTTTGTTTCTGAACAAACATTTCAACCGTGGTATTATAGGAGCATACCACATCACCTTGGTAGGAACCCTCTTCCTGGGGTGCTCGCGCTCAACATCACCAGGGTCATCTCGCCTGATCTTATACCGAAAAGCACTGCACACCAGGCATGCATTCAAATTCTCGTACTCCTCACCACGGTAGAGGATGCAGTCATTAGGGCATGCATGTATCTTTTGCACCTCCAATCCTAGAGGACAGACAATCTTCTTCGCTTCATACGTACTGGCGTGCAATTCGTTATCCTTTGGAAGCATCTTCTTCACAATTTTCAACAACTTTTCAAATCCCTTGTCAGATAAACCAGTCTCTGCCTTTCATTGCAGCAATTCCAGCGTGCTTCCCAGCCTTTTTTGGCCGTCTTCACAATTTGGGTACAAATTCTTTTTGTGATCATCTAACATGCATTCCAACTTCTCCCTCTCCTTTTCACTTTCAAAGTCTATCTGTGCATCAACAATGACCTGACCAAGATCATCAGCAGGCACAACTGATGCCCGTTCTTCACCTTCTTCTTCTTCTTCTTCATTATCTTCCATTGTGGTAACAGTGGTTTCAGGGAACTCAGGATAGTTGTCATCATTTTCTTTTTCATCGTTGTCTTCCATCATAACCCCTCTCTCCCCATGCTTGGTCCAATAATTATAGCTGGACATGAAACCGAACTGGAATAGGTGGATGTGAAGGGTCTTTGAGGAAGGGTAATCCTTCTCATTCTGACAAACACCGCATGGACAACACATAAAACCATTCCGCTTGTTTGCCTCAGCCACATTGAGAAAAGAATGCACGCCTTTAATGAAAGCTCCAGAGCATCGATCAGCGTACATCCATGCCTGGCTCATCTGCATTATATAAGTATATATCAAACGCAAATCAAATATACAATTTCTATTTCTATCTCTAATTTTGTTTCTATGTCCATTTCTATATCTCTATTTTTATTTCTATTTCTATCTCTATTTCTATTTCTATCTCTATTTGTATTTCTATTTCTATCTCTATTTCTATCATTATTTCTATTTCTATCTCTATTTCTATTTTCTATTTCTATCTCTATTTCTATCTCTATTTCTATTTCTATTTCTATCTCTATTTCTATTTCTATTTCTATATTTATTTCTATTTCTATCTCTATTTCTATTTCTATCTCTATGTTTATTTCTATTTTTATTTCTATCTCTATCTCTATTTCTATTTCTATCTCGCTATCTCTATTTTCTATTTTCTATCTCTATCTCTACCTCTATTTCTATCTCTATCTCCATCTACTTGTACACATTATCAAATAAATATCTAAATAACTGCTCCCATAAGAAATTCACAAACCCCCCTACTTCTAGAGCATTAAATGAGCTAAATTAGCAATGGAAGATAAAAGCTCTAAGTTGCCCAACTTTTGATCCACTTAGATAGAAGTAGGGACACCAAATTGTGACAAAAAATGGTGGCAAATGAGGATGAACTCGAGCTAGCTTGTTGCATGAAGAACACTTGGAGAGTGGAGAGGGGGAATGGCTGGCTCGGGGAGGAAGAAGCAGATTAATTATATAGGAAACTCATTAGTCCTGGCTGGTGTTACCAACTGGGACTAAAGGATGGGTCTTTAGTCCAGGTTGGTAATACCAACCGGGACTAATCATCCTGGCAACGGCCGGATTCGACCCCAGACCCTTTAGTCCCGGTTTATAATACGAACCAAGACTAAAGGTTCAAAATGAACTGGGACTAAAGGGTTCTGGGGTCCTGCTGCTAAAAAAGCGGTGGAGCCCAGGGCATCAGTCCCGATTCATAATGCAACTGAGACTAATGCCC
Source organism: Dactylis glomerata (assembly GCA_007115705.1). Classification (NCBI taxonomy): domain Eukaryota; kingdom Viridiplantae; phylum Streptophyta; class Magnoliopsida; order Poales; family Poaceae; genus Dactylis; species Dactylis glomerata. The sequence goes on from QXEO01000531.1 coordinate 9,269,905, forward strand.
CGGGATATTAGACCCGTTTTCCACTAGTGATAATCGGGGACACGGATAATCGATTAGTTTGGCACCCTATAGGGGTTGTGCACTTTCACCTTAAGACTCATTCTACCCATATAGAATGAGACAAGACCTTTCAGAAGGAGAGAGCAACCATACCAGGAAGACCCATTCCCACCTACAATTCTGCTACCACCTCATGTCTTGCTCACAAGTTGAACTCTCATATCCTAGTTGGTCAAGACAGAGCCCATAATATCATAAGGTTGCAATGGAAGTACTCTAAGGCACAGAAGACATGGTAATCTCTTTAATCCTAGGTGGCAATCTCGAGTGGCACCATGGGCACACATCCTCTCGGGGCATGTGTCCCAGAACCCACCTACTTTGCCTCCTCTTATCAAACCAATCCACCTAGGTGTTTCATTTTAGTTGAAGTTCTTAATTTGTTCACAATACAACTTTAGCAAGGTGATCATAGCAAGGCATCAATATTCAAAGTATTTAGCATCCTAACAAGTGGGGTTTTAGGTTGGCTATACACTACTAGGATCTAAGCACTTTGTAAAATAGTTGAATAATCCACCTATCATGCATACTACTGAAAAACACTAATGCAGTAGTAAAAAGTGGGTAGAAAATTGTGTGTCACTTGCCTTGGCAACAACCAGCACACTCACAGCACTCACAAGGGTAGTTAAGCTCCTCTTCACAATCTAAACAAAGCAATAATACAAACATAAACACATAGCTTCACAAGTGGCAATCATAGACATGTATGCATGTATGCAAATGACTTTTTAATTTCACACAACTTATGTTGTGGCAAAATATTGTATAATAGGTGCTCAGATGATGGGTTTTAGCAAAACAAAACCAATGCAAGTGGAATCACATAAAAAGCAATTTTAGATTTTTAGTTATGCACAAAACAGTGGTTTGGAAAGATTTGAGTGTACCAAGTTTGTGCACATTACAAGTTTGAAAATTTCTGGTTCTAGAATGATCTACAAGTCCAGAGGAATCCAGGGACTACAAAAATATAATTATTGGACTTGTAGAACAAAAGATATAAATTAAATATACCAAATAGTGGTTTAATTCAATTTGAAAATCATTCCAAAATTTATACATAAACCCAGTGGTTTGATCCTACCAATGGATTCTAAACTTCCTAAGCTTTCCAGAGACATATAATTTGTAACTTTCGGATCACTAGTTTGAAAGATATGAATTTTTGAAGTTTGGAACATTTTTTAGAAATTTAAAACAAAATTTGAATCGAGGCTGATCCACAGACGGACACGTGGAGTGTTCTGATTGGTGGATGCCATTTCGGGCAGATCTTGATTTCAAGCCATTGGATCAAACTGAAATTAACACACCAGATCTGGAGATACCGATTCGGAAAGTGAGTGATTTGGATCACTCGGATCTAGATCCAACGGATCAGATTGGCTACGGTTTCTGAGCGCCGGATCTCGCCAGCGACGCATTGGCATCACATGTTCTGAGCGCTACTGGGGGTTTCGAGGGGCGGGAAAATTACCTACGAGCTCAGCGTGATGAGGCGAACTTGGTGGCGAGGTTTCAGAGGATGAGGAGGACGAGGGTGGCCGGAATCGCTCGCCGGTGATGCTCCAGCGGACAACAGCTTCAGGCGATGGTCGTTTTGCTCGAACCAGGACGCAAACCAGCACGACAAAGTGTCAGCGAGACGTGCCAGAACAAATGAGAGAGAGCGGAACCAGAGGGAGGGCTCGAGGTGGACTAAGCTCATCGGAAAATGAGGTTCTCGCCGACGATAGTAGCGGAATACGGCGATGTTTTCTGTGGAGTCTGGGAGCTCCCGAGCGGAGATTTTTGGGCATAGTGGACGAGGAGAGGGGGGCTTTATAGGGCGCGTCCAGGAGGAGTGATTGCTCATGACAATCACACGAATTGAATCGCGAGCATCAATCACGCGACAGGGAGGCTTGCCTATTCTGAGGAGGAAGACGAAGTCGTGCTGACATGTGGGGCCCACGCGCTAGAGAGAGAGAAGAGAGAAGGAGGGTAACGGTTCGGGGAGGGGGTTACAAGGCCTTGGGCCTCTTCCTGGCCCGGGCTGAAATGGTTCCCTCGGCCCCTTTTCTTTTTGTTTTCTCTCCTTTTTTCTGTTTTCTTTTTGAAACAAATGTATTTGAATTCCATTTGAATTTAAGTCAAAACCCAAGATTTGCAGAAATGTTTTCTGTCCACTTAGGATCTAGAAAGTAGGTTTTTGACAATATAAAAATAATTTTTAAAATCTTGCTGAAATTTGTATTCTAAAGGCAATGCTATGAGTATGATATGAATGCCATGCATGAATTTTGAATTTTGAAATTTGGGATTTTACAATATCTTAGGTGTGATGGATTCTTAGAAGGGTACAAGATATGGACTTGCCATGGCAAAGATCCACCATCACTCTCTACTAGTGATTTCACACACACAAATTCTAAGTTTAGTGAAAATGACAACCTTCAAGAGGATGACATGCCCAGACTTGTACATGCAGTATTAGGAGTTGTCAATAGGCAAAACGAATTAGATTCAATTGGTGATGACCCCTCCAGTTCATGATGTACCTGAGCCAAACAATGAGTCACAACATAAAGATAATACACTAGTAAATTTACTTAAAGATGCAAACACAGAACTGTACCTAGGTGTCGTCGCTCTGGACCAGGGGGGTCCCAGCGTTGGCCGCTTGGCCCGCTCCATGAAGGCATAAGATATGGACTCACCGCACGGCGGCCGGCCCGAGGCACTGCCGGGCAGTCGGCTACCGCTTCCCAGTGGCGAAGAGGCGTCCGCAAGCCCACTTGCAGGAAGAAGATGAAGGTAGCCGCTGTCCAGGCTATATATAGCATGGGCCGTGGTGCTCATCCCCCACAGGAGGTGGGAGAGAACCAGCTGAAGCAGCGCAGAGCTAGAAGCACCAAGGGCGTGTTGAAGGCGAGGGCTGCTCCTGCAGCAGAGCTTCTAGAAGATGTCGTGAGAACTCCTCGACGACATCTCGTGGCACCCATTTGCCCTTTACCATTTCCTGGAAGGAGTCCAGGGACGATGTCCACGGCAAGCCCTCTGGCAAGCTCTGCCAAGGACGGTCAGCCCGACAGGGCATTGCCTGGCACCAGGCAAGACCCTTCTCTTTGTTGGGAAGGAAGGAGAGAAGGCCTCTCCCCCCTGAGGGGAGGGAAGCTTGTAACTCGGGACCTGTCCCGAAGGACAAGACCTCCAGGCATATATCGAGCGAATCCCACAAGGATCTCTCCTATCACCCCCCGGTAATGCGCATGGAAGATGCACAACGGAAGTCCACTGTGGTAGACTTGAGGAAGGCATCATTACCACGGCAGGCGTGGTAATGATGGACAAGACGGGCTTGTCGAGTGCCATCAGCGCAGTGCGCCAGGCTGAGTGAAAGACAGCTCGGGGCCTAGACCTGTAGAGCTATGCCACCGACAAGAAGGCAAAGGAATAGTGAAGCAAACTTAGGCTCAGAGAGAGGAGAAGAGAGACCTACAAGATCTACATCTTGGAGATATCGAACAAGGACTGAGAGGAGCTCAGCTCTCAGATCCATCTAGCTATCTCCTTCACCTCGGAGGAGATGGAGTAGACTGGGCGTAGATTAGCCAAGTCTGGTGGTCGGATGCCTCCCGGCACAACCACCGGCGCCCTTGTACACCCGCCGATGACATCTTCTTCAATAAGCTCAAACATGCTGGACGTAGGGTTTTACACAAGATCCCCCTCTCGGCCTAAACCAGGGTAAAATCGCTATGTGTTCTGTGCTCTTTCTGAGGTGAAGAAGGCGTCTCACCCGTGCCACTTGCCAAACAACCTAGGGAGTGTATCCCCCGGTGTCTGTGTACGCACACATGACATCTGGCGCGTCAGGTAGGGGTGCAGTATACGTCTTCGTCATCTTCCTTGACTTCGACCTCAACATCTTCGACGAATCCATCTCTCCTCTCCCTTGGCCATGCCCAGGGGAGGAGACGGTGCGGCCTGCCCGGCCGCCTCGCCCGACAAGGGGAGATGGGTGCCCCGCCCTGTTGCTTTAGCGAGGAAGCGCGCTCAGGAGGCGACGAGGCATGCCCCTACTTGTCCCCTGGTGTCTAGCGCAGAGGCGTCTTCTCCTGAGCCCGATGTCGCCTTTCCCCAAGGCAAAGGGGCTAGGGGCACTACCGCAGTGGAGCCTCTCGGGAGTGAGGGAGGCGCTACTGGCGACGGGGAAGCTGGGGGAGCGTGCGTTCCGCCGCTCGCCCAGTTCAGTGCTCCATGCACGGTGAGCCCCTGCATTGGTTCGCCAGGGGGTAGAGGGAGGAGCAAACAGTGGAGTGACGGTGCTCCGTCACCCCGACCAGGTCCCGTGGGGCATAAACAACCTCGGGGAGGCCCTGCCTGCCATTTGATCTCTCGCTTCTTTCCCACCGATGCCGGGGGCTCTAGCATACAAGCCTTGGGAAGCACGTCTCCAGGAGCTGTCTGAGTACGTGCAACATTACCCCATCGCAAAACATCATAGTTCCTCTCCTCTCGCTCGAGCGGTAGGAGTGGCGGATGTGCCCAGTGGCAAAGCTGCTTGTGCTGTGGCATGCAAGGGTATGGCAGGGCTCGCCATGGCCTACCCGCCTAACCTGTTGCTGCACCGTCCCAACCAGCGGCACCTGCTGCGACGCTGGGGTGGCCAGCCTGGCAACGGGAGTCCCCATGCTGGCAAAGGCGGGGGCCGCGGTCGTCACCTTGCTTCGCCGCGAGGAGAGCCAAGGCACCGCTATGCGTCATCAGCAAGAACGGCAAGCCCCGGCCTCGAGAGATGCTAGCTCCACCTGGCCTGGTGCTCGCCACCGCGAAGAAGAGGGCGAGCAGGCACGCCCTGGAGAAGCCCCTGGCTTTTTAGCCAGGACACGCCACCGTGGCGGGGAGAAAGGCTGGAGCCAGCAATCCCGCGGGCACCATCGCGCAGCCGACCCCTTGGAAGTGGTTCCCTCTGCATGAATCAAGCCTCCATGTCGTCTTGGCTTGTCGCCACATTGGTCGCTTGGTGGAAATCTGCAAGGCGCGCCTTGCGAAGTGTGCAGCTGTGGGGGTGACTCACGGCTGTTACGAGTGTGGCCAGCCTGGCCACTGGTCACACGACTGCTCCAGCAAGGTCCCCTTCCCAGGCGGACCGAGCAGCCGGGGAGAAGGCCTGGTGGGAGCCCAACCAGGGCGTCCCAGGAAGAGGAGCCAGAGAGCACCTGGGGGATGTTGCAACAACCTACGGTGGGGATGTCTTGCCTCCCCACCCTATTGCGCTCAGGCACTCTCCTAGGGAGCCCGCGGGTTCTGACCTCCCTCCAGCCCCGCTGGGTGTCGCGGCCTGAGACCAGCAATGGGAGAAGAAGCGTTCCTTCCCGGAATCTTCTCGCCCTGGCCACTAGGACCTCGATGCCGTGAAAGAAGAGATTCGCCGAGTGTTCACGGAAACTCGCCAGGTGCTGCATGCCATGTGGGCTGTACCCTGCATTGCCAACGCACGCTACCCTAGGGCTATGCAGGCTCGCGTGGCACCGCTGAACCTCGAAGGGCCACGGGATGGGGGCTCCCCTGATCTACCTGCCCAAGGCCAGGTGTCAGCCAGAAGATCAGAGCCAGAGAAGGAAGCTTCCGGCAACTGGGTTGCCTACTTCGACGTTGCCCAGTCCCGGGAAGGTTTGGGGACTGACGTACTCCTGGTCTCGCCCATGGGTCAGCACCACAATTATGTCATCCAGCTCACCTTCCCCCGGGAAGGATGCGCCAGCAACACATCAGAGTGTGAAGGCCTACTAGCCGGCCTAAGGATCGCCGCAAGGATGGGGATCTCTCGTCTCTCCATCCGCGGTGATTCCCAGCTCACGGCCGGCCAAGCAGAGGGAGTCAAGCTCATCCCAGTTATGAAGGCGTACGTGGGCAAGGTGCGGAAGCTTGAGTGCCACTTCAACAGCCTCAAGCTCGATCACGTCCCCCGCGGACAGGATGCAGCAGTAAAGGAGTTGTCCAAGATACCCGCCAAAGGATTGCCTGTCCCTGTAGGAGCTATTGTTGAGAAGTTGTCCCAGCCATCCGCTATTCCCGAAGACACAGAGCTCAGAGTCCTGTCAACATCCGAGCAGGGGGCTCCACCAACTATGGAGCAACAAGAGGGCACGGCTGGCCCGGCAAGCGAACAGTGCATCCTGCCCGCTCCAACTTGCCGTACTAACTGAGAATTAATGCCGCCTCGAGCAGAGATGGGCACTATGAGCCCAAAAGGGTGGCAGCACCGAAACCACCGGTGACACCCCGACAGAGCAGGGGAAGGACCGCGTCAACCATGGGGCTTAATTATGGGTTCTCTCGGATACCTACTATGGCGACGCCAAGCCCTTTGCAAAAAGGGACTTCAGTGTCGTCTATTTCCTTGAGAGGATTCGTAACCGGACGAATGTGCAGTTTGTCCGCTATTTGTAAAGGTTCTCGTAGCCAAGATTGGGAAACCTTGTTCAACAGGATTTTGAATCCTGGGGAGCGTAGGACCTCTCCCTCGAAAGTGGGATGGCCCACTCAGAGTGCTGCATGTCCCCCGGCAGGGCAATGCCGGACCAAGAGGACCGGGGTTGATAACCAGTGAGGGGCTCGTGGAACATCGATGTAACACCCTACTTTTGGGAAACCCTAATTGAATAAAATTTACAAGTGTTATTTAAGAAGTGAGTGCCTAATTTTCTTGAACTTGTGTTTGTTTGACCATATGCTTGGATGCCAACAATTTCTGTGAATTGATTGTGAATATGTGTGCATCAAACTAGGAACCCTAGGGACATCGAAACTTCCATCCATATGATCTACCCATTTATTTAAAATATTTATTTTTGCCCCTTTATGATAATTAGGAACTACTAAAAAACACCATCCCCTTATTCCAAAATCTTCAAATTTTTGGCACATGACTCCTTTTGTTATTCTGAAAACTTGTGCACCATCACCACCCCCTTTATGTGTATTTTCAAAATTTTCCAAAAATATTTGGAGCAAAGGAACCCTAGCCATGCATCACCCATCCCTCTCTTCCTCTTCTTTCTCCCTCTCTCTCTTCCCTCCATGCAAACCGAACAAGGGGAGAGACTACCCCTGCCAACCCCTGCCTTACTCTCTGCACCGTAGCTAACCACCTTCTTGCCCCCTTCCCTTTGTCCCATCTGCTTGGACGCATGGGAGAGAAGGAGCCTGAGGCAAACCCTTCTCTACCCCAACCCCTATCCCTCTCTCCACCTCAACGACCCCCAACCAACAATTGCCGTCCATCCCTGCTGGCACCTCGACCCCACCCTCCAGCTGCACAAGCTGAACCAACCCTCCGTCGCCCTACTCCTTGCCTGCGCACGCGTGCTAGGCGCCAGTTTGGTCAATGAGACACCGGCCACCCCAGTCCCTACCGCCTCACCACCCTACTCGCCTGCACCCCTACGCTTAGTTCCATGGGACGCCGTCACCTCAGCTTACCCCGGTGTCGCCTTGTCACCTCGCCGCCATGTTGTGACCACACCACCCAAATCACCGAGAGCGACACTCGCGTTCTCGTGCATGCACGCACGTGCTAGCCTCGTGCGGCACACGACCGTGCACGGCAGCAAGCACACGACGCCACGCCACCCACGTCTAGCCCCCTTGCCCTCTGTGGTGACCCAGACACACACCAGATCTCACGCACATGAACTAAAACAGCAACCCTTCCGACCGAGACAGCGAGCCACCGACGCCACCGACCACATCCATAGACTTAGCTCACCATGCCACCCCAGAGCACCGCCCCTCTTAGCCAATTGCTTTCAACGAGACCACCGTGGTCCAGGCCCATCTCGTCAGTATAAAGCCCTTGGCTGATCTGGGAACTCTGGTTCTTCGCTCATTTTCCCCTACTCTGCTCCCCTTCTTCTGCAGAGCACTTCCCCCATGGAGCCACTTCCTCTCTGCCGCCGCTGAGCTCGAGAGCTATGGTAGATCATCAACAAGCTGGTGCAGGTTGCCATCAATCTGGACTGCCATTCTGCTCCCTCTCTGCCTCTTGTTCTTCCTCTCCTCGAGGGCTATCTCACCCCGCACCTCGTTTGCCATGGAGAGACCTGCAGACCTCATCATCGACACAATCACCGCAGCCCTTGCATGCAAGCCAGATTGACTTGAACCCCTTCCTGACCATCTCCGCTGCCGATCGACCCTCAGCCATCTGCCAGAGAGCCCCTGGTGAGCGCCGCCCCTCGAAAACCCTAGCCAGCGAGCATAGTTTCGCTTGCGTGCATGTCTCCGCGAGGGAGACGATGCCATGGCCATTGGATCTCGATCCAATGGTGGTGTACCACTTCGCCCAGTGAGGCCGCGGGAAGGCCACCGGATCTGGGCCAGCCTGGTTCAGATCTGCCTGGATCCGCTGCCCAGCCCGTTATTTTTTTTCTAATATATGTTTGATTATTAGGAACTCCCTGCTAGGTTCAAAAATTGAAATTGAGTGATTCCAATTTCCACTGGTACCTTGATGTATTCTGCTACATGAGGAACTTGTTTTACCATTTTAGGAAGATTATTTTTCCTGCAGTAACTGTTTTGGTAATAATGTTAAATGTCATTGTTTGATTTATTATTTCTATAGGAATATTTTTTTGAATGATTCAAACTCCTCTGTATCATGTATTATTTTAGCTTTCCAAAATGTCCTCTAGTGTGATTTTAGGAATTACAGAGAATACTTAGGATTTATCTTGCCTATCTAGTGTTATTTGAGACTAGGAAAATAATATTAAATCAACCCTAACTTATTTTTGGAATGATTCCAATTAGGTTGGTTTCAAGAATTTGATATCTATCTGATGTTGTACTGGATGTGAATTTTGATCAAGTCTTGATACCTACAAGGTGTTTGTGTTGCACCTAGGGTTTAATTGCTATTAGAATTGCTTTTCTTGTTAATAAAATAACTTTACTTTTAAAAGATGAAATCTTGGTTGAGAGTCTAAACTTGTTTGTTTCTGATGCTTGTTGATTGCAAAATGCTATTGTGTGGTGTGTGTTATCCTTGTATGCATGTGTGCTCATTGTGTGCTATTACTTTTCTGGCGATAGAATCGAACAACGAGTGTGACGAGGAGGGGAAGGTCTACGAGTTCCTAGAAGAGGAGGACCAGGGACAAGCCACTCAAGGCAAGCCATCTACTTGTTGCATATCTGAGTCCTAAAAATACTCATTCCATTACTTTTACTATTGTTTATCAATATGCATTGTTTTCATATTGCTATTGTTTCTTAAATAGTAATTTTGGTGACTTAGCCCCACAAGACAAGTATTATCATCCTTAGGGATGACACCCCTTGACACCTATCTAACACCCCTGTAGTAGTGGTGTAACATCCAAAGATTTTATCAAATTTTGGAGTGAAATTTTTGTTTTGTTATATATATTGATTGAAATTTCACAAGGATTTAAAACCTTTTGAGTTTGTTTAAAAGCTTCATCATATAAACTATTTTAAAACTTTCTAATATTTCCCGAAGAACTCCTTTGAGAAAATGAAAGTTTTCAAATATTATTTTTGCACTTAATTCTATGCAAGCTCACTTGCAAAAGAATGAGTTACAAAATGGGTTATGATTAATAAAGATTGCATTTTCAAAACTAAGTTTGAAAGTTAATTTTAAACATTATTTTTATAAAGTTTTATCTCTAATTTTAAAGGATTAATTTTCAAACCCTAAATTCTATCTTGATTATGCAAGCAAAGCCCTTTGGCCAATTATAAAGTCTTTATTGGAAAATTGTTTTTATTATGAGAAGTGTTTTCTTACTATCTTGAAATAATGCCTTGAGATTTTGAAAAAATTTGAAACTAGTTTGAATGGCTTTGAATCTGTTTTGAACAAGATTTGAAACAAATAGGAAAAATAGAAAAGGAAAGAACAAAAAAAAGTAAAAGCGCTGCGGGGCAACCAAACGGCCCAAGCCGAGAAGCAGCCCGCAGCCCATTTCCTCCCCAGTCCCGAATCGGTACTCCCCCTTTCACTCTCTCTCTCTGACGCCCTGGTCCCAGCAGTCATCAGCTACCTCTGGCTCAAAACTCCTCCTCCTGCACGGCTCGATCTCTGGCCGTCGATCGACGCCACCCCCGTCAAACCCTAACCCCCTCGCCTCGTCTCCCTCCCCTATAAATAGCCCCCGATCACCACCCTCGTCTCTTTTTCTCTTCCCCTCCCGAAACGCCTCCAGCACGAGCAAATTCGTTGTCAGAGCTCCCAGCATCTGCGAGCATCTCCACGAGATTCTGGCCCCAACTGTGAGCCATGCCTCTCCTTCTCCTCCCCATCTTCTCCCTTTGACCCAGCGCACCCTCCTGACCCTTTTAGTCCAATCAGTTCCGCAGCAAACGGCAAAGCCAACGCCTCCAGAAGAACACCTCCGCCCGAGGCTACTCCAGCCGCTCCTCCGCCTCGTTGCAGGACGCGATCGACCGCGTCGACCGTGCCATCTTCTTCCCCTCGCTGCACCGCTCCCCTTCGACCGCTCCATCTTAGCACCCCGACGTTCGTCACCAGAGCCGCACCCCATCGCTGGCGATCACCATAACCCTAGCCAGTAAGAATCTTCTCCTCTTTCTCATCTCGACTGTCGGATCTCGATCGAATGGAGCAGAACAGGTCACTTATGCAAAATGGTATGGGGCAATCAGATCCCTCTGATCCACTTTAAATATAGCGGCCCTCGGTCGTGATCCATCTGAACCGGTATCAGCCTATCCTAAGCCTCCACGTGTCAGCCCCCAGATCAAACTAAATTTGAATTAGATTTTCAAAATAGATTTCAGCTGAATCTTGTTTAATTCATAACTTTCAAACCATCCATCCAATTTCAACAAACTTTTTATCACTGGAAAGCTCATAATGTGTAGAATCTATTAGTGTAATAAAATTTCATAGTTTTAGTATTCAAATTGAATTCATTTTCAAATTGAATCAAATCTATCTGTTACCTTGATTAATGCATATCTTTTGTTCCAAGCATCCAAAAATTACAAATTTGTAATCTTTGGAATCCTCTAATCATGTAGAACATCATAGAGTCAAGAAACTTCAAAGTTGATATGTGCACACACTTTGTGTGTTCAAATTTGTCCAAATCACTAATTTGATCATAATTTGAGTTCTAAAATTTATTTTAGAATGAATCCAATTGCAGTAGCCTTGTTTTACTGTAAGCTATCCAGTAGCATCACTTCCCAATTTTCTTGAATCACTTCACAAACATTCAAATTCAAATATGAGAATTTGAGTATTTTCCTTCATAGATTAATTCTATTTCTTTTTAGCTTATTTCTTTCTAGAATAGTAGATCCTATGATCATAGCTAGCTATCAAATTTCATGTTGATACTACCTTGACCCATATCATATCTATCTAAATCACACTTGTCTAGTTCACATGTGTTCAAATTACAATTGTGTTATTTGAGTAAAGTGTGATACATCCCAATCATAGATTCTGCTCTTGCTATTGTGGTGTTGATATAATCTATGCCATAGCACTTGTTCTTACTCTAAGTTGTTTAGTGAACCCTTGAGCCATATACTCAAATATCACTCATTCATGTTCAATCCTTTGCTCAGATAATCTTGTTCACATGTATTGAACTATCCAGTTAACAAATGAGTTAATTGAGTAATTCAATGCTTCATAAAATCTATACCCAAAGGCTAAGTGTAATGCATACTATTTATGAATAATTGTTGTCACACTTATTCAATAGTATTGTTGTTGCACTAATTTGGCACTTATGTGATTTAATTCATATGAGTCATCCCAAATTTCATTCATGCTTTAGTAAAGCATAAAGACTTCATCAATTATATCTTGCTTAGTCCAATTCTCTCCAATCATATTGATATTTCCCAACTAAGTCTCAAATCCATATATCATAATCCCCAATTCTTTTGCCATATCTCTCTTATCACAGTATCTTAATAAATCTAAAATGTTGAACAAACCCTTTTCAATTGTTTGTCTTGATTTATTATGTTTGGATTGTATTGTGTGTTTATGTTATGTTATTTCTGTGTTATAGTTTGTGCGAAGAGCTACGTGCTTAGTTGAGAGAAGCGAAAAGGTCGTGATCTTCAAAAAGGCAAGTGACACACATATCTTCTACCTACTCTTACTACTGCATTAGTGTTTTACAGTAGTATGCATGATAGGTGGAATATTCAACTATTTTACAAATTGCTTAGATCCTAGTAGTGTGTAGCCAACCTCAAACACTACTTGATATGATGCTAAAATACTTGAATATTGATGCCATGCTATGTTCATCTTATCAAAGTTGTTTTGTGAATAAATTAACAACTTCAACTAAAATGAAACACCTGCGTGGAATGGTTTGATAAGATGAGGCGGAGAAGGTGGGTTCTTGGGCACATGCTGGGAAGGATGTGTACTCAGGATACTGCTCGGGATGGCCACTCGGGATTATAGAGATTAATATGTCTTCCATGTTTAGAGTACTTCCAGTGCAGCATTATGACACTATGGGCTCTGTCTTGATTGAGTAGGATTAAGGGTTCAGCCATGAGTACTGACACGAGGTGGTAGCAGAATATAGGGGGCACTGTCAGACTGGCTTGGTTGAATGCTTTTACTGAAAGGTCTTGTCTCATTTTATTTATGGGGTAAAATGAGTCTTAAGGAGAAAGTGCACAACCCCTGCAGGGTGTAAAATCTAAGCGTTTAGCCGTGTCCTCGATTATGGACAATTGAGTCTCTAGTCATGGAATGTTTGGAAGAATCTCATCACCGTTTCTGAATGCTTTAAAACTTGACTAGAAACCCTTAGGCAGGAGCTCAGGGCCATACACTCCGAGGGGTGGTGGTTTCTGTTGTTCCAACTTTGTTGAGTTGCGCCCATAACTACATACCGGCCAGTATGTAATGTATGGGGGTTGTCACCCTTATAAGTTAAAATTTTGAAAGAAAGTTTTCAAGAGTATTATAGGATAAAACTGGCTTTATGAAAATTTGCCAATGAGATCCACCAGCCATATGTCATGTAGTATAGTCTTTTCACAAATGCCACCAAATATGTGTCATTTGCCAGTACGTCGTTGTACTGACCCCTTTGGGGCTGCATATTCAAACATGTAGGTTTATTTCGGATGAGGAACGATTTGTAGGATCTCAAGTCTACATTCCAACATGTCTTCCTGTGGCACATGATGAAGATGGAGGCTCATTGCTACTATGCTTTATGATGTGTAGTCGTAAGGTTGAAGACTTATGTAAATGGATTTACGTTGTAATATTTGATACTATTGCAATGATTACTATATTTTGTACTGTGGTGCTATCTAATGATCCAGGGAGTAGTACATTAACACAGGAGTTCTGCCTTTAGCAAAAGGTAGGGCGCTACAAGTGGCTTGATGGTTAGCATCGAGGCCTTTGGAAAACTTGTAGTGGAGCCAAAAATACTAGGATGGGAAAACTCAAAGGAAATTTTGAAAATGCTTTTCGAAAACCTTGGAGTAGTATTCTACTCCACTGAAATGTTTTCAGAAATGGATTTGTACAAATGGAGTTGGAAAGGAGAAAAAGGAGTTGGTGGTTTTATAAAAAGACATTGGTGGTTCTTTGTAGTCGCTTGGTACAATTAACCCATGCAACCACATTACCCCGGTATTGGACGGTGCTCAGTCCAAAGTTTATCTTCCTTAGTGCGGGGAGTCTCACACTGTATAAGGGTCTGTAGGATCCTGGAATCCGGGTTGCCACAAAGTCATGGGCAATAGTAAATCAGGATCCTTTGGGATTTATCCAGCTGGAAGACACTTGGGTTCTCCCGCCGTGGCACTAGAGCTACTCTCACTAGAGGTAGGCTTCCAGGGTTTGCCGAGGAGGATAACTCCATAGGGAAGGCACCCATACTAAGGTAGGTAGATGGAAGAGTCTGTTCGATTATCCGCTCCCCGCATACTCGTGTATGATGGTTCGTGGTAGTATCCCGATGGATTTATCAAATCTTGTGAGCAAAGTGTACAACCTCTGTAGAGTGTAAACCTATTCGAATAGCCAAGTCCTTGGTCATGGATGGTTGAAAAGATCACTACATTGCCCAATGTCAGTTTTGGTTTTATAATATGTTTTCAGAAAAATGAAGAAGGGTGTCGGCCGGAGTACTCGGAGGGTAATGCCGTGGCACGAGGGAAGTTCAGAGTACTTGGAGGGCACTGCCGAGGAGTTGGGAATCTGGTCATGTTTGATTGACCAGGGTTCTCGGGTTTCATAAAAGTGTTTCCCCCTATCCTAGAGAGTTTGCTAAAAATGTTTTCAAAAATGTTTGTAATAAGGATATAGAAATGTCGTGGGACATGCTATATCGACAAGAGAAAAATATGTTAGATAGGTTAGACTAGAATAGATCCTTCCCTTGCTACTGCCAAATTTTGCATCTCCAACTTTTTCCTCCTAGATGGTTTGCGTGTACAATTCAAAATATACTCACGGCTTTGTCCCTAGCTATTAACCTGGTCAGACTATGAGATGACTATGAGGAGGATGATGGTGGTTTCGATGACGCTGGTGCAAACTAGGTTCCATCTTCCAGTCAGTCGCCTGTAGGGTAGTAGGTCTGACTCGGGTCAGCTACGCTACTTGTGTCTCTGGTGTTACCTAATAAGTATGTGTGTGAGCATGCCCTGCGTGACATTTGAACTCAGCCAAGTGGCTATGTAAGACTTATTTGAATTCGGTATGTAATGGATGATGTACTTTGAATGCCAACTCTCTTATGCGGATTCACGACGGTGTTCATGTGATCATAAATTGGATGCATAACGGGTATCCCGAGTGGTAAGCCAGGGTACCCACAGAGTTGGTATCAGAGCCATCCCGACCTTAGGAGACCTTAGTTAACACGGGCGTTAGATAGGACCAAAAATTATCTTTCTAATGAAATAAAAGAGATGGCTATATATCAAAGGTAAATATATATTGCTCTCATCTCTTCTCTTATTCTTTAAGAATTTTAATTACTTGTTCCTTTAATTCAAGTTTTTACTGTATTTAAAACATTGCACACTTAGTTAAGTCACTAATTAAAACTTTATTAAAATTTTGTGTAGATGGGAGACCTCATCGCACACCGTCAGGTTGGTACCCACGAAGAGGCCATTGTCTTCGAGCGCGACCTAGTCGAGTTGACTCACCGTCTTGGACATCCGGGCCCGGAGGTGGGAGGCTTTCGTCTCTTTGACGAGGGCACCCGCTATTTGGCTTGGCAGGTTGTTTGCCAGGTCCGCGGGAAGGAGACCCCGCCCACTTCTAAGGAGTTCACCTTTGGGGTGATCGAGCGCACTTGGGGCGAGGGTGTGATGCGCGTTCTGCAGCACGCCATCTCACGCCTTGTCCACCTTCACGCCTCTGAGCTGGCAGATACTCGCATCGAGCACTACGGGAGGTGCGACCACGAGGGCCTCCCAATCGAGCACCCTCTTCTGACCACTTTCAGCCACCACCTCACACACACGTAGGTCCTTCTGTACCACACTCAGGGTCAGATGGACCATGTGCGTATGGTGGCCGACGAGCGTGGCTTGGAGCTAGAGGAACATGAAGAGGAACATCTTCTCTCACCACCGCCTTGTCATCGCGAAGAAGATCGTGAAGAGGAACATGAGCCTTAGGCATCGCATCCACGACCTTCAAGACCAGCTCGCCTCCCTTGAAAGTCACGTGTCAGAGTTAGAGGACGAGGCCGTCGAGCTCCATAAGGGGAATGGCGCCGTCATTAGCAACAACGATGACCACCAGGAGGCCTTTGACGAGGAACCCGAGAGCACCGACGATGATGACCGTGGTAGCGACAACAGTGATGACCGCAACGCTATCATGGACTTCTATGCTCCCGAGACTCCAAGTGAGGAGGACCCCGAGGAGGTTATCCCCACACGTCAGCGGTGACGTGTATGTCCCCAGCGCTCTACCCCTCTCACTTAGGATGTTGCGTAGCTAGTAGGTTTCTCCCTTGCGTCTATGTGTTGTATGGTCCAGCTGGAACCATTTGGTATTTGTGTTGTATGAGACTATGTGGTATGTGTGCCTAGACTTGTGGCACCCTTTTGCTTGTATATGTGTGTGGTTGGGCTTGGATGTGTATGACTGTTTAGCGGAATCCTTGCATGGATGCCTTGTTGTGTTTATGTCTCTTATGCATGATTGTTAAGCTCTTTATTTATACCTTGTTCAAGCATAAATCTCGCTCGTTTCTCACAAACCTTTGTCTCCAGAATGGCTACGGGAACCCACGGCCAAGGTGGAGGCAACCCGCCACCACCACTGGAACCGACCATGGTGCAGGTGCTACGGTTGATATTGGAAGACCGCGAGGCCGCACGGCTGAGCGTCAAGCCAACCTCGCCACCTTCCAACACCTCGCTCAGATTGACACCAACAACAACAATGGTGGCAATGGCGATGATGAGCCCCACACCAAGCTTAGGGATTTCCAAAACTCCAATCGCCAACCTTCACCAAGTCCACCGAGCCCCTGGATGCCTATGACTAGCTTCAGACCATCGAGAACAAACTAGAGTATACAGGAGTTGGATCTAATGATAAGGTGCTCTATGCCACTCACTTTCTAGCTGGAGCCGCAGGTGCATGGTGGGAGAATGTCTGTGCCATGCAGCCTGAGGGCCAAGTGATGACTTGGGATGCCTTCAAGACCAAGTTCCGCAAGTCCCATATTCCCTCTGGTCTTATCAAGATAATGAGGGACAAGTTCCACAATCTGAAGTAGAGAAGCATGAGTGTGACAGGGTATCTGGACAAGTTCACCTCCTGGGGAAGGTATGCCCCCAATGACATCGATTCCGATGAGAAGAAGAAGGAGCGGTTCCTTAATGGACTGCATGAGGAGCTGCAAACCAATCTGGTAGCCGTGCCCTATAATGATCTGGAAGCTATAGTGGATACTGCCATCATGGTTGAAGACAAGCACAAGGCTGCCCGTGAGAGTCGCAAGAGGCGGTTGATGAGCCAAGGAGGACCAAGCAGTCAAAGGTCCCGCAGCTTGCCTCCAGCTAGATCTGCGCCACCGTGATACGTCCATAATGTATCTATAATTTTTGATGGCTTTATGCTAATATTATGCTTTTGACAATTGTGTTTATATAAAGTTTATGATTTATTTGGACTAACCTACTAATAGTTGCAAAAGTGCACAATTTTCTTGTTTACACTTTGATGTGTAGGAATTACCAAGAATACAAGAGGAAACTTTGTTGGAGTCAAATCGGGACTCTCCATAAATCTGTCCTAGAACTTTTTTTTGAAGATGGTCACGTTACAGGTCAAAGACGGCGTTAAACAGAAAACTCCCGAATTACAAAGTTGTTGTCAATTTCGCGGGGAACGTTCTAGACATAAAATTTAACTGATTCCGAGTCCGGATGGCCGAGATAAGCCTGATCCACTGCAACCCTAGATTGGGTGATGGAAATCTGAGAAGTTATATAAAGGGAGGAAACCTAACTCGTGGGGGACTCCTCCACCCACGAATTGCAGCCGCCAAAAGCCATGTTTTTGCCTCCCCATGGATCCCATCTCCATCACCAACACCTGCTTGTATACAATGGTTCATCCTCCCACACACCTTTGTACCGTCCTATGTAAACATGGTGTTCGATGCTATAAGTTATAATCCTTTGATCTATGTCATGTTTGTGTAGTTTATTTGTGTTTTGATTACTTGGTTGAATGTCTTTGGTTCATTAGAGTTGTATGTTGATATGGTACAGTCCTTTGGTGTCCATTATATTTATGCACGCATGGATTAAACATCATAGGGTTTGTAGTATGTGTAAGAGGAAGGGAAAAGTTCTGCCAGAGTGATAGAAACCTGAGGACGCGAACCAGAACGTTGCACGTATGGGAGTAAGAAGACCATTAACTTAAGGCTATGGTTGGGGAAATCTTAATACATTGTTAGTATTTGCGGATGCTTGCTAACAATCCAATCATATAGTACTTATAATTCCAAGTAGTGAAGTGCATGTATATGTAGCCTCTCCCACATGGAAAACTGCATCGAAGACAATGAACCCGATTTATTCGCTAATTGAACTTGGACAAAGCCACCACTATTACCACCACTTTTCCACACTCATGGTACTGTTAATTTATGGTTACTTAGTATATTTTATTGCTATAGCACTAACAATTACTTTCTTGTATTTATTATCTTGCAAAGCTATCTCTCATACCCGTATTGTTGCTCTAGTTTTATTTCCTAGATGAATGCAAATGTTTAGTGTGCGTGGAGTTTTATCAGCGGTTGATAGAACTTGAGAGAAAATTTATCCTACCTTTAGCTCCTTGTTGGGTTCGACACTCATACTTATCGAAAAGGCTACACATGATCCCCTATACTTGTGGGACATCAAGACCTTTTCTGGCGCCGTTGCCGGGGAGCAATAGCGTGTGGGTGAATATTCTTGTGTGCACTTGTTTGCTTTATCTCTAAGTAGTTTTTACTTCCAGTTTTAAGTTGTTCTCTATCTTAGTATGGATGAGGAATGCGAATTACAAAAAAATTAGTTGTACTTGTTACCTAAAACATTTTCAAAAAGGAAAGTGATTAGAAAGATGAGTAATGGTTAAGTGGGGGTCGACCTTGAACACTTGTGTTCATGCCTATGAAACCAAAACAAATCTTTCCATGAAAGCTTTTCAGTTAAAAACTTGTATATATTGTGTACATTGTATATATTGTACATATTCCTCTGTACCATAAAAGTAAAGTGATAATTATAGTTTCTAGTTACTTGGAAGTTGATAGTTTTGCTTTGCTATCCAGAAGCAGACTTTCTATACTTCACCGTATAAAATGTTTAAAATCACTAGAACGTGATTTTGTTCTGAAATTTCTTAAGTGCAAAGTAATGCTTATTATCTGTCTTTCATTAGACTAACTTTTTTTGATTTGAGTTATGTAGCTGTCTCAAAAAAATTGGTCTTGACCGACTGTTCAGTTTAGATAGATTTTTGTGCTTCACTATAAAAAATCGTGATAAATCTTAGAATAGTATTTTGATCTAAATTTTTGTGTAAATAAACCTGAGATTATGATCTTTCTTTCATTAGTTTTGATAAACAATGTTCTTGTTTTACACTTTGATGTGTAGGAATTACCAAGAATACAAGAGGAAACCTTGTTGGAGTCAAATCGGGACTTTCCAGAAATTTGTTCCAGAACTTTTTTGGAAGATGGTCATCTTAAGGGTCGAAGACTAGGTCAAATGGAAAACTACCCAATGACAAAGTTGTTGAAAATTTTGCGAGGAACGTTCCAGACATAAAATATAACTAATTCTCAGTCCGGACGGCCGAGATAAGCCTGATCTACTGCAACCCTAGATTGGGTGACGGAAATCCGAGAAGCTATATAAAGGGAGGAAACCTAACTCGTGGGGGACTCCTCCACCCACAAATTGCAGCCACCAAAACAAACGTTTTTGCCTCTCCCATGGATACCATGTCCACGGGGGAGGTCTCCCAAGAAGCCATGAAGGAAGGGGGCTATGGGGCGGCGCTCCCCTATGATGCCGGTGGCAGGGAAGGAGCTCCCCACGCTGCCGCCAGCGCCGCCGCCGCCCTGCTCCTCTCGCTGCCCTCTTCATCGTCTTCACCGCCATCTCCATCACCAACTCCTCCTTGTATACAGTGGTTCATCCTCCCACACACCTCTGTACCGTCCTATGTAAACATGGTGTTCGATGCTATAAGTTATAATCATTTGATCTATGTCATGTTTGTGTAGTTTATTTGTCTTTTGATTGCTTGGTTGAATGTCTTTGGTTCATTAGATTTGTATGTTGATATGGTACAGTCCTTTGGTGTCCATTATATTTGTGCGTGCATGGATTAAACATCATAGGGTTTTTAGTATGTGTAAGAGAAAGGGGGAAGTTCTGCTAGAGTGACAGAAACTTGAGGATGCGAACCGAAACGTTGCACGTATGGGACTAAGAGGACCATTAACGTAAGGCTATGGTTGGAGAAACCTTAATGCATTGTTAGTATTTGCGGATGCTTGCTAACAATCCAATCATATAGTACTTGTAATTCCAAGTAGTGAAGTGCATGTATATTTAGCCCCTCACACATAGAAAACAGCATCGAAGACAATGAACCCGATTGATTCGCTAATTGAATTTGGACAAAGCCACCACTATTACCACCACTTTTCCACACTCATGGTACTTGATATGGGCACGAAGGAGGAGGTGAAGCCCAATTTCAGGACTCCACCAAGATGAGGGAAGCTCGCTGCAGATTGGCACGCCAGGACGACCTACGATATGTAATAATTAGTCTAAGGTTGTGTCAGCAATTTATATTCATGCTTATGTTATTTTGTAGCTACGTCAAGTTGTGGGCCACTTAGGGTTATTTGTGTTTTGGGTTTGGGCCTGTCCAAGCCCAACAGTTTTCTGGCCATCTATATAAGGAGGCCAGCCGTCTAGGGTTTAGGGGAGTTCAGAATTTTAGAGTTAAACTATCGCGTGGTGTTCCACCGTGTATCATCCCTCCGGGGAAACGGCGCTGCCGTGTTTATCAAATATATTGTTGTGAAGGTTCTTGTGTTCATCAAGGATTATCAGGCTCAGGTTTGAGGCATGGTGATCTTCATCACGTTGCTTGCTGGATTCGTTCCTCTTCTTCAGGTGACGTTCTTCACTTTGTTGGAAGATTTCTATCCGAGTAGACTCGCTGTGAAAGATCGGGACAAAACTCGAGGATCATCCTCTTGATCCTTATCATGTGGTATCAGATTACTGGGTTGATCACGGCGAATATTTTGTGCTGATTTGTGGATTGTTCTTCAGTTCCTGTCCTCGGGTTCTTCTGATCGATCTCCTCAGTGATCCCCGTTGGAAGCAATCGAGCCAAGACAGTCTAGGCAACGTCTGCCAGATCCGATCGGAATTGTTGTTGAAGATTTTTCAGTTACCATCGTTCCATCCGGCCGGGAGACTAGGCGGTGGACAGTTCCTTCTAGGCCCGATCAAAGCTCCCATCAATTGCAAGTCAGATCGGGATCGATCGAACTGAGATGAGGCTAGTCGGGTAAGTTTGCAGATCCGATCAAGCTAAAAAATAAAAAGAAAAAAAAATAGGAGCTCACCCGCGCTGCCTTGCGCGCCCGAGCGCAGAGGCATTCTGTGCCCTGGCGTACGCTCCCGCGATCGAAGGATCGCTCGATCCGCCCGCGCCAGACTTTTTTTCCCTGCACGATTGCCTAGCCACTTGGGCCGGCCCACCTGCCCGAGCGGGTAGCTCGCCCGCGCCTGGGAGCCTTCCGTCAATAGACCACAGATCATTTCTGGGGTCGAGCGTCCTGCCTCCGCTGTTCCTCGTTTCTGTTTCTCTGTTCTGTGCCGCGGAAGACTATGAAAAGAGCTGAAATTGATCGTTTTCCGTCATTCATCGAGGGATCTCTAGTCTGATTTAAAGAAATATTCAGGTATGGGTTCATCAAGACCTATTCGTTTGACTGACAAAGCGGACGATATCTATAGTGACTATTTAGAGATCTTGGTTGGTTTGAGGTATGATGCAACTAAAATCAAGTGGAGATTGGACAGTGCTGCAAAGTTCGTAGAGTATGAGTCTTGGGAATCTCACATGGAGCATGGCTTTGCACAATGTCGTGCCCGTGATAGCAAGTTTGGCGGTTATACTGAATTTGTACTTGCCCATCGGCGTGTGGATGCGCAGGTGGTTACTTGGTGGCGTGATGAAAGGTACGTAAAGGGCATCACACTTGGAACATCTAATTGGAAGGATTTGAAGCAATTTTTGCGTACTCGATTTTTGGACAAGTCCATAGCGTCAGACAAGGCGGTTGTTCCAGAGGTACAAGCCAAGGTTGATGGAGATGACACACCATTGAGAGGTATGAGTATACAGCTTCATAAATTGTCCAATGGTGATGAGGCAGTAAGGAGGAATCAGCGATGCAACCTTTTTCAAACACAGTGCACCATCAAGGAGAAGGCATGCAAACTGATTATTGATAGCGGTAGTTACTGTAATGGCATCAGTAGGGCTGTGGTGGTATCATTGGGGTTGTCCACATGGTGTATTCCTGAACCTAAGCATGTTGAGTGGTTGAATAGCTGTGGTATGCTGAAGGTTACTCATAAGGTACGTGTGCCATTTACAGTTGGTGACTATATTGATGAGGTGGAATGCGATGTGTTACCATTGGAGGTATGTGGGCTATTACTTGGATGTCCATGGCAGTATGATTGCAATGCTATGCATGCTGGGAGAGCAAATACATATTTCTTTATGCATGATGGCAAACAGCAGACTTTGAAGCCTATGAGTGATGATCAAATCAAGTCCGATGTTGTGTTGGTGGTTCACAAGGAGAAGTTGTATAAAGCTAAGACACAACCAGGGCTAGCTAAGGTGCAGCATGAGGAGCATGATGCGAAAAGCATCGGTGGTGATATTGTTTCAGCCAAGCCTGTAGATGACAAGCTAGTTGTTCTTGTTAGTGACAAGTCGGTTGAAGTCAAGCCTCTTATTGATGAATAGAAGGATATGACAGCATGTGTTCCATGTGTTCCACTTCCAGTTCGTGTTGACATGGGTGTTCAGACCGATGACGGTGATGCTGACCGTGTTCCGGTGCATATGGTGCCGCGGGTAGTCAGCCACAGTTTTGTTAGAACACCTCGGAGACGTTTTGTTGGAGCAGCAGTGTGTGTGCATATAGGCAAAGATGGACGTGTTCGTTAGTTGTGTGGCCTAGGCATTACTACTTTGCAGGGTCGTGCTAAGAAGGTTCATGTTCAGCCGCAAAGAGCTCCATCAAGAGTTGAGCAGAAGAAGGTGGTGACGCCTAAGTACAAGTTCATTTGGCGAAGAAAAGAGGTGCAACCACCCAAGGCTGTATCAAGTCGAGTAGGCCAAGCGGGAGGATGTGGTGAGGAAGGCAAGCAAAACTTGAAGACGGCGAATATGTGTGGTGCTATTGTTGATATTCCGCCACCCTTTCGAGCAGACCCTCACGCGTTGGGGACAACGCTTTTTGAAGGGGGGAGGATGATATGGGCACGAAGGAGGAGGTGAAGCCCAATTTCAGGACTCCACCAAGATGAGGGAAGCTCACTGCAGATTGGCATGCCAGGACGACCTACGATATGTAATAATTAGTCTAAGGTTGTGTCAGCAATTTATATTCATGCTTATGTTATTTCGTAGCTAGGTCAAGTTGTGGGCCACTTAGGGTTATTTGTGTTTTGGGTTTGGGCCTGTCCAAGCCCAAAAGTTTTCTGGCCATCTATATAAGGAGGCCAGCCGTCTAGGGTTTAGGGGAGTTCAGAATTTTAGAGTTAAACTATCGCGTGGTGTTCCACCGTGTATCATCCCTCCAGGGAAACGGCGCTGCCGTGTTTATCAAATATAATGCTGTGAAGGTTCTCGTGTTCATCAAGGATTATCAGGCTGAGGTTTGAGGCATGGTGATCTTCATCACGTTGCTTGCTGGATTCGTTCCTCTTCTTCAGGTGACGTTCTTCGCGTTGTTGGAAGATGTCTATCCGAGTAGACTCGCTGTGAAAGATCGGGACAAAACTCGAGGATCATCCCCTTGATCCTTATCAGTACTATTATGGTTACTTAGTATATTTTATTGCTGCAACGCTAATAATTACTTTCTTGTATTTATTATCTTGCCAAGCTATCTCTCATACCCGTATTGTTGCTTTAGTTTTATTTCCTAAATGATGCAAACGTTTAGTGTGCGTAGAGTTGTATCAGCGGTTGATAGAACTTGAGAGAATATTTATCCTACCTTTAGCTCCTCGTTGGGTTCGACACTCTTACTTATCAAAAAGGCTACACATGACCCCCTATACTTGTGGGACATCACACCCCTTCAGAGGTTTGCGTCTCAAGCCCCCAGACCAAATAATCCCAACCGTCATTTCAACAACAACCATACTAGAGGCGAGAACTACTCAGGTGGTAACCGCAACCCTACCAACACCAACCCCCGTGACCAAGGAAGTGGTTTCTACACCTGTGGCCACCTGGACACTTCTCCAAGGAGTGTCCCCTCAAGAAGCCAACTGCCCCGAGCCTCAACACTCCGCGACCCAATCAGGGTCAAGGCCGTGGACCCCCTGGTAGGAACCAGAAGAACCAAGCCAATGTTGCCCGAGGCTGCCTAAACCACGTCAATGGAGCTGAAGTCGGGGAAGCACCTGATGTCGTCCCGGGTACGTTCCTTGTTAACTCCATCCATGCAAGTGTAACATCCCAAGTTTTTACCAATTTTTTGCAAAAAAATAAATAAATTGTTTTGTTTGTGTTGATTGAATTTTCACAAGGATTTAGAACTTTTTGAGTTTATTTAAAAGATTTATTAGAAAACTATTTCAAACTTTCTAGTAATCCTTGAAGAACTCTTTTGAGAAAATGAAAGTTTTCAAAATATTATTTTGCACTCAATTCCTTGCAAGCTTACTTACAAAGGAGTGATTTACAAAATGTGCTATATTAAATAAAGTTTGCATTTCCAAAATCATGTTTGAAAATAAATTTCAAAATGTTATTTTATAAAGTATTTTTCTCTGATTTCAAGGGATTATTTTTTCAAACCATATTTCTATTTTGCATTATGCAAGTAAAATCCTTTTGACCAAATTTACAAAGTTTTATTAAAAATCTTGTTTTATTTAGAAAACTTGTTTCTTACTATTTTAAAATACTGTGTTAAACTTTAGAACACTAGTTTGGTTTGAATTGAAGTTGTTTTGAAAAAGTTTTGAAGTCAAATAGAAAATCAGAAAAGGAGAAAAGAAAAAGACAAAAAAGTGTAAGAAGGCCAAAGGGACCGAATCGGCCCAGGCCAGAAACCGGCCCACGACCCGCTTACCTCCCGCACCCTAAATGGTACGCCACCCCCCCACCGACACTGACATGCGGGGCCCGCATGTCAGATCGTCTTCCTCCTCTGACCCGGACACCTCTTCACGCACGGTGTTCACCGCACCATCCATCGCGCCGCTCGCCTTAAACCCTACCCCCTCCTCCAAGTCTCGGCCCTCTATATAACCCCCATGAACTCCCCCGTCTGCTCTCTCCTTTATCTCGAAATGAGACATCGCCAGATTGACGAGATCGCTTGCTGGAGCCACGCAGTACTGTCGTCGTTTTTCGATGAATTCGATGCGGTGAGACACTCTCGCGTCCTCCCTCTTCTCCTAACCTTTGCTTCTCTCTCTGGCGCACTTCCTAATCCCATCGGTGTGTCCAATCTCGCAGCAAGACAAGACCGCCGATGTAAACTGAAGCGCACCGACGCCAGCTCCTTCTCCAGCCACGCCTCTTCATGTCACATCCCAATTTTTTTGGAATGTGAAATTAATAAATTAGGAACCATGGTTGCTTGTCTTGATTTAAATATCGCAAGGATTTAAAACTTTTGAGATTATTTAAAAGCTTTATTAGGAAAACCATTTCGAACTTTCTATTATTCCTTAAAGAACTAATTTTGAGAAAAATAGAATCTCAAAATATTAAATTGCATTTACAAAACTTATGAAAACTCTTTTGCAAAAGAAATACTTACAAAAGGATTTATATCAAATAAAGTTTGCATTTCCAAAAGTATGTTTAAAATAAAGTTCAAATATTATTATTAGAGTTTATCCTCTGATTATAAAAGGAATTATTTTGAAACCCTAATTTTATTTGACCTTATGCAAACAAAGCCCTTTGGCCAAATTATAAGATTTTATTTCAAAATTAGTTTTAGTATGAAAACTTGCTCCTTATTGTTTTATAATGATATTTTGAGTTGTAGAAAATTTTAGCAATTGGTTTGAATTCATTTGGTTACCAAATCAAATAGTTATGGAATAGTCAGGAAAAC
This sequence comes from Dactylis glomerata, assembly GCA_007115705.1. Taxonomy (NCBI): domain Eukaryota; kingdom Viridiplantae; phylum Streptophyta; class Magnoliopsida; order Poales; family Poaceae; genus Dactylis; species Dactylis glomerata. Next base: position 9,295,923 of record QXEO01000531.1, read on the forward strand.
AGAAAAAGGAAAGAGAATCAAGGAAAAAAATTATGAAACGGACCCGGGGGAAATGATTCGGCCCAGGCTGGAAACCGGCCTGCGACCCAGGAAGCCCCCACCCGAAGCGGTATCTTTTCTCCCTCTCTTCCGCCCGCTGACAGGTGGGACCCACCTATCAGCATCTCCTTCTTCCTCTCGCCGGCATTTCCGCGCGAGATCACCGCAAGCTTCATTTCCTCCCTAGCAAAATTCCGTTGATTGAGGCAATAAAAGCTTGCCCCGTTTGATCCTATTTAACCCCCGCACCCTCCTCTATGATTCCCCTCATCTAATTTTGCCAAAGCACCGCCAGGCCATCGGGACCGAGCTCCAGGAGATCTCGCTGGAGAAGATCCTCGGGACGCCATCAATCCGAGGTTCCCGACATCCCCTCGACCCTCTAACCCCTCCCGTCCATCTCATCTTATCTAGACGCATCCCCTGATGACAAGGGTATAGATAATAGAGCCCGTCAGTTGAGTACCCCTGAGGCCCGTTAAGCGAGGCCCAATTGTAATACTAGTCAAAATACGAGTTCTTACCGTATGTCGATATTGTAATCTGTATCGGACCCTATCCGATCCTCGAGACCTGGCCACCTATATATAGGAGCCAGGAGGGGACGGTGTAGGCCAGATTGAAAGCAAGCCAGGTTCTACACCCACGTTTACTTTCATAGCCACCTTGTTTGACTGATTTTACCTTCGAGTTCATCTGACGCCCTATCTCCCCGATCCTAAGTCCTTCATCTAGGACATTTGTTGAGTTAACCCTTGTCAATTGGCGCCGACCGTGGGGTCTCTGGGCGTCGGAATCATGAATTCGACGGCTTTTTCGCTTTTAGCCAATAGCAGTCCAGAAGTCGACGAAAATCAAGAAGTGGAATTGACGTTCGGAAGTCTAAACTTCTACATTGGACCTTCAGGTACAACTCGCCTTTCGGATTCGACAAAATCAGTTCCGTCGGCAGGCATAGTGGAGAGGATGACAGCATCGGGATCATCTGTAAGCTCTTCTAGCGAGGTAAACTCACTAGTTAGCTTAGCAGGAACAGAAAACCTGCTGGGAAAATTAGAGGAACCCGAAGAAATTGGGCAAGAGATCATTATGGAAGAAACAATGGACAAATCAAGGGATACCACCAGCAGAAGCATCAGCGTCTCCAGGAGCGTACATCAGTTATGCGTAATCATCACTGAAGCAGCAAAAGAAGAAACAATCACTCTGGCAACAAGGAGGTCGACATGCAAGTCGACAAAATAAGGAGCAATAGCAAGAAGGAGAAGGAGAAGGAGAAAGTACATGTTTTGGCTGGAGAATGGAGAATGATCATGACAGCTGTCAATCACGGGACTGATGTACCCACAGATTCAAGAAGAGAAGTTTTAATGGGGTACCAATACGCGCTGCACCAGCGTAGGAAAAAGCTAAGGCAGGAAGGAGATATGATTATGAGAAGTCCAGGTTATAACAGCACACCAAGTGAAGGATATTGGAGCGAATATACCAATTCATCAGAATCTAGCATGGAGAGGCACAAAGACCCGGAACACAGTAGAAGGACAACAACACATGTAGTAGAAGAAAGCTATACAAGAAGCACAAGCCCGAACCAACCAGAAGAGGAGGAAGAATTCGTATAAGAAACACCAGAGGCAGCATTGATAGCAGCACAAGCATACCTACTAACTACGCAGCCAAAACCTGGTGACCCATGGGAACAAATGCATCAAGCCGCGATACGGAGCCTCGAGTTAGTAGAAGAGAAGCTAAAAGGAAATATTTCAAAGAAAAAGTCGACTCACCGGAGTGCAAGGGAAAAAGAAGAGGTCAAGCGCAAATCTTCGCAAAACGAAATTAGCGAGTCCTCAGAAGATGAGAAACATCAAAAAAGGAAGGAGGATGCAAGGAACATAATAGCACTAACAAGGGTAAATAATTCATGTTACGCGTGGAGAGAAGAAAACTATGAAGACGATGAAAAAGAGATGGGCGCGCTATGCTTTACCCAAAGGGTTCGCAAAACACGGGTACCCAAGGGCTTTAAGTTGCCACATGACCAAGAGAAGTATGATGGGTCGCAAGAGCCAACTCTATGGTTATCAGATTACCTACAAGCAGTACAGATACTAGGAGGAACAAGAGCAACAACCATGCAAAGCCTGCTGTTACACCTCACCGGCGCAGCACGGTCCTGGTTAAATACCCTACCCAACGATTCCATTGGAAGTTGGGGAGAATTAGAGAGTCAATTCGCAAGAAACTTTCGCTCAACATACAAGCGCCCAGCATCGTTAGAAGAAGTCAAGTCATGCATACAGCAAAAAGGCGAAACACTACGTTCTTATATACAACGCTGGAGTGTAATCAAAAATTCAACAGAAGACATCTCTGACGAAAGAGCGATAGATGCTTTTTCGAGCGGCCTTTGTCGTACAAACTTAGTGGCAGAGATAGGAAGAGCAAGGCCAAAAACAGTATTAGAGCTAATGAAAACAGCCAATAGATTCGCCGATGGAGAAGACGCATACAACAACAAAAGGGGTGGATCACCGGAAGTTGACAAAACAAGAAGGCAAAGGCGAAGATACCGCAATGGCGACAACCACGGAAGGAGAAATCAGATAGCCGCAGGATATGACGAAAGGAACGAAGAAGGCTATGAAAACACCGAATTTCCTATGAGAGACAATAGGAGAAAGGAGAAGCCAAGGTACTCGGGTCCTTCGGCAGAAGATATGTTATATGGTCCTTGTTGCATCCACTATGCTTACCTAGACGGGAAAAGAGTGTCCAACCACCAGATGAAGGATTGTAGAACCTTCCTAAGGTTGCAAAACGCCATGGATTCAAGCCAAGGGGCAAGGTAGGGAGGAAAAAGCATAAATCAAGGATATCAAATGCAGCGACTCGCAAAACAGCTGGAGTCAAAAGTATATATATCAGCAATGATCCAACCAGTACCAAAGTGGAAGAAAGAAAGGAAGAGCATATCAAGACAAGTCAACCAAGCAATAACATCACCACCAGCTACCACGGAGTATCTAAAGTGGTCTGATCAACCAGTTAGGTTCAACAGAGCAGACCATCCGAGGAAAGTCCCCAGACCAGGCCACTCGCCAATGGTGCTCAAAGCCCAGATAGGAGGATATGATATCGGAAGAGTATTCATGGACGTAGGAAGCGGTATAAACCTAATATACACCAGAACGTTGAGAGCAATGTGCATATCATTGGAAAATCTAAAGCCAACGGATTGTTCCTTCCACTGAATAGTACCAGGAGCCGCAAATTATCCTTTGGGCAAAATAGAACTCGACGTCTGCTTCGGTGACAGCAGCAATTATCGCAGAGAAAAGCTGGAGTTTGAAGTCATGGACTGGCCCTCACAATATCATGCAATCCTGGGACGCCCAGCATTTGCAAAATTCATGGCAGTACCTCATTATGCATATCTCACACTCAAGATACCAGGACCTAAAGGAACGATCACGGTACAAGGAAGCTTCGAAGTATCCAACACTTGTGACAAAGAATTTAATAGGTTGGCACAAACCTTCGACATGACAGCAGAGTACGCAAGGCTAAATGGCGAAACCGACCACAATGTGCTACCCGACGTCGGGCGATCCCTGCTAGATCAGGCTTTTGATGCAACTCAAGACTCGAAGAAAATACAGGTCCATCCGACGGACCCAAACAAGACCACGTCCATAGCGGTAAACTTGGACCCTGCATAGGAAAGCGCGCTTGTCAAGTTCCTCCGTGAGGGCTGGGAAATCTTTGCCTGGTGTCCCTCAGATATGCCAGGTGTTCCCAGGGAACTCGTCGAGCACGCACTAAACGTGGATCCTAAAGCAAAACCGGTCAAGCAACCACTGCGATGATTTGATGAACCCAAAAGGAAAGCAATAGCATCAGAGCTACATAGGCTGGAAAACGCTGGGTTCATCCAAAAAATCAAAACATCGACTTGGGTATCTAATCCAGTTATAGTCCCCAAGAAGAATACAGACGTACAAAGAGTATGTGTCGACTACACATCTCTCAACAAGCACTGCCCAAAGGATCCCTTCCCCCGCCTCGCATTGACCAAATAATTGACTCAACAGTAGGGTGCGAAAGGCTTTCCTTCCTGGACGCATATTCTGGCTACAACCAGATCAAGTTGAAGAAAGAAGACAAGGAAAAAATAGCTTTCATAACACCTTATGGCGTGTTCTGCTACCAAGTCATGCCTTTCGGCCTAAAAAATGCAGGAGCCACCTATCAGAGGATGATGCAAAAATGCCTTGGAAGTCAAATAGGGCGAAACATCCAAGTTTACATCGATGACGTGGTCATCACCACGAGAAAGGAAGAGTCTCTTATCAGCGACCTGGCGGAAACCTTCGATAACCTGAACAAGTATAAGGTCAAGCTCAACCCGACAAAATGCTCCGTCGGTGTATCAGCAGGGCAACTTTTGGGGTTCTTAGTATCAGCAAGAGGAATAGAGGCAAACCCAGAAAAGATCCAAGCAATATTAACAATGGGAAAACCAACAAAGCTGCACGACGTACAGAAACTCGCAGGGCGCATCGCGGTGCTAAGTCGATTTGTGGCTCGACTAGGGGAGAAAGCACTACCTTTCTACGCGCTCATGAAAAAATCAGATGATAAATTCGAGTGGATAGAAGAAGCGGGCGTGGCCTTCACACAGTTAAAGAAAGTGCTCTCCACACCTCCGGTGTTGGTCGCACCAAAGGAAAAAGAACCACTACTATTATACATTGCAGCAACACATCAAGTGGTAAGTACAGTATTAGTAGTTGAAAGAAGTGAAGAAGGAAAAGCTCACGGCGTTCAGCGGCCAGTCTATTTCATCAGTGAAGTACTCTCTCCAACAAAGCAAAGGTACCCGCACTACCAAAAGCTTGCATACAGTGTTTTCACAACAACTAGGAAACTACGGCAGTACTTTGCGGTCCACCCAATCATAGTGGTCAATGAGGCACCACTCTCCAATATATTGAACAATACTTTGGCAACAGGACGTTTCTCTTTATGGGGAATTGAATTATCACCCCTGGACATCACGTACGAAAAGCGAAAGGCAATCAAGTCACAAATTTTGCCAGATTTTACAGCAGAGTGGCTAGAGTTACAAAGTACAGGTCCTCCAGATTTATCGAGTGCTTGGACGATGTATTTCGACAGCTCAAAAAGAATCCAAGGCGCAGGAGCAGGTGTAGTACTGATTTCACCACAAGGCGACAAACTGAAATATGTGTTACGGATGAGTTTTCCCCAAGCTTCTAACAATGAAGCTGAATACGAGGCGTTGCTCCACGGAATGAAAATGGCAAAAGCCTATGGAGCAACTTGACTTAAAATATTTGGAGACTCGAACCTCGTCGTTCAACAAGTAATGAACAAATGCGACACCATCAGCGACAACATGACAGCATACAGAAACTTATACTACTATCTTGAAGGAACATTCGATGGATGCGAAGTTTCGCATGTCAGCAGAGCCAGCAACGAGGAAGCCAACAATTTAGCAAACATCGGGTCCCAATGCTTACCCGTACCACAAGGAGTCTTCTGGGAGGAAATTATAGAGCGATCAATAAAGAACAACAAAACTTCGACTACGGATGGGCAACCGACAGGCTCGGGGGCTGGAAAAACAAGTGTAGCAGAACCAGAAGAAGTCATGATGATAGAAGAAACTTGGATGCAACCTTATCTGGCATACATGATAAACAAAACACTACCCGAAGACACGGTAGTAGCCAAAAGGATAATACGATGATCCAAGGCTTTCGTTGTGTTACAGGGAAAATTATATAAGAAAAGTATATCGGGTGTCCTGCAACGATGCGTCACTCCTCAAGAAGGACAAGAAATCTTAAAGGATATTCATGCAGGAGTATGTGGACATCACGCGAGTAGCAGAGCTATCGCAGCCAAAGCCTTTCGAGCAGGATTCTATTGGTTAACAGCCATCGAGGACGCAAAAGACATAGTCCGAAAGTGTGAAGCATGTCAAAGGTTTGCATCCCGGCCACACGCGCCAGCAGCAGAGTTACAACCAATACCATTATCTTGGCCCTTTGCGCAATGGAGTCTCGACATGGTGGGGAAATTACACAAGTCTTGGCTAGGAGGGCACGTTTATATGCTGGTGGCAGTCGACAAATTCACCAAGTGGATAGAAGCAGCCCCAGTGACAACCCAAGATTCTAAAGCCGCAATAAATTTCATCAAATCTATAGTTTTCCGCTTCGGAGTCCCACACAGCATAATCATAGACAATGGTACGAACTTCACGTCGAATGAGTTCAAGGACAATTGCGAAGGACTAGGAATAAAACTGAAGTTTGCATCTGTAGCGCATCCGAAAACAAACGGACAAGTCGAAAAAGCCAATGGCTTAATATGCAACAGGAGAAAGAAGCGGTTGTTAGCACCCCTTAAAAAATCCAAGCACGCTTGGGTAGATGAGCTACCCTCCATACTCTGGAGTCTACGAACTACACCCAACACAGCTATTCAAGAAACACCCTTTTTCTTGGTCCATGGCGCAGAAGTTGTGCTTCCAGTTGAAATAAATCATGAAGCTCCAAGGTCGTAGCATACGATGAGGCAACTTCCACAGAAGCACTGCATGATGATGTCGACGCACTCGATGAGGCAAGAGACGTAGCGCTCTCTCGAGCCACTCAGTATCAGCAAAACCTGCGAAATTACCACAACAGTCGAGTTCGTCCACGATCTTTCGTGGTAGGAGATCTAGTTCTACGACTCAAGCAAGATAGCCATGGAAAACTCGAGTCCCCATGGGTGGGACCTTACATCGTGACAGAAGTGATACCAGGAGGAGCCTATCGACTACAAGACAAGAAAACGGGGCAACAAGAGAGTAACCCGTGGAATGCAGAGCAGCTACGATGGTTATACGCATAAGCGAAATAAGGAGACCAAGGAGTTTTTTCCCGAGTTATGACCCTCTGAATCCAGAACATGAGGCCATAGGTCGGGTTCATTGGGTCAAGTCGACAGTATGTGTAAATATCTTACTTACACCCGGGGCTAGGACCCTCGAGTCGTACGAAGTAATATTAACAAGTTTTGAAATTATCTACGATATACTCTACGGTTGATCGCAACCCGATATTTTCGACAGCACAATAAATGGTTCAGAGGAACCCGATAAAATATTAAACGCATACCTCGGAACCATGATTTGTTCCCATGGTAAAACACATAATTTAGATACGATTGTTTGTTACAAATAAAACGACAGCTGGATTACATAGTAGAGAAATCTAGTAAAACTACGCTTCGGCTTCATACTCCTTCTGGCACTGGGTACAGTCGTAGATCCTCACGTCAAACTTCGATGTGCCAACATGATAATAAAAGGTCATGAAGAACCCCTGATGGAGGTCATGGTCCTCCATAAATCGCGACCAGCCGCCCTTGAAGAACTGTTCACCGGCGCCATCGTACCACACCTCCACTTCATATGGAGTTCCTCCACCGGAGTGTTCGCGGAGAACTGCTTCGCGCAGTTCCCGCCCATCCATGAAATTCGTGAATTTCGATGGTAGGCATTGAATCTCACGGCATTGTGGGCCGGTGATGCAGAAGAACGAGAAGAGTCTGGGCGGAAGAGGAGACGCGCTAGCAGACAGAGTACTTGGACCAGGTGCAGCTAAGGGCACCTTGGGTTTGTTTTTGCTCCCAGCCAGACGGCCGGGACGCCGCTTCACCAGAGCGGACGACGAAGCCGCCAAAGCATCAACTGAAGCCTTGTTCTTGCTGCCGTGAGGGCGGCCGCGGTCCCGCTTCTCCACCGGGGCGCCAAGGTTCAAGCGGGACCCACTTGCATCAGCCATGAAGGCAAGAGTTGGGAAAAGAATCCCTAGATGAGTTTGAGAGGAGAAAGATGGTGCGGCAGAAAAGCTAAGTACTGGATTAGGGTTTTTACCTATCGCCAGACACGCTTTACTTATAAGCACGTATAATGGGCCTTTACAAGGGCCAAAGTATAATCGCAGGCTCTTATATGCAGCCCAGAGCAGATGATAACAGACAGGTCAACGTATCCAGGAAAAGGAGGCATAAAAAAGAGTATGAAGGAAGAGAGGAAAATAAAGAAGCAGGGAGTACGAACAGTATCTGTCAAAAAAGCATAAGTTTACCCCGTTTTTGACTCGAGGGCTTATGACATTGGAAGAAAAGGAGTATATTGTGTTAGTGAAAGAAGCCGACAATTGACGCACGAAGAAGTACAAAGAATATATTTTTCTTGAGCCTATACCCGAAAATTTCGGCTATAGCCTCGGGGGCTACTCCCATCGGAAGCACTGGGCGTGCACCCGATGATATTTATCCATGAGAATTGAAGCAAAATAGGTGAAAGAACGATCAGACAGTTCTATTACTCCCATCGGGAGCGACCTTTTTTTATCAATTTAAGTAACTCGAATATTTTATACTCTGAAACAGTTAAACAAGGCTGCAACATATGATTCTCGAGTTGTGTCATCGCGACTAGAACTTGAATGCCGTGATTTATCACGAAGGTAAGATCCCAGGATCCGTCCTATGTGGCCCGGTATATGCACATGGATGCGCTCTGCTGGTATGTATCCGTGTCTACGACACGAAGAAAATCCTGGTGGACGCACTGGGTACCCTGAGAACCAATGGGATTCATTCTTTGTAAGTCCTAAATGCGGCAAAAGATTGGATTTGACCAGTTTCCCGAATTCAAGTCCAAGGGGATTGAATTTGAAGTAGGTGACAAGTATCTATTCCAGTAGTTAACTGGCCTCTTGATCCGTCAGAGTTGTCAGGCTTGCTCATCAAAACCCCTTGTGAGGTATTATAAATGAAAATAAGTTGAAAGACCAAGTCGAAGATTTGAAGATATGAAGAAGTCAAAAGAGATGATCAAGTCGAAGATTTAAAGATTAGAGATTCAAACCGAATCTGCAATTCTGATAGAATCTCGGGGGCTACTGACAAGGGTATAGATAATAGAGCCCGTCAGTTGAGTACCCCTAAGGCCCGTTAAGCTAGGCCCAATTGTAATACTAGTCGAAATACGAGTTCTTACCGTATGTCGATATTGTAATCTGTATCGGACCCTACCCGATCCTCGAGACCTGGCCACCTATATATAGGGGCCAGGAGGAGACGGTGTAGGCCAGATTGAAAGCAAGCCAGGTTCTACACCCACATTTACTTTCATAGCCACCTTGTTTGACTGATTTTACCTTCGAGTTCATCCGACGCCCTATCTCCCCGATCCTAAGTCCTTCATCTAGGACATTTGTCGAGGTAACCCTCGTCACCTAACCTTCTTCCTAATCTTTAGGAGCATCGGAGCAACTAGGTGGGCTCGCCGGAGGAACACCGAGGCCGCACCGCTCTAGCCGCTACTCCTCGTCGCTCCAGGATGCGAAAGAGCACGTCGACCACACCCGCGAGCTCTCTACGGTGCCCTGCATCATGTCGACCACTCTGTATCCCTCGAGGACCCCCTGCATCGCCACCGCCGTCGACATCCGGCATGAAGCACTGCCATGGCCATCGATTCCATCGACCAAACTCTAGCCACCGGTGAGCGATTTCCCCCTTTCACCCTCAGCCGTTAGATCCAGATCTAAGAGCTAGAATTAGATGACTTACGCGAAGAGGTACGTTTAGATCTGGTCCATCCATCATCACTTAGATTTGACAGCTCTAATCTGTCCCTGGCCGAATCGGTATCAGCCAACCACGTCACTCCATGTGGCCAGCCTCTGTTTAAAAAAGGATTTCGAATTGAAACAAAACAGATTTTGTTTGAAACTTGCAAAATTCATATCTTTTGATCTACTGATCCAAAAATTGCAAATAATATGTCTCTAGAATCCTACAAATGCGTAGAATCCAATGGAACCAAAATATCTGTGAATTGAGCTAGTTGAAAACATTCAAATTCAAACATGTGAGTTTGAGTATTTTTGACATAGTTCAAATTCTATAAATCCATTTCAATTGATTCTTTTTGAAATTGGATCATATTGTTATCCTCTATCTAGTAGAACCACTGCACAAATTATTTTTGACCAATTTTCTCAAGTATTCAAATTCAAATGAGGATTTGAGTATTTTCCCTCTAGATTTAATTCTATAATTATCTTAGGCATAATTCCTTTTGCAAAAATTGCCTACCTTGATATTGAAAACCCACTAGAACACTTCACACACTTTTTACACCTTTTCAAAGGTCAACTCCATTAGCTCATCCTTTTGCAAGCTATAGTTGTGTAATTTGAGCAGCTTGCAAATATCAAATTCCTATTGGGAACCTTGTGTTATTTGACTGTTGTCCCACCCTACCAAGTGGTATGAAATATCCCAAGTCCTAATGACCATCTCTAACATGACTTAGTGAAAAATCTACTATCTATCCTTACCCAAATGCAAAACTATCAACTCCATCTCATCCAAATTCTTCTAAGTATTTGACTACCCCAATCCAACACTATGGCATAGAAGTTTTCCCATATCAAGACCATGGAGAAGAAGTTGAAGAGAAGACAAGGAGTTGAAGTCAAAACAAGAAGATGAAGAGAAGACAAGGAGATGACGGACAAACAAGAAGATCAAGAGAAGAGAAGTCAAGAAGATATAAGTGATAACTTAGAATTTATCCATCCAACTTTTCAACCCAAGCCTAAGTATCTCCTTGAAGCTATTTTATCTAAGTGTTTGACACTTCCAAAAAAAATAGAAAACCACATCAATCTTTCAAATTCTTGACTTAGCCATTCTCTCCATCAATATCAAGTCAACTTCATGCCACAATCTTTTGTCCAATTATCACTAAGACAATTGAAGACTAAGCTAAAACAAATAAACACTTTTGTTTGTCTTGTTTGATTATGTTGCTTTGAATGGTGTGTTTATGTTGTGTTCTTTTCTATCTTATAGTTGTACGGAGGACTACGTGTGTTGATTAAGAGAAGTACAATCTTCAGAAAGGTACTAAGGCAAGTATCAATTTTATGGTGTTTCTATCTATTCTATGCAAGTTTTGTGATTGTGAGTATAAGTGCATGTATAGGGTTAGGTTGTTATTGTGTTACACAAATTGGATGAGAATTAGCATCGTAGGGGCTTTGAGCCTGACTTACTGACATGAGCAATAGAGAAATGGTGATTGACATGGTAAGGGCATGGAGCCTGACTTACTGACATGTACGATGGTGAAAAGAAGATTTGCATGGTAAGGGCATGGAGCCTGACTTACTGACATGTACGAAGGAGAAAAGAAGATTGGCATGGTAAGGGCATGGAGCCTGACTTACTGACATGTACGATGGTGAAATGAAGATTGGCATGGTAGGGGCTTTGAGCCTGACCTACTGACATGTACCCTCGTGGAGTTAGAAACTTTATGCCTTTCCAGAATTAAAATAGTGATAGAACGGAGTCTGAGACTGTTTTTCTGCAACCCCACTAGCCTAAGTTAAGATTGAAAAAGTTAGACCTCATAGTAGTGATATCTTGCCAATACAATTCAAGTGTATTGACCCTTTGTGGCTGCAACGTTTCATGTTGTAGATTTTCAATGACAAGTAAGGAAGAAGAGGGTTACGAGTCTATCCGCAGCATGTTCGCCTGTGGCACATGAAGAAGAAGGACTCCATGCTATTTTTGATTTCGTTGTAAACTTTGAAAGCTTTGTAAAGTTCTTGATGTAATTGCTGGATCATGCGATGTAATAAAATGACCTTTGTTTCTTGATATTGCATCTTAAACTGTGTGTGCTAGCGTTTGATCCAGGGACTAGCACTGAAAAGCATAGGGATTGTCATCTTTAAACGGTGAGCTCACTACAGATAGTATCAGAGCATTGTGTTGCCCTTAGGTTCGTGACCCTAGGATTGGACAAAGACCCCTTAGGAGTTGTTTTGTCTATAAGTTATTAGACACTCATTATCTTGTAAACTCTTCCCTTATTCATTTTTGTCTCTATTTCTCTTCATTTCAACTACAGGACAAAGAGCTTCAGCTTCACCACCGCCAAGGACCTCAGAAGCACCTGCTTCAAAAATCGTCTTTGTGACATCATCAACATACCAACACTACCTATCCCTATCATTGAAGGAAGCAAGTTGAAGAAAATTGAAGAAGGAAAGCTTGTGCGTCAATACTTCTAGGACTTAGAAATTCTTAGTAGGGAACTTGATAGCAATAGGACCAACTAACTACTTAACAAATGATGAGCTATGCGACCAACTTAAGGGAAAGAACAATGCTATGTGGAGCAAGAAGATAAGATCAAGACAAAGGATGCAAAGATCAAAGCTCAAGACAAGAAGTTCAAGAATCAAGAGAAGAAGGTCCAAGAGAACAAGTAGAATAGAAAGAATAATGCGATGGTAAGAGCAACGAATTCAAGTTAGGACCCGGCCATGAAGTGATTGTGAAGCTACGTGCTAAGAAGAGAGAGCTTCAATCGAAGATCGACGCTCCAATTTTGAAGGTGAAGAAGTACAAAACGATGTTTGCTGAGCACCATCATGGAAAAGGAAGTTGACATGGAGGAATAGAGTAGTGAGACCACCATGTGGAGTGATATCTAGCAAGTTTGTTCTAACCTTCGTGACGTTTAACAACCCACATACTTTGAAGCTATTTGTGAGTTATGTGAATGCTTCTTTGTTTTTGAAGATTGTTTCTATGCATGTGTTGTGGGTAGGAAACTTTGTTCCCTAGACTCTATCTCTAACTCTAACCTCACCTATTTCAAACCCAACAGATGCCTGCTCGTCGTGCTCCTGAGGAACAGATGCAGCAGATGATGGAAGCCCACGCTCAACTCATGCAAGTCATGACTCAGATTCTCGCCAACACTTAGAACAATAACAATAACAACCCTCCACCACCACCACCCCCTGTAGTGATCTCACCTTTTAAAGATGATGATCCCTGTGCTTTTTAGTGCTAGTCCCTGGATCAAATGCTAGCACACACAGTTTAAGATGTAATATCAAGAAACAAAGGTCATTTTATTACATCGCATGATCCAGCAATTACATAAAGAAACTTTACAATGCTCATAGCATAGAGCTTTCAGAGTTTACAACGAAAACATAAATAGCATGGAGTCCTTCTTCTTCATGTGCCACAGGCAAACATGCTACGGATAGACTGGTAACCCTATCATACCTTTCTTATCTTCAAAACCTGCAACATGAAATGTTGCAGCCACAAAGGGTCAATACATTTGAATTGTATTGGCAAGATGTCACTTTTTGGTGGACACAAATGGAGTCCTAACACTTACATGAATATTTGGCTAAGTGGATCTTCAGGCTAAGCTTGCAGAAAAGAAATTGTTTATCCTACTTTTCAAAAGATCTTATTTCTCTTTTAAAACACTACTAGACACACTGGAATCCACCAGGTGCTCCTAGTTAATTATGCACACACAGGAATCCACCAGGTGTACATAATTATGATCACACAACAATCCCTTGTTAACCACTCAAGTTTTAATTTTTAAAGAAGTTGGGATGAGGAGATCCTTGAACAACTTCAAAACCATGTCGCTCAAAATTGTCCATAACCGGGGACACGGCTAAGTACTTAGTTTTTAACCCTCTGCATAGGTGGTGCACTTTTCCCACAAGACTCAGTCAACCTCTTTTGCCATGATGCTCATTTTGCTCAAATGGCCAAGTGAAGACTGGCTGGCTGTCCGTCCCACGAGACCTTTCAGAAGCAATCCCTCAGACCAACCCCGACGCGTTCCATCCTACAAATCACTACCACCCTCTGTCCATCTGGCTGAGTTCTCGCAACTTAGTTAGTCAAGACAGAGCCCATATGACTCATGGTTGCACTGGAAGCTTCACGACTTGAACGTCTCCAATCTCTTTGCTCCTGGGTGGCCATCCACAAGTGAGATACACACGACCGCCATAGAGATGGCTCCGGTGTAACCACTCAACATAAATCCATCTTACCAATTTCCACCCATGTGTTTCATTAACTTAGTTGTTTTCTTAGTTTTTGCAAATCATAGTTTTCAAACTTAAGAAAAGAACATGTGGAATCCCCACCACGAATTCTATAGCACAACTAAGCAATCTACACTTACGGTGTTTCTTCTAACAGGGTAATCAGGGATATCCTAAATAGGAGATAGCAATCATAACTATCTACACATGCATATTATTAAAAGAAAAGGAAACACTACATGCATAGTAAACCATTGGGAAATTTATGAACAAGAGTGACACTTGCCTTAGAAATTTCTGAAGATCGTACTTCTCTTAATCAACACACGTAGCTCTCCGTACAACTATAAGATAGAAAGGGACACAACATAAACACATCATTCAATCAAACAAGACAATAAAAGTGTTTATTTGTTTTGGCTTAGTCTTGATTTGTCTTAGTGATATTTGGACAAAAGATTGGGCATGAAGTTGACTTGATATGGATGGAGAGATTGGCTAAGTCAAGGTCTTAAAGATTGATTGGGGGCTTTCTAATTTTGTTTAAGAAGTGTCAAACACTTAGCCAAAATAGTTTCAAGGGAAAACTTTGGCTTGGGTTGAGAAGTTGGATAAATTCTAAGTCATGAGGTCTAACACTATCATCTTCTTGACTTGAGGCTCTCTTCTCTTGATCTTCTTCTTTTGATTTCAACTCCTTGTCTTCTCTTCAACTTCTTGTTTTGCCTTCAACTTCTTGTCTTCTCTTCAACATCTTCTTCACGGTCTTGATATGGGAAAACTTCTACGCCATAGTGTTGGAGGGGGTAGTCAAAGTACTTAGAAGAATTTTGGGTAAGAGGGAATTGATAGTTTTGCACTTGGGCAAGAATAGAGAGTAGATTTTTACTAAGTCATGGTAGAGTGGGATGGTTATTTAGGACTTAGGATTATTCACACCTTTGCAAAGTGGAACAAAGTCAAATATCACAAAGTGCATGATAGGAAATTGGGACTTGATATTTGCAAGGTGCTCATATAACACCACTATATTTTGCAAAAGGATGAACTAATGGAGTTGACTCTTGGAAAAGTGTGAAAAAAATATGTGTTAAGTATTCTGGTGGTTTTCTATTATCAATATATTCAATTTTGCAAAAGGAATTATGCCTAAAATATTTGTAGAATTAAATCTAGATAGAAAATACTCAAATCCTCATTTGAATTTGAATACTTGAGAAAATTTGCCCAAATAATTTGTGCAGTAGTTCTACTGGGTAGAGGACAACAATATGATCCTACTGCAAAAAGAATCAACTGAAAAGGATTTATAGAATTTGAACTATATTAAAAACACTCAAACTCACATATTTAAATTTGAATGTTTTCAACTAGTTCAAAAGACAAATTTTATTATAGAATAGTGTTCTACACATTTTTAGGAATCCAGGGACATATTATTTGCAATTTTTGGATCAGTGGATAAAAGATATGATTTTTCTAAGATTCAGGAATTTTCTGTTTTTAAATCCTAATTCGAAATCCTGACTAAACAGGGGCTGCCCACGTGGCGAGTTCTGATTCGTTGATACCAGTTCGGTCGGATCAGCGACTTGAGCCGTCGGATTTTAAGAGATCTAGACGGTCGGGATCTGTGGGTACCTTTTCGCTTAAGTGAGTTAATTCGATCCTTCGGATCCATATCGGACGGACGAGATTAGACAAGGGAGAGAGAGCTCACCATGGGGATCTAGGGTTTCGGTGAGAAATCCGGCTAGGGCGCGTAGGCGTCGAGCTCCGGCGGGTCTCTGGCGATCCTTGGACGATGGCGAGATCACGACGAACTTCAGGACGACGAGAGAAGCTTGACTGCTTGGTCGGCGTCCCCGATTGTTTGCAGAAACGAGCAGGGGAGGTGGCTGGAGAGGCGCCGGCGACGGTGACGCTTCGGTCGTCGACGAGCACGGTGATTCCGCTGTGGTTAAGACGAGGGAACGAGTCAGGGAGGAGAGCCGGGTCGAGAGAAGAAGTTTAGAAGAAGAGAGAGGGTGCGGCCTCACCTGTCGACGCCGGATTTGCGCAGAAACGCCCGCAGGTGCTGGAAACTCCGGTGAGCGATTTCTCGGTGGCCAGCAGATGGTTTCGCGAGAAGACAAAGGGGAAGGAGGGCGGAGCGGCTGGGGTATTTAAAGGAGGCCGTGGCATGGGGAGGGGGTTAGGGTTTAGCAGGGGAGGGTGAGATCGACGGCGCAGAGGAGAGCCGTGCGGGGAGGGGTTGGCTCGGACGGAGGAGGGGGATGATGGGTGGGGTCCACCTGTCAGTGTGAGAAGGGGGAGGGGCAGCGTACCCCTTCGGGAGTAGCCCGGGTGGGCCGTGGGCCGATTCTGCGACTGGGCCGAAAAGGTTACCCATGGCCTTTTTTCCTTTTTCTGATTTCTTTCTCCTTTTCTTTTTCTATTTTCTGAATTGTTTCAAATTCTTTTGCAAATTTGATTCCAATCAATTTAAACAAAGTTTCAAAATCCTATAATATCCACTATAGTGTTTTAAGCCATTAAGAAATATGTTTTCAAAACAAAATAGGATTTTGGGTAAATCTTCATGTTTAAGCAAACTGGCTTAGCTTACATAACATAAAATATAGATGAGGTTTTGAAAACAACTCTTTGAAAATTGAAGAATAATATTTGATAAAATAATAATTGAGAATTACTCTCAATCTTAATTCTGAATTACAATGTTCATAAACACTTTTGAAATTCATCTATCTATTATATTATTAAAACAACTAACAACTAACAGTGGAGATTAGTCATGCCAAAACGTGGAGATTGAGTGGTCAAGATTTATGAAGCAGAGGTAGCCTGCTATACGTCTACCTGTTGTTTTTGGCATGGACTCACCGCCGCAATCCACCGCCAACATATTTATGCATCCCTGGCTGGTGGATCAAAAGCACGATGCATACCAGCACAAGATGGCTCAAGGCGACCGATCCGATCTCATGAAGTCGTACCTGTTGATGGCTCTTGGGCGTCTTTGACGATGACGAGGAAAACGACATCAGCTCAATCAACGTGCAAACATCGCCGCCTCGATCTCTCGCTCCAGCTAAGGCCGACACTATCCTCATCTATTCTTGGACGCGCGGTCGCGTGGCTCGGGCAACTCATAGGCAGTGAGCGCTGGTCCGATCAAGTGATTAGACGGCTGTTGCTGGAAGCCTGTAATACGTCCTCGATCATTGCAAGCTGCAGATGGGATCGCACCTCCCACCTCCTGCTCTTACATCGACATATGAGCAAATCCAGTTTGAGTTTTGATTGCGCCACGGCAGATCGATCAGGAAGGCAATGATCCGAGGCAGCCTCTCGCAGATATTCATGGGTTATTAATAGAGATATATTCGACAGAACAAGCGATCTAATCTAATGCATGCCCGTGGGACAGCATCACATCTAGCCAGATTGTTGTCAGTTTCCAACACCATCACTTCAGATGTTGTCGATCGCGAGGAACGATTCAGGCGCCTCAGAACGTGTTCCGAGCTAGATGCCAGTGGCCTGAAGTCGCATAGAAGCAGATCGATGGTGCGAGTGTGGAGTGCTGATGGATACAAGTGCTAGCTTGACTGCTTGAGAAGCATCTTCTGCTCACTGAAGGTTAGAGTGATCATGAACCTTTTGCATGCCAAGGTCACGTAAGCTAAAGAATTGGCTTTCAATTTTTTTTAGCAGCACGCACATTTATTTTGAAATAATTGCACAATACACTCAAATATACATTTAGTGTGATCGCGGTACCTCATCTTTCTAGGATCGTTTCCTTGGTTGCCACGGTACAGTACTACTTCTGGGATTATTTGGTCGAGTGCATTATTTATAGAGATGTAATGAGAAAGTTCAGCTCTAACCAAGTTATGAATGACAGAAGTAGCTAGGGCCATTGCCGATAAAAGTTGTGATAAAAATTGTTGACGGCTCGACACTGGAGGGAGTTATAGTGTCCATCGGTACGCATAGGAAGAGAGATATTAACACATAAACATAAGCACGGGCACTCAGTCTTTAATAAATCTTAATATAGTACTCCCTCCGTTTTAAAATATAAGATGTTTTAGCTTTGTGAAGCAAATGTATTTAGACATCTTTTAGTGTGTAGGTTCATTCGAATACACACACTAAAACATGTCTAGATACATTTGCTTCACAAACCTAAAACATCTTATATTTTGAAACGGAGGGAGTATCTTATTATGATTAAAAAATAGAAATTTGAAAAAAATCCCAATAACAGTTTATAGCGTACCTAGAAGTTATATCTAAAAATGTAAAAATCGCTTAATGTTCAACTAGAGTTAGAGAATGAAAACCAAAAAAATCGACTGTGAATATTGTCCACTTTGGGTGAAGAGTATTTGACTCTATCTGCATTAATTGTATTTTTGGCTATCAAAGTGCAGGTAAACTTTGGAGCGACACCATAGTCTTTTGGTTGTACATATTTAAGATGGATGCGTGTTGTCCATTTTTTGAGAACTTTTGTGCATGTTTTTAATTTTTAAAAACTGATCTGACATATCCTACTTAAGGCGAGATGCTCAACCAAGTTGTCCAGTGAAAAGGTATACTCTTGTTCTGACCATCTAGGCAATACCTGAGTTTTCTTAAGAGATACCAGTTGGTGAATATAAAATAAAAATATATGATGGATGGGTATATGATCCCTGGGTCGAGCGTGAAATACAAATGCATGGCCCTTTGTTCAAAATGGATTTTAGTATATATAATTTCAGCAAGGATGCAATTTCTTGCTTTTGGAGTGTCCAAAACGAGCGTTGTATAACCGTAACACTTTACTGAAGATGAAAGGCACCAAAGGAAGTTTAGTAATCACATCTCAAGGAAGAAGCATGGAAATATTTGCAATTTCAAATTTATTAGAGTGAAAAGGTAGTCCCAATTCTTTTGCAAGAAAAAAGTTGAACACTTCACTATTTGAGTGCACAAAAAAATATTGGTAGAATAAAGATCTTCGAGAATAGAGGTTTAATAAAATTTAAAATTATGTTTGAAATCAAAAAATTACTTCTCTTATTTGTAAACCAAATAGATAATTGGATAGCTACACATCTATCCGCGCAAATGCGCGGGCCACCTTGCTAGTTCCTTGCGAGTAACTTGCATAGGTTTTGAAATAGAGAAGAGAAATAATATTTTGATGCTTGTTCTTTCTCAAAGAAGTTCTTCAAGAAATAAATGGGAAGTTTGAAATGGTTTTCTAATAAAGCTTTCAAACATACTCAAAAGTTTTAAATCCCTGTGAAAAATCAATCAATTCAAGCAAAGCAGAAGCAAAAAAATTCCCCCAAAATTTAATAAAATCTTGGGATGTTACACCCCCTCAGGTCGACATGCTTGCAAGGTTCTTAAGGCTTCGCCCTGCAGAGTTTTCTCGTGTTGCTGAACCACTAGAGGCCATGGATTGGCTCCGTTCTGTTAACAAAGACTTGGTGACTACAGGTTGCACTGATGCTAAAAAGGTCAGGTTTGCAGCTCATCTGCTGGAAGGACCGGCAGCAAGCTGGTGGGACACCTACCAGATCACTCATCCCATTGAAGGAGTGACATGGGAATCATTCCAGGAAGGATTCCGAGCTGCACATATTTCAGCTGTAGTGATGAGCCTGAAAAAGAAGGAATTCCGTGATCTCAAACAAAGGCATTATAGTGTGTCAGAATACATTGATGAGTTCACCAATTTGTCACGCTATACGCCAGATGATATTGACACTGATGCAAAGAGGAAGGAGAAGTTTTTAGAGGGCCTTAATGATGAGTTGTCAATTCCTTTGTTAGTCGCATATACTCCTACATTCCAGGCACTTCGTGATCAAGCTATAATTCTTGAGAACAAGATGAAGCAATCCGAAAGCAGAAAAAGGAAGCACCATAGTAGCGAATATCACAAGCATGTGCAGAAGCGCAACTTGCATGATGACAATGGAGGATCTGAATCTCACAAGCATGGGAATGTTAACCACTACTATGGCCATAACCACCACTATCGTGGTAGATATGAGGAAAATCAACATGGACATGACCATGATGGCCACAAAAACCATAACAAAAACTATGGAAGTGTCAACGACAACAGAAGTGGTCACACTAATGGAGGTAACAATGGTATGAATGGCCATACTAGCAAATTCAACAAGAGAGATATTAGTCAGGTGCAGTGCTACAATTGTAAAGAGCTAGGGCACTATTCATGGGATTGCCCAGAAAAGAAGAAAGATGTTGGGCGCCACAACCGCTCTGACAAGGGGGACAAGAACCAATTGGAGTGCTTCAAGTGTCATGACTTGGGACACTAT
Source organism: Dactylis glomerata (assembly GCA_007115705.1). Classification (NCBI taxonomy): domain Eukaryota; kingdom Viridiplantae; phylum Streptophyta; class Magnoliopsida; order Poales; family Poaceae; genus Dactylis; species Dactylis glomerata. Next base: position 9,316,315 of record QXEO01000531.1, read on the forward strand.
TCATGGGACTGCCCTGAAGGGAAGAATGAACCTAGAGGTTCCAATGGGAACAAACTCAATTCATTCAAAGAGGGACACATAAACCACATCGAGGTGGAAGAAGATGTGGAAGAGGTCTTTGAAGCGCCAAATACAACTCATAAGAAGAGATCAAGATGATTGTTCTACAACACCCTATAACTTTCTATGCTATTGTTTTCCTTATTCTATATCAAACCAAGAGTTACTTTTAAGGGTGGTAGCCCACCTAGTATCCCAAACCCATCTTTATTTCTAGCCTCTCCAAATCCCCGGACGAGATTTCTTTTAAGGGTGGTAGTCTGTCACATCCCAAATTTTTTGGAATGTGAAATAAATAAATTAGGAACCATGGTTGCTTGTCTTGATTTAAATTTCGCAAGGATTTAAAACTTTTGAGATTATTTAAAAGCTTTATTAGGAAAACCATTTCAAACTTTCTATTATTCCTTGAAGAACTAATTTTGAGAAAAATAGAATCTCAAAATATTAATTTGCATTTACCAAAACTTATGCAAACTCTTTTGCAAAAGAAATACTTACAAAATGATTTAAATCAAATAAAGTTTGCATTTCCAAAAGTATGTTTAAAATAAAGTTCAAATATTATTATTAGAGTTTATTCTCTAATTATAAAAGGAATTATTTTGAAACCCTAATTTTATTTGACCTTATGCAAACAAAGCCCTTTGGCCAAATTATAAGGTTTTTAGTTGAAAATTAGTTTTAGTATGAAAACTTGCTCCTTACTGTTTTAGAATGATATTTTGAGTTTTAGAAAATTTTAGCAATTGGTTTGAATTCATTTGGTTACCAAATCAAATAGTTATGGAATAATCAGGAAAACAGAAAAAGGAAAGAGAATCAAGGAAAAAAATTATGAAACGGACCGGGCGAAATGATTCGGCCCAGGCTGGAAACCGGCCCGCGACCCAGGAAGCCCTCGCCCGAAGCGGTATCTTTTCTCCCTCTCTTCCTCCCGTTGACAGGTGGGATGCACCTGTCAGCATCTCCTTCGTCCTCTCGCCGGCATTTCCGCGCGGGATCACCGCAAGCTTCATTTCCTCCCTAGCAAAATTCCGTTGATTGAGGCAAAATTCATGGCGGTCCCTCATTACGCATATCTAACACTCAAAATTCCAGGACCTAAAGGGACCATCACGGTACAAGGCAGCTTCGAAGTATCCAACACTTGTGACAAAGAATTCAATAGGATGGCGCAAACTTTCGGCATGACAGCTGAATATGCAAGGATGAAGGGTGAAACTGATCACAATGTGCTACCCGATGTCGGATGATCCCTACCAGATCAGGCTTTCGATGCAACCCAAGACTCGAATAAAATACAGGTCCACCCTACGGACCCGAACAAAACCACCTCCATAGCGGTAAACTTGAACCCCGCATAGGAAATCGTGCACATCGAGTTCCTCCATGAGCATTGGGAAATCTTCGCCTGGTGTCCTTCAGACATGCCAGGGGTTCCCAGGGAACTCGTCGAGCATGCACTAAATGTGGATCCAAAAGCAAAGCCAGTCAAGCAACCTCTGCGACGGTTCGGTGAACCCAAAAGAAAAGCAATGGCATCCGAGCTACACATGCTAGAAAATGCAGGATTCATCAGAGAAATCAAAGCATCAACTTGGGTACCCAATCTAGTTATTGTCCCCAAGAAAAATACAGATATACAAAGAGTACATGTCGACTACACATCCCTCAACAAGCACTGTCCCAAGGATCCCTTTCCGCTACCTCGCATTGATCAGATAATAGACTCAACGGCAAGGTGCACAAGGCTTTCCTACCTGGACGCATATTCTGGTTACGACCAGATCAAGTTGAAGAAAGAAGACAAAGAAAAAACAGCTTTTATTACACCATACGGCGTGTTTTGCTATCAAGTCATGCCTTTCGGCCTAAAAAACGCGAGAGCAACTTACCAACGGATGATGCAAAATTGCCTTGGAAGTCAAATAGGACGCAACATTCAAGTCTACATCGATGACATGGTCATCACCACAAGAAAAGAAGAGTCTTTAATCAGTGATTTGACAAAAAACCTTTGACAACCTAAATAGGTACAAGCTCAAGCTTAACCCAACAAAATGATCTTTTGTCGTGTCAGTAGGGCAACTTCTAGGATTCCTGGTGTCAGCAGGAGGCATAGAAGCAAACCCAGAGAAAATCCAAGCAATACTAACAATGGGGAAACCAGCAAAATTGCACGACGTACAGAAACTCGCAGGACGCATCGCGGTATTAGGAGAAAAAGCTTTTCCTTTCTACGCACTTATGAAACAATCAGATGACAAGTTCGAGTGGACAGAAGAAGCAGATACAACTTTTGCACAACTGAAAAAAGTGCTCTCCACACCGTCGGTGTTGGTCGCACCAAAGGAAAAGGAGCCGCTACTACTGTACATTGCAGCCACACATCAAGTGGTAAGCACAGTATTACTAGTCGAGAGAAGCGAACAAGGAAAGGCGCACGGAGTCCAGAGGCTGGTATATTTCCTCAGCGAAGTACTATCTCCAACAAAGCAGAGATACCCGCACTATCAAAAGCTTGCATACAACATATTCACAACAGCACGAAAGCTACGGCAATATTTCGCGGTGCATCCAATTATAGTGGTTAACGAAGCCCCACTATCCAATATATTGAACAAACCTGCAACAATAGGACGTGTCTCTTTATGGGGAATCGAATTATCACCCCTGGACATCACGTACGAGAAACAAAAAGCAATCAAATCTCAAGTACTACCAGATTTCACAGCAGAGTGGCTAGAACTACAAAACACAGGACCACCAGATTTATTGAGTGTATGGACAATGTACTTCGACGGATCAAAAAGAGTTCAAGATGCAGGAGCAGGAGTAGTCTTGATATCACCGCAAGGCGACAAATTGAAGTATGCGTTAAGGATGAGTTTTCCGTAAGATTCCAATAATGAAGCCGAATACGAGGCTCTGCTCCACGGAATGAAAATGGCCAAAGCATGCGGAGCAACCTGACTGAAAATATTTGGGGACTCGAATCTCGTCGTCCAGCAAGTGATGAATCGGTGCGACGCCATCAGTGACAACATGGCAGCATACAGAAACTTATACTACTATCTATAGGGAACATTCGATGGATGAGAAGTTTCACACGTTAGCAGGGCTAGCAACGAGGAAGCCAACAATTTAGCAAATATCGGGTCCCAATGCCTGCATATACCGCCAGGAGTCTTTTGGGAAGAAATCATAGAGAAATCAATAAAACATAACAAAACTCTGACTACAGGAGAACCATGCCAGCACCCAACAACAGGCTCAGGGGCTGGCAAGCCCGGTGCGGGAAGCATAGCAGAACCAGAGGAAGTTATGATGATCGAAGAAACCTGGATGTAGCCATACTTGGCATACATGGTAAACAAAGCACTACCCGAAGATACAGTGGAAGCAAGAAGGATAATACGACGATCCAAGGCTTTCGTTGTGTTACAAGGGAAGCTGTACAAGAAAAGTATAACTGGAGTTTTACAGAGATGCGTCACCCCTCAAGAAGGACAAGAAATACTAAAAAGATATCCACGCAGGAGTATGTAGGCATCACGCTAGCAGCAGAGCTATTACAGCTAAAGCTTTTCGTGTAGGATTCTACTGGTTAATAGCCATTGAAGACTCAAAAGATATAGTCAGAAGGTGTGAGGCCTATCAATGATTTGCATCTCGACCACATGCATCAGCAGCAGAACTACAGCCGATACCATTATCCTGGCCCTTTGCAAAGTGGGGTCTCGACATGGTAGGGAAACTACACAAATCCTGGCCAGGAGGTCATGTCTATATGTTGGTGGCAGTAGACAAATTTATTAAATGGGTAGAGGCAGGCCCGATAACAACCCAAGATTCCACAGCAGCAATCAAGTTCATCAAGTACATAGTATTTTTCTTTGGAGTACCGCACAACATCATCACAGACAATGGGACAAACTTCACATCAGAAGAGTTCAAAAGTTACTGCGAGAGTATGGGAATTAAACTGAAATTCGCGTCTGTAGCACATCCAAAGACAAATGGACAAGTCGAGAAAGCCAATGGCTTAATATGTAACGGGATAAAAAAGAGGCTATTAGCGCCCCTAGAAAAAGCCAAACACGCCTGGGTAGATGAGCTACCCTCCGTGCTTTGGAGTCTTAGAACCACGCCTAATGCGGCTACCCAAGAAACTCCCTTTTTCCTGGTCCATGGCGCAGAGGCCGTGCTTCTAGTCAAAATCACCCATGAAGCCCCAAGAATTGTGGCTTATGACAAAACAACTTCTACAGAAGCACTTAAAGACGATGTTGACGTACTCGACAAAGCAAGAGATGTAGCACTAGCTAGAGCTATGCAATACCAGCAAAGTCTATGAAACTACCACAGTAGTCGAGTTTGCCCACGTTCTTTTGTGGTAGGAGATTTGGTATTATGACTCAAGCAAGACGGTCATGGAAAATTAGAGTCCCCATGGGTGGGACCTTACATTGTGACAGAAGTAATTCTAGGAGGAGCCTATCGACTACAAGACAAGAAAACAGGGAAAGATGAGAGCAACCCGTGGAATGCAGAACAACTTCGACGGTTCTATGCATAGAAGGAGTATGGCAACAAGAAACTTTGAGTTATGACCCTCTAAACCCAGAACATGAGGCCACAGGTCGGGTTCTTTGGGCCAACTCAACAATATGTATAGTATTTTCCTATTTTCCACTCGGGGGCTCCGACCCTCGAGTCGTATGAAAGAAAATAAAAATTATCGAGATCCCGTACACATGAGTATTTGAGAATTTTTACAAGGTTGTTTACAACCCGATATTCGACAAAGAGCAAGAACAGTTCAAGGTAACGCGCTGGTAAATTAAAACATACCTCGGAACACTGTAAGTTCCTCTGGTCTATTAATAAGCAAACATGATGACATAAAATAAAGTTCATCACGAGTACTTATTACATGAGACATGCCAAGAGAGAACTAGAACAAAAGATTACATCGAAGAAGCATCTACTGAAAGTGCACTTCAGCCTCGTACTCTTTCTGGCACTAAGTCCAGTCATAGATCTTCACATCAAACTTCGATGTACCACAGTGGTAGTCGAAGAGCATGAAAAACCCTTGGTGGAGGTCATGATCTTCCGAAAACTAGGACCAGCCACCCCTAAAGTACATCTCGCCGCATCCATCATACCACACCTCCACTTCATAGGGAGTTCCTCCCCCAGAATTTTCGCGAAGAATTGCATCACGAAGCTCACGCCCATCCATGAACTTGGTGAATTTCAGCGGCACACGCTGAATCTCACGGCATTGAGTGCTCATGATGCAGAAGGAGTAAATTTTGGGAGGAGGAGGAGGAGAAGCATTATGCGGAGTAGCACTAGGATGTGGAGCAGCTGCAGATACCTTGGGTTTGTTTTTACTCCCCACAGGGCGGCCAGAGCGCCGTTTCATAGATACAGACGATGAGGCCACCGTAGAGGGTTCTTTCGGTTTGTTCTGACTACCGCGAGGGCGGCCGCGACCTCGCTTCTCCATCTGCACACCGGTGTCCAGGTGCGCACCACCAGCATCCGCCATTGAGGAAATATGCTTGGTGGGAAAACCCTAGATGAGATGTGGGAGAAGAAGATGATGCGACGAAGGAAGTTGGTAATGAAGGGATTAGGGTTTTTCCCTAGCCCGCGTACTTTATTTATAAGTAACCTTTCATGGGCCTCAACAAGTTACAGGTCCAAATAAATCTACGGGCTTTTACATTTTGCCCCGAGCAGAAAATAAGGCAGCGACAACATATAAAGGACAAGGAAAAGACACATGCAAAGTTATAAGGATAAAGAGCAATGTGGACAACAGCTGACAAGGGTATAGCTAATAGAGCCCGTTAGTTGAGTACCCCTGAGGCCCGTTGTGTTAGGCCCAATTGTAATGATAGTCGAATATGAGTTATTACCGTATGTCGATATTTGTAATATGTATCAGACCCTACCCGATCCTCGAGACCTGGCCACCCATATATAGGGGCCAGGAGGGGACGGTGTAGGGCAGATTGAAAGCAAGCCAGGTTGAACACCCAAGTTTACTTTCGATACACACCTATTTCGACTAACTTTACCTTCGAGTTCATCCGACGCCCTATCTCTCCAATCCTAAGTCCTTCATCTAGGACATTTGTCGAGTTAACCCTCGTCAATTGGCGCCGACCGTGGGGAACTTGGGCGTTGGGATCATGAATTCGACGGCTTTTTCGTTTTTAGCCAACAGCAGTTCAGAAGTCGACAGAAGTCAAGAGGTGGAACTAACCATCGGAAGTCTGAGCATCCTCATCGGGCCGTCGGGTTCGTCCTGTCTTTCGGACCCGACGAAACAAGATCCATCGGCAAGGGAGCCTAAAGCAACAGAAATAATGGAGTGTTCCGACAGCTCCTCCAGCAAGGTAAACTCGCCGGTCAGCCTAGGAGAGGTGCAAAAAGAAAAGATCGCAGAAGACAACAAAGAAAAGGAAAATTTTGACGCAGAAGTCCAACTCGAAGATCTCACGATCTGCCTCGACGATACCACAGACAAGTCAACAGACACATGGAAGACAGGATTAGAGCTTTTTGAAGATGGCGACTCGATCTTCTCAAGCTTCAACAACAACATCGGCAAGCAATGCCAGGTACTCGCCATTGTGGGCGACAACTCAGAAGAATTCGATGAAAATAACAACCCAGTGATAAACCCAGCAAATATCGACAGAGGAGCAAATCACCTAGCAGAAGGTCAAACAGTGGAGTCCCTCACAACCAGGGAAAAAATTCGACTATCAGTCGACGAGTGGAAAATAATAAAAGGAGCTGTAGAGCACGGCACGCCAATACCACCAAATTCTAGCAAAGACATGCTTTTAGGGTATCACTACGCCCTAAGGCAGCAGGCTAAGCAATTAGCAAAGGAGAAAGCAGAAATACAAAGAAGAAAAGATTCAGCCATTGCAGCCAGCGAGGCTGCTCGAAAAGCACGGAGCGACGCATCACACAGCAACGCAAGGAAAAATCGTCGACACGGTTCAAGGTACGATAACCTCGAGTACTCTGACAGGCAAAGTATTTCCAAAAACCTCGACTCGTCCTTCCTATCGGTCGACGAGCAGGGAAACATACTACCAAAACTCCTGAAGCAGCACTAGTGGCAGCACAAGCATACCTACTTACAACTCGACCAAGTCCAGGAGATCCTAGAGAACACATGCATAGAGCAGCATTGAACGGACTCAACATGGTAGGCCACAAGCTATCAGCAAAAGGAGAAGAAGCACACCATCACAAGGAAGCACACAAAGCAAGGTCACCTCGCCGTCACAATAGTCCTCGGCATAGAAGCAGTAAACATCGATCTCGATCTCCATCACCAAAACAGCACGGTGGAACTCGAAGATCGCGATCCCCAAATGAAAGGCGCGACTACGAAGACGACGAAAAAGAGATGGGGGCATCATGCTTTACCCGTAGGGTTCGCACCACTCCAGTTCCTAAGGGATTCAAGCTACCTCATGATCAGCAAAAGTACGACGGATCACAGGAACCACAATCATGGCTCGCAGATTACTTACAAGCAGTTCAAATACTAGGAGGAACCAAAGAAACAGCAATGCAAAGTTTGCAACTACACCTCACCGGCGCAGCAAGGTCATGGTTGAGCAAACTAGAGAAAGAATCCATTGGAAGCTGGGAAGACCTCACAAAGCAATTTACAAGCAATTTTAGGTCGACATACAAACGGCCAGCATCAATAGAAGAAGTCAAAGCATGCGTTCAGCAACGCGACGAAACACTGTGGGCATACATCCAAAGATGGAGCCTCATCAAAAATTCAGCAGTCGAAGTTTCAGACGAAAGAGCAATAGACGCATTCATCATTGGATTAAGGCGAAGAGACCTAGTCGAAGAGATGGGTAGAATCAAGCCGAAAACAGTGTCAGACCTCATGGACACGGCAAACAGATTTGCAGATGGAGAAGATGCGTGCAACAACAAACGGACATGATCTCCAGAGGACGACAGAAGAAACAGATATGGAAGTCAAAGGAGACGATCCCAAAACTACGATACCTACGGCTCTCATAGCCAAGTTGCCGCGGGATACAAAGACAACAGTTATCAAGGAAACGATCGCAGAAGCTCGGGATATCGAAGCTATGGAAAAGAGGACTATAAGAAGTTCCCACCAAGAGAATCCAGAGAGTACAACCCATCACCAGAAGAGATGCTCAATGGGCCTTGTCATATACACTCAGCGTTCGTCGACGGAAAGCGAGTATCAAGGCACGCAATGAAAGACCGCACAACATTCTTAAAGCTACAAGAAGCAGCAATCAACAAACAAACCGAAGCAAGGCGACAAGGATTCGAAGGGAGTAACAATCCTCCGACAAGCCAGCAAGGAAACAACGGAGCCCCTCAAGGGCAAGACCAGCAAAACAAGGGACATGACGACGACGACGAAGGGTACGTCCCATCAAAAGGACACATCACAGCAATGATACAACCTGTGTCCAAGTCGAACAAAGAAGAAAAGAGTATAACTCGACAAGTTAATCTAGCAGTCCTGTCGCCTCCAGCTACAACAGAATATCTGCATTGGTCAGAGCAACCAATAGAGTTCAACAGAGAAGATCACCCCATAACAGTACCTCGGCCGGGAAACGCGCCTTTGGTACTCAAAGCTCAAATCGGCGCGTATGATGTCGACAGAATATTCATGGATGCAGGGAGTGGAATCAACTTGATATATGCGAAAACACTCCGAGCAATGCATATATCACTAGAGTTTCTGAAGCCAACAGATTGTTCCTTCCATGGAATCGTACCAGGAAGCGCCAACTACCCGCTGGGTCGAATAGCACTCAATGTTTGCTTCGGCAACCGACAAAATTACAGAAGAGAAAAGCTAGACTTCGAAGTCATGGATTGGCCATCACAGTATCACGCGATCCTCGGACGACCCGCGTTTTCGCGATTCATGGCAGTGCCTCACTATACATATCTGGTACTTAAAATGCCAGGACCAAAAGGAATAATTACAGTCAAAGGAAGTTTTGAAGTCTCAGATCTCTGCGAGAGGGAGTTCCACAAGATGGCGCAAAACTTTGGCATGATAGCCAACTATGCAGAAAAGGCAAAGAGCGCGACTACAGAAGGCGTCAAGCTACTCGAAGGATGCGCCGCGGAGCCCGAAACGAAGAAGCCACGAACAGGAACATCAGGAGAAGACATAGGCGCAGAAGAGAAAGGGAAAGACGCGACATCATAAGCATCACAAAGACAATAGAGTAGAACAATAAAGGCCGTAAAAGCCACGAGTTATTCCAGGGGCAATGCCCTCTAGATCCAGAACATGGGTCACATGCCGGATCTCTTGGGTCACCCCATGTATCTTACATTAGAAGTATAAATAAAGACAAAGCGTTCCTCATATTCGAGTTTACGAGTCTTTCAAAGAGAAGATGCGGCAAACGCACGAACCACACAAATACGCCTTGAGAATAAATTTCAGACATATAGTCGTGAAATAAATAATCTCTCGCGTTCCACACATACTTTACAACATCGGGTTGTCAGAATCATCTACGCCTAAAGGATCTAAATAATGATACTCGCGGAAAAATGCAGCATCCGCCTCTAGAAGCCTATCTACAAGTCTTCGAGCAGGTTGAAGCGTGTTCTCCATATGAACCCGAAGGCTAGCTCCACCTGGAGCTAAACTTAAGGACATCGTGCTATAATTCAATCTGGGGTGCCACTTGCGCATCCACCCGAGAGCAAAATTGGCACCAGCCACTAAGTTCAGTTCTATTAGCCTATGAATACGATGCCTGGGTCTGAAAGTATCAAGAAGAAGTGGGAAAGTTGCAGGCAAAGGATTACGGGGAAGCATGATGGAGTGCATAGTTGTAAGAGCTCGCCGGCAACCATCAACTGACTCGCCAATGTGCTGGGCACGATCTTGAAGCAATACAATGGCGCTACGGCGTCGAGGATCAGACCACAGAGTCTCGTAGCCAGTCGACATCTTCTCCAAAGCAGCATTTCGCTCAGCAACTCGACGTTCTTCAGAAGCAAAATCCAAGCAAGTACCTACAATGACAAATATATCACAAAAGAAGTGCGCAAACAGCCAAATAAGGAGTCGAAAGAAAACTCACATCGCAACAGCTCGCAAGCAGACTCGACAATGCCAAGAATGAAAGATTCGCACTCTTCATTATGAACAACTTTCGCCGTCAAGCTGGAGACCTTTTCTTCAAGTGAAGAGATTTTCTTCATATAGCCACCGGCTAGGCTAGCCTTTTTAATAGCCATCTGAGCTTGGCATTTGGTCAAGGATAGGCGAGTTTCAAGGTCGGATATCCTGGAAGAGTATTCCGAGCATTGGCTGCATCGACTAGGCGTCGACGGAGTATGAGGACCGAACCCACGAGCAGAGGAAGGAGCAGAATCATGAGTCAAAGGATCATTGACGCGCGTCGACTGCAGGCCAAAAGGAAAAGAAAGGAGAAACAATTTCAGAGAGGCAACATAAAACTTCTTACGAAGAGGATATATTTACATAAGAGTACAACCCTATGACTAAGGTTCTCGGGTTGTACCTAATTGGAGTCTTTACATTCAAAAGGGGAAATCTAGATAAGTTACAAAGAGGCTGAGTCTACGCCACCTCAGCATGGTGCTCCATGGAAGAAGGGGGCGCGGCCGGTTCCTCGCTAGAAGTAGACGGCGGCACTTGTGCTTTCGGTGCTGGAGGTGGTGCAGCAGGCACAGCAGAGGCCGCCGAAGGAGAAATCATTGTCAGCAGTGCAGGCGCTAACTTCTTCGCCTTCTCGAAAAACACCTTCATCTCGTCACGGGTGTGGCCATGGGGGGAGTTAACTTTCTCCCAGTCAAAGTCTGTACCATGCGCAAGAGAAAGGGCAATGGCACCTTCGGCGCCGCGCTTAATGGACAGCCCCTTCAGATGGAGAGTAGGGTCTTCATCGCTGTCAAAAGTCTTGGCGAGTTCAGTCAGGTTGCCCTTCGGGATTGCCATCTTTTTCTTCGGCCACAACCCGGCAAATAGCCGTGACAGGACGCGGCCAACCAACTCAAAAGTGTCCTGGATAGATATCCAGTTTTCTTCGAGTAGGTTAACCGCATCCATAAGAGGATCATCGTCCGTTTGCAGGGACGACAGAGATACCCCTGTGAATTCTAAGCAATAGAAAAGAAAGGAAGAGGCAAGTGTCAACAAATACACCAGTGCAACAGGGGACGAAAATAGAAGACAAGTCGAAGAACTTACTTTCGGCAGCAGTAGACATGGTGTGAAGACGCTCCGCCACGGCTTGCTCTCGTTGAGCATGCTCTTTGTTGGCATCTGCTAACGCCCTCTCAGCCTTCTTCGCCTTGGCAAGCGCAGATTTTTGCGACTTCTCAGCAATTGCTTTAGCAGCGGTCGCAGCATCATAAGCTTTTTGCGAAGCTTTGAGCTCCGCTTCCAGCGACGCAATGCGAGCATTGGCTGTCGCCAAAGCAGCCGCAAAAGCAGACGAAAGGAAGTCAGATAAACAGCAAGAGACAAAGCGCAGAAGAAAAAGTAATGATTGAATATCAAAATTGTACCTTCGGAAGATTTTGCAACCTTTAGGTACCCCGCACACTCTGTGCCCAGGGCGATAAATCTCTTCACCAAAGCCTGATAAAAGAAGAGTGTAAGAGTAGAAGTGCATGAAAGGAAAGAAGGGGAAAAAGAATCGCTCACATCATCAGAAGAAACTGTAGAAACATGGGCCTCCAGAGAAACCTCGGCTTCTTTGGTCTTCTTCGCGCGTTTGAGGTTTCGGGCTTGAGTTTGAGAAACCTTCTTTACAGAGGCCCTGGTAGTCCTCGGAGCAACATCTGGTTCGACAGGCTCATCAATCGTCACAGGAGAAGGTGGTGGAACAGCCGTCGCACATATTGGTGGTTCTTCATCATCACTGCATGAAAAGTATAAGTTATAAGCAAGAGGCAAGAACAAAGCAATTGAAAAGTTCGACTACAATACTTACGATGAAAGCATGTCAAAATACTCCATATCTTCTGCAAGAGCGGGGGTTTTTTCAGCCGCTGCAGAACTCGATGAAGCAATTTCGTCGACACGTTTCCGTTTTTTGTCGACACCAACATCTTCAGCAAGAGCAGGAGGAGGCGATGTCGACAAGCTAGTATCATCTTCTGATTCTTCGACATCATCTCCGTCCTGACTTTTGTCAGCCTCGGGGGCTTCAGATGCAGGAGATGCTAGATCAGCAGGAAGGGGCCCTTCCTCTGGAAGAGGGGGACAAGAAACAATGAATTGGTGACCCTGCATATTAATAAATCAGCAGAGTGCAGAGGCAAAGAATAATGCAAGTCAAAATTAAGAGAAGTTTGACAAAAAGTGGATGCAGCGATGTATACCTCAGGAATAGGGTGCACGGAGTTGAAGAAATCTGCCTTCAAGTCAGCAACTGAGTGCTCCTTGGTGAGCTTGGTGAGATTCCTGACTCGCTTGTCGACATCTTCTTTCGACATCAGATCCTCAGATATGCGAGTGGGGTCTTCTAAGCCAGAGTAAGTCCAAAGCTTGGTGAGGCGGTGCTGTAGGGGTTGAACTCGACGTTGTATGAAAAACGCCATGAGTTGGATACCCGACAAAGCACCTCCTAGGCCTGTTTTTAGAGTTTGAATGCGGGATAGAAGAGGAAGAATTTGTGCAACTTCTGCATCTAAGGGAAGCAAGTCCCATGACTTCAATTTCTTCACCTCCTGAGAAGCGTCAAAGGGAGGAAGGCTGAATTCATCTTCAGGAGAGGATTTGCGGTCCTTGATATAGAACCACTTTGTCCTCCACCCTTGGACAGATGCAGCCATAGAAAATTCAAGATATTGCGCCTCAGGGCGCACAGAAACGATGGCTCCGCCCAGTTCGGGTTTCCTTGCCAGAGAAACATTGGGGCGGAGTCGAAAGATTGATCTCCAGAGAGTGAAGTGGGGCTCAATGCCCAAAAATGACTCGCAAAGAGTCACGAAACAAGCAATGTGGAGAAGGGAATTTGGTGTGAGCTGATGGAGCTGCACACCGTAAACAAATAGAAGCCCACGGAGAAACTCATGGGCAGGAAGAGAGAGGCCGCGGAGAAGGAAAGCAAGGAACATTACCCGATAACCGCTTGGGGGCTTCGGGATCCGTTCAGTACTGGGGAATTTGATGGAGTCCTGGGCGGCGATGAGGCCGTCCGCCGTGGCCTTCTCCACCTCCTTCTTGGTGATGGTGGAGCGAACCCAGTTGGTGGCAGAGGACTTGGCCATATCGCTCTTGATGGCTAGATGCTTCACGCGCATTCAGCACAAAAGTGCGCTTGGGGGCTCCGCAAGAGAGGAAGAGGCAGAGGAGATCGGCAATGGAGACGGCGGAGGCAACGAGCTGATAAACAGTACGATTCCCCACTATGCCATTTATATATCTTCTGGGAAAAGGATCGTGGGCTGAAACGTGGCGCAAAGATCGGAAACGGCAGCCCACCAACGGTCAAAAATCGTGCAGCCCGTTAAACGGGTATAAAATCGTGGAAGTTATAGTGTTACCCATAAAACGGTTCGCACTGATGAAGAGCTACGTCATCATTGACGCGATAAAGTAAATATATAAAGGTAAAAGGATGGCGCCGACAAATGCTGAATTTATGAAAAGGATCATCTATGAAGGATTTTTTGGTTATAGCCTTGGGGGCTGTTACTTTCAAAAAAGTCGAATGCAAATCTTCATTAAAGTAGTGGACTGATACTCGATGACAAGGTGTTCTTGAAAGTATCTCGAGCTTGAAGAACTTCGAAGTTGAAGTGTTTCGAGTTGAAGTATGACGAGCTACATTATGTCTTGAGCCTATACTCGAAAAAACCCCTTTTTCGACTATAGCCTCGGGGGCTACTCCCATCAGGAGCGCTGAGCGCGCACCCGACGATATTCATTGGTAAAGCATTGGAGATTGGAGAAGTGTTACTCCCATCGGGAGCGAGTTTTATGGTTGAAGAAACCCAAATATTTTCAGTCAAAATTTGACTGCGACATAAGATTCTCGAGTTGCGTTATCGCAACGAAACTCGAATGCCGTGACTTGTCACGAAGGTAAGACCCCGGGATCCGTCCTGTGTGGCCTGGTATACGCACATGGATGTGCTCTACTGGTATGTATCCGTGTCTACGATGCGAAGAAAATCCTGGTGGACGCACTAGGTACCCTGAGAACCACTGGGATTCATTCTTTGTAAGTCCTAAATGCGGCAAAAGAATGGATTTGACCGGTATCCCGAATTCAAGTCCAAGGGGATTGAATTTGAAGTAGGTGACAAGTATCTGTTCCGGCAGTTAACTGACCTCTTGATCCGTCAGAGTTGTCAGGCTTGCTCATCAAAACCCCTTGCGAAAGAATATCATGAAATATAAGTCGAAAGACCAAGTCGAAGATTTGAAGATATGAAGAATTGATCAAGTCGAAGATTTGAAGATTAGAGATTCAACCTGAATCTACAATTCTGGTAGAATCTCAGGGGCTACTGACAAGGGTATAGCTAATAGAGCACGTTAGTTGAGTACCCCTGAGGCCCGTTGTGTTAGGCCCAATTGTAATGATAGTCGAATACGAGTTATTACCGTATGTCGATATTTGTAATCTGTATCGGACCCTACCCGATCCTCGAGACCTGGCCACCTATATATAGGGGCCAGGAGGGGACGGTGTAGGGCAGATTGAAAGCAAGCCAGGTTGAACACCCAAGTTTACTTTCGATACACACCTATTTCGACTAACTTTACCTTCGAGTTCATCCGACGCCCTATCTCTCCGATCCTAAGTCCTTCATCTAGGACATTTGTCGAGTTAACCCTCATCAACAGCATTGGAGTATATACAAGAGCACAATGGACCCCCTCATGGACTTGGGGCCTCCTATCACCAGAAGATCTAGAAGAGCATCTAAGCACAATCGTGCCAAGTGTATCGCAGGAGAAAAGTTAAGGCGATAGTATGTATATTTTGAGCCTATACCCGAATTTTTTTGGCTATAGCCTCGGGGGCTACTCCCATCGGGAGCACTGGTCGTGCACCCGATGATAATGGATAACATGGAAGAAAAATCAAAGGCATAATCGACTACCTTTCGTCGATAACAATCTTCGACTTCATTGTCGACAAAATAAAAATCGATTACTCCCATCGGGAGTCATTCATGAGTTATTTAAAGAACAACTCGAATATTTTGTACATTTCAACAGTCAAACAAGGCTTGCTCTAAGAAGTCAAAAGATTCTTAGGCTAAGTCATCGCGACAAAGCTTGAATGTTGTGGTCATAAAAATCACGAAGGTAAGATCCCAGGTTCCTTCCTGTGTGGCCTGGTATACGCACCTGGATGCGCTCTGCTAGTTATTATCCATGTCTACGATGTGAAGAAAATCCTGGTGGACGCATTGGGTACCCTAAGAACCACTTGAACTCGTTCTTTGTAAGTCCTAAATGCGGCAAAAGAATTGGTTTGACCAGTTTCCCATATTCAAGTCCAAGGGGATTGAATTTGAAGTAGGTGACAAGTATCTGCTCCGGTAGTTAACTGGCCTCTTGATCCATCAGAGTTGTCAGGCTTGTACATCAAAACCCCTTGCAAGAAAATATAATGAAAGATGATTATTTTTACAGGAAGAAGAAGAAGTCGAAAGATTGATCAAGTCGAAGATATGAAGATTTGAGATTCAAACCGAATCTACAATTCTGGTAGAATCTCGGGGGATACTGACAAGGGTATAGATAATAGAGCCCGTTACTTGAGTATCCCTGAGGCCCGTTAAGTTAGGCCCAAGTGTAATCCTAGTCAAAATACGAGTTCATGTCGTATACCGATGTTGTAATATGTATCGGACCCCTCCCGTTCCTTGAGACCTGGCCACCTATATATAGGGGCCAGGAGAGGACGGCCAGGGACAGATTGAAAGCAAGCTAAGATTGACCACCACGTTTACTTTCGATACACACCTTGTTTGACTGATTTTACCTTCGAGTTCATCCGACGCCGTTTTCCCCCGATCCTAAGTCCTTCATCTGGGACATTTGTCGAGTTAACCCTCGTCAGAAACTTTGAAATTTTATTGCAATATTAGAATCTACACTTTGTAAGCTTTCCAGAGACATCAAGTTTGCAATTTTAGGATCTATGAATCGAAAGTTATGAATTAAACAAGATTCAGCACAAAAATCTAATTCAAATTCTAATTTGAATCCTGTATAAACTAGAGACTGACACTTGGCGTGTTCCTATTGGTCGGTACTGGTTCGGGTGGATCGGGGCTGTGATGCGTTGGATCCTATGAAGATTGAGTGGCCTAGATTAAATGATACCGCTTCGTTAAGTGATCTAATCAGATCCATCAGATGCAGATCGGACAGACGGAATAAGAAGAAGAGGGGGGGCTCACCTCGGCTAGGGTTTTCGGCAAGATCCTGACAAGGTGCGGCCAGGTGGTGGTCTCCGGCGAAGCTCCGGTGGACCTTGGTCGATGGCGAGTGTTCCATGGGGTTCAGCATGACGCGGCGACCTCGAGTGCATGATCGAGAATGTCGATCGCGTCTAGGGGGAGGTGAGAAGGGCGACTAGAGACGTTGCAGGCGTCGGTGGCTTCGGGTGATGATGCAACATTTAATTTGCTGCACGGTTGAGCGAGGCAAAAATATCAGCAGATGCGCCAGAGGGAGAGGAAGAGATTGAGAGGAGAGAGGGGAGCTCAAGCTCACCGAGGTGATCGGAATTGTGCGGTGAAGTCTGCAGACACAGCATACTCTGACGAGTAAATTTGCGCAGCCTGGTGGCATTCTGATGCGATTGAGGGAAGGAGATTGGAGAGGGCGTTGAGGGGGATTTATAAATGCTCTGGCTTGGCGAGGGGGTTAGGGTTTAGGGCGGAATCGGACGGCCACGGGCGACGCCGTACTCGGACCAATCTCCTGCTCGAGGAGGAAGACAACTGATAGGTGGGGTCCACCTGTCAGTGGCTGCGCTACGGTGCAGCGTACCGATTCGGTTTGGAGGGGTAACAGGCTGGGCTGGCTTTGGCCTCTGGGCCGAAACGACGCCCCCGACATTTTCTCCTTTTTCTTATTTCTTTCTCTTTTCTTTTTCTGTTTTCTATTTTGTTTCATATCTTTTGCATATTTTATTCAAATCAATTCAAACAAATTCCTAAATTCTTCTAATAATCCAAGCAATGTTCTAAACCAATAAGAAACATGTTTTCAAAAATAAAACATGATTTCAAGGATAAAATCTTAATTGAGCCAATGGCTTGCTTGCATAAATCAAATAAGATTAGGGTTTGAAATTAACCCTTTAAAAATAAAAGAAAAATATTTTATAAACTAATATTTTGAAATCCATTTTCAAACAAGGTTTTAGAAATGCAACTTTATAAATCTTTACATATTTTGTTTCTTTCTTTGCAAGCAAGCTTGCATAGAAGTGAGGGCATTGAATATTATTTTGGAAACTTTCATTTCTCAAAGGAGCTCTTCAAGAAATAATGGAAGGTTCAAAAATAGTTTTCTATTTGAGCCTTTTAAATAAACTCAAAAGTTTTAAATCCCTGTGAAATTTTCAATCAACACAACAAAATAAAAAGCAAAAAATTCCCCAAAAATTTGATAAAATCTTGGTATGTTACACAAAACTTTCAGTGGGACAAGGAAATATGGTGACACTTGCCTTGGTGAGGAGAGGAGTTGGTGCACTCGTCAGAAAGGCACTCATTGCACTCAGTACAATCTACACATAAGAATTTTCAATCATAAGCATATAGCAATCTTAACAATCATAAGAAGAAACATGCATGCAATATATGACTTAAACACCACAAAGACACTTAGCAAGTTCCCTAGTTGATTGCTATATGCATGATGCCATGATCAAAATTGTAGAGATATTTATAAAGCTCAAAACATTTTTAACACACATAGAATCACTCATACAAGTTAAATCTACAAAGGTAAAATGAATAGTACTAAAAATATTATACTCATGCTACAGTACAGAGGAGTTCCATACTGTCCTAAAACAAAAGGAATTATAGAGAAATAAGATTTACATCTATTTTTAATAGCCAAAATGCAAGAATAAAGCTTGCAGTAATACAACATATAAAACAGATGCAAAAGTAATATTTTATGCTGGAAATAGGTTCTACTCATTTTTCTGAATCTAGGGACGCAAAGTTTGCTAAATTTGGATCAGTAGAACTAAAGATATGAAATTTACAAGTTTAAAACATATTCAAAAAATTTAAAACGAAAAACAGATTCGAGGCTATCCAGAAGCTGACACTTGGCGGCCCCTGATTCGCCGATACCGATTTGGGCGGATCGCCATTTCGGAGCGTTGGATCTAAATGAGATCTAATGGATCAGATTCGGCAGTAACGATTCGATAAGTGATCTAACTGCACTGTATGATTCAGATCCAACGACCAGGAAGAAGAGGAAGGCAAAGCTCACCGAGGAAGGTCGCCGGTGAGGTCCGGCGGTACTGGAGCTTCACAGCGAGGTGCTTTCGGTGGGTTTCAATGGCAATGGAGTGCTTGACGGTGTCCAGGAGTTCAAGGCGAGGTCGAAGGCGTGGTCGTTGGTCTTGGTAGTTTCCTGTAGCGGAGATGAAGGGAGGCTGGAGTTAGACGACCTAGCAGGGGTGTTCTGGGCATGTAGAAGAATGGCCGGTAGGAAGGGATCTGGGAAGCAGCGATCTTACCCAGGTGTTCAGGTCGTCGAGGCGAGTTTGATGGCAAAGTCCGCAGAGTCGAGGTGTACTGGAGCTCTGACAATTCCTCGCTGAAATTTTGTCTAGCGGCAACAAGATCTGGTCGTGGACGAACACGACACACTGGAGCATGAAACAAGATCAGATCATGTCAGTGAGGTGCGTGAGGGAGAAAGAGAGGTGCTCGTGTAGACCAGGGGGTGCAAGGAGGTCGAAGCTCACCGGCAATGGCGATGAACGGCGTCGGTGTCCGCGGGGTGGCGGCTCTGGTTGCGAGTAGCCTAGCGGTGGTTTCGCTAGGGTTTTGGGAGGGAGATGCATGCGAGAGAGAGGGGATCTTATAGGCGCGAGGGGAGAGGCAAAAACGAAACAGAATCATCGGATTGATCATGCGAGATTATCTCGGTCTTGGTTTGGTCCTCTCCAAAACTTGGGGAAGAAAGGATGATGCAAGCAGTGACATCGTCATGGGACCCACGTGTCAGCAAGGGAAGAAAAGAGAGGGACGTACCGGTTCGGGAGGAAGGAGACATGGGCCATGGGCCGTTTTCCCGGTCCGGGCCAGAGTTTGCCCCGGGGTCCTTTTCTTCTTTCTCTCTTCTTTTCCCTTTTTCTTTTCTGAATTTGTTTGAATTTTTTTGCAAATAAACTCTGAATTGATTTAAACCAAAACCAAAGTTTGTAAAATTTTCCCCTTGTCATCATGGACTTATTGGGAAAGGTCTTGATCAAATCAACAGTAACTCAAACCTAAGAAGTTTTTGGTGCAATGTTATGAATGAATGAATGCATGCATGAAATTTTGAATTATACAAATTTTGGGATGTTACAATTCTAAACCCCTTAAGATGAATCTCGCCCTCGAGATTCCGGTTGGCTAGCAAATAGGTGCGGGTGGTCTTCTCGGAGTTCATCTTCTCGTTCCCAAGTCGCTTCTTCCTCTATGTGGTGACTCCACTGAACTTTGCAAAACTTGATCGTCTTGGTACGATTAACGCTTTCTGATGTCTCCAAGATTTTGATGGGCTTCTCCTCATACGTGAGATCACTTTCCAACTGAACCTCTTCTAATGGTATTGTGTCTCTTAGTGGAGTATCTGCCATCTCTGGATGACACTTCTTCAATTGACTCACATGGAATACATTATGTACTGCAGGCAAGGATTCTGGCAGTTCTAGCTCATACGCAACCTCTCCTTTGCGAGCCAAAACCTTGAATGGCCCTACAAAGCGAGGTGCTAGCTTTCCTTTGACTCCAAATCTTTTAACTCCTCGGAGTGGCGATACTCTAAGGTATGCTCTATCGCCCACCTCATAGGTCACTTCCCTTTGCTTTGAATCAGCGTAGCTCTTCTGCCTGGATTGAGCTATCTTGAGCCTATCCCTAATCAAACGAACCTTTTCGTCGGCATCTTTTATTATGTTTGGCCCGAAAAGACTTCATTCTCCAACACCACTCCAAATCAATGGTGTAGTACACTTTCTTCCATATAAAGCTTCAAATGGTGTCATCTCGATGCTAGCTTGATGGCTATTGTTGTAAGAAAACTACGCATATGGCAAATTCTCATCCCAGCTAGACCCGTAGTCCAATGCACAAGCTCTCAACATGTCTTCTAGAATTTGATTCACCCTTTCTGTTTGCCCATCAATCTAAGGATGAAACGCTATGCTGAACTCCAGTCTAGTCCCCAAGGATTCATGGAGTTGGCGCCAAAAGTGAGAGGTGAATTGAGTGCCTCTATCAGACACAATGCTCTTAGGTACTCCATGTAAGCATACTATCCGGTTCATGTATATCTTGGCTAGTCTGGCACTGGTATAAGTGGTCTTCACAGGAATGAAATGAGCCACTTTAGTTAAACGGTCAACTACTACCCAGATGGAGTCATACCTAGACTTGGTTCTTGGTAGCCCTGTGATGAAATCCATGCCAACGTTATCCCATTTCCATTCTGGTATAGGCAACAGCTGCAATAATCCTACTGGCTTCTGATGCTCTGCCTTGACTCTATTACACATGTCACATAGGGCAATGTACTTAGCGACATCATTTTCCTATTACTCCACCAAAATCTACCCTTCAAATCCATATACATCTTGGTGTTTCCAGGATGAATGGAATAGGGTGAATCATGTGCTTCTTGCATGATCAACTTTCTGAGTTCAGGGTCCAGTGGCACACAAACACGTTTCTCAAACCATACAATCCCTTGTTCATCTTCGCGAAATCCCTTCGCCTTTCCTTTACTCATATTACTCTTTATTTCTTCTATCTCCTTATCTAGCTTCTGAGCTTCCTTGATCTTGTCCATCAGTGTAAGTTGGGCTTCAAGTGATGCCAAAAACCCTTATGGCACAATTTCCAATCTGAGCACTTTGAATTGTTCACACAATTCTTTAGGCAACTCTCCTGCTGTAAGACCATTTACGTAGCTCTTGCGGCTCAGGGCGTCAGCTACAACATTATCCTTTCCCGGATGGTATTGTAAGCCCATATCATAATCTTTTATGAGTTCCAACCATCTTCTCTGCCTCATGTTTAGTTACTTCTGGGTGAATATATACTTCAAGCTCTTGTGATCGGTGAACACATCACAATGCTTTCCCATCAAATAGTGCCTCCACACCTTTAGAGCATGGACCATGGATGCTAACTCCAAGTCATGGGTGGGTTAATTCCTCTCGTGATGTTTGAGCTGGCATGAGGCATAACTCACCACTTTTCCATTCTACATTAGAACGCTACCAAGTCCTTGACGAGAGGCATCGCAGTAAACTTGAAAATCTTTTTGTATATCTGGCAGACATAGAACTGGTGCACTTACTAGTCGTTTCTTCAGTTCTTGGAAACTAGCTTCACATGAGTCGGTCCGTTCAAATTTCTTGTCTTTCTTCAATAGTTCAGTCATTGGCTTTGTGATCTTGGAGAAATTTTCAATGAATCTCCGATAGTATCCCGCAAGGCCTAAGAAACTCCGGATGTCTCCCGCATTTTTGGGTGACTCCCATTCGGTAACAGATGCTAGCTTGCTTGGATCCACCGCGACTCCTTCCGCAGAAACTATGTGTCCAAGAAAACCCACCTTGTTTAGCCAGAACTCACACTTTCTAAATTTTGCATACAGCTTATGCTCCCTGAGCTTTTCCATGATTAAGCGTAAGTGCTTCTCATGTTCCTTATCATCCTTGGAGTAAATCAGGATGTCGTCAATGAACACCACAACGAATTTATCCAAGTACTCCATGAAAACCTTGTCCATCATGGTCATGAAGTATGCCGGGGCATTTGTTAGTCTAAAGGACATGACGGTATACTCATATAGACCATATCTGGTGGTAAAACCTGTCTTGGGTATGTCTTGTTCTCAGATTTTTAGCTGGAAATATCCTGATCGGAGATCAATCTTGGAGAACACTTTTGCTCCTTTCTGTTGGTCGAACAGGTCATTGCTGTTGGGCAATGGGTACTTGTTCTTCATTGTCACCTCATTCAGAGAACGGTAGTCCACAACTAGTCTCTTGCTGGAGTCCTTCTTCTCCACAAACAAAAAAGGGGCTCCCATGATGATGAACTTTGTTGGATAAAATCTTTGTCCAACTGTTCCTTGAGCTGTTTCTTTAACTCCTTTAGTTCCTCTATATCCATCTTGTGTGACCTCTTTGCTATGGGTCCTGTTCCAGGCAGAAAGTCTATGATAAACTTGACGTCTCTGTCCGGTGGCATTCCTAGCAACTCTTTTGGAAACACATCGGGGTACTCCTTCACAATATGCACTTCATCCATGCTAACCCCCTTAAGAGAATTAACCTTAGACCCTTTAAGCTCAAAAGTCGATTTGAAATGAATGCGTTTCTTTTCAGGGGTTGTGAGGGTGATGGTTTTGTTTGCACAATCTATGACTCCTTCAAAAGCGGTCATCCAATCCATGCCTACGATGACATCCAGTCCTTGTGAGTCTAAGACAATGAGGTTAGCCAGAAACTTGTGTTTTCCAATTTCCAGGACTAGATCTCTACAATTGGCATTTACTATCAACTCTCCCCCTGGAGAACATACCCTTATAGGACAACCTATTGTCTCAGTAGGTATTTTGTTCTTAACCACAAATGCACTTGAGATGAATGAATGGGATGCACCAGTGTCGAAAAGAACAAGCGTTGAAAACTTATTGAGCAGAAACATACCATAGACGGCGTCGGGCTCATCATAAATCTCCTCCACATTGATGTGATTAACATGCCCCTTCTGGAATGGATTGGGCTTGTTTCCTTCTTTTTTCTTCTGTGGGCAATCATTTGCATAATGCCCAGTCTTGTGGCACTTATAGCATTCCACTTGACTAATATCCCTCTTCTCGGGGACATTGTTGTTTCTGCCATTGTTGTGGCCATTTGTCCTTGTGGAGTTGTGATTGTTGTGAGTCCTGTGTCCATTATGGTGGTGGCCATTTCCCTTGTGATGCTGGTGCCCATTTCCATCATTATTATTGTGGTGGTTTCCTCCATTCTTACGGAATCTAGAACTCCCATTACCACTGTGATAGCTTCGCTTGTGCACAGGCTCTTGGTACTTGCTAACATGATGCTTCCTCTTTCTATTTTTCAGACTGCTTTATATTGCTTTCTAAGGTTATAGCTTGATCAAGCAGAGACTGAAAAGTAGGAGTGTAGGCAACAGACAGGGGGATTGACAATTTGTCGTTGAGGCCCTCTAGGAACTTCTCCTTCTTTTTGCATCAGTGTCAATGTCGTTCGGTGCATAGCGTGACAGATTGGTGAACTCATCAATGTACTCAGACACGCTGCGGTACTTCTGTCTAAGGTCACGGAACTCCTTCTTCTTCAGGCCCATCACACCAGAGGAAATGTGTGCGGACCAAAATCCTTCCTGGAATGAGTCCCATGTCACTCCTTCAATGGGGTGAGTGATATGATAAGTGTCCCACTAGCTTGCTGCCGGTCCTTCCAGCAGGTGAGCTGCAAACCTAACCTTTTCAGCATCGGTGCAACCAGTAGTCACCAAGTCTTTGTTAACAGAACGGAGCCAATCCATGGCCTCCAGTGGTTCAGCAGCACGTGAAAACTTGGCTGGGCGAAGCCTTAAGAACCTTGCAAGCATGTCGACCTAAGGGGGTGGCGGTGGTGGAGGGTTGTTATTGTTATTTTTGTTGTTCTGAGTGTTGGCAAGAAACTGAGTCATGACTTGCATGAGTTGAGCCTGGGCATCCATCATCTGCTACATCTGTTCCTCAGGAGTGCGACGAGGAGGCATCTATTGGTTTTGACATAGGTGAGGTTAGACTTAGAGATAGGGTCTAAAGGAATAAAGTTTCCTACCCACATGCATATAAGCAATCCTTAAAAGAACACACACACAAGCACACACAAGAATAGGAGAAAACTTTAAACCAAGCATGCAATAAACAACTCACAAATAGTTTGAAGGTACGCAAACGCTTAAGTCTAAAGGAATAAAATGTCTAATGCCACACCACAAGCGGTCACAGGCATAAACGTAAACTCAAGGATAAAGTGGGGTAGTCTCTTTAACTACTCTACTCTTCCATGGCGACTTCCTCCTCCTCAACATCGAAGCCATTCTCCTTGAGTAGCCTCTTGTAGTCCTACAGGTCTTCAGTTAGGGTGTCGATCTTCTCTTGAAGCTCCCTCTTGTCGACGCGTAGCTTCTCGATCAGATCATGGTTCACTTCAAGCTCGAAGTCGTTGCACTCTAACTTCTGCTTCAGCTCTCTAACTTCTTTGTTCCTGGCTTGGATCCTCTTCTCTTAGTTCTTCCGCTGCTTCTCTTGAGTCTCGAACTTTGCCTCCATCTCCTTGATCCTCTGCTCTTGCTCCAGGTTGTTTGTCCTTCTCGGCAAGCTGGGTGCGTAGCTTGTCGTTGTTAAACAACTCATTGTACCCCTCAACATTGATGTCCCTAACGTGGTACTCTAACTCGGCGAGGTGTATGCGCATGGGGTCCTGGACGCTATCAGATAGTCCGATGACCATGCCCTTCCCATCACGTCGGCCGTAGGGGTGGGAGTAGTGGTTCTGGAGCTTGGAGAAGTGACGTCCGCAAAGGCGTGCTATCAGTTCTTGCATGAGGAGATGGGCGCCCGCGTCTTTGTCGGTGTGGAAGGTCTTGAACTTGATTTCTTCAGTCTTCGGCTTTGTCTCGCGTCCCGTCTGCGTGATGTGGATGACCCAGATGCCCTTCTTGTGAAACTTGGTCATCTCGCTCCCATTGAGGAACGGGGTAGGCAGGGACAAAGCAGTGATGATGTCGATGAGGTGCTGTCTGAAGCTGAAGGCCTTGAAACTCTCGGGCTCGGTGATGCAGAAGGTTGAAATCTTTATGTTGGAACATGACAAGTTAGTAAGCCAAAATAAGAAAAACTTAACAAAAGTGCTAAACAAAAGTAAAAGAGATTTCTAACTTAGAGAGGTCAAAGTATTTCTAAGTGTTAGCAACAAAGAGAACAAAAACAACTCCGAAATCTTTCCTAAGGGTTTTTGTCCAATCCTAGGGTCACGAACCTAAGGGCAACACTTTGCTCTGATACCATCTGTAGCATACCTGTGCTTTATTTGTGCTAGTCCCAGATCGACTGCTAGCACACACAGTTACTAGATGAAATATCAAGATTACAAAGGTCTTTATTACAACGCTTGATCCACAAATAAAATAGTACTTTTACAACTCAAGTAGCACAAAGCCACAACTTATTACAACCTGAGAAATGACTAAGTAAATGAAACTATAAGTCTTCATTCTTCATAGCACCGTAGGAAGATGTGTTGGACGAAGACTCGTGACTGAAGCGCAGCAATCTTCAATCTTCATTGTAGTAACCTGCAACATGATACGTTGCAGCCACGGAGGGTCAATACTTTGAATGTATTGACAAGATGTCACTTTGGTGGACTCAATAGCGCCCACACTTAAATGCTCATCTGGCCAGGTGGAGTTGGACTTTGCAAAAGCAAGCTTTCTTCCTATCTTTGTAAAACTCAAGTTTTTCCTTAGCAAAATTCTGACATGAGGAACTCCTTACTACCCAAGTTTACCCATCAAGTTTTAACTTAAAGAAATTGGGATGAGGAGATTCTCGAACAGCTTCAACATCATGTCACTCAGAATTGTCGGTAACCAGGGACATGGCTAAGTATTTAGTTTGAACACTCTGCAGAGGTGGTGCTCTTTTCCCACATGACTTAGTTAACCCATTTTTCCATGAGACTCATTTTGCCTCAAATGGCCAAGTGAAAACTAAGACGAGACCTTTCAGAAGCATTCCCTTAGACCAATCCGGATGTGTTCCATCCTATCAACATCTACCACCCTTTGTCCGTCTGGCTTCAGTTCTTGCAGCTTAGTTGGTCAAGACAGAGCTCATATGTCTTGTGGTTGCACTAGAAGCTTCATGACTTGAACGTCTCCAATCTCTTTGCTCCTGGGTGGCCGTCCACAAGTGAGATACACCTGGTGGTACAGAGGTTCAATGACATAACCCCAGGGAACCACTCAACATAAACCATTCAAAGCCACATCCACCTAGGTGGTTCATTAACTTAGTTGTTTTCTTAGTTTTCCAAAAACTTGGTTTTCAACACTTAGCCAAAACATGTGATAAACCCTTCCCACAACAAGTGTAAAACAAAAGTAACCTATAGCCGCAGCAGTTCTACTAGGAGATGCAAAAGCTAGGCAAAAGCTAGACAAAGACTTTAGCATAAAATATAGCGAGCTAAAGTCACAAACTCATAAAATCACCTACACATGCATCTTATACTAGAAAAGCTACAGGTGACAAAACTTTCAGTAGGACAAGGAAATATGGTGACACTTGCCTTGGTGAGGAGAGGAGTTGGTGCACTCGACACAAAGGCACTCGTTGCACTCAGCACAATCTACACATAAGAATTTTCAATTATAAGCACATAGCAATCTTAACAATCACAAGAAGAAACATGCATGCAATATGTGACTTAAACACCACAAAGACACTTAGCAAGTTCCCTGGTTGATTGCTATAGGCATGATGCCATGATCAAAAAATTTGAGTTATTTATAAAGCTCAAAATATTGTTAACACACATAGAATCACTCATACAAGTTAAATCTTCAAAGGTAAAAGGAATAGTATTGAAAATATTCTACTCGTGCTACAGTACAGAGGAGTTCCATACTGACCTAAAACAAAAGGAATTATAGAGAAATAAGATTTACATCTATTTTTAATAGCCAAAATGCAAGAATAAAGCTTGCAGTAATACAGCGTATAAAACAGATGCAAAAGTAATATTTTATGCTTGAAATAGGTTCTACTCATTTTTATGAATCCAGGGATGCAAAGTTTGCTAAATTTGGATCAATAGAACTAAAGATATGAAATTTACAAGTTTAAAACATATTCAGAAATTTTAAAATGAAAAATAGATTCAGGGCTATCCAGAAGCTGACACTTGGCGGCCCCTGATTTGCTGATACTGATTCGAGCGGATCGCCGTTTCGGAGCGTTGGATCTAAATGAGATCTAACGGATCAGATTCAGCCGTAATGATTTGATAAGTGATCTAACTGCACCGTGTGATTCAGATCCAACGGCCAGGAAGAAGAGGAAGGCGAAGCTCACCGAGGAAGGTCATCGGTGAGGTCCAGTGATACTGGATGTTCATGGTGAGGTGCTTCCGGTAGGTTTCGACGGCAATTGAGTGCATGACGGTGTCCAAGAGTTCAAGGCGTGGTCGAAGGCGTGGTCGTCGGTCTTGGTAGCTTCCTGTAGCGGAGATGAAGGACGGCTGGAGTTAGACGACCTAGCTGGGGTGTTCTAGGCATGGAGAAGAACGGCCGGTAGGAAGGGATCTGGGAAGCGGCAATCTTACCCAGGTGTTCAGGTCGTCGAGGCGAGTTTGATGGCAAAGTCTGCATAGTCGAGGTGTACTGGAGCTCCGGCAATTCCTCGCCGAAGTTTCGTCTGGCGGCAGCAAGATCTGGAGCATGAAACGAGATCAGATCATGTCAGTGAGGTGCACGAGGGAGAAAGAGAGGTGCTCATGCAGACCAGGGGTGCGAGGAGGTCGAAGCTCACCGGCAATGGCGATGAACGGCGTCGGTGTCTGTGGGACGGCGGCTCTAACTGCGAGCAGCCTCGCGGCGGTTTTGCTAGGGTTTTGGGAGGTAGATGCATGTGGGAGAGAGGGGATCTTATAGGCGCGAGGGGAGAGGCAAAAACAGAACAGAATCACTGGATTGATCATGCAAGATTATCTTGGTCTCGGTTTGGTCCTCTCTGAAACTTGGGGAAGAAAGGATGATGCAAGCAGTGACATCGTTGTGGGACCCACGTGTCAGCGAGGGAAGAAAAGAGAGGGGCGTACCGGTTCGGGAGGAAGGAGAGATGGGTCATGGGCCGTCTTGCCCCGGGGTCCTTTTCTTATTTCTCTCTTCTTTTCCCTTTTTCTTTTCTGAATTTATTTGAATTTTTTTGCAAATAAACTCTGAATTGATTTAAACCAAAACCAAAGTTTGTAAAATTTTCCCCTTGTCATCATGGACTTATTGGAAAGGTCTTGATCAAATCAACAGTAACTCAAACCTAAGAAGTTTTTGGTGCAATGTTATGAATGAATGAATGCATGAAATTTTGAATTATACAAATTTTGGGATGTTACAGTTTTTGTCTGTAAAGGTTTAGTAGCATAATTTTTGACTTACCCTAGTGCTACCTCCAATGTAATGGTGATTAGCAAGTCTTTTGTAAACCTAGCTAATCCTTGAGGTTTACTTTCTAGGAATGGACTAGACTCATTTTGTCCGCCCAATCATGGATTTCATTTCCATAGGCCTTGTGAACCCTACTTCAACATTAATTCTTGATACTTCAATTTCTTTTACTCTTCCCCTTAGGATTTTCCTAAGTGTCTCTACATTCCTTGTCTCCTAACCATTTGGACTCCATGGTTAGTCTACTAGTCTTGGTCTGACTTACCACTATATCTTTCTAATGGTCTCACGAAATAGTTAACGGTGTACCCACACAATTGTGGATATTTCGTATGACATTTCTGACTACCAAATTATATATAGGAGTCATTCATGATTTTGCTTTGCAAGGAATCCACTAGTTGAATCCTTGAATGCGTTCTTTGGGTGACTTCTATTATAATTCATCTTCATAATGACTACTAATCTAATTCTTCTTCTCCAAGTTCTTTATTCTCTTATTCTCCATGCTTCTCTTTTGTTGAGTTAATCCTTCACTCCTATCTAATTAGGTGTTTGTAGTTGATCTTTTCTTCAAAGTATCATTGATGTTTCCTTCTGGTTGGCCTCCCTTCTTCTTGTGATTCTTTATCTTTGGCTGGATCGCCTTAGGAACTCGTCTCTCGCTCGCACAAATCCCAAAACTATCTAGATCTATACCATCAAGGAAGAATTTGATAATGCAACATGCACTTGCATATCATAGTCCCACATTATGTATGGATCTAGTCAACCAATAAAATCCAAGAAATTCCAAATTTGTGCAGGCAACATACATCATCACAAGCCCGTGAGATAGTATTTTAGTAAAACATCTCCAAAATCCACATTCGGGTGACTCTATTAATCATAACTTATCTTGGTATACTTCTTCCATTAGGATAGTTTCCATTCCAATTGTATCCTCTCTTTGGACTACCATGTCTTGTATACCAATAGTGATCTACTTTCATCCATTATATAAGGCTCTAATGAGGTCATAACTACTTGGCACGGAACAAGACATCTAACTTCACTTAAGAAGAACAGGTAAGTAAATTTGACTCAAGTGTGTCAGGAGTACTCTTTTATTGAATATCCATCTCAAGTCATAAGAAGAATTGGTCCAGGTAAGATGGTTTCCTATAGTCACTACCAAACCTACAGGTCTCCTTTAAAGGGTTTTAATCCTAGGGTCAAAGCGTTTGCACTGATACCAGCTGCGGTGACCCAGCATACCACTGCATATGTAGTATGCAAGTCGTTGACATAACACCAATGAAACACCGTCTCACTAGTATTACATCCCTCAGAGTGGTACAACAGAAACATCACAGGTCCAAGGCATGGCTATAGAATTACAATTTTCATTATACAGAAGATCTTCAGAACTTCCTCAACAGGTAGAGGTTTACTCCCGGCGACTACAATTGAGAAAGAATACAATGAAGACTAATCTAAAGCTACACATAATGAAGTTGGCTTACTACTCAAACTATAGAATTATCCTATCTACTTAGGTTCTAGGATTAGAGAACTTGTTCCCTTCTATTCCTATTCTAGGTTTCCACCAGGTCTATTGTAGGAGTTGACATTACTATCTTGACTACAATGATAGATGCTGCTATTGGTCAAAGTCATAATCTTCACCTTTAGTTCTTCAAGATTTCCTCCTTTGGTTGCATCCCATCTAAGCAAGGGTTAAGAGGGAGTGAGGTGAGTAACGAGCATTACCTAGCAAGTTCATAGAGGGAATAAGATGTTTTCACGCACTACGTACCTACAACCATAGACCCAAGAATCATTTGGCAATGCAAGTTTTCGTAAACATTTCTTCAATAGGTTGTTTTTATTCTGAAGAACTATGTCTGTCAACCTTCACAGGTTGATTAGAACTTCATGGAGTTACTTTCCTGCCGCGTTCGCAGTTCCTTCCCGGAACAAGGAGTGACATGCCACAATTTGATAACTCTGCAGAGGTGTGTTGATTTACCCATGATATACCTTATCCTTGTTGCACAACCAGGCATACTTTCCTGTCCACAAACTTTGGTATGGGGGCCAGTATAAGATCCAAGCCAATCACTGCCCTTCTCCGCAACCCTGCATGCCCATCCTTTTGTAATCCACTGACTACCTGTAGCCGAGCCTTGCTCAAGGCTTCGAGCCAGCTTCATACAATCCATCATAGACACCTGGTACCGGGGGAAACTGAGGGGTTCCACCCATGTTGCCACATCCTAGCGAGATGATAGCTCCGGTGTGGTACGTCCGTTGACATGCGAAAGGAAGAAGATCCAGCTGACTTTCCCGTCCCATTCCTGATCTCATGGTTAATGCGTGATATACAACGCAAGAATCACTAGTGACATTTGTTATTAATCCTAAATGATACTTTCCCATGCAAATGGAACCTCCACCACAACAATCATACCATGATTCCATTTGCCAGCCATGCTAGGTTACCACCACTCGGGTCGATAACCAGCTAGCCATATTAATTATAAAAAGAAAACCTTTTGCTTTTAGATGTAGTAGTAATACTACAGGTATATATTTGCAAGTAATTTGATAAAGATAATCAAAGGCATGAGCAAGAGTAAACTTGCCTTTTTGACTGCAAGATTATGCAAGTCAATAATGTCGATACGTGAGAAATCCAAATCTGAAATAGCATCATCATCTGGTAAGGATGATGTTAGAAGATTGTAGCATGAGATGCAGTAGATGCTATGCATTGCTTTAAGTGTACCCTAATCCCGACGATTTAGGTTTGGGGAGTTGTGGTGACTTCTTTAGGATGTGCCACACTTTTAGAGTGGATTCTCAAACAAGGTTCTTATTAGGATTTTAGGTTAGCATGCGAATGTTATGCAGATTGAATGGTAAAGTATAAAAATGTAATAACTCATAATTGCTTATTATTGGCACACTCAAGAATAGTTTCTTACTTTAAAGCTTATAAGGCATTTAATGTTTACTTGCTATCTTCTTTAAAAGAATAAATTTAGAAGAACATATTTATTAATGAATAAAAGAACTACAAATAAGAGTTAGTGTTCTGGGGTTTATTATAATTCTCAATTAATCATGGAGTAGTTACAATATGGAATTATATAAAGGAAACAAATTAAGATTCATTTGGTACTTGAAGATTCTTAGTTGAGCATGATCATCAAAAGGAAAGTACATTGACATGATTACCCATGGTTACTTTGATAATTGGTAATACTGGTAGTACATAAAGGAATAGTGATTAAGGTGATGACGTGAAAACATCTTTTAGAGCTGACATCAATCTTATACTACTTGATCACGGAAATGCATTCTATTTGCTTAGTAAAGATTCTAAGTAGTTGCTCAAGTAAGATTTAATTCTTTAAAGATTCTTTAGAGTTTTAGAATTATATTTTTAAGTTATTAGTGAATTAGGTATCCTATTTGATTAAATACAATTCTAATGTAATTAATTGATCAATAATGGATTCAAGTGAAGGAGTTACTTATAACCATGAGTTGTTATTTATCTAAGATTTTCTTCAATTTTAGTATTTAAAGACAATATTTTTAGGGTTTAAGCCTTAATACTCAAGGTTGAAGAAGTAATGCTCAAGTAACAAAATAAATGGTATATCATAGTTCTTGGACTTAAGAAGTACTTAGTTGTTGTTTTTACTTACTTTTAATAATTTCCTGGTATCAAATAACTTTGAGTTTGTTGGATTTGTTTCATTCTTTTAAATGATTTCTCCTAAATGGCCAGGCAATGGGGATTACAAGCGAGAAAGAATAAGCTGAAGACTAAACTAGGGCTACACTAATTGTAGTTGGCTTGCTACAGAGACTACAAAATTACCCTAACTACTTAGGTTTTTAGGGTTAGGGAATTGGGTCCCTTCTATTCCTATTCTAGTTTTCCACCAAGCTTGATATAGTTGTTGACTCCGCTGATAGTTTTGACATTGGTAAAAGGCTTCATCTTTGTCTTCAGTGTCTCGAGGTTGTCTCCTTGTGTTGGCTCCGATCTAAGCAAGGGTTACAATGGAGTGGGGTGAGTAACGAGCGTTACCCAGCAAGTTCATATAAGGAGTAAGGTGTTTTATGCACTAGCTACAGCCTTAGACTCAAGAGTCGTTCGGCAATGCAGGTTTTCGTAAACATTTCTTCAAGAGGTTGCTTTTATTCAGAAGAACTATGTCCGTCAGCCTTCACAAGTTGATTAGAGCTTCGATGGGCTCCTTTCCTGCCATGTTCGTAGCTCCTTCCCGAAATAGGGAGTATCCAGATACTTTCTTACACTCTGCAGAGGTGGTCACTTGTACCCATAAGAGATCAAAGCATTGCTGCACATCCGAGTCATGAGCCTTGTCCATACTTCCTTGGTATGGGGCCCAGTCGATGATCCAAGCCAATCACTGTTCCTTCCCGCGACCTTGCATAGCCACCCTTTTGCGGCTCCAACTTTGGTTCTCTACCCTCGCCGGTCTACTCTTTGGTAGTTGCCGACCCCGGTATACTTGTCCCTGACAATATGTTACCCCCACCGGTCATCTTACGCCTGTGGTAATATCCGACCTCGGTAATCTACCCCCATTATTGCCTCAATCCATCATAGACCGCCAGAACCGTGGAATCATTAGGGGGATTCCACCCATCTCGAAGCTCCTCGCAGGGAGACAACTGCTCCGGAATGGCACGTCCGTTGATATGCAAGAGGGAAAAGATACATCTGACTTCTCCATCCCATTCCAGATCTTATGGTTGACCGTATTTTATGGCACAAGAATCACTGGCGACATTGGTTATTAATCCTAGGTGAACATTCCAGTTGCAGTGGGACCTCCACCATACTCATACCATGGTCCCACTGCCCACCATCCTAGGGCAACAACGATTCCGGTCGAAACCACATGTTCATATTAATTATGAAAAGAGAACCTTTTGCTTTTCAATGTAGTAGTAATACCACCGATATATTTGCAAGTAATTTGCTAAAAATAAATAAGAGATATGAGCAAGAGTGAACTTGCCTTTCTGACTGCAAGATTATGTGAGTCAGGGTCTTCGATACGATAGAAATCCTAATTCTGAAATAGCGATCATCTTCCGATAGGGATGATGTTAGAAATCTGCAGCATGATATGCATAATATATGATACGCATTGATCTAAGCGTAATCTAACCCCGATGATTTGTTATCATTGAGTTACGGTGATTTCTTTATGATGTGTTGCACTTTTTAAAATAGGTTCTCAAACAAGATTATTATTAGGGTTTTAGATTAGCATGTAATTATTCTATAACTGAATGATAGTATTGCATAGCAATGGGATTGCACCCAATTGCTTATGATTGGCATATTAAAGAATAGTCATCTACTATAAAGCTTATCAGAGGTATTTTAGTGTTACTTGCTATATTCTCCAAAAGAATAACTTTTGAAGAACAGTTTATTTTAGTACAACAAATACTGCAATTGAGAGTTAGTGTTTGAGGGTTTAGCATCAACCCATGCTACAAGAGAATAACAGTTAATGGTGAAGACATGAAGATAAGAATTTTAGTTGCTGCTTATGATCAGTGTTAACTTAATTGATTAATAGGAAGCAATGTTGAAGTAAACCATAACAATAAAGTAGTACCTAGCTATTGTTAGGGTTGACAACAATCTTAACAAACCTAAACAATTGTTATTTAGAAAGTCTATGGTTCGGTGAAATGCTTATTTGATATGTTCTTAAAATAATAACTTTTGAAGAACACATTCTTCAAAAGGGTAATTAGTATTTAACTCATTTTATGTGATCACAACTATTCTTAGGAATTTGGGTTAATTAATAGAACATGATTCTTTTCATTAAAGTTTCTAGGTTTTGACTTATAATGTTAAAGTAATTGTGTTAATCATTCCTCATGGTTGAATTGAGCACTTAGAGCTAATTACTTATTTACTGAATGGAAGTTAAGAAATAACCTTAAATACAAGTAACTCTTTATTTGTTGAGGCCCTCCATAATTTTAATACCTTAAAATTATCTATGGAAAATAACTTTAGTGTTTGAGTGCTAACGGCAAAGCTGAAATTAAGATCCTATAATAATGAGATAGTATTTACATTAAAGTTGTTTGAGTGTAAAAATATTTACTACATAATTAGGGGGAATTATTTGATTCCTAAATTTGATTCAAATTCATATTCAAAACTTGTACTTAAACATGTTTTATAATTCAATTCCAAATTATTTCACACAAGTATATAATCTTATAGTATAAACCGATAGGTTTTATTTGTGTGATGATTTTGGTATATTACATGCATTTTTCTGACATAAAATGAAATAGTTATGATTTTCTAAAGTTTCTGCTATTTCCTGGTATTTTAATTGAGAGGCAAAACTTTTTATACCGAGACAGATCCTAGCTACATGTCAATGACTAGTGGGTCCAGGTGACATCATCTACCACACATGCACATAACTAAGTCAAGTAGACTGACAAATGGGCCGTGGGCCTGGTCAGCTGCCATGCTGGCTTGACATAGTCAAATACGTTGACTAGGCGGTGACTCAACGCTGATGATCGCCGGCAACGCGATTCTGACCCTCCCATGATGATCTAGTTAGCGCCCTCGAACAAGGACTCAATGGGGAATCTACTGATGGTGATGCCGCCCGAAAAAGGTCACCGAAGATGGCTCCAACGAGCACACCTGCGGGGCGTACTCCGGCGAGAGGACGAAAATGAGCTACGACTAACTATAAAATGCGGGAGATGGCTCCAAAGATGCACTGGCTCACCCTGAAGCTGATAGGATGCTCGACGACGGCGGTGGTTACCGGAGTTGAAGGTGTCGGCATGAATTCTGGCAAACTACTGTGGGCAAGAACGGCTCGATTCGCTTCCCTGAGAGCTTCCCTAGATGTGTGGTTCCTCCCTAAGGATGTAGAGGACAAGTCGGTCCTTCTAGACCACGACATGGTCCAAGGGGTGGCCTCAATCGACGGAGGTCTTGGAGAACTCCGGTGAGGTCTTGTAGTGAATTGAGGAGATAGAGGGAAATGGAGAGCGAATGAGGAGGCGGCGGAGGGTTAGGGTTCCACAATGGTCCGTTTGATGGTTTTATAGGGCTCGGCGAGCTTGGGAGCCACGGCATGACTGCGGCGATGGCTCAGATGCGTCGGCGGCATGACATTTTTTCTGGGCACGAATCGATGCGCTTTTCTTTGCTAGTAGGCATGGAAAGATCTTCGACATGAGCTGGCAATCGAAAGGCGACCGGGGTCATGTTTATCGGCAACGGGGACATGGAGGTCCTCGGCGGCATGTCGACCCCGCGGGAGAGAGGAAGAAGAAGATGTTCTTCTCCTCGGCCGGTCCCGCCTGGTAGCCAGATACCGAATCGGTATCCAGGCCAGGCCCCGGATGGGCTGGCTACTAGGCTTTGCTGGTGGACTCCGATCCACCAGCTGGTTTCCTTTATTCTTTTCAGATTCCTTTTCTTTTCTTTTTCTGTTTTCTGTTTTGAGTTTCCAATTTGATTTGCAAATTTGTTTTGCAGGGATTTTTGAATCTATGAATTATTTTGAAATAGAGCTGATATATTACTGGTCCAATACATTATATTCTAATAGTTTATATGTGCATATGCACATAGAACTATCTATTTAGTACTAGGGTTTTAATTAGGCTCTAAATAGGAATAGTTTGAAATACTACTATGATAGTGCTCAAAGCATTGTGTTAAGTCTTGGTGAGTTCCATATTACTATTTAGGAATTTGCATTTTGGGTCAATTTAATATTCTATCTAATGTTTGACTTATTAAGCAAGTATAGGTTCCTTTATCATGATTTTCTATTCATCCTAGTTCTTAGTGCCATTGAAATGTCCTAAATAATACTCCAAGTGATTTACACATTCTTGATTCCTTATCTTATAATGTAGGAGTATTCATACTATTCACAAGAATGACTTGCTTGAGATTCTGACTTGGATATATATTTGTATAGTTGATTACTAGTTGAAAGATTTGGTTTATCTAAGAGAGATTATTGTTTAGATGACACTCTTAGATTTAAGGATAAGACATGATTATGGGGTTTTGCTGGTGATCACAAAGTGATACATAAGTTGAATCTTAAATTCGTACCATAGGGCTTCAAATGGATAAATGTAAGGATATTGGGTTGGATGAGTTTATATCACCCATAGATGCAGAATTAGAATTGGATAACAGAGTAGAGTTTCAAACAGATAGGTGGAAAGAATATGAAATATCATAGAAGTGTCTCACAAAAGGGGTGCTTTTCTTAATGTGGTGTTCTGGCCATTAATTCCACTCATGCTCTTGCAAAGGATATGGTATCTAGTTGACTTGGCTATATGCAAAGATGCATCTCAATAATGTGTAAGTGAGGTATTAGAGTGTATACTAATTTATCTTAACATGCTAGGCTATATAAGTATTCACACAATTAACTATTGGTGTGTTACTAACTAATGGCAGCTAAAGATAATGTTCTAACCTTTGTTATGCAAGTGTAGGTGTGGGAATGATATGCATGAGTTGATAGTGATTTCTTTGTACAGACATATGCATGATATGAATAGCTACTCTATATTTTATGGGCCTGATTTACTTCCTACTAAATTTACTTGTTTGTTCTTGGTGCTCATATGATCATTTAGATGTATGTGATATGCCCCTGGATCATGTCTATGTTTTTAGTAGATGATTTCAGATCAGAGGCATATATTTCTCTTTCTTATGGTGAGTTCTTCCCTTTTCCCTCTAAGTACACTCTTGTACTCTCCTCCTGGACCAACCTGGTGGTCTTGTGAAGCTTGGTCTTCGGGAAATCTGGTAACCTCCGTCTTGTGGCATGCCTGCACCTCCTAGCCAAGGTAGTCAGAATCCTGATCCAAGTCCTAGAATCCTACGATTTTACGACCCTACAACATCATGTCGATTCAAATCCCACTATGAATCCCAACCTGGTAGAATCCATGTTGAGTCCCGATCCAAATCATATAATCCTATACAATATTGGAAAATCTCGATCCTGTTTATGGATTTTCTCGATTCTGAACGATTAGTTGAGTCATCCTCTCAACTGTAGTAGTATACTATGTCAACGTCCCAAGCCATTTTTACTTGCCTCACAACCCTTTAGTTTACCTCCGAGGCCCCAATTGATCAGCCGATAGGATCTGTCATCTCCCTTAAAGAAAATCTTACAATATCAAAGCTATGTACTTCTCTTAAAAACTCACAATTCATCATTGCAAAGCATATTGCAAGAAACTTTGGAGATAGGATGTGATTCATCATGGTCTAAAGTAGGCCTCATAAGAAGCAGCCATACACCTAGATTGCTAGAGACCTGAATATCGGACACTAGATCGGCTTGGCAAGTGGCATGCTACTTCAATACTTTAACGTTTTGATTTAATAAATTTGTAATTTGATGATTCTAGAGGTATGTACTTTTTTCTCTGATGTATGTTCCATATTTATATACAAAATGAATAAAAATACTTAATTTTATAGAAGTAGTATGCATATATGTGTGGTATAATATATGTAAAATAATTAAGATGCAATACCAGACATAGTATACTTTGTGTATGCTCTCACCAAGGGGTCAATAGTAATTATATGGAAGGGTTAATTATACATTGTGTTTTTGTTAAATTTTTTGCATTAGTGAGTTTTCTTTACTTTTTTGGATATATTAGTGTAAACCATATCGCTAGAAATTTTAATGCGTTACTATTTTCACCTTTTCTAAACTAGCATACAAAATTTCAGCATGGATAAACTCTTGTCTGGAAAATCTTGTAGAATCCGGTATTCCACAATTCAATTCTACGACTCGATTCTGTCGGAGGAAAATCGATCCGACTCCGAATCCCGACTCTGACTACCTTGCTCCTAGCTGCTTCATCTTGGTCCTATCTAATGTATGAAGTGGCCCAATTTCGTTGGTGTCCTCATACCATGATTTTATGGGGTCAAAATGGATGCCATGGGGTTCTTTTCATAGCATTTTGATGTCCACCACAAGTTGACACCTCAAGTGGTGACTCTTGTTTTAATTTGGTGAGTAAGCTACTTGTTGTCAAACTCTCATGCATGAGCATTACTTGGGGTTCAAGTATAGGAAGATATTTTCAAGTGGATAACTATCCTAGGTGGAATTAGGAAGATATTTTCAAGTGGATAACTATCCTAGGTGGCATGATGATTATCCTCTAATAAACTTTATATTGGACAGCAAAGTGGCATTTGGCACTAAATGGACTTGTGGCTTAATCAACTCATATTCTTATACATATTTGTAATTCATAATTGAATTCTTATGAATGGATATTGTATTAATTGTTTGGAAGTTTAACTTCCAAAGTTCATATTTGAAATGATCTTGTTATTGTGAATTATGCTTATTGTCTTATCTTATTTGTTCCTATTATAAGTTGTGCTCAAAATATCCAAAGTTAGCAAAGGTCATGTTCAAACTTTAAGTGATTTTATTTGATTTCACCAAGGCATGATCATAAGAGTTTCAAAACGATCATAGTTATTTTTATTCAAATAGTTTGAACTATTTAATGTAATGTAAATGAGTTTAGTTTTATTATATCTCATATAGTTGATAAGTTATGATTTAAATAAGAATGTGTGGCTTTTATGCACTCTAGACCTTGGGGTTTACCAATTTTTGTAACAAGTTTAAGAGTGAATTATATAATACCCAGAAGTACTGGATAATTATTTAAGTGGTTAAATTCTATTGTACACGCCTCTACCCAGAATAATAGTTTTAACAAATTTCATGTTGGAGTTTATCGCACTTCAGTTGATGAGCTACTTATGTTCCAACAACTTAAGAGAAACTTCAATCACTTTGACAGGTTTTATTAAAAGCGCGAAAATTTTCCAGATTTTCTATGCATGAATGCAATGCACACAACTGTTTTCTCTCTATTTCTAGCCTCACATCCTGGGATGTTACAACATTCCCATGCATGTCATGTGTGTGCTGCTTGCAAGTGGACCCCAGTCCTTGTGTATGTGGTAAATTTGAGTTTCTTTGCCTCTATAGGAAGCTACGGCTGAGGCTTGTTCTTATCTGGTGTTGGCATTCCTTGTTGTGACTGCAAAGTGTATTATCTCATATGGGCTGCTGTTACTGCATTGCTTTAGTGAACTCATTAAGCTTAGGCTTAAGTACTAATTCAAACCAGATCAATTACTGGCTTAAGTTCTTGTTGGTAATCAATACGAATAAAGACCTATTTTAATCTTTAATGTGGCTTTTCAAATAAGGAACTTAACTAGGTTTAGAGGGATTGATAAGATACTGGTTGCCTAATATTAAATGGATCAAATGTTATTGCCTTGTCCCTTCTCTGATATGGATCAAATGCTGCTACTTGTCCCTGTTGCATACCTTGTTGTCTATTGCTTCTTAACCAAAAACGATCCAAACCTGATCCATATGTCCCAATTGTTGTCTAAGATGGATTTAGTCCCTCGAATAATAATTGGATATTCAGACCAGTTCCTAATATCCAATAGTTGAGTTCCAAAACAGTAAAATGCCTCATCCCTGATGATGGCAACATTTTAACATTAACACAACTATTTCTTTTGTCTTTGTGATTTTTTATTTGCAGGGATCAAGATAAAGATGGGATTGAAGATTAGTTTAGGCATTTATTTTAGCATTTAGTAATTCTTTTGTAATTAATTTTATTACTTGTAACTTGTAAAGTATTAAACTTATTTGTTGGTAATAAAGAATATCATTCTTTATTCATTATTTTTTCTTATTTCACTTCATTAATTTTCTATATTTGTTTGAGATTTAAATTCCAATTCAAATATATTTGAATTATTCATTTTCCAATTTTGAATTATGAATTTAAATTGTTTCCCCTCATTTAAGAAAATCAACAAAGGTCATATCAAAATTTATCACACTCACTCTATTGGAGCGAGAGAAACTTCAATCACTTTGTGTTAGAATGATTTGAGCGAAAATTCTTTGCATTTTTTGATGCATGAATGCAATGCACACATTCGACTTCCACCTATTTCTAGTCTCTAAATCCTTGGATGTTACAGTTGGCCTCACTTGAGTCGCGAGGCCTCGGAACGCTCGAATGGTGTCGTCCATCACCATTCTAGATTGAGCCAAGGCAACGGAGGCCGCTGTGTCATCCTCGAGAGTCCCGGTGAACGTGATGTTCGCATCGCGCTCGGCCACGACTACCGCACGCGACTCCGCCGCCGCGACAGCGACGTGCAGTTCGCCCTGTAGCACGACGATCTGGGTGTTCAGGCTCGCCTAGTGCAGCAGTGCAGCATTGAGCTGTCATTGAACAGCGTCGACTCGGGCTTCGACTCCCAACTCCTGGTTGCGCAATGCTCACGCAAATCGGTGTTGGTCGAGGCTAGCTCATCGAGGCTCTCTTCATACGACCGAGCTTTGTTCTCCAGATCAGGGATCTGAGCTAGGAGATCACTCTCCTGGTCCTGAAGCTCCTGCTCCAGCTCGACCATGGTGGCCTCAGGGACCGCCACCTTGTCACCGGGCTCTGCCCAAGAGACTTGATGTGCCTATGGGCCTGAATGCGCAGCGTCAAACTCCCGCCATGGTATCCTCGGACTGGTTTCCGTAGGATCCACGGCAGGAGAAGCTGCATGGCTGGGTGCTGCCGGAGTGGTGGTACCAGGGGCTACGGTGGCAGCCTGTCCCAGGACCCCCTCTAGGTGGCTACCCCTTGGAGGCCCCATCAGCGCGCATTGCCGCAGCAGCTCTCAGATGGAGTCCAGTGGGGCTGCAACAGAAGTTGGAGCGTGGGTAGGGGGCACCGGGGCAGAGGAGTCTAGAGCACCCGTTGCTCCCAAACCACTTTCCCGGCTAGCCATGCCCACCAGCTCTGTTGCCCTACCCTCCGGGAAGGACGCGACAGTTGCAGACCCAAGAGAAGGAAAAGTCAATTGCCTAAAAAGGGAAATGAGAAGGGAAACTGGCAAAAGAGTTGGCAAAAGAACTGGCAAAAGAGTTGGCAACAGTTGGCAAAAGTTGGCAAAAAGAGCGCACCTGTCGGCGTGGCGGTATTGGTAGCAGGGAGCCTTCCCGGAAGGCCTCCGGCAACCATGCTAGCCCAGACACCTGTACTCAAAAGAGGCGGCAAGCGTAAGCCCAGGAAAGGCAATCCCGGCAAGGGATGCGGGAAACGAACAAAGTGGGAAACGAGTTAC
Organism: Dactylis glomerata; assembly: GCA_007115705.1. Classification (NCBI taxonomy): domain Eukaryota; kingdom Viridiplantae; phylum Streptophyta; class Magnoliopsida; order Poales; family Poaceae; genus Dactylis; species Dactylis glomerata. The sequence continues at coordinate 9,358,211 of QXEO01000531.1, forward strand.
CCATTGCAGGGAGTCACAACTCCTCGCCGAGGGCTCTGTGAGGCCTCTTACTGGTGGACTCACTGTGCACAGGGCCATCTTCTCGGGCTCGCTTGGTTAAGGGTTCCAAGGAGATATCCCTGCTGCATGAAAGAAAATAAGCACCATGAATTCAAAAGACTCGACAAAAAGGAAGATGTGCATGCAAGCCCGGGAAGCTTACCTCCAGTAGGCACCCCCACTCCAGGTCATCCCAACCTATAGTGTTTGGGAGTGGGCTACCCGCGGGAGCGGCGTGTGAAGTGCTGGCACCCGCGGACAAGCTCGCTCTAGGCGCTAAGGCCCGGGGGCTGGCCAAGTGCGACGACCTCAAGCGCCGCCGAGGGAGGCGAACCAGGGTGTCTGGTCCTTCATCCTCCTCAATGGCCTCTTGGGCCACGAGAAGGCGACCGATCAGGCGGTTTCTCTGCGCCATGGTGAGGTCCTCGTCTGCTCCTCCGATGACCACCTCTGGTGTCGTGGGAGCAGCAGCAGGGCCCCATTCATCGGAGAAGGACACGGACGCGACGATGGCCTAGCGTTCCACAACACTCAGCCGGATGAGCGTGCGAATTCTTTGTGGCCTTGGCAATTCTGTCTAGCTGCTGCCAGTCAAAAAGTTGGAGATCGTCAAGATCTCGCTCTCAGAAGGGCTTTCCTAGTGCAACCTCGTTGGGTGATTCCGAGAGAGCACCTGCAAATGGGGGCAGGAGCATCGTTGAAGCGGCACAATGTTGTGGCAAATGTAAGATTTCTGGATTCTGGATTCAGAATAGGGAGCCCTGCTGAGGTAGAGGTCTCGGAGATTCTGGATTCTCTCCACTGGTGGCCTCCAGGCCGGACGTGCTCACCAGTGAGGTCTAGGCGGGGAGAGATATCGGGGCACACGTTGGCTCGGCGTACGCCACGGGGTCGTCTTCCTCCACGAACCTCACGAAGCACCAGTTTGCCCGCCACTCCTCCTAGTCTCTGCTCGACATGGGGATGCAGCGCATCACCATGCTCGGATGGAGACAGAATCCGAGGAAGCCAGAAATGGCACTGCAAGCATCAAGGCATGCCTTGAAAAATACGTGAAACAGAGCCACCGAAGGGCACACCCCGACGTACGCGCCCGCAGAGGTGTTGGAAGATGGCCAGCGCGAGGAGGGCGTTGGGGTGGAGGTGTGCCAGCACCACGCCATAGGTGGATAGCATGGCATGGAGAAAGAGAGATATGGGCGGAACCATCCCCGCCACTAGGAAGTAGAAGAAGACCCTTGCATCCCTCGCCCCACGACCGACGACTTCACTGGCGTGGGCCAAGATGGTCGGACCTCACTCGTTCGACGCATCCGCCACGTATATAGCAAGTTGTTCGAACCCTTGCCCTTCGCCATGGGGCTCAAAAGGAAGAAAGGGTTCCTGAGATCGGGAGCCTTGTGCGACCACCTTCTTGGACCTGGACTTCTTGGGAGCCATGGCGAAGTGAGGGGCAAGGTGCAGGGGATCGCCAAAGGTGTGCGGCATAGAAGGAGGCGGGAGGAGAGATGTGTTGACAATGTAATGATTCAGGACGCTGCCCAAACCCCTATATAGGGCATGGGCATGGGCCCACCGTCCATTTCACTCCCGCATTAACCCCTCGCTCCTTCCCCACGCGCGTATCGTGTGGCAACTGCCCCACTATGTCGAGCGGTTTTTGCCTCGCGCGGGAATCGAGGCATCGTGGGAGAGCACCGGAGTCAATGCACGACCCTTCGGGTCCGCGGAGCACTCGAGTGCCTCTTTTCTGGCATCGTGCCAGGCTTAGCAACGTGACCAGTCACGTCGAGTGCGACTAATCTTGGCGCAGGGCCTGCGCTCCATTGTTTGGTCGTACTCTGGCAACAAGTGGAAGCATTGCTGGGGCATGGTCGAGGGCTACTGTCGTCGCTCTAGACCAGGGTGTCCTAGCGCCGGCCACTGGCCCACTCCATGAAGGCAGAAGATAAGGACTCACCACACAGTGGCCGGCCTAAGGCACTGCCGGGCGGTTGGCCACCGCTTCCCAATGATGAAGAGCCGTCTGCAAGCCCACTTGCGGGAAGAAGACGAAGGCAGCCGCTTTCCAGTCTATATATAGCCTGGGCCATGGTGCTCATCCCCCACAGGAGGTGGGAGAGAACCAGCTGAAGCAACGTAGAGCTAGAGGCACCGAGGGCATGGTGAATGCGAGGGCTGCTCCTGCGGAAGAGCTTCTCAAAGATGTCATGAGAACTTCTTGACCGACATCTTCAGATGCTCTATCATGGTGGCACCCTTTTGCCCTTTACCATTTCCTGAAGGAGTCCAGGGACGATGCCTGCGGCAAGCCCTCTGGCAAGCTCTGCCTAGGACGGTCAGCCCGGCAGGGAATTGCCGGGCACCAGTCAAGGCCCTTCCCTTTGCTGGGAAGGAAGGAGAGAAGGCCTCTCCCCCTTGCAGGGAGGGAAACTTGTAAGAGAAGACATCTCCCCTAGCTGGGAGAAAGTGGCCTACGAGAGAAGGTTCGGGACATGTCCGAAGGACAAGACCTCCAGGCACGTGGTGAGTGAATCCCACAAGGATCTCCCTGTCACCCCCACCGACCGGGATCATGCATGGAGGATGCGCGACGGAAGTCCACTGCGGCGGACTTGCAGAAGGCAGCATTACCACGACAAGTGCGGTAATGATGGACAAGACCGACTGGTCGAGTCCCATCGGTGCAGCGCGCCAGGCGGAGTGAAATACTGCTCAGAGCCTAGACCTGCAGGGCTACGCCACCACCCAAAGTTGAGTGACATCTGTCACACATGCAATTTGGCCACTGTGGTATCCCCTTGAGTATAAAAGGAGGGCCAGGCCACGGTGAGTAGGGAGAAGGGGACAAAGAGAGAACGCAAAGGAGTAGTGAAGCAAACTTAGGCTCAGAGAGAGGAGAAGAGAGACCTACAAGATCTTCATCTTGGAGATCTCGAACATGGATGGAGAGGAGCTGAGCTCTCAGATCCATCAAGCTATCTCCTTCACCTCGGAGGAGATGGAGTAGACTGGTCGTAGATTAGCCAAGTCTAGTGGTCGGATACCTCCTGGCACAACCACCGGCACCCTTGTACACCCATCGACGACATCTTCTTCAACAAGCTCAGACATGCTGGATGTAGGGTTTTACGTGAGATCCCCCTCGCGGCCTGAACCAGGGCAAAATCGATGTGTATTCTGTGTGCTTTCTGAGGTGAGAAAGGCGTCTCACCGCACGACTTGCCAAACAACCTAGGGGGTGTATCCCCCGACATCCGTGTACGCACACATGACACCAGGTTGCAAAAGTCATTCCAAACTATCTTTCATTGTGAAACTATATCAAGACAAATGCACATATGGATCTAGCAAAGAAGCATTCATAGCACAACTAAACATGTTTGCTGAGACATTGCCAGATGCGTCCAACTTTCCAACAAACTACTACCAAGCAAATAAAATAATCAAGAATTTAGGTCTAGACTATGTGCAGATCCATGCATGTCCAAATGGCTGCACGCTTTATCATGGTGAGAGAGAACTAGGAGTCTTGCCATGTCTGTAAATCCTCTCATTGGGTAAATAAAAAGAAAAAGGGATGATAGGTGAAGTCGTAGAAGGTAAGAAGAAAGCATCAAAGGTCTTTTGTTATTTTCCTTTGATACCAAGGCTTTAAAGAATTTATTCAACAGAGAAAACTTCACGAGATGCAAGGTGGCATGCCAAAGAGAGAACGGATGATGAAAAACTGTGTCATCCAGCTGATGGTGAAGCTTGGAAGAAATTTGATGATCTATTTCCATATTTCAAAGCCGATCCTCGTAATATTTGCCTTGGACTTTCGACCGATGGATTTAACCCTTTTGGAATGGCAAGTAGTAATCATAGCACATGGCAAGTATTATTAGTTCCTTATAACATGCCACCTTGGTTGTGTATGAAGCAATCCAACTTCATCACTTCAATGTTAATTCTAGGTCCAAAAGGCACCAGAAATGACATAGATGTCTATCTTGAGACATTAATGGATGAGCTAATGCAGTTGTGGGAAGGGGTAGATACATATGATGCGGTTACCAAAGAAAAATCCATCCTACATGCTGCATTATTGTGGATTATGCATGATCTTCCTGCATATGCCTATTTGGCTGGCTATGGCACCAACAGAAAATTTGGATGTCCAAACCGTGTTGAGCACACATCATAAAGATGGCTAAAAAATGGGCGCAAGTATTGTTACATGGGTCATCGTCGTTGGCTGCCAATCAACCATACCTTACATAGGAAGAAGCAACCATTTTATGAGGATGTTGAACATAGGACTGCCCCTGAAATTTCAAACGGGAAATATGTCCTTGTTAAGTTGCATGGAGGAACTTTCATTTTTGGAAAGCTGAATAAAAAATCAAAGAAGTCAACAAATCCCAAGAAGAATAAGGAGAAAAGGAAAAGAAAGAGGAGTGGCGAGGGTGAGAGTTCTGAAACAAGAGGTAGAGAAGGAATGAGGCCAGAGGATTCTAACAAGGAAAAGGATCCTAAGAACTGGTGGAAGAAGGAAAGCATATTTTTAAACTACCATACTGGTAGTTTTTGGAATTGCGTCATAACATTGATGTGATGCATATAGAAAAAAATGTTTGTGATATTCTCAATGGAACTCTACTAGGTGATCCAAAATCAAAAGACAATGTCGATGCACATTTGGATTTGATTGACTTAGGAATACAATATGACCTTCATTCAAAAAAAGTTAGACAATGGCTGCTACACGATGCCTGATGCTTGCTTCACAATGTACTACCAAGGCCATGATGTTGGTACCCCTGAGGTCTGTTCGGCTAGAGGCCCATTGAAACATAGGCCCAAGACAGAGGCCGAAGTATAGTTGTAATCGAATATAGAAACTGCATTGTAAAGCGTCGTGTATGACTAATTTGTATCAAACCCGACTGGATCCTCGAGACCTGGCCACCTATAAATAGGGGCCAGGAGAGGCCGGCCAGGGACACATCGAGATTGAGCTTGTAATTCCATGCTTCATCTCAATACACATCAAGTTTCACCTTGTTTGTTTGAATCCTACATTCGAGTTCATCCGACACCGTCTTCCCCCGATCCTAAGTCCTTAATCCAGGACATTGTCGAGTTCCACCCTCGTCAGTGTGTGTGTGAAAACAGACATGAGCGCAAGCTATAGAATTAATCAGATCAGAGGAAATCTAATCTATATATGAGGTGAAAAGTACAGGATCATGTTAGAGGAGAAGAAGTGGAATAAGGATAGGGGTAAACTCAAGGATGAGAATGAGAAGTTTGGAATACAAAATTGCTGACTTGCTGAAAGCTGAATCAGAACAATACCAAGCCAAAGAGGATCAAAAGTCCATTTGTCATGGATAAATTGTAATAATTTATATGCCTATGCTTATGTTAGGACAATTTGCAATTTGGATTACAGGCCAGATAGACATATCTGGGAGTAAATTGTATCAACAATTCTGGGAGTTTTACTATGTAGGAGTCAGTTCTCGGTTATGCATGTGTGAGGTGACCTATATTTTGCCATTGTTGTTACCTAAGAGTTGTATTGCAATTTACATGTTAAATGTGACCTATTCTGAGATCTCAGTTGGCAGTGTTGCAAGCATATACAACGATGAGTTCTTGTAATTTTTGCATACACTAATTTGAATTCTGAAGTACATATCATGGTGATTTTACATATTTGATGAGCAAAAGCATATTCCACATTTTGAATAAACAGATAATAGAATTTTTTTAAATAATAGATTGCAGCATTCATCTGTTTCACACACAGTTAATACATTGACTAGGAAAGCTAGACATAAACTTCAGAAATTAAACTACTTAGATATAAACTTGAGAAAATTAGACTATTTAGACATAAACATAAATGAATTAAACTATTTAGACATGGGAACCGTCGCTGGCCCAAAATTATTGGAAAAGCCCCTCTTTGGCCAGCGCAAGTTCCTTGCGGAGGAGCTCTGCATCCTGGGTCTTGACAGCAAGCAACTAGTTGAGGACGCCAATCTGCTCAGTCAATGCGGTGTTCACCGCCATGATTTCCTTTATCATCGACAGCTCGAACGATGCTAGACTGGTCAGCCTCTCTAGAGCCTTCAATGCGACCTCTTGCTCCTTCAACACCTACTCTTGGAGACCTATCATCTAGCTAGTCAGCCTGTTATGCTCCTCATAGGAATCAACTAAATCCTTGTCCGCCTTGCTCAGATTGGTCATGAGGTCCTTAATGACCTGTAACTTGATCGGTGTCGCCATAGAGGTAGGAGCATCAAGAAACTGTCTGGCCCTGGAAGAAGATTTTTGTAGATGGTCAGTAGTTGAAATCAATCCAAATGATGATGAATAATAGAAAAATGATGATGAATAATAGAAACAAGAAACAAATCACAATGGATGCACGACACAGAAACCTACCTCTAGACAGCCCCATAGGATCCACCACTGACTGCCGGCACGAATTCCGCTTCAAGGGAGCGGGATCCTTACACGGCCGTCCCCTCCGCCTCATTCTTGCCCTTCACACCAGACCGGGTTGTCGGTGAATCATCATTGGCCGGGGAGGAGGAAGGAGAATTATGAGGACGGTGTTGTAAATGAATGCGGAATGAGGAAGAAAGGATTTAGGAGTCTGCAATGTAATGAGGCAGATGACTGCATATATCAGAACATGAGTCAACCAAGGGGGTGTGCCTGGAAGCCAAGGAAATTAACCGGCCAACGTGTGCGACTAACGCATGATCTCTTGCGATGAGTCGGTCAAACTTCTATGACACGTCGAGAACACCACTACGCTGAAATTACTAATCTTGACTTACATGATGAACTGATGGCACATGCGCAATTAAAGATGAAGCTGAGTTAAATATGATATTTGTTCAATTGAATACTATATGTGTTCCTCTATTTTCAATTTCCTTACTAGGAAAAATGTCTTAAACATAATATATATGTAGACATAAAATTTTCTACAAATATATATCTAGTCTTAAAAAATATCTATATTTTATATGATATGGGCACAAAGGAGGAGGTGAAGCCCAATTTCAGGACTCCACCAAGATGAGGAAAGCTCATTGCAGATTGGCACGCCAAGACGACCTACGATATGAGATAATTTAGTCTAAGGTTGTGTCAGCAATTTATATACCTGTTTATGTTATTTCGTGTGTCAGGTCATGTTATGGGCCACTTAGGTTTATTTGTGTTTTGGGCTTGGGCCTGTCCAAGCCCAACAGTTTTCTGGCCATCTATATAAGGAGGCCAGCAGTCTAGGGTTTAGGGGAGTTCAGTTATTTAGATTAAACTATCGCGTGGTGTTCCACCGTGTATCATCCCTCCGGGGAAACGGCGCTGCCGTGTTATCAAATAAAGATTGCTGCGAGGGTTCTTGTGTTCATCAAGAATTATCAGGCTCAGGTTTGAGGCGTGGTGATCTTCATCACGTTGCTTGTTGGATTCGTTCCTCTTCTTCAGGTGACATTCTTCACGTTGTTGGAAGATTTCTATCTGGGTAGACTCGCTGTGAAAGATCAGGACAAAACTCCAAGGATCACCGGCGTGATCCTTATCATGTGGTATCAGATTACTGGGTTTATCACTGCGAGTATTTTTTGCTGATTGATTTGCGAATTGTTCCTCGAGCAGTTTTCAGATCAACAAGTTCTCAATTCGGTGGAGATTGATTCGGTCAGATTGGTTTTGTTCCTTGGCGATCAAGAACAAGAGGAAGCGGTCAGATTGGTTGTGTGGTGGTACTGATCAAGGAAGAAGCAGCAGCAAGCAACACATCGCCCCAGATCCGATCGGTTTTGGAGTCCAGGGAAGCTGCCGATCGATCAGAGTATTGAAAAAAAAACAAGACCAGATCGCTGCGGCCACCGGATCGCTTGTGCGCGTCTGGGCGCGGAGACGGTCTGCCCCCTGGTGATCGCCCGCCCCCGCCTGGGATCGCCCCCGCGTCGTGCGCGGTGCGCTTCTGCCGATCGGGGATCGCGGGACCCTAGTGGGCCAGCCCATTACTCCACAGGAAGGTGCCTTGTTTCCTTCGCCGGGACTCGAGCGCGCCCAGGGACGGAGACTGCCTGCCCCCCTCACGCCCCGCGAGCCTACATCTCCTGTGTGCCTCAGTCGCCCCTGTCAGTTTTCAGTTAAGACTGTTTTGCTTCAGTTTTATAGGATTTTTGCAGATTTTTGTGTGATAGATTACTAGGAGCAACACAAGATATTTTAGATCCGTAAAGGCTAAGAAAAAATAGTAACAAAATGGATTCTTTTCTGGGTGATTATTATTGCTACAAGTGTCGCATTGGCAAGAAATCTAGCAATGTTTTTAATGACTATCTTGACCTGCTGGATGGTGGTGTTTTAGCATATGATGAATATAAGATCAATTGGCAACTAACCAATGATGCAACAACTGAAGAGTTTGAGTCATGGGAACGTCATATGCTACAGGGTTTTTACTAATGTGCTACCTATGATCCCAACATGAGTGATTCTACACGTTTGGCTCTTGCAGACCAACGCGTGGATGATAGGCTATACAGTTGGTGGCATAAAGCATTGCGGGAGAAGAGTATTACCTCTGCAACTTGGGCGAATTTTAGGAAATTTCTATGAGAGTGCTTTATACCTTATAGTACCGTGGTTCCTTCTCCAAAGCCCATGGTAACCGTAGAAGTAATTAAGCAGCCACCCAAGGTTGTGCATCGGATAGAGGATGTTGGCAAGAGCATAGCTCCTATACTGAAGGTCGCGACAGTTGTGACTACTCGTGAGAAGTTGATAGTTGTTCCTTTGCCGACAGTTAGCAAGGTGGCAGCCACGAATTCTGAATTGTCAGCAGTTGATGTTGTCAAGGCTGATGTTGTCAAGGATATCATGGAGGAGGTTGTACCATTGAGTGGGTTGAATATGCAACTCAAAAGAGTACATGCTGAGACTTGCATGACAGCAGATAGAGGCCAGCGATGGAATTTATTTCAGGTGCAGTGCATAATCAAAGGCAAAGCATGCAAGTTGATGATTGATAGTGGTAGTTACTGTAATGGCATTAGCAAGGCGGTTGTGGAGGCTTTGGGTTTATCCACATGGCATATTCCAGAACCGAGGCATGTTGAGTGGGTTAATAGCTGCGGTATGCTGAAGATTACTCACAAGGTGCGTGTGCCATTTACAGTTTATGACTATGTCGATGAGGTGGAATGCGATGTGTTGCCATTGGAGGTGTGTGGGCTGTTACTTGGATGTCCATGGCAGTATGATCGCAATGCTATGCATGCTGGGAGAGCAAATACATATTCCTTTATGCATGATGGCAAACAACGGACTTTGAAGCCTATGCGTGATGATCAAATCAAGTCCGATGTTGTGTTGGTGGTTCGCAAGGAGAAGTTGCATAAAGCTAAGCCACAACCAGGGCTAGCTAAGGTGCAGCATGAGGAGCATTATGCGAAAAGCATCGTTCGTGATATTGTTTCAGCCAAGCCTGTAGATGACAAGCCAGTTGTTCTTGTTAGTGACAAGCCGGTTGAAGTCAAGCCTCTTATTGATGAAGGGAAGGATATGTCAGCATGTGTTCCACTTCTAGTTCGTGTTGACATGGGTGTTCAGACCGATGACGGTGGTGCTGATCTTGTTCCGGTGCATATGGTGCCGCGGGTAGTCAGCCACAGTTTTGTGAGAACACCTCGGAAACGTTTTGTTGGAGCAGCTGTACGTGTGCACAAAAAATGTGGCCCCTGCATTCTTCAGGCCAAAGGGCATGTAGATGTAGCAGTACACACCGCAGGGTGTGATGAAGGCAGTCTTCTCTTTGTCCTCCCTTGCCATCTTGATTTGATGATAGCCGGAGAAGGCATCCAAGAAGCAAAGGAGGTCGTAGCCGACGGTGGAGTCGACGATTAAAACAACTAACAACCAATGGTCTAGATTGGCTAGGAAATAATCAAAGCAAACCAACAACTAAGATTAACTTCTCATATCCGACCCGGTGCCAATCTCAATCTGCGCATAGTGTCCTTCTCCCGCACGTCTACAGAAAAAAATCTGCACATATACAAAGTCCTTCTACCCCACGTCCTACAAACTAAGCTACGGCGATGAAAAAATTCCACGGATCCACTTATAAGTGAACAACAACTCTGTTTCTTGAGAACCGTTATGCCCGTTACGATAGGCTCTGGCGACGCCCTGGGCGACGCCAATGGCGACGCCTCAGGCAACTCCGCAAGCAACGATCTCTCACCCAAATCCGATGTTGATCGGGTGAAGGATAGCGGCTGGAAGATCCCTTTAGGCGGTTTTGGGTGCTCGATGGGGTTTCTTCAGACGAAGACGAGGAGGGCTGTTCGAACGCAGAGAAGATTTTGCAGGAGGGAAGGTATGTCTGTGATTCGTTTAAAACTAACAAGAATTCTTCGTTTTCTGCCAAGCAGGCTAGGAGGGATCGCAAGAGGAAGATGTAGCGGTGGGCAGCAAAGGAGCTCGCTGTTTCACCCAAGGAGGGTGCCCTGACATCTTCGTGTGAGCGTGATCAGCTATCGACGGAGAAATTACTCCCGGTGCTCTCACCTTCAATGTTCTTCCTGGAGGATTTCGATGCGACTGAATGGATCACGGTAACGCGAAGGGATAGGATAAAGAAGGTCATTCGATCTCCTCATCATCTCTCGGCGAGGATCTGGCCGGAGCACACCAGGGTGTTTACTCATAGAAGAAAGACTGATTCGAATTCTTTTGAAATGAGCAAAGTTACAGGGCACAAGGCCCGTAATGGCTCTATTTTAATTAATAAGGGCCAGGTGAATCACAAGGATTTCGGGCCATTTAAGAATATTACAGGAAAAGGCACAAGGCCCATCTTTTCTGTAGTACGTGGGGTATTAGGGTTCAGATCGGACCCTGTCTATCGATCGAGAGTTTCTTCCACTATCCGGTTACGGCCGCCTTGTGGTCTGCTCATGGCTGGGAGACCTCGGCCGTCCGGTCCTCCGGTAGGGGGAGGCCAATTCCAACAAGGAGGGGGTCCTCTTCGTCCACCTGTGCCAAGGGCTCCACCTCCTTTCTCTCAACCGCCACGGGGTGGTGGCAATGGATGGCAAGATCAGTATGGGAGTCGTGGAGGGGAAGGAAGAGGTTCATTTGGTTTTAATCAGGCTGGCTATGGTGGAGAAGGTGGGGGTTCAAGCAACTACCAGGGGTCTGATTTCAATGGGGACTTTGGAAATTTCAATCAGGGATACTTTGACAAAGGATATGACCATGGATATGGTTACGGGGGGAATCAAGGTTACCGCTAACCGAATTACAATCGGCAGAATTATGGTAGAGGCAGATACAACGGTGGCCGCGGGCGGAACAAGTTCGTCCGAAGGAATGATGGAGTAGTGGAGGGGCAAAAAGATGCATCTACGCCTGCCGATATTGCTGCGGGTGGAGGTTCAGCGCAAGGCCAAGCTGTGGCTATGGCATCGCAGCAAGCCGGGGCACAAGGCACATCGGCTACTGCTCAATTGTCGACTGATGCAAATGCGGCGATGGCTGCCAAAGGTAAAAAAGAAAAGTGCTTTTGCTGTAATCTTTTGGCTGATCATGTGGGAACTGATTGCACGGTAGAGCTTTGTGTGTACTGTGACTCTGCGTTGCACAAGGATGCAGACTGTCACCTTTTGTCAATGCAAAAGCTGGTAGCTACTATGCATGGTATGTGTAGGGAGGAGTTAACATGGTTTGAGATCCCTAAATCCAAGGATGTTAGGATAAAAAACACTAGCAGAAAGGTTTGCCGGATTACAATCACAGGTGGTACAGTGACCATTCAAGAGGTGCTCATTGAACTGGAATGTTTGGTGCCAGGAAACAAACAATGGGAGATTGAATCAGTGGGCAATAATATTTTTAAGGTCGTCCTACCAACTAAGGCTGATATGGCAAGACTAAGAAAAGTGAAGGACCTAGAGATTGACTCTGAAAGAAAGATGTTATTTGAAGAATAGTCCTCCAAGCAAGTTGATAAATGGGGCCTGTATGATATTTGGGTAAGAATAACAGGCTGCCTAGAAGCACTTTGCCGGGACTATCTTGCACTCTTTGCTGTTGGTTCTCTTGTTGGCAAGGCAACAAAGATTGACATGAAGTTCACAAGAGAGCATGGTGTGGTTAGAGCAAGAATCGACTGCGCCAATCCACAAGCAATTCCTCGCCGTTTAGATCATTATTATGATGGGGAAGGATTCGCACTTTACTTTGATGTTGAAGCTCCAGATGGCTCAATTGTCCCAGCTAGAGAGTTTGATATTGGGGATGGTGAAGAGGATGATAAAGATAACCCCACTAATCCTAGTAATGATCGCAAGTCCGGGAATACTAGTCCGCATGGAGAACATAAGCCATCAGATGACTCCTCTAGGAGTAAGGCTGGGGATAAAAGCATGGAAAAGAATAAAGAAGATGAGATGCAGCAGGACAACATGGAATCTAGCATTCAGGTGGGGGAGATTACTGTGTCTTATGGCTCTCTGGTCAAGGAAGTGACCGAAAATATTTCTTCAAATCATCGATTGTTTGCTGTGCAGTGCTCACACCGACGAGACCGAGCCACCCTCTGTCCCCAGCCATCTTCGCACGCTGCTCCAGGAAGCCCTCGATGTCGCCGACCAAGCACACGACCACACCAGAGCCATAACCACCTCGTCGACCCCTCCGAAGATATCCAGGACCACAGAATCCCCACGCCGTCGACTAACCGTACCGCCTCGCCGGAAAACTTCCCCTCTGGTGAGCCCTATCTCCCTCCCCTTCTTCTAACTGTTTGATCAAATTGGAGGGCACAGATTAGAACAAGAATCCCGAAATGGTATCCACCAGTAGCGTGTTGCCACGTAGCAAGCCCAATCAGCCCCCCCAGTCAAACTGAGTCAATTTCGATTCAAATTTGAATTTCAAATCTCTGTTTCTGTACAGATCATGTAAATTCAATAGAAATTATTCTACTAGTCCAAATTTGACAAACTTTATATCCCTGGAATCCTTACAATGTTTAGAACCCAATAACGCAGTAATATCATGGTGTTACTATACAAAGTTTTGAAATGAATTTCAAATAGCAAAAAGTGCCAATCTGCACTAAATAATTCATATCTTTTGCTCTGTTTATCCAAAAATAACAAATTTGTAGTCATTGGAATCCTATGAACATGTAGAACACTTTAGAATCAAGAAATACCAAAGTTGATACGTGCACAAACATGGTGCATTCAAATTTATTCAAATCACCACTTTGATCATAACTTGAATTTTAAAAATGATATTAAAGTGAAACCAATTGCTATAACTTAGTTTTTCAGTACCCTATCCAGTAACATCACTGCCCAAATTATTTGAAATCATTTGTAAATATTCAAATTCAAATATGAGAATTTGAGTATTTTCTTCATAAGATTAATTCTATAATTCTTATCAATGTGATTACTTCTATAAAAGTGAATCATATGACCATACCAATCTAACCCCATTCATATTGACCCTTAACCCTGACCCAATATCATGCCATCTTACTCTTATGGACTTAATTCACAATATTCAAATTACACCTGAGTAATTTGAGTAAATTGTGAATGTATCTCAATTTGTTTCTCCTTTTCCAATGTGGTGATAAACCCTACCCCGTATCACACATGACCTAAATTTTTCAGATCCAATATTATCTTTGATGCTTAACCAAAAACTAGTTAGAATTCTTCAAAGAAGGATTTAACTTTGCCCTGGCTCAATCTTGAGATTATAACCCTAGCTCAAGTTAATCCTTTTGTCCAAGATAATCTTGTGGCCAAGAAGCCCCATCACTCTAAATAACTCTTATGCCTATTCAACCCCAAGCCAACTTAACCCTTGGCCTATATTGAACTATTCAATTCACAAATGAGTTAATTGAGTAATTCAATGTATCACCAATACAAGCCCAAACCTATGTGTAACATATACTATATTGAGTAAGTGTTATGGCACTTTATTCAGTAGTGCTCTATTGCACTATTCTATACTCATGTGAATCTATCCACATAAGTCATCTCTAAACTCTATCCTTACTTATGCCAAGCACAAGGTTATTATCATTTCATTGTAATCTTGGAGGATCAATCCTTTGCAAATCTTTTGACCTTCCCATCCAAACTCTCAATCCCTATCTTGTAAGCCAAGGTTCATGACATATCTCTCTCATCACAAAAATCATAAGAATTTTAAATTATTGAACCAACCCTTTTCAATTGTTTGCATTGCTTGATCTTGTTTGTCATGGAACAGTGTGTTTATGTTGTGTTACTCCTATTGCTATAGATTGAAAGGAGAGAATGTATCTTGTTGAGAGAAGTGAAAGGGTTTGAACTCCAAAATGGCAAGTCACACACATGCTTCTACCTATTTTTACTACTGCATTAGTGTTTTCAGTAGTATGCATGGTAGGTGGAATATTCAACTGCTTTATAAAATGCTTAGATCCTAGTAGCGTGTAGCTATCCTTTAAACCCCACATGATAGGACACTAAATACTTTGAAAAATATTGATGCCATGCTATGATCACTTGTTAAAGTTGTTTTATGAACAAATGAAGAACTTCAACTAAAATGAATCACCTGGGTGGATTGGTTTGATAAGAAGAGTGTGATATAGGTGACTTCTGGGGCACAGGCCTCGTCGAGAGGATGTGTACTCAGAATGCCACTCGGGATGGCCACCCATGAACAAAGAGATTAATATGTCTTCCGTGCTTTAGAGTACTTCCAGTGCAGCCTTATGACAATATGGGCTCTGTCTTGACTGATTAAGATGTGAGGGTTCAACTTGTGTGCAAGGTATGGGCTGGTAGCAGAATTATAGGTGGGAACAGATCTTGCCAGTATGGTTGCTCTCTCCTTTTGAAAGGTCTTGTCACATTCTTCTCTCTGGGTAGAATGGGTCTTAAGGTGAAAGTGCACAACCCCTGCAGGGTTTCAAACTAATCGATTAGCCGTGTCCCCGGTTATGGACAATTTGAGTCTCTAGACATGGAATGTACGGAAGAATCTCATCACCATTTTTGAATGATTAAAACTTGACTAGAAACCCCTAGGTTAGGGGCTCAGGGCCATTCACTCCGAGGGGTGGTGGTTTCTGTTGTTCTGACTTTGTTGAGTTTCGCCCAGTGCTACATACCTAGCTAGTATGTAGTATTTGGGGGTTATTTCGACCCTTTGAAAATATAAAATTTTGAAAAGGAATTGTAGGATAAAATTGGCTTTATGCAAATTAGCCCAAAAGATCCACTAGCCAAATATCATGTAGCTAGTTCTTTCACAACAACCACCAAATATGTGTCATTTGCCAGTACATCATTGTACTGATCCCCATTTATGGGGCTGCATATTCAAATGTGCAGGATATTCTGATGAGGAGTAAGTGTTAGGATCTCGAGTCTACATACCAACATAACTGCCTGTGGCGCATGGTGAAGATGGAGGCTCACTACTACCCTAGTTTCTGTTGTGTTGGTGATGTGTTGAACTCTGTTATTTGAGCTAGTCCAAGTGACTAAGCTGGCATGTAAGATTTGAAGACTTATGTATCTGGATCCCTGTTGTAATATTTGATACTATGCAATGAATACTCTATTTTGTTCTGTGGTGCTATCAGTGATCCAGGGAATAGCACTTAACACAGGTGTTCCACCTTAATCCAAAGGTGGGGCGTTACAAAATGGTATCAGAGCATAGTGTTGCCTGTAGAATCGAGACCCTAGGTTTGGATTATAAACAGGAAGACCCTAGGATAAAAAAATCAATCTCATCTTGCTTCTGTTTATATAAAAAAGGGTTTGCATTTTGAACTCCTTGTATTCTCTCCTACTTCCTTTTAAAATGTTTCATATTGCTTTAGATGACCCAACATGATGCACTACGTGGAAGGCCAACGAAGAACTAGAAGAAATGCGGATGTGAAGTCTGCACAACACCAAAGATACATTGAAGAAGTGGAAATGAGAACCTATGACAATGAATATAGTAATAGACTAGACCACCAATATTCTAGTTTATAGAACCAACGATGTTGTGATAATCTAATGATCATACCAAATTGGGGTATGGCCATGCTAGATTATTAGTGTTTGTCCTAGTTTGCTTGATGTCATGAGTGTTTGTTAGATGTTGTTTGTAAGATGATTTCTCTTGATCTGCTGTGTTTGGGTAGGAATCTTCTTTAGATCCCTTCTATCTAATCTCATCTATGCTAAGACCTAAACCTGTCCTAAACCCCAAACAGATGCATCCTCAATGCCAGAACAACCACAACAACCCTCAGATGGCGATAGCAATGCAACGAATGGTTGAAGTATATACCAAGATGATGCGAGTAATGACCCAAGATATGGTCAACCGCGATAGCAAAGAGTTACCTCCAGGGATGCAGCAAGTACTGGATAATCATTCTCAAATAATATAGATGATGTCCTAGATTATGACTAGTACCAGTAACAGCTTGCCACAAAAAGATCATGGTGGCAAGGAACCAAGAGATGATGCTGAGATGACACTGCGAGCCTGCAAGAATTGTGGAGAAATAGGACACACGTCTAAACAATGTCATGAACAGTGCTCTTACTGTGATATGAGCCACCCAGTTGGAGAATGTCCCATGACCCAAGTTACTTGTTTCCTATGTGAAGGAATCAATCATGTTCCTATTGAATGTAAGTTTTATCACATGGTGCAATGAATGAATCAACAAGCCAAGGATGGATTGAGCCAGATGCTAGGAAAGACCCCTGAAAATAGAAGAACCAAGATGAAGGTGGAAGATAAAATCATGGGAACAATGATACGTCTCCACCGTATCCATAATTTTTGATGCTCCATGCTTGTTTTTACACCATTTGCTTATGTTTCATTACACTTCGTGGCATTTTTATGCATTTTCCGGAACTAACCTATTAACGAGATGCCACAGTGCCAGTTCCCTATTTTTTGCTGTTTTTGTGTTTCAGAAATGTTACATAGGAAATATTCTCGGAATTGGACGAAACAAAAGCCAGACGTCCAGATATTTAACGGAGCTTCCAAAGGACCAAAGAGGAGACTGAGCCGAGCCAGAGGGCAGCCACACCACCAGGGGGTGTGGCCTGGCCCTGAGCCCCGCCGGCCTATGGTGTGGGCCCCTAGGTCCACTTGTGACGCCGCCCCTTTGCCTATAAAGACCCCCCGACGGGAAAAACCTAAATGCCCGATCACTTCTCCAGAATACATCGTGATCCACCGCCGCCGTTGACCCGAAGATCGGGAGGGTCCAGAAGCTCTTCCTGGCACCCTGCCGGAGAGGGGAATCACCACCGGAGGTCTTCTTCATCGCCATGCTTGCCTCCGGCGTGATGAGTGAGTAGTCTACCTTGGACTATGGGTCTATAGCAGTAGCTAGATGGTTGTCTTCTCCACCATGTGCTTCATGTTTAGATCTTGTGAGCTGCCTTACATGATCGAGATCACCGTTATGTAATTCTACATGTTGTGTTTGTTGGGATCCGATGAATATTGGTGTTATGATTGAGTTGATGTACTGAATTTTATCTTATGTTATCTCTATGTTGTTTATGATCTTGCATGCTCTCCGTTGTTAGTAGCTATCTTGGCCGAGTAGTTGCTAGTGACTCCAAGAGGGGATATTTATGCTCGATAGTGGGTTCATGCCTCTATTTAATCTGGGGGAGTGACAGAAACCTCTAAGGTTGTAGATGTGCTGTTGCTACTAGGGGAAAACAACATTCGTATGCTCGAGGGCATATGCTTTGTTTACATTACACACTTTGCTTAATGCAGTTATCTGTTGTTCGCAACTTAATACTTGTGGAGTTCTCGGATTGATTTGCCACAAGCGGATTATTAGTCATAGATGCAGTTGGATGGCGGTCTATGTATCTTGTTGTAATGCCCAGAGTAAATCTCATAGTGATCCTCTTGACATATCACGTTGTCTTTATTCTATCAATTGCCCAACTGTAATTTGTTTACCCAGCATGTGTTATTTTATCTTATGGAGAGACACCACTAGTGAACTATGGACCCCGGTCCTATTTCCTTTATATTGCTATCACCTGTTTACTTTACTCGCACTGTTTACTTTACTCACATACTATTACTATTTTCCACTCGATATGCTCATTCCTTTGTTTACAGCAAACCGGTGAGATTGACAACCTCATCGTAAGTTGGGGACAAAGTATTTGGTTGTGTTGTGTGCAGGTTCCACGTTGCTACTAGTTGAAGACGCGCTAACTCATTTTATCGTGAAACGGCTCCCTTGTTGGAGTGTCACTAGGCTATCAAGCATCACCTTCAGTCGTTTGTCTTGCTCCTCTCCTGATCGACATACCTTGGTTTCTTACTGAGGGAAAACCTTGCTGCTATACTCATCATACCTTCCTCTTGGGGTTCCCAACTGGACGTTGCTTTTCATAATCAACACCGTGCCGCATCAAGCTCTTTTCTGGCACTGTTGCCGGGGAGGAAAAAGAAGCCTCTGCAAGGGGAGTTTCGCATGCACATCCTTTACTTTGTTTTAAGTTTTGCTTTACTTTATTTTTACTTGCATCGTTTTATCAAAAAAAAAATTAGTATCCTTTATAGTTATTTTTACTTGTCTGCTTTTAGTTTTGCTAGAATGGCTACTCCTGAGAACACCAAGTTGTGTGATTTTACTAGCACTAATAATAGTGATTTTATCTGCACTCCTATTGCGCCACCTGCTCCTGCTGCAAATTGTTATGAGATTAAGCCTGCTTTGTTGAACCTTGTTATGAAAGAGCAATTTTCTGGTGCTAGTACTAATGATGCTGCAGCTCATCTCAACAATTTTGTTGAGCTATGTGAGATGTAGAAATATAAGGATGTAGAAAGTGATATTATTAAGCTTAAGTTGTTTCCTTTTTCTTTGAGAGGAAAAGCTAAGGATTGGTTGCTGTCTTTGCCTAAAAATAGTATTGATTCATGGGCTAAGTGTAAGGATGCTTTTATTGGTAGATACTATCCTCCTGCTAAGATTATAGCTTTGTGTAGCAATATTATGAAGTTTAGTCAGTTTGATAATGAACATGTTGCTCAAGCTTGGGAAAGAATGAAATCTATGATCAAGAATTGTCCCACTCATGGACTGACTACTTGGATGATTGTCCAAACTTTTTATGCAGGACTGAATTTTTCTTCAAGGAACCTACTGGATTCAGCTACTGGAGGCACTTTTATGTCCCTTACCTTGGGCGCCGCAACAAAGCTTCTCGACAATATGATGGTAAATTACTCTGAATGGCACACCGAGAGAGCTCCACAAGGTAAGAAGGTAAATTCTGTTGAGGAAACCTCTTCCTTGAGTGATAATATTGATGCTATTATGCTTATGCTTTCAAATGATAGGACTCATGTTGATCCTAATAATGTTCCTTTGGCCTCTTTAGTTGCTCAAGAAGAGCATATTGATGTAAACTTCATTAGAAACAATAATTTTAATAACAATGTTTATAGGAACAATTTTGCTAGTAACAATTATAGGCCGTATCCCTCTACCAATGTTAATGGTTATGGTAACTCTTATGGTAATTCCTCCAACAACTCTAGGGTCGCGCCCTCCGAACTTGAGGTTATGCTCAAGGACTTCATCGGTAAGCAAACTGCTTTTAACAAGTCTGTCGAGGAAAACTTAGGCAAAATTGATATTCTTGCTTCTAAAGTTGATAGCCTTGCTCATGATGTTGAACTTCTAAAATTAAAATTGTTCCCTAATGATGTGAAAGAGAACAATCCTTTTGCTACTGCTAATGCTATCCAAGTTAGAATTGATGAAAATGTTAGGATGCTAGCAGAATTGCATGCCAGGTGGGAAAGAGAAGATGAGATGGCTAGAAAGATAAAGGTATGTACCATTACTACCTCTAATGATGTTGCTCCTAAGACTAGCAATCCTCTTGCTTTGATTGGTGTAGAGAAAACTCCCACTCCTTGTGTTGAAAAGCCTAAAACTGCCAAAACTTTTTCTCAAAAGAGTGCTGAAATTTTTCAGAGTGTGGGAGATGATAGCTCTATTTACTTTAATGATTTTGATGTTAATGGCTGCAATATATCTGAAGTTTGCAAAAGCTTGCTTTGACTCCCAATGTTAGTTCCTTAAATGTTGCTTTTACTAAGCATATTACCAATGCTCTTATGAAAATTAGGGATGAAAAGTTGAAGCAAAAAGCTTCTGTTCCCAAGAAGTTAGAAGATGTTTGTCATTGATATGCATGTTAATGGTTTTGATTGACATGCTTTATGTGATCTAGGTGCTAGTATTTCTATCATGCCTAGAAAAATTTATGACATGCTTGATTTACCACCGCTTGAAAAGTGTTATTATGATGTTCCTATTGCTGATGTTGCTAAGAAGAAACCTTTGGGAAGGATTAATGATGTTCTTATTATGGTTAATAATAACCTTGTTCCCGTTGATTTTCTTGTCATGGATGTTGAATGCAATGCTTCATGTCCTATTATTTTGGGAAGACCTTTTCTTCGAACTGTAGGTGCCATCATTGATATGAGGGAAGGCACCATCAAATATCAATTCCCACTCAGGAAAGGTATGGAACATTTCCCTAGAAAGAGAAATAAATTAGTTTTTGACTCTATTCTTAGAGCAAATTATGAGCTTGATGCTTCATCACTTGATATTACTTGATTCGCATTTTCTGCGCCTAGCTCAAAGGCGTTAAAGAAAAGCACTCTTGGGAGATAACCCAATGTTTTTACATTCAGTTATTTTTCTTTTATTTGAGTCTTGGAAGTTATTACTACTGTAATGACCTCTCCTTATCATTTTTATTTTGTTTTTGTGCCAAGAGAAGCCTCTAATTTGAGCGAGGTAAGATTTGGGGATGTTGCTGTCCTGAAACAGTTTTCGGTGCTGCACCGTAAAAATTCGTGAAAATTCTCTGTATATCTTTTGGACCTGCGATTACTTTTGCATATGCCCCAGGTTATATCCAAACTTTAATTAGTTGAACACTTTTTGATTTGAGCAACAGAAAACCCTTTAAAAATTCGACCTTTGTCAGCTGTTCTATTTTGACAGATTTCTGCCAATATTTGTGTTTGCCGCTTTATCGCTTTCTTTTTGAGTTCTTTTGATCACGGAACTTTTGGGGAAGTTGCTACAGTAGTATATACTTTATATGTGGTTATTTTGAGTTGAAACCTGAAGCAAAAAGGGGTTGATTCAATGTTATGTTTACACTAATGTTGCTAATAGATTTGTGTTTAGTTTTGTATGAAGGAAGTTTTTAAATGTAGGGATTGGAGAATGATGTGATGAGTTGAAGAATGGACAAAAGCTCAAGATTGGGGATGGCTAGCACCCCAAGAAATATCCAAGAAGTACAAGCGTCAAAGCTTGGGGATGCCCCCGAGGCACCCCTTCTTCATCGGCAAAAATCAGGTCACCTTTCAACGCACTATATTTTTATTGCTTCATGCATTATGCATTTTTCTTGGAGCGTCAGTTGTTTTAGTTTTCAGTTTTGTTTAGTTTTGTTTTCTGCAATAAATGGTTGGACCCCAACAAATTTCTTTTGGAGAAGTTTCCTTGCTTTTCATTTGCCAAAAACACTCCATTTTTCACTATTCGTTTACATGAGTGTTCTCTTTTTCTAGAACTGCGTTTAGCTTTCGATTTTCTCCTTGATTTGTGTTCAGATCTTGTTATATCTTTTCATCAAGGTGTATTTTTGCCTCTAGTCTATGTTGGTTTTCATCAAAAGAGTTGTGTATAAAAAGTTTGAATGGTATTGGAAAAGAGAAAAAGCTTTATGCAAAAAAGTGGTACAAGAAGGAGCTTGTGTAGACTGCGGCCTAGGCTTTTGCATGTCGTGCTTGATGTCTTTTTGATAGCATGCTTAGTGGTTTTGCTGTAGCATGACTTGTCTCAAATGACTAAGATTGCTTAATGAGCCTTTGAAAAAAATCATGCGTTGTTTTAATTATTTGGAAGCATTATTTTGGTTTTCTCCTTGATGCTTTATTTGGGTTGACTTGGCACATGCTCACACATGTTAGACTCATACAAAGTCGCCATTGCCTCTAGGATCATTTAGTTTTTGACTTTTGATGCCATCTTATGCTTCTTTTAATGTTGCTTTGTCGCTTTGCATGATTATGGCCATTATTGCTCTCTTAGTTGGTCGCTCCCAGTCTTTTGCTAGCCCTCATTTTGTACTGAGTATGAGCTCTACTCGTGCATCCAACTCCTAAAAATGAAGTTTGCCATTGTGTCCACTATAAACTCCTATGCATGGTATTTGTAAGCCATTCCAAGTAAATTTTCATGTGCTACCTTTGAAAAACCTTCAAAATACTTCTCATTTTGTGACACTGTTTTCAGCTCATGGGGACGTAGTGGTCGGAATTGCTATCTTCCATATTAAATTAAGTACCCCTCGACTAGGCAGCTTCATCTACTCGTCATTAATTTTGCATGAGAGCTGGTCAGACCATTGCAATCTAATTCTAAGAAAAAAAAGGCACTCCTCCATGGTATGTGAATGTTGGTGGGCACCCGATGGAATCGGTTAGCCATGGTTTGAGAAAGAAAAAAAAGGTGGGGAGGAGTGCCAAAGCTTTATAAAAGAGCACCAATGTGCCAAATTTTCAAAGAACTCGGAACCGCTCTCACTTGTTTATTATGGAAGATAGTAAGACCCCATTGCTAGTCGGTGACAAAAGCAACCACCTCTCAAAACCCAATTTTTATCTCTCTGTTTTACAAATGAAAAGCTCTAGCACATGTTTAATCACTGCTTCCCTCCGCGAAGGGCCTTTCTTTTACTTTTGTGTTGAGTCTCCACCTTCTACCTTTATGCACCGTCTAAGAGAGCATAGTTGTCATTCTGAGTATAATGTGCATTGTCCCAAAGTTTTCATTGATTGATTCATATTGTTGGTTTCACTTGTTCTCAAATTACTTGTATCTAGTCACCCTCTTAAACTTGAAGGTGTCCTATGCATTTATGTTTTGCTCTCTCATGAAGGACATGCTGAAAACCATTTGTATGTTTTTCCTTATGACTTGAACACATGTTTGACTTTCATTGTTTCATTTTCATGATCTTTTGTTTGTGTTCTTTTTCATGTTATAACATGGTTGCTTAGTTGCTTCTATCAAGATTATATCTTTCATGCCCATGTTTTAAGTTCTTTTGATCCCAGCGCACAACGCTTACATATATGATCAAGATTGTGTAGGTGCATGTCACCTCAAAAATTATTTCTTTTGTTATCACTTACCTACTCGAGGACGAGTAGGAGTTAAGCTTGGGGATGCTGATACGTCTCCAATGTATCCATAATTTTTGATGCTCCATGCTTGTTTTTACACCATTTGCTTAGTGTTTCGTTACACTTCGTGGCATTTTAATGCATTTTCTGGAACTAACCTATTAACGAGATGCCACAGTGCTAGTTCCCTGTTTTTTGCTATTTTTTTGTTTTAGAAATGTTACACAGGAAATATTCTCGGAATTAGACGAAACAAAAGCCACACGTCCAGATATTTAATGGAACTTCCAGAAGACCGAAGAGGAGACGGAGCTGAGCCAGAGGGCGGCCACACCACCAGGGGGCGCAGCCTGGCCCTGGCTCACGCCGGCCTATGGTGTGGGCCCCTAGGTTCGCTTCTGACGCCGCCCCTTTGTTTATAAAGACCCCCCGATGGGAAAAACCTAAACGCCCGATCACTTTTCGAGAATACATCGTGATCCACCGCCACCGTCGACCCGAAGATCGGGAGGGTCCAGAAGCTCTTCCCGGCACCCTGCAGAGAGGGGAATCGCCACCGGAGGTCTTCTTCATCGCCATGCTTGCCTCCGGCGCGATGAGTGAGTAGTCTACCTTGGACTATGGGTCCATAGCAGTAGCTAGATGGTTGTCTTCTCCACCATGTGCTTCATGTTTAGATCTCATGGGCTGCCTTACATGATCGAGATCACCGTTATGTAATTCTACATGTTGTGTTTGTTGGGATCCGATGAATATTGGTGTTATGATTGAGTTGATGTACTGAATTTTATCTTATGTTGTTTCTATGTTGTTTATGATCTTGCATGCTCTCCGTTGTTAGTAGCTATCTTGGCCGAGTAGTTGCTAGTGACTCCAAGAGGGGGTATTTATGCTCGATAGTGGGTTCATGCCTCTATTTAATCTGGGGGAGTGACAGAAACTTCTAAGGTTGTAGATGTGCTGTTGCTACTAGGGGGAAAACAACTTTCATATGCTGGAGGGCATATGCTTTGTTTACATTACACACTTTGCTTAATGCAGTTATCTGTTGTTCGCAACTTAATACTTGTGGAGTTCTCGGATTGATTCGCCACAAGTGGATTATTAGTCATAGATGCAGTTGGATGGCGGTCTATGTATCTTGTTGTAATGCCCAGAGTAAATCTTATAGTGATCCTCTTGACATATCACGTTGTCTTTATTCTATCAATTTCCCAACTGTAATTTGTTTACCCAGCATGTGTTATTTTATCTTATGGAGAGACACCACTAGTGAACTGTGGACCCCGGTCCTATTTCCTTTATATTGCTATCACCTATTTACTTTACTCGCACTATTTACTTTACTCGCATACTATTACTATTTCCCACTCGATACGCTCATTCCTTTGTTTACAGCAAACTGGTGAGATTGACAACCTCATCGTAAGTTGGGGACAAAGTATTTGGTTATGTTGTATGCAGGTTCCGCGTTGCTACTAGTTGAAGACGCGCTAACTCGTTTTATCATGAAACGGCACCCTTGTTGGAGTGTCACTAGGCTATCAAGCATCACCTTCAGTCGTTTGTCTTGCTCCTCTCCTAATCGACATACCTTGGTTTCTTACTGAGGGAAAACCTTGCTGCTATACTCATCATACCTTCCTCTTGGGGTTCCCAACTAGACGGTGCTTTTCATAATCAACACCGTGCCGCATCAAACAACACCTAACCTTACCATAGCACTGGAATATGAAGAAAATGAAGTAAAAGATCTCCTAGCCTTAGAGATATCAAAAAAGAAGATGAAGATAAAGAAAAAAATACAATAGCAAGGTACTGTGCTTCCATTGCAAGGAGCTAGGGCATTATGTGGACAAATGTCCAGAAAGGGACAACAAAGCGAATAGGCAAAGGGGAACAGATCTGGTCACTTGTCAGAAATGCAACCAAAAAGGACACTATGCAAGGAGATGCGAAGAGACAAGCACTTCAAGACTTCAGAAAATGGGATAACTGAAGATGCCGCCAATACAAGGAGAAGACACAACAAGGTGTAGCCAACTTGGAAGAATTTGTATGCACCTACCGCCTTGTAATAAATATTGTAAGGACTTGTAAGAGCTAAGGGCAACCTTGTCTAAAATGGATTTTATTTTCCTTATGAAATGGCAAACCTAAGGATCCGCAACTTAAGGAGTAATGCCATACGAGTTTTTATGCAAAACCCTAGCTAAGGAACGATAGATTTGTTCAAAAAATTTAGATTGAAACATAGGTTTTCCTTTCAAGAAAATTTTGTCAAAACAAGTGAGGATGACCAAGAGTTAGAATACGAGGTTTACAAACCATGTATGAAGTAATGATTTGGGTGCAGGATGGATTGATCACCATTCCTACTACTCTTATTATTCGCTCTCATAATATTGGCTTTGTGAACCTAGAGAGACATACCTACAAGAGAGACGATGTTGTTAAACCTTAACCTTAGGAGGATAAGATGTTACACCCTTATAGTGAGCCAGTGTGGCCAAAACGTAGGATTTCGGTGAGTATGAATTTCAAGCTTACCGTTGAAGAAGACACGTGATGGAAGGAGTCCTACCAATCTAGAGAACTCCGTTTGACCCCAAAAGTGCTCACCAATGAAGCAACCATAAGATGAAGGACCTTCAAGGATGTCAACAAAGAGGATGAAGTGAAGATAGGAGATCACCTTAACATGGTCCTGTGAGTGACCCAAAGAGTGACCCTTTAGTGTCCAAAGTAGTTCAACAAACTACATTGCTGGATAGAAGCTCCACAATGGAGCAAAGTTATAATCAAGCCTAAACTATGCATTCAAAATAATGGACATCCACCTATTGGAAATGAAGATAGAAGCTTACTATGCATTCAAAAGATGACCCAGTGCCAAGTCAAATCCCATGTGTGCTTACTTTGAATCAAAGACCTAGACTACCCACAAAAGTCTCTTTTAAGGGTGGTAGCCACCTAGATACCTCAGACCCTTCTACCTTTCAAGCCTCTTCAAATCTCGGGGACGAGATTTCTTTTAAGGGTGGTAGTCTGTAACATCCCAAGTTTTTATCAAATTTTTAGAATAAAAAAAATTGTTTTTCTTTCATGATTAAAAAAATCACAGGGATTTAAAACTTTTTGAGTTTAATTAAATGTCTTTCCTTAAAGTTTTCTTAAACCTTCAAACCAAACTACTTCACTTCCAAGGTTTCCATTTTATAAAAGAGCTTTTTATAAATATCCCATATTCAAATGTCTGTTAGAAAAACTATTTCAAATTTTCTATCAATCCTTGAAGTACTCATTTGAGAAAATATAATCTCAAATAACTATTTTGCATTTATTCAAATACTATGCAAGCATTTTTGCCAAGGAAATATTTTCAAAATTCAAAATACTATTTTATAAAGTATCATCCCTGATTTTATGGAGTTATTTTAAAACCCTAATCCTAGATTTGCTATATGCAAGTAAAGCTCTTTTGATAAATTAATAAAGCTCTTTTGAGAGACTTGTTTATTTTGAGAAACATGCTTCTTACTGTTTTGTATTGTTTATTGGAATTTTAGAAACATTTAGACATTGGTTTGACTGAATTTGAAATCTTTATGCAAAAGATATAAAAGAATTAAGAAAACAGAAAAGAATAAAAAGAAAGAAGAAAAAAAAGAGAAGAGAAGGAATTGGACGGAGATAGCCCAGTCCAGCCCAACCACTGCGGCCCAACTAGAAAACCCAAACCGGTACCACTATTTTTTTCCTCCTATCACTTATAGGCTGGCCCCACCTATCATATTCTTCCCCAACCGTCCCTCCCTCCTTCACTGGAAATGGAACCTCAGCCCCGCTCCTCTCCAACTTCCTCTCGCCCGTTCTGAAACCGCATCGGCACCCTCCTCAAACCCCCGCCTCTCCTCGATGCTTCCCCTTCGAATTCCGAGCCAGAGACATCGCCAGCGAGGAGAAATTGCTCACCGGTGCTCTGGAAATCCGCCGCTGGATTTCATCGATACCAGCACGGTGGAGGAACCCCGCGCCCTCCCTCCTACATCTATTCTTTTCCCTCTCTCTAATGCAGCCTCTGAATGCTTCAAATCATCGATTGTTTGCTGTGCAGCGCTCACACCGACGAGACCGAGCCGCCCTCTGTCTCCAGCCATCTTCCCACGCTGCTCCAGGAAGCCCTCAACGTCGTTGACCAAGCACACGATGACGCCGGAGCCATCCCCACCTCGTCCACCCCTCTGAAGATCTTCAGGACCACAGAATCCCCACGCCGTCGACTAACCGTACCGCCTCGCCGGAAAAACTTCCCCTCCGGTGAGCCCTATCTCCCTCCCCTTCTTCAAACCATTAGATAAAATTGGAGGGCACAGATTAGAACAAGAATCCCGAAATGGTATCCACCTGTAGCTTGTTGCCACGTAGCAAGCCCAATCAGCCCCCCCCCCCCCCAGTCAAACTGAGTCAATTTTGATTCAAATTTAAATTTCAAATCTCTGTTTCTGTACAGATCTTGTAAATTCAATAGCAATTATTCTACTAGTCCAAATTTGACAAACTTTATATCCATGGAATCCTTACAATGTTTAGAACCCCATCGCATAGTAATATCATGGTGTTACTGTACAAAGTTTTGAAATGAATTTCAAATGGCAAAAAGTGCCAATCTGCACTAAATAATTCATATCTTTTGCTCTGGTTATCCAAAAAGAATAAATTTGTAGTCATTGGAATCCTATGAACATGTAGAACACTTTAGAATCAATAAATACCAAAGTTGATACATGCAAACTTGGTGCATTAAAATTTATTCAAATCACCACTTTGATCATAATTTGAATTTTACAAATGATATTAAAGTGAAACCAATTGCTATAGCTTGGTTTTTCAGTACCCTATCCAGTAACATCACTGCCCAAATTATTTGAAATCATTTGTAAATATTCAAATTCAAATATGAGAATTTGAGTATTTTCTTCATAAGATTAATTCTATAATTCTTATTAATGTGATTACTTCTATAAAAGTGAATCATATGACCATACCAATCTAACCCCATTCATATTGACCCTTAACCCTGACCCAATATCATGCCATCTTACTCTTATGGACTTAATTCATAATATTCAAATTACACCTGAGTAATTTGAGTAAATTGTGAATGTATCTCAATTTGTTTCTCCATTGCCAATGTGGTGATAAACCCTACCCCATATCACACATGACCTAAATTTTTCAGATCCAATATTATCTTTGATGCTTAACCAAAAACTAGTTTGAATTCTTCAAAGAAGGATTTAACTTTGCCCTGGCTCAATCTTGAGATTATAACCCTAGCTCAAGTTAATCCTTTTGTCCAAGTAATCTTGTGGCCAAGAAGCCCCATCACTCTAAATAACTCTTATGCCTGTTCAACCCCAAGGCAACTTAACCCTTGGCCTATATTGAACTATTCAATTCACAAATGAGTTAATTGAGTAATTCAATGTATCACCAATACAAGCCCAAACCTATGTGTAACATATACTATATTGAGTAAATGTTATCGCACTTTATTCAGTAGTGCTCTAATGCACTATTCTATACTCATGTGAATCTATCCACATAAGTCATCTCTAAACTCTATCCTTACTTATGCCAAGCACAAGGTTATTATCATTTCATTGTAATCTTGGAGGATCAATCCTTTGCAAATCTTTTGACCTTCCCATCCAAACTCCCAATCCCTATCTTGTAAGCCAAGGTTCATGACATATCTCTCTCATCACAAAAATCATAAGAATTTTAAATTGTTGAACCAACCCTTTTCAATTGTTTGCATTGCTCGATCTTGTTTGTCATGGAACAGTGTATTTATGTTGTGTTACTCTTATTGCTATAGATTGAAAGGAGAGAATGTATCTTGTTGAGAGAAGTGAAAGGGTTTGAACTCCAAAAAGGCAAGTGACACACATGCTTCTACCTATTTTTACTACTGCATTAGTGTTTTCAGTAGTATGCATGGTAGGTGGAATATTCAACTGCTTTATAAAATGCTTAGATCCTAGTAGCATGTAGCTATCCTTTAAACCCCACCTGATAGGATGCTAAATATTTTGAAAAATATTGATGCCATGCTATGATCACTTGTTAAAGTTGTTTTATGAACAAATTAAGAACTTCAACTAAAATGAATCAACTGGGTGGATTGGTTTGATAAGAAGAGTGCGATGTAGGTGACTTCTGGGGCACAGGCCTAGTCTAGAGGATGTGTACTCAGAATGCCACTCGGGATGGCCACCCAGGAACAAAGAGATTAATATGGCTTCCATGCTTTAAAGTACTTCCAGTGCAGGCTTATGACAATATGGGCTCTGTCTAGACTGATTAAGATGTGAGGGTTCAATATGTGTGCAAGATATGGGCTGGTAGCAGAATTATAGGTGGGAACGGATCTTGCCAGTATGGTTGCTCTCTCCTTCTGAAAGGTCTTGTCTCATTCTTCTCTCTGGGTAGAATGGGTCTTAAGGTGAAAGTGCACAACCCCTGCAGGGTGTCAAACTAATTGATTAGCCGTGTCTCGGTTATGGACAATTTGAGTCTCTAGACATGGAATGTACAGAAGAATCTCATCACCATTTTTGAATGATTAAAACTTGACTAGAAACCCCTAGGTTAGAGGCTCAGGGCCATTCACTCCGAGGGGTGGTGGTTTCTGTTGTTCCAACTTTGTTGAGTTTCACCCAGTGCTACATACCTAGCAAGTATGTAGTATTTGGGGGTTATTTCGACCCTTTGAAAATATAAAATTTGAAAGAAAGTTTTGAAAAGGAATTGTAGGATAAAATTGGCTTTATGCAAATTAGCCCAAAAGATCCACTAGCCAAATATCATGTAGCTAGTTCTTTCACAACAGCCACCAAATATGTGTCATTTGCCAGTACATCATTGTACTGATCCCCATTTATGGGGCTGCATATTCAAATGTGCAGGATATTCTGATGAGGAGTAAGTGTTAGGATCTCGAGTCTACATACCAACATGACTGCCTATGGCGCATGGTGAAGATGGAGGCTCACTACTACCCTAGTTTCCATTGTGTTTGTGATGTGTCGAACTCTGTTATTTGAGCTAATCCAAGTGACTAAGTTGGCTTGTAAGATTTGAAGACTTATGTATCTGGAACCCTATTGTAATATTTGATACTATGCAATGAATACTCTATTTTGTTTTGTGGTCCTATCAGTGATCCAGGGAATAGCACTTAACACAGGTGTTCCACCTTAATCCAAAGGTGGGGCGTTACATTTCTTCTTCATCACTCTCACTTCCGGAGAGTCAAGAACACAAACTTTGGTTGTTTCTTCTTGGGTCCACCCTTCTTCACAAATGGCTTCTTTGATGGAGACTTGGTCTTGCTCTTGAGAATGAGCTTCCCACCATGATCTTCTCTCTTCTCGTAAGGACACTCGGCAACAAAGTGAAATCTATCATTGCAATTGTAGCATGTCCTCACCCTATGACCATTGTTGTCATTCCTTTGAAATCCACATGACTTGCTTCTTCTTTGATTATCTTCTTTAGCCTTGCTGGGATGAACCCAAAAGGTTTTTCCATAGAAAGCTATAACACCCCACTTTTTGTAACCCTGTTTAAGTAGTGTTTAGTGAGCCAAAAATGAGGGCCAACAAAAACTTTTTGTGCAAACCTCTAGAAGTACTATTTCTTGCTTGTTTGTCTTGGTTGTTATGTTAATGATGTCTGTTTGAGTTGCTTGTTGAACAATATTGTGAACCAACACAATCCATGTGCCCTTGTGATCATGCCTTTATTTATGCTTCTACCTATTTTTCCAAAACCATTATCTTGGCAACCTCTCCTTTTTCAAATTATTTTATTTGTCCAAAACAAGAGCCAAGATTTATCTTTGAGACAAAGATTTTATCAAAACTAAGTATTTACAAAATTATCGGGACCTACAAAGTAGAGTGGTTCCACTATTTTACAAACTTATATTTTGTTGATATATATAAAAGGATTTCAAACACCTTTAAGAGAACTTTCTAAAGGAGATGCTATGTCTCCACTAGTTTCTGAAAAATCTACAAAAGCTTTACTCCTTTATTTGAAACTCTTTTCTACTTGACCCTGGCATGATCATCATTGAGCACTTGTTTAATCATTGTTTCTGGTGATGCTAGATTAGCTTCAAATGGTTGACCTGGTGTGGTGAGTAGACTTTGTGTGAATTTGTTTGACTTTGATGAGTGCTTGTGTGTAGATATGATCCCCAGGTAGGCCTGTGGCCTAACCCATTCAACACCCACCAATTTATATTCTGTCCCATGTAGGTTATTTTCATTCTATCTTTCGAATAAAACCTATCTTGTTATTTTTCCTCTCAATCCTGAAGCCTTAACTCCAATGTCTTAGTCTTACAGTAAGATATTAGGAGCCCCTTTTGAGGAATTTTAGAACCAATCAAACTAGCCCAAGAAAGGCACCCATGGTGTTATTAGAATCATCTACAACCCATCTTAGGAGGCTCCTCTCAGTTCTCACAAAATATTTTCTTGCAGTCATTTTATCAAACACCTAGTGTGCAGACTATCTTCATGTCTGTTAACACATTCAGTTTTCAGACACTGTTATTAAGCTCATACTTTCTAACTAGGGCAATGTACCTTCCTAGAACTCATATTCGGCATGTGTTCTTCTATTCTTTCCATTACCACTCGGTCATTTGAGGCCGTCTAATACTTGTTCTAATCTTGTTTCTGACCCTAATCAAATCACTGACCATTTGACTATTATCAGATGCACTTTTGCTCCCACTTTTAAATTTCGAAATAAATTGTTCAGAGACCATTCTTTGACCTATTCCTCTTCCTTTTGATCTACTCTAACTACTCATGCCCTTATTGGTGCATTTTGAAGCATGCCACCTAATTATGTGACTATGTTTTGAACCCTAGTCAAAACTATTTCTGTCTCTAGTATTCTTCCTAAAATTGTGAAAAACCTACTATCTACCCTAACCATTAATTCTCTCTATAATGCAACCTTTCCTTACTACCATTTGCAGATGTTGCTCTTGCATGATATCATTATTTGGCCTTTGAAAATAATTTCTATATGCATATCTCCATGTTGTATTTCTTTTCTTATTAACTAAAATTGCATGGGAATTACAACCATGCATTCTTCTTGCATATTTTCTCATCAAATAAATTTGATGAAACTCCACCATACTCTCTTATGATTTTAGAATCATCTAAACCCAAAACCCTAGTTGTCTATTCTCAAAAATTTCCAAGATCTAGTCCAATTAACTATTACGGCAACCCTTCATGCTACAAATTTTGGTGACCAAGTTTACTTTGCAAAGACTTGGCTAGGTCATCTCCAATCTTCTCACCACTCACTTTGAACCACCTTACCTCCCCATGTTTGGATACAATCAAATCTACCTTTCATATTCAAAGTTTATCTAAGCATACATCAACTTCTTTTTCCATCTCCAATTGCCTAAACCCATTTGAGACTCCTCCAACCCAGCACATTGGCTAGCCCAGCACCCCCACCCCTCTCTGGTCGACCAGACACTGTAGCACTACCCTCTTCCCTTGTCCTTTAGTATTTGGAGAAAGGGAGTTGGATCTTCTCCAAGTCTTGCCCAACAAATAAATAAAAAGCAACCAGCAGCAGCTCCTTCCCAAGTAAGGAAACTCTTCTGTCCGTACCTCACCCTCTCCACTGCCACCCTTGCCCAATCCCTGGCCTCCAACGCTCTCCATGACCATATGTGAACCGATACCACCATAGACCATGTCCCCTCGGTTTATAAGGCCACAGAACCCCACAGCCCCTCTCTACCCTCTCATTTCACTCCCACACCTCTACCTAGCCCTCCCAGAGACACCTGCATAGCCCCCTTGCTCTGCATCAGTGAGGGAGGAAGAAAACTTCCTCCCGACCTGCGAGGAAGAAGAACACACTACCCTCTCTTTGGACCCTCTCTGCTCTCTATTTCTGCATGCTTGCACTCTCCTCGCCGGTATATACCTAACCCTACCCCTCTCTTGACCCAGGAACACCGAAACGACGACCCTCTGGAGCCCCCGATCAAGCTCCTCCACTGCCGTTTGCAAATCCTCCTGCCGGGACTCAGATCGACCTTTCCACCCATCGACGTGCTCGCCATGCTGCGCCGGGTCGCCTCGTCGCGTCACCGTCAGCCGGGGAGCCCCTAGGTGAGCACCGACGCCGCCCAAACCCCGACTAGGGTTTCCGTAGTCTTCTGCATGGCCAGAGGTAGGCGATAGCCACAGACCGTCGATCTTGACTTGATCTGACGGCCTAGGGCACTCAGTACCCCTTCGGCCCCTGCTGCCGCTGGCGGCCAGGCCCCACCTATCGAGCGGCTTGAATCGCCTTCCCGGGCGTGCCTGAGAGAAATGGGCTGGCCTGGTGGGGTGCAGTCCGGGTTCGGTCAAATCTGGCCCGTGCACTTTTTTTTAGAAAATCCCTATGTTAATTTCCTGAGATCTGTGAGATTGCAAAATTTATAGAAAAATAATTACAGGTCCAAATGAGTTGATTCAAATTTCTCCAAAATCCTTGTTTCCATGTCTATCCAATGCCACTGACCTCACTCCATTTAGAGCCCTGTAGAAATACCTTTATTTTAACTAGCAAATCAACCCTAGTTTCGATCAAAAATCCAAATTTGTAGTTCTGTATATTGAAAAGGAGTGAATCCATTTTTCAGTGATGCTATGATGTACTAGCTTACATGTGACACTTGGATTGGTATTTTATGTTGCATATATCTATAGTAGTAATTAAAATGACCAATAGAGTATTAAGTCTTATTTATTTTCTCATTTGAAATAGAATAGGTATTTTAGCATGAATCCAATTTATATGTGTCCTGCATTGTAATAGCCTTCTAGAACATTCTCTGGTGCATTTTTCTGATGTCCATAGTATATCTGGGAATTATTCTAGTGTTATAGCTATTATTGTTACTAGGAAATTCATGGAAAATCAACCACAAGGTGTTTTGAGATGAATCCAACTTTGTTGGGTTCAGAAACTTGATGTCTATCTACTGGTATGCTGAGAGTGAGATTTGACCAAGTTAGGCACATGCATGCTTGTTGGAGTAAATTAGGGTTTCTTTGCTATGATTGAAAAACCCTAGTTTCTAATAGGATTAACTTGCTACTAAAAACCCTATGAAAACTTGTTTTAGATTCTAAACATGTTTGTTTCTGATGCTCTTTGTTTGTGTGATGTTGAGTGATGAAATGCTTGTGCTTTGTGTATGCATGTATGCTTATTGTGTGTTGTTAATTTTTTCTGGCGATAGAATCGAATGATGAGTGTGCGGAGGAGGGAGAGATCTTTGAGTATCAAGAAGAAGAAGATCAGGGACAAGCCACTCAAG
Organism: Dactylis glomerata; assembly: GCA_007115705.1. NCBI lineage: Eukaryota > Viridiplantae > Streptophyta > Magnoliopsida > Poales > Poaceae > Dactylis > Dactylis glomerata. Next base: position 9,393,036 of record QXEO01000531.1, read on the forward strand.
GCAAGCCATCTACTTGTTGCATACCTGAATCCTACTATTTCACCTTGCATTGTTTTACTAATGTTTTTCTTATTATGCATTGTTTTCTATATTGCTATTATTCTCTATATAGCAATAGTTGATGACTTAGCTCCACAAGTCAACTTGATATCATCCATAGAGATGACACCCCTTGTGACCTATTCAACACCCCCTCTTATTAGAGACTTGATGGTTAGCATCAAAGTCTTTGGAAAACTTGTAGTGGAGCCAAAAACTCTAGGATGGGAACACTCTCTGGAAAGATTTCAAAAATGTTTTCAAAAACCTTGGAATTGTCACTACTCCACTAAAATATTTTCAAATGGTTTTATGAACATGGAGCTGGACATGGGAGATAAAGGAGTTGGTGGTTTTAAGAAAAGTGGCATTGTGTATAAGTGTTCGCCAAACAAATTACTCCCGTGCAACCACATTACCCCGGTATGGGACGGGGCCTAGTTTGAAGTCTGTCTGCTTTAGTGCGGGGAGTCTCATACTATATAAGGGTTCGTGGTGCCCGAAAGGTGGTACGCGACACCCCTAAATCCGGGTTGACACCTATTGAGGGTCAATACATTACAACCTCATATCCCAAGCCTCTGGAAGACACTTGGGTTCTCCTACCATGGCGCCGGAGTTACGCTATGAAGGAGGTACTGCCGGGGCATGCCGGGGAGGTAGACTCCACTGGGTAGGCACCCGTGCTAAGGTAGATGGATGGAGGACTTTGATCGATTATCTGAACCCCGCATACTTGTGTATGACGGTCCGTGGTGGTATCTCAGCGGATTTATCGGATGGTATGGGTAAAGTGTACAACCTCTGTAGAGTGTAATCTATTCAAATAGCCGAGTCCTCAGTCATGGACGGTTGGAATGGCCATACTTAACCTGTGTCAGGTTTTGGTTTTACAAAAGTGTTTTTGGACAAATGGAGAAGGTGTGCCGGACGGAGTACTCGGAGGGTACTGTCGTGGCATGGCTATGGTTCGGAGTACTTGTAGGGTACTGCCGAAGGAAATGATATGGTCATGTGTGATTGACCTGGATTTATAAAGGGAGGTGGTCATGTTTGATTGACCACCGGCTCTCTCTTGAGAAATAAATGAGTTCCCCTTCCCTAGAGAGTTTACAAAAATCTGTTTTCTAAAATTGTTTTTCAACAAAGACATAGAGATGTCGCATGACATGCTATATCGACACGAGAAATTGACTAGTTAGGATGAACTAGACTAGAGCCTTTCCTTGCTACAGCCAAACTGCATATCAGTTCACTCTCTTTAGATGGTTTGCGAGTACAATTCAAAATGTACTCACAGCTTTGTCCCTGACTATTAACTTGGTCAGACTATGAAGAAGACTACAAGGAAGGTGACGATGGTTACGATGGCGCCGGTGTGAACTAGGAACGTCTCCCAGTTAGTTGCCTGTAGGGTAGTAGGCATGACGTGGGTCATCAACGCTGCTTGGTATCGGCTGCTTAGTTGTCGACTTGCCCTGCGTGGCAATATCATACTTGGTCTTGTGACCAATTGTAAGTAAATTATTTGGTACTATAATGGATGATGTAATTCTGTTATCAACTCGGATATATGGATTCACGACACACTGATCATGGGATCGTGAATTGTATGCATATCGGGTATTCTGGATGGGTAATCTGGGGTCCCCACAAAAGCCATGTGCTCATGATACTCATGCCTCATATCTTTGGGGCACATCTCTAGTCTTGCTTCAATACTTGCTTGAGGAGGAGCTTCTCTCTCAACCACACTTGCCTTCAAAGCAAGGTTGGAACTTCTTTGCATTCCCATGGCATCAGCACAAGCATCTTCCGCATTTTGTGCGGCAACCTTGTAGGCTTGCATCTCTTGCATCACTTGATTGGAAGTCATCTCGTGAAAGTTGTGTTTTCCTTGAACACTCTTCAAATCCGCGGGCTCAAATGGCATGTAAGCAAGAATGTACTTCATCTTGATCCACTCATCATCAATATGATGAGTACCTAGGTTCTTGAAGGTGGTAGCAATGGCCTTGAGTCTTCGATACATCTCTTGATGGTCCTCACCATCCTTCATAAAGAATCCCTCCGCTTGATTGCTAAAGGATACATATCTTGTTCTCTTCATACTCTCATTGCCAACAAATACATCGGAGAAGCCATGCCAAGCTTCTTTGGCGGTGGAGAAGGGTTGGATGTGAGGCAAGTCCTTGGACCCAACGGCAATTTGAATCATGTGAAGAGCGGTTGGATTGAGTTGGCTATCGACCAACTCTCTTCTTGTCAGGTTGTTGGGATCCACGGCCTTGAATCCTTCTTCAACAATTCTCTGAAGCTTGATGCAAGAACTGCGCATATGAGAGATCATTTGATATTGCCATTGACCAAAGTTTAATGCACCTAGCTTGGATGGGTCACCTCTATTGTTAATATGAGGGTGAGGGATCGGCGGGTCAGGTGAATACCAATGTGGGAATTCACCTTTCCTGTCGCCCTTAGTGGATGACCTAGCCTAGGGACCTTTGTCGGCAACCTCTTCTTCCAACTCCGCATTCTCCACATGTGGAGTAGCGGGTTTATCCGAGAGAGGAGGAGCACTAGGGATTTTAGCTTGCATGAGTTGCGCTATCATTTCACGCAACTCACTTATTTGAGATGACACGGATGATTGAAAGGATTTGAACTCATCCTCGGTAACTTGATTACCCGAGTCCTCACTAGTTTGGGTGCCCATACTCTTAGGCGTTTAAGCCCGAATTACGAGTCGAGGCTCTGATACCAATTGAACGGACCGTAAGGGCACCTAGAGGGGGGTGAATAGGTGCTACTCAAATTTTAATGCTTTTTCAATTTAGGCTTGACACAAAAGGTAAATTCTCTAGATATGCAACTAAGGTGAATTTACCTATATGACAATTAACAAGCTAAGCAAGATATAATAAGTAAAGGCAATAAAGGGTAGAGATAACCGAGAGTGGAGCACACGGAGACAAGGATGTGATTCTGGTAGTTCCTTCCTTTTTAGGGGAAGTATGTCTATGTTGGAGGGGTGTGGTTGCCACAAAGGCCTAACCAACGCCACAAAGGCTCACCCTATTCTTCGGTCCAAGCTTTCGCCACAAAGGCCTAGCTCACTTTCCACTAAGGGATTCCTCAAGCCAGAACCGGCCTTTACAATCTTGGGGCACACATCCACAACCGAATTGGAGGCTCCAAAGGACAACACAATGCTGTCAAACAACAAGTATCAAGATATCAAATACACAAATCAAGGTCTAAGGATCGAAGGAAACCCAAGACACAAATCCCTCAAGCAAATGAGAGGGGAAAGTAAATCGCTTTGGTGAGGATGTAGATCAAGGCCTCCTCCTTCGATTCTCCAAAGATCAAGAGCTTTGGTGGGTTGAGGGGGGAGATCTTGTAGCTTGGTGGCTCCAACAATGGGGGGTGTTCTTGTTCAGCTCGGGCAGCTTGTGGAAGAAGAGGTGAGGGGGTATTTATACCCCCCTTCCAAATGTGACTGTTGGGGGCGGATAATCCAGGTTAAAGGGGGGGAGATTATCTGGCCCCCGAATAATCCGGGGGAAATCCCACGAAATATCCGCCCCCATTACTGGGAGCAAACCACCTTGAGTCTTCACGGGGGGTGGAATATCCGGGTAAGAGGGGGGCGAATTATCTGGCCCCCGGATAATCCGACCAAAATCCCCTCAATATTCCACCCCCGTTACTGGGAGCAAACCACCTCGAGACTTAGCAGTTTTTTTTCAGGAGGGGGTGGATTATCCGGCCAAATATCCGGCCAAATATCCGCCCCCTTTACTGGGAGTAAACCACTTCCTTTTTGGGGGGGGGGGATTATCCGGCCAAAATCCCACCCCTTTACTGGGAGCAAACCACTTCCTTTTTTAGTGACTTAAAACCCTGCACTTCACTTGATCAATGTGCTAATTCACTAATATTGTTATCTAACACACAAAACTCAGGAAATGCTCTTTCAGTGTTCCTACTCTTAAGCTACTTTCTGAGTTGTAATTTTGTTGTTTTTGCGTTTCAGAAAAGCTACACAGGAAATATTCTCGGAATTGGACGAAACAAAAGCCAGAATTCCTATTTTTCCCAAACCGTCACGGAGTCCAAAGCAGAGACAGAGGGGTGCCAGGAGGAGGCCACACCATGGAATGGCGTGGGCCACCCCCTGGCCGCGCCATGGCCAGGTGCGCGCCCCTGGCCCACACTCTGACACCGCTCTTCCGCCTATATATTCCCCCTCGATGGGAAAACTTAAAGGCCCTGATCAATTTCCACGAAACATACTGCTAGCCGCCACCGTCGTCGATGCAAGATCGGGAGGGTCCAGAAGCACTTCCAGACACCCTGCCGGAGAGGGGAATCACCACCGAAGGCCTTCTTCATCACCATGCCTACCTCCAGAGTGATGCGTGAGTAGTCTACTTTGGACTACGGGTCCATAGCAGTAGCTAGATGGTTGTCATCTCCTCCATGTGCTTCATGTTTAGATCTTGTGAGCTGCCTATCATGATCAAGATCATCGTTGTGTAATTCTACATGTTGTGTTTGTTGGGATCCGATGAATATTGATACTATGTCAAGTTGATTTGCTGAATTATTATCTTTATGTTATCTCTATGTTGTTTATGATCTTGCATGCTTTCCGTTGCTAGTAGATATCTTGGCCGAGTAGATGCAAGTGACTCCAAGAGGGAGTATTTATGCTCGATAGTGGGTTCATGCCTCTAGTAATCTGGGGGAGTGACAGAAAGCTCTAATGTTGTTGGTGTGGTGTTGCCACTAGGGAGAAAACAACAATCTTGTGTTCAAGGACATTTGTATTGTTTACATTATGCACTTTGCTTAAGGTGATAACTTGTTGCTTGCAACTTAATACCCAATGGTTGCTCGGATGACATCCGGAGGGTGGATTATTAGTCATAGATGCAGTTGGATTACGGTCTATGTATTATGTCGTAATGCCTATAGTGAATCTCATAGTGATCCTCATGACATTTGTGTGCTAGCTTTATTCTATCAATGGCCCAACTGTAATTTGTTTACCCAACATGTTATTTAGTTTATGGAGAGACACCACTAGTGAACTGTGGACCCTGGTCCATTCTTTTACATTGCTATTATCGTTTACCATTTACCTGTTTTATTTACATTCTTGCAAACTACTATCTTTTACCACTTGATACGATTAATCCTTTATTTATAGCAAACCGGTGAGATTGATAACCTCATCGTAAGTTGGGACAAAGTACTTGGTTGTGTTGTGTGCAGGTTCCATGTTGTTGTTGGTGTAAAGCTATGCCCTGGACAAGTCATCTGGCGCCATTGTCCAGAGCTGTCGCAAAGCTAGCGGGCATCATCCTTCGGAAGTTTGGTTCTTTCTCCTACTGGTTCGATAAACCTTGGTTTCAAAACTGAGGGAAGACTTGCTGATGTGCTCATCATAACCTTCTCTTGGGGTTTCCAACTAAGCGGTTACACATATAAAACTCCTACATCAACACCGCACCACCAACAAGTTTTCTGGCGCCATTGCCGAGGAGCAAAGAAGAAGAAGAAGCTCCCACGTCAACTACGCGCAAGCAAAACATCAACAAGTTTTCTAGCGCCGTTGCCGGGGAGAAAGAAGATTTCTGCAAGGGGAGTCTCTCACTTCCAATCTTTTACCTTGTTATTGTTTTGCTTTATATTATTTTTGCTTGCTTCATTTTATCAAAAATACAAAAGAATTATTTCCTTTATAGTTGTTCTTACTTGTCTACTTTTTAGTCTTTCTAGAATGATTAATCCTGAAGTTGAAGTTTGTACTTTTAAGCAACAAGGGGGAGAGAGTTTGAAGGATGCTTGGTACCGAATTAGTAATGCTCATCATAGGTGTACAAAGAAGCATTCTACCATGATCCTCCTTAGAAATTTTTATGTTGGTATATCTAGTTGCAATTGGTACGTTCTTGATACTCTCGCAGGAGGTAATTTTCTGGGTACTCCCTCTTTGGAAGCATGCACTTTAATTGAAAGTTTAGTGGGAGTACCACCTATTCATGTTGTTAAAATAGAGGTCACTTTGGAGGAACTTTTAGAAAAACTTAGCTCTTTAGAAAAAAGTTTGCCAAATATCCTTGATAACGCTAGCCAGGTTAATGAATCGATAGAAAGTATCGGGAAGAGAATCAGTATTTTAGAGGCTAGTACTACTCATGATAGTCAAAACCTTAGGATTGGTAAACTAGAGGAGTATATGGAAACTTTAAGTTCAATTTTCTCTTCTCTTGAATTTAAGAAGGGGAAAGCTTTTGTTGGAAAGGAGCAAAAATTTATGTATGTTCCCAAGGTGTCTGTGCCAAAACCGCAACATGTTTTAAAGATTGGTAAGACTTTTAGTTCAACTAAGAGTGACTTGCAGGTTGAATCATCTTTGGGAACTTCTAAAGTGCCTAGTGTGGTAAGTGGTGCTCTTGAGGAAATAATAGATCTTAATGCCTCATTTGAAAATACTTGATTTCCACTTTCTGCGCCTAGCTCAAAGGCGTTAAAGAAAAGCACTCTTGGGAGATAACCCAATGTTTTCTATTCAGTATTTTTTCTTTTATTTGAGTCTTGGAAGTTATTACTACTGTAATGACCTCTCATTATCATTTTTATTTCATTTTTGTGCCAAGAAGAACCTGTAAGTTGAGAAAGGTAAGATTTGGGGAAGTTGCTGTCCTAAAACAGATTTCTGCGCTGCACCATAAAAATTCGTGAAAATTCTCAGTATACTTTTTGATCTGCGATTTATTGTGCATAAGCCCTAGGTTATTTCCAAACTTTTGTTAGTTTTGCACTTTCCGATTTGAGCAACAGAAGGTCTTCAAAAAAATCGATCTTTGTCAGTTGTTCTGTTTTGACAGATTTCTGCCACTATTTATGTTTGCCTCTCGATCGCTTTCTTTTTGAGTTCTTTTGATCACAGAACTTTTGAGGAAGTTGCTACGGTAGCTTATGCTTTAATGGATGGTATACTTGAGTTTGAAACTGAACCAAAAGAGTGGATTTATTATCATGCTTACACTAATGTTGCTAATAGAATTGTGTGAACTTTTGTATGAAGGAAGTTTTCAAGTGTAGGGAATGGAGAGTGATGAGATGAGATGAGATGAAGTATGGACAAAAGTTCAAGACTGGGGATGCCCATGTCACCCCAAGAAATATCCAAGAGTTACAAGCGTCAAAGCTTGGGGATGCCCCCGAGGCACCCCTTCTTCATCGGCAAAAATCAGGTCACCTTTCAAGACACTATATTTTTATTGCTTCATATTCTATGTGTTTTTCTTGGAGCGTCTTTACTTTTGCTTTCAGTTTTCTTTTGTTTTGTTCACTGCAATAAATGGTTGGATCATGAAAAATTTCTTTTGGAGATGACACACTCCATTTTTCATTGCCAAGAACACTCTAGTTTTCACTCTTATCATTCAATGAGTGTTCTCTTTTTCTAGAACTGCGTTTAGCTTTCATTTTTCTCCTTGTTTTTTTTCAGATCTTGTTATATCTTTGTATCAAGTTGTATTTAGACCACTGGTCTATGTTGGTTTTCATCAAAAGAGTTGTTTCAAAAAGGTTTGAATGGTGTTGAAAAAGAGAAAAAAGTTTTATGCCTATAGTGGTACAAATGGGAGCTTGTTTAGACTGCGGCTTAGACTTTTGCATGTCATGCTTGATGTTGTTTTGATAGTATGCTTAGTATTTTTTGCTGTAGCATGACTTGTCTCAAATGACTGAGATTGCTTAATGAGCCTTTGAAAAAATCATGCATTGTTTTTATTATATGGGAGCATGTTATTGTGGTTTTCTCCTTTGATGCTTTATTTAGGTTGACTTAGCGCATGATTACAACATGTTTGACTCTAACAAGTCGCCATAAGCCTCTATGATCATTTGGTTTTTGACTTGTGATACCACTTTATGCTTCGGTTAATGATGTTTTGTCGCTATGCATGATTATGGCCGTTATTGCTCTCTTAGTTGGTCGCTCCCAGTCTTTTGCTAGCCTTCATTTTGTACTGAGAGGAAATACTTCTCGTGCATCCAACTCCCAAAAACCAAGTTTTCCAATGAGTCCACTATAAATTCCTATGCATGGTATTTGAACTCCTCCATGGTATGTGAAAGTTGGTGGGCACCCGATGGAATCGGTTAGCCATGGTTTTTCAAAGGAAAAGTGGGCAGGAGTGCCAAGCTTTATAAAAGAGCACCAAAGTGCCAATCTCTCTCTCAAAAACTTGCTTTGTATGGAAGATAGTAAGAACCCCATTGCTAGTCGTTGACAAAGACAACCACCTCTCAAAACAAATTTTTATCTCTCTGTTTTACAAATGAAAAGCTCTAGCACATGTTTAATCACTGCTTCCCTCTGCGAAGGGCCTTTCTTTTACTTTTATGTTGAGTCTCCAGCTTCTACCTTTATGCGCCGTCTAAGAGAGCATAGTTGTCATTCTGAGTTTAATGTGCATAGTCCCAAAATTTATCATTGATTGATTCATGATTATGGTTTTGCTTGTTCTTAAATTATTTGTATCTAGTCGCCATCTTAAACTTGAAGGTGTCCTATGCATTTATGTTTTGCTACTCCATGAAGGACAAGCTGAAAACCACTTTGCTATGTTTTTCTATATGGTTGAAACACACACTTGACTTTCAATGTTTCATTACTCGTGATCTTTTGTTTGTGTTACTTTTCATGTTATAACATGGTTGCTAAGTTTTATTGTCAAGATTATGTCTCTTATGCCCATGTTTTAAGTACTTTGATCTCAGCACTCAATGCTTTACATCGTTGATCAAGATTGTGATGGTGCATGTCACCTAGAAAATTATTGTTTTGTTATCACTTACCTACTTGAGGATAAGCAGGAGTTAAGCTTGGGGATGCTTGATACGTCTGAAACGTATCTATAATTTTTTATGCTCCATGCTTGTTTATACACCATTTGCTTTGTGTTTTGTTACACTTCGTGTCGTTTTTATGCATTTTCTAGAACTAACCCACTAATGAGATGCCACAGTGCCAGTTCCCTGTTTTTGCTATTTTTGTGTTTCAAAAAAGCTACATCGGAAATATTCTTGGAATTGGACGAAACAAAAGCCAGAATTCCTATTTTTCCCGAAGCGTCACGGAGTCCAAAGTAGAGACGGAGGGGTGCCAGGAGGCGTCTGCACCATGGCATGGCGCGGGCTGTGGGGACCCCGGATTACCCATCTGGAATACCCGATATGCATACAATTCATGATCCCATGATCAGTGTGTCGTGAATTCACATATCCGAGTTGATAACAGAATTACATCATCCATTGCAGTACCGAATAATATACTTACAATTGGTCACACGACCAAGACTAAGATTTGCCACGCAGGGCAAATTTACAACTGAGCAGCGAATATCAAGCAGCGTTGATGATCCACGTCATGCCTACTACCCTACAGGCAACTGACTGGGAGACGTTCCTAGTTCGCACTGGCATCGTCATATCCATCGTCACCTTCCTTGTAGTCTTCTTCATAGTCTGACCAAGTTAATAGCCAGGGACAAAGCCGTGAGTACATTTTGAATTGTACTCGCAAACCATCTAAGAGAAGAGTAATCACATGCTATTTGGCTGTAGCAAAGGTTGGCTTGGTTTGAGGTAGCTCTTATGCTAGTAAGTTTCTCGTGTTGATATAGCATGTCATACGACATCTCTATATCATAGCTTCTTTCGTCGATATAGCAGGTCATACGACATCTCTATATCCTTATTAAAGAAAAGTATTGTAAAACATTTGTAGGAAAAGCTCTAGGAAAGGGGGAAACTCATTTGATTTCAAAGAGAGAGTCGGTGGTCAATCAAACATGACCACCCTCCTTTATAAAGCCAGGTCAATCACACATGACCATCTCCATTTCCTCGGCAGTACCTTGCAAGTACTCCGAACCATAACCGTGCCATGGCAGTACCCTCCGAGTACTCCGTACGGCACCTTTCTCCATTTTTTCGAAATCCACTTTTAAAACCAAAACTGCATTGGGCAATGTAGTGATCTTTCCAACCGTCCATGACCGAGGACTCGGCTATTTGAATAGATTTACACTCTGCAGAGGTTGTACACTTTACCCACAATCATCCGGGTACTCATCGTGTGGGCATCTTCCCCGCATAGCACCATATGCCACGACGAGCACCCGATCAAAGCCTTTCGCTTGTCTACCTTAGTACGGGAATCTACCCTATGGAGTATGTACCTCCACGGCACATCCTGGCAGTCTACCTCCACGTTCGAGCATAACCCCAGTGCCACGTCAGGAGACCCATAGTGTCTTCTGGCCGGATAAATCCCTCATTGGATCTCAATTTACTATTGCCCATTTACTTGCGGCAATCCGGATTCTGAGGTACCGCGTACCCTTATATAGTTATGAGACTCCCATACTAAAATAAACAAACTACGAGCTAAGCCCCGTCCCATACCAGGGTAATCGTGGTTGCACGGGTTAATTGTTCCGAGCGACTACAAAGAAACACCAATGCCTTTTTATAAAACCACCAACACCTTCTTCCTTCATGTCCAACTTCATTTGTTCCAAATTCACTTTGAAAACATTTCAGTGGAGTAGGTGCTACTCCAAGGTTTTCGAAAACATTTCTTTGAGTGTTCCCATCCTAGAGTTTTTGGCTTCACTAGAGGTTTCCCAAAGGCCTTGCTGCTAATCAACAAGCCACAACTGCAAGGATAAAGAGTAGGTGTTCAAGGGGGTCATCTCGAAGGATGATAACACTTGGCTTGTGGAGCTTGAGCCAATCAATATAATTGCTACAAGAGCTATAGCAACATAAAAACATGCAGTTTAATAAACCTTTATGCAACCTGCAAAGTAAGTAAATAGGATTCTGATACGCATCAAGTATAGATGGCTTGCCTTGGTTGGCTTGTCCCTGATCTCCTTCTTCTTGGTACTCAAACACCTCCCCCTCCTCTGCACACTCGTCGTTCGAATCTATCGCCGGAAAAATAAAAGCACCCAATAAGCATACATGCATACACAGGTCACAAGCACTTCACCACTCAACATCACATAATCAAAGAGTATCAGAAACAAACATGTTTAGAAACTAAAATAAGATTTCATAGATTTTTAGTAGCAAGTTAATCCTATTAATACTAGGGTTTTTCAAACATAGCAAGCACAACGCCACATCACCTCAAACAAGCATGCAGGTGGCCACATAGGTCAAATAACATATTAAGCATACTTTCAGATATGCAACAAGTTTTCTGAACCAAGATTTCATCTTATAAAAGTAAAGCTACTATATTAATAGGGAAAACAATTTCTAATAGTAAATAACCCTATGCTCAACCCAAGAATCATGCAGGCATCAAACTTGCTCAAAACATGTCATCCAGCATAGCATCAGATAGCTAACAGCAATACAAACCCAACAAAATTGGATTTGCAATTTTCTGATTAATATACAATAAACTATGCATTTTATAATGAAAATAACTATTGGTTCAGAGATAAATCTACCAGAAAATCATAAAAGCTCAGAAAACTTTATCCTATTGTCAGTAGCAAGAATTAACAGTACATGATCACCCAAAATTGGTTTCACCCAAAAATACTTCACAGAATAAGTTTTATAATTCCCTAAAGGCAGATCTGGTGGTATTTTGCAAAAACAAACATGCTAAGAATAAAACCCTATTTGCATCTAGGCCAGTGGCATTTGAAAGGTATTCCAGATACCTATCCAAAAAAATTGGATTCATCAAATTTGAGTTTTTAAAACCCCAGATATTGATTTATCAACATTAAAGACACATTTTGCAATAATAATCTCCACAAATAATCTAGATACTAATGTGACAAGCCACCTACTCTGCATGTTGGATAAAAGTTTCAGAACACTTATAAAATGAGACTAGTCACTTTCATGCATTTCTCATTTTTATTGGGATTTAAATCAAACAGCAAGTTAACAGATCTAAAGGAAATAGATAAATAGTCATCAGAAAAAAGAGGATGGGCTCGATCTAAACGGGTCCGGCCAGCACAGTGCTGGGCCGGCCCAGATCTTACCGGCGCACGCAGGAGGCACGCTCAAACTCCCGCCCAGCGGGGCCCGCTGGTCAGCCGCACATAAGACGAACCGGTATGGCTGAATTCGGGCCGCCCAATCAGAAACGAATCGACGGCTCGGGGTCTTTGTCTCCCCCGCGCTCAGCTTGCCAGGGAGGAAACCCTAGCTTGCTCAGGGCAGCCGCGGGGGCTCACCTAGGGTCGCAGTAGGCCGACATGGAGGTAGCGGAGCGGATGCGGAGGTCATGGCGACCTCGGGGATGGCTCTGGAGAGGTGACTGGAGCTCGAGAGCATCGACTCCATCCGCGACAGAATCTATAGGGGCAAGGTAAGGGCGGCGATCTCTGGCATCCCTGGCAGATAGGAAGGGCAGGATTAGATACAGAAGAAGAAGGTGGTCTCGAATCTAGCAAGAAGAGGAGCAGAGGCAGTCGAAGTTGATGTCCATCTTCCTCGCAAGCTCACAGCACCCGATCATGGAATCCGTTCTCCTTTGTAGCACAGGTCAAGAGCCTAAGGTCTGGGCGTAGGAATTGGTAGGGGAGAGTGTGAGGAGCAGAATGAGCCAGGAAGGAGGTGCTGGGGTGTCCTGTAAGCTTATAACCGAGGGGGGAGTGGGTTATGTCGGTTTGGGTCAAGTGGGGTCCATGGAGGGGCTCTGGTTGGTCTAGGAGGACGGTGGAGAGGGTGAGAGGGCTCCAGTAGAGGGCTGGCTTAGCCAGGAAGGCTGGCAGCTGCAAGTCTTCTTCTCCTTTTTTTATATTGCACAAGATTTGCATGCATCCTCTCTTCCTCCTTCCAAACACTACAAGACAAAGAGGAGAGGGTACTGCTACAGTGAAATTCGACCAGATGGTGGTGGTGATGCTGGAGTGGCTGGGTGGTGGTTTGGTGTAGTTTTTTTTTGAATTGATAGGTTGATGTGGTGGTGAATGCATGCATGATGCATTATTTGGATGTTCAAATAGCTTCATTTTATTCCTAGCAATGGCAATGCAAGGATAGATCAGAGGGCTTCATTTGGTATGTCAAATGAGATGGTGAAGTTGGACAATTTTTGATACTAATGAGGATCACCAAAATTTGGCATCTAGAGAGAGTGTCAAATTATGCTAATCACAAGACTTGGGAATCTTTCTAGAATTGAGCAACTAGGGTTTGGAAATTCATTGGATCCCACATGCATAAGATAGCATGGTGGGGCTTCATCAAATTCATTTGTGAAGAGTGCATGAAATAGCATTGCTACTATTCCTATGCAAGTGTTAGATAAGAAAGTTGAAATAGAACTAGGTATTTTTGATGGAGAGGGAATGATTGTATGCATGAATAACCTTTCCAAGTGCTAGCAGAGAGGAATGAATTTATGGAGAAATTTTGAGATTAGTTCCTGACAAGTTACCAAGAGGATCAAGGAAAACAAGAAAAAGTGAAATTAGTTTGGACTAGGGTTCAAAACCTAGTCACATAAATAGGTGGCATGCTTCAAAATGCATATGCAAGTGTATAGATAGTTAGAGTAGATCAAAAATAAGAGGGATAGGTCAAGGGATGGTCTCTGAAAAATTTATTTCGAAATCTAGAAGTGTGACCAAAACCGTATCTAATAATAGTCAAATGGTCAGTGGTTTGATTAGGGTCAGAAACATGATTAGAACAAGTAGCAGATGACCTCGAATGACTAGGTGCTAATGGAAAGAATGGAAGAATATACATCAAAGATGAGTTCTAGGAAGGTACATTGCCATGGTTGGGATAGAGGAGCTTAATACAAGTGTTAGAGAATTGAATCTGTTAACAGACACTAAGATAGTCTGCACACTAGGTGTTTGATAAAATGACTGCAAGAAGATATTTTGTGAAAACTGGGAGGAGCCTCCTAAGGTGGGATGTAGATGATTCTAATAACACCATGGGTGCTTTCCTTGGGTTAGTTTGATTAGTTTTAAGATTCCTCAAAATGGGGCTCCTAATGTCTCATGATAAGACTAAGACATTAGAGTTAGGGATTCAGGATTGAGAGGAAAATAACCAGATAGGTTTCATTTGAAAGATAGGATGAAAATAACCTACGTGGGACAAAATATTACTTGGTGGGTGTTGAATGGGTTAGGCCACAGGCCTACCTAGGGATCATAACTACACACAAACAACACATCAAAGTCAAACAAAGTCACACAAAGTCAACTCACCACACAAGGTCAATCATTTGCAGCTAATCTAGCATCACCAGAAACAATGATTGAACAAGTGCTCAATGATGATCATGCCATGGTCAAGTAGAAAAGAGTTTCAAATAAAGGAGTAGATCTTTTGTAGATTTTTCGGAAACTAGTGGAGACATGGCATCTCCTTTAAAAAGTTTTTCTTAAAGGTGATTGAAATTCTTTTATAAATATCAACAAAAATATAAGTTTGTAAAATAGTGGGACCACCCTACTTGGTAGGTCCAGATAATTTTGTAAATACTTAGTTTTGATAAAAGCTTTGTCTCAATGATAAATCTTGGTGCTCATTTTGGAGAAATAAAATAATTTGAAAAAGGAGAGTTTGCCAAGAGAATAGTTTTGGAAAAGAAATAGCTAGAAGCATAAATAAAAGCATGAACACAAGGGCACAAGGATTTTGTTGGATCACAATAGCGTTCAACAAGAAACTCAAACAGACATCATTAACATAACAACCGGGACAAACAAGAAAGAAATAATACTTCCAGAGGCTTGCTCAAAATGTTTTTGCTGGGCCTCATTTTTGGCACACTAAACACTACTTAAACAGGGTTACAAAAAGTGGGGTGTTACAGCTCTTCCCCCCTTAAGCAGAATCTCGTCCTGAGATTCCTAAGCATAGTAGTAAGAGGTGTCGAGACTAGTTTAGAGTTAGGCCTCAACGATTGCTCTTCCAACTCACGGGTGATTCTCTGAGTTGCCTCGAAGACTTGCCTTTGCCAAAGGTGTAGATCGTCTCCGTTTGCTGAAGTTGATGGCTGAAGAGTTGATGTTGCTGAAAGTACTTTGTCGAAGCCTCGTTGGGACATTTTTTTTAAGGTTAGCGGGGTTAGGCTACCTAGTATGCTCAAAAAGATTCTTCGAGAGATAGAAGGTTTTCAGCCCACAAATTGAGGTCTTGAAGAGTCGAGGTTTCTTGGGTAACTTTTGCTGCCTTGGGGTTGTCGCTTCCTTCGTGTAGATTGGTGGAGTCTTCAATTCTTGGTGTTGCGTCTAGAAGCTTGATGTTGGTGTAGACCTTTAATCTTGAGCTGGCAGTCCTTTGAGGATGGTAGACAAGAGCATTTATGCTTCAATCTTGATAGGTATGCCAAATCTGTCGACTTAGTCCTCTACGCTTCCTAACTACCAAGGCGCAGGTTAGTCCTAATGGAAACCATTCTTCTAGGTTGTCTTTGTACTTGAGCTGAAAATGCTTCAGGTGGCGGCGCACCACCAATGATGTGTATTCAGTAGTTAATGATCTATTTCTTCTTGTCTTCGGGTTGGTGGAGACCAGTGAAGATCTTCCTGCTTCTCCATCTTCTTGTAGCCTTGAGGATCCTGAGGTATATTGGGATACCTTGAGTTGACTTCATCTTCCGATAAATCTTCAGGTGGATTTATACCCGTGGCATAAGTCAGTTTTGGTTTCAAACCCGTTAAAATTTGAACGAGCGAGTGAGTTAGTTAGAAAAGTCTTCACTTCTTCTCGTTGCTACCTTCATTGACGTCTCCTAAAGGTGGAGTCGACATTGATGGCTTGATTTTGGAGAGCCTTCATCCTTCTATTTGCTCCGTGGAGATCAAGCACGTGAGTCTTCGGGCTTCAAGTGATGATAACGGGTTGATCTTCAAAAGTTAGGCTTGGCTTTGATACTTGCATGCTCCATGTTAGTTGGCTTGTTAGAAGATTAGCAAGTGTTGGGGTGTTGAGAGAGTTTCATCAATGTTAGCGAAACTCTAGATTTAAGGTTAGGCGACCCGAGTTAGTGAAGTCTTTGTCTCGTAGAAGTCCCTTTGTAGTCCAGGAGGGTCTATCTTTTGCTTCCATGATGTTATAGAGAGGTCTTGACAAAGCTTGACGCACGTGGCAAAAATTGTCGTGTCGGATCTTTGGGAGGTGTTGCGAGAAGAGTTATAATCCACTCAAGGGTTGGGGTTAGTGTTTTACTAATAAATTATCTATGCTACTCAAGCTGACAAAATAGATGCGAGAGAATCACACTTTAAACAGATTTTCTACTCGGGGTTTTACACAATAGATGGTTTTTAAGGCCGAGAGGCCAAAAACAAGCACAAGCACAAGGTAACAATACACACTCAAGAAACACTCCAAGCAACTGCAAACACTATCAAGAACACCCAAGGCAAACAACAAACAATTGTAGAAATCACACGAGGTACTTCAAGTTCCAACGATGCCTAACAACGCGATATTTGGGGTTAGTCCTATTCATCCTAGGGTCATGGTTGGCCATAGTTGTTGATGTCTTCATTCTCCTTGACTCTCGTTTCAGCAGAAACTTGATGGCGGTTGTGGGTGAAGCTGCAGTGTTGTTGAACTGACAAAGAAGCGTTGGGAAGTGCAGATTTGCAGGTCTTCTTTTCTCGCATCACATTGATGTGAGGTCTTCGGAAGGATAATTGAAGTTCTCCATATGTGGCAATGTCTCTTGACAGGCCTAAAAATTTCTAGTCAAGCAATTGAGTACTTGATCCTTGGCGACTGCAACAGTGCGAGTCCAGGAAGGAACAAGGTCAACTTCTCGACAGAGCCGTTGGTGTCAACCAAAGGCAAAATACTTGTCTACAATCTTCTTTCTTTGTATTTGGGGAGGTTTGAAGACGTCCTTCTGAAGTTTGCTCTATCTCGTGCTGCTAAGCTCCAGGTCTTTTTGGGGACATCGTCCAATACGTAGTTTTGAAGAAGATGAGACAGATGGAGTAATAATCTTTAAAAATCCTTGGGAACTAGAGACATAAGATTAGAAGTTTTGAAGAGGTGAGAAAGGTATAAGCCATACTATTGGCTACTTAGAAGAAATAACCTTGGTAAATAGTTTTTGCAAGATATTAATTTCCTATCTAACGCCCATGCTAACTAAGGTCTCCTACAGTCAAGATGGCTCTGATACCAACTTTGTGGGGACCCCGGATTACCCATCCGGAATACCTGATATGCATACAATTCATGATCCCATGATCAGTGTGTCGTGAATCCACATATCCGAGTTGATAACAGAATTACATCATCCATTACAGTACCGAATAATATACTTACAATTGGTCACATGACCAAGACTAAGATTTGCCACACAGGGCAAATTTACAACTGAGCAGCGGATATCAAGCAGCGTTGATGACCCACGTCATGCCTACTACCCTACAGGCAACTGACTGGGAGACGTTCCTAGTTCGCACTAGCATCGTCGTATCCATCATCACCTTCCTTGTAGTCTTCTTCATAGTCTGACCAAGTTAATAGCCAGGGACAAAGCCGTGAGTACATTTTGAATTGTACTCGCAAACCATCTAAGAGAAGAGTAATCACATGCTATTTGGCTGTAGCAAAGTTTGGCTTGGTTTGAGGTAGCTCTTATGCTACTAAGTTTCTCGAGTCGATATAGCATGTCATACGACATCTCTATATCATAGCTTCTTTCGTTGATATAGCAGGTCATACGACATCTCTATATCCTTATTAAAGAAAAGTATTGTAAAACATTTGTAGGAAAAGCTCTAGGAAAGGGGAAACTCATTTGATTTCAAAGAGAGAGTCGGTGGTCAATCAAACATGACCACCCTCCTTTATAAAGCCAGTTCAATCACACATGACCATCTCCATTTCCTCGGCAGTACCCTGCAAGTACTTCGAACCATAACCGTGCCATGGCAGTACCCTCCGAGTACTCCGTCCGGCACCTTTCTCCATTTTTCTGAAATCCACTTTTAAAACCAAAACTGCATTGGGTAATGTAGTGATCTTTCCAACCGTCCATGACTGAGGACTCGGCTATTCGAATAGATTTACACTCTGCAGAGGTTGTACACTTTACCCACAATCATCCGGGTACTCATCGTGTGGGCATCTTCCCCACATAACACCATATGCCACGACAAGCACCCAATCAAGGCCTTTCGCTTATCTACCTTAGTACGGGAATCTACCCTATGGAGTATGTGCCTCCCTGGCACATCCTGGCAGTCTACCTCCACGTTCGAGCGTAACCCCAGTGCCACGTCAGGAGACCCATAGTGTCTTTCGGTCGGATAAATCCCTCACTGGATCTCAATTTACTATTGCCCATTTACTTGCGGCAATCCGGATTCCGGGGTACCGCGTACCCTTATATAATTATGAGACTCTCGTACTAAAATAAACAAACTACGAGCGAAGCCCCGTCCCATACCATGGTAATCGTGGTTGCATGGGTTAATTGTTCCGAGCGACTACAAAGAAACATCAATTCCTTTTTATAAAACCACCAACACCTTCTTCCTTCTTGTCCAACTTCATTTGTCCCAAATTCACTTTGAGAACATTTCAGTGGAGTAGGTGCTACTCCAAGGTTTTTGAAAACATTTCTTTGAGTGTTCCCATCCTAGAGTTTTTGGCTCCACTAGAGGTTTCCCAAAGGCCTTGCTACTAATCAACAAGCCACAACTGCAAGGATAAAGAGTAGGTGTTCAAGGGGGTCATCTCGAAGGATGATAACACTTGGCTTCTGGAGCTTGAGCCAATCAATATAATTGCTACAAGAGCTATAGCAACATAAAAACATGCAGTTTAATAAACCTGCATGCAACCTGCAAAGTAAGTGAATAGGATTCAGATATGCATCAAGTATACATGGCTTGCCTTGGTTGGCTTGTCCCTGATCTCCTTGTTCTTGGTACTCAAACACCTCCCCCTCCTCTGCACACTCGTCGTTCGAATCTATCGCTGGAAAAATAAAAGCACCCAATAAGCATACATGCATACACAGGTCACAAGCACTTCACCACTCAACATCACATAATCAAAGAGTATCAGAAACAAACATGTTTAGAAACTAAAATAAGATTTCATAGATTTTTAGTAGCAAGTTAATCCTATTAATACTAGGGTTTTTCAAACATAGCAAGCACAACGCCACTTCACCTCAAACAAGCATGCAAGTGGCCACATAGGTCAAATAACATATTAAGCATACTTTCAGATATGCAACAAGTTTTCTGAACTAAGATTTCATCTTATAAAAGTAAAGCTACTATATTAATAGGGAAAACAATTTCTAATAGTAAATAACCCTATGCTCAATCCAAACATCATGCAGGCATCAAACTTGCTCAAAACATGTCATCCAGCATAGCATCAGATAGCTAACAACAATACAAACCCAACAAAATTGGATTTGCAATTTTCTGATTAACAGACAATAAACTATGCATTTTATAGTGAAAATAACTATTGGTTCAGAGATAAATCTACCAGAAAATCATAAAAGCTTAGAAAAATTTATCCTACGGTTAGTAGCAAGAATTAACAGTACATGATCACCCAAAATTGGTTTCACCCAAAAATACTTCGTAGAATAAGTTTTATAATTCCCTAAAGGCAGATCTAGTGGTATTTTGCAAAAACAAGCATGCTAAGAATAAAACCCTATTTGCATCTAGGCCAGTGGCATTTGAAAGGTATTCCAGATACCTATCCAACAAAATTGGATTCATCAAATTTGAATTTCTAAAACCCTAGATATTGATTTATCAACATCAAAGACACATTTTGCAATAATAATCTCCACAAATAATCTAGATACTAATGTGATAAGCCACCTACTCTGCATGTTGGATAAAAAGTTTCAGAACACTTATAAAATGAGACTAGTCACTTTCATGCATTTCTCAATTTTATTAGGATTTAAATCAAACAGCAAGTTAACAGATCTAAAGGAAATAGATAAATAGTCTTCAGAAAAAAAGAGGATGGGCTCGATCTAAACGGGTCCAGCCAGCACAGTGCTGGGCCAGCCCAGATCTTACCGGCGTGCGCAGGAGGCATGCTCAAACTCCCGCCCAGCGGGGCCTGCTGGTTAGCCGCGCATAAGCCGAACCGGTATGGCCGAATTCGGGCCGCCCGATCAGAAATGAATCGACGGCTCGGGGTCTTTGTCTCCCCCATGCTCAGCTCGCCAGGGAGGAAACCCTAGCTTGCTCAGGGCAGCCGCGGGGGCTCACCTAGGGTTGCAGCAGGCCGACAGGGAGGTAGCGGAGCGGATGCAGAGGTCATGGCGACCTCGGGGATGGCTTTGGAGAGGCGGCTGGAGCTCGGGAGCATCGACTCCATCCGCGACAACGTCTACAGGGGCGAGGTAAGGGCGGCGATCTCCGGCATCCCTAACAGATAGGAAGGGCAGGATTAGATACAGAAGAAGAAGGTGGTCTCGAATCTAGCAAGAAGAGGAGCAGAGGCAGTCGGAGTTGATGTCCATCTTCCTCGCAAGATCACAGCACCCAATCATGGAATCCATTCTCCTTTGCAGCACAGGTCGAGAGCTTAAGGTCTGGGCGTAGGAATTGGTAGGGGAGAGTGAGAGGAGCAGAATGCGCCAGGAAGGAGGGGCTGGGGTGTCCTGTAAGCTTATAACCAAGGGGGGAGTGGGTTATGTTGGTTTGGGTCAAGTGGGGTCCATGGAGGGGCTCTGGTTGGTCCAGGAGGACGGTGGAGAGGGTGAGAGGGCTCCAGTAGAGGGCTGGCTTAGCCAGGAAGGCTGGCTGCTGCAAGTCTTCTTCTCCTTTTTTTTATTGCACAAGATTTGCATGCATCCTCTCTTCCTCCTTCCAAACACTACAAGACAAAGAGGAGAGGGTACTGCTATAGTGAAATTCGACCAGAGGGTGGTGGTGATGCTGGAGTGGCTGGGTGGTGGTTTGGTGTAGTTTCTAATTTTTTTTTGAATTGATAGGTTGATGTCGTGGTGAATGCATTATTTGGATGTTCAAATAGCTTCATTTTATTCCTAGCAATGGCAATGCAAGGATAGATCAGAGGGCTTCATTTGGTATGTCAAATGAGATGGTGAAGTTGGACAATTTTTTATACTAATGAAGATCACCAAAATTTGGCATCTAGATAGTTGGTCAAATTATGCTAATCACAAGACTTGGGAATCTTTCTAGAATTTAGCAACTAGGGTTTGGAAATTCATTGGATCCCACATGCATAAGATAGCATGGTGGGGCTTCATCAAATTCATTTGTGAAGAGTGCATGAAATAGCATTGCTACTATTCCTATGCAAGTGTTAGATAAGAAAGTTGAAATAGAACTAGGTATTTTTTATGGAGAGGGAATCATTGTATGCATGAATAACCTTTTCAAGTGCTAGCAGAGAGGAATGAATTTATGGAGAAATTTTGAGATTAGTTGCTGACAAGTTACCAAGAGGATCAAGGAAAACTAGAAAAAGTGAAATTAGTTTGGACTAGGGTTCAAAACCTAGTCACATAAATAGGTGGCATGCTTCAAAATGCACATGCAAGTGTATAGATTGTTAGAGTAGATCAAAAATAAGAGGGATAGGTCAAGGGATGGTCTCTGAACAATTTATTTCGAAATCTAGAAGTGTGACCAAAACCGTATCTAATAATAGTCAATGGTTTGATTAGGGTCAGAAACAGGATTAGAACAAGTAGCAGATGACCTTGAATGACTAGGTGCTAATGGAAAGAATGGAAGAATATACATCAAAGATGAGTTATAGGAAGGTACATTGCCATGGTTGGGATAGAGGAGCTTAATACAAGTGTTAGAGAATTGAATCTGTTAATAGACACTAAGATAGTCTGCACACTAGATGTTTGATAAAATGACTGCAAGAAGATATTTTGTGAAAATTGGGAGGAGCCTCCTAAGGTGGGATGTAGATGATTCTAATAACACCATGGGTGCTTTCCTTGGGTTAGTTTGATTAGTTTTAAGATTCCTCAAAATGGGGCTCCTAATGTCTCATGATAAGACTAAGACATTAGAGTTAGGGATTCAGGATTGAGAGGAAAATAACTACATAGGTTTCATTTGAAAGATAGGATGAAAATAACCTACATGGGACAAAATATTACTTGGTGGGTGTTGAATGGGTTAGGCCACAGGCCTACCTAGGGATCATAACTACACACAAACAACACATCAATGTCAAACAAAGTCACACAAAGTCAACTCACCACACAAGGTCAATCATTTGCAGCTAATCTAGCATCACCAGAAACAATGATTGCACAAGTGCTCAATGATGATCATGCCATGGTCAAGTAGAAAAGAGTTTCAAATAAAGGAGTAGAGCTTTTGTAGATTTTTCAGAAACTAGTGGAGACATACCATCTCCTTTAAAAAGTTTTTCTTAAAGGTGATTGAAATTCTTTTATAAATATCAACAAAAATATAAGTTTGTAAAATAGTGGGACCACCCTACTTGGTAGGTCCAGATAATTTTGTAAATACTTAGTTTTGATAAAAGCTTTGTATCAAAGATAAATCTTGGTGCTCATTTTGGAGAAATAAAATAATTTGAAAAAGGAGAGTTTGCCAAGAGAATAGTTTTGGAAAAGAAATAGCTAGAAGCATAAATAAAAGCATGATCACAAGGATTTTGTTGGATCACAATAGCGTTCAACAAGAAACTCAAACAGACATCATTAACATAACAACCGGGACAAACAAGAAAGAAATAGTACTTCCAGAAGCTTGCTCAAAAAGTTTTTGCTGGGCCTCATTTTTGGTACACTAAACACTACTTAAACAGGGTTAGAAAAAGTGGGGTGTTACACGGGCCACCCCCTGGCCACACCATGGCCAGGTGTGGGCCCCTGGCCCACACTCTGACGCCGCCCTTCCACCTATATATTCCCCCTCGACGGGAAAACCTAAAGGCCCTGATCAATTTCCATGAAACATACTGCAAGCCACCGCCGTCGTCGACGCAAGATCAGGACGGTCTAGAAGCTCTTCCTGGCACCCTGCCGGAGAGGGGAATCACCGCCGGAGGCCTTCTTCATCACCATGCCTGCCTCCGGAGTGATGCATGAGTAGTCTACCTTGGAATACGGGTCCATAGTTTGCTGTAGCTAGATGGTTGTCATCTCCTCCATGTGCTTCATGTTTAGATCTTGTGAGCTACCTATCATGATCAAGATCATCGTTGTGTAATTCTACATGTTGTGTTTGTTGGGATCCAATGAATATTGATACTATGTCAAGTTGATTTTCTAAATTATTATCTTTATGTTATCTCTATGTTGTTTATGATCTTGCATGCTTTCCGTTGCTAGTAGATATCTTGGCCGAGTAGATGCTAGTGACTCCAAGAGGGAGTATTTATGCTCGATAGTTGGTTCATGCCTCTAGTAATCTGGGGGAGTGACAGAAACCTCTAAGGTTGTAGATGCGTTGTTTCCACTAGGGAGAAAACAACAATCATGTGTTCAAGGACATTTGTATTATTTACATTACGCACTTTGCTTAAGGCGTTAATCCGTTCGTTGCAACTTAATACCCAATGGTTGCTCGGACGACATCCGGAGGATGGATTATTAGTCATAGATGTAGTTGGATTACGGTCTATGTATTATGTCGTAATGCCCATAGTGTAGTGATCCTCATGACATTTGTATGCTAGCTTTATTTTATCAATTGCCCAACTGTAATTTGTTTACCCAACATGTTATTTACTTTATGGAGAGACACCACTAATGAACTGTGGACCCCGGTCCATTCTCTTACATTGCTATTACTGTTTACCATTTACTTGTTTTATTTACATTCTTGCAAACTATTATCTTTTACCACTCTATACGCTTAATCCTTTTTTTTACAGCAAACCGGTGAGATTGACAACCTCATCGTAAGTTGGGACAAAGTACTTGATTTTGTTTTGTGCAGGTTCCACGTTGCCGCTAGTGTAAAGCTACGCCCTGGACAAGTCATCTGGCGCTATTGTTCGGAGCTGTCGCAAAGCTAGCGGGCATCAACCTTCGGAAGTTTGGTTCTTTCTCCTACTGGTTCGATAAACCTTGGTTTCACAACTAAGGGAAGACTTGCTGCTGTGCTCATCATAACCTTCTCTTGGGGTTTCCAACTGGGTGGTTACACATATAAAACTCCTACATCAACACCGCACCTTTAACAAGTTTTCTGGCGCTATAGCCGAGGAGCGAAGAAGAAGAAGAAGCTCCCACGTCAACTACGCACCAGCAAAACATCATGGGGCCCACCAACTGACATCATTCAAATGGTGGCTATTTGATCCAAGCGGTATCCATCCCTCCGGGCCATTGGATAACTGACGAACGAAACCATGCTGATGCACTCCGTCAGATAACCTGTTGTTCATGACAATTGCCTCCTCCTGAAGACCACACTTACCCTCAAGTGTGGAAGCTTGGGAATACTTGCATGATGAAGTAGGCGTCCTCCCAGGTAGATGCCAACGTCGGCAGATTCAACCATTTGATCAGCCATTGGACGACAGTTTCGTTGTTGCGAGGAATTGTTCTCCTCTCTAATATTGTTTCTGGGTAAACTTTGATATTACCAGCTACATCCACCAGGGGTAAGTCAGGGGTGGGGATTACCTTGGTGCCAATGTGCTTCTTGAGCTGGCTGATATGGAAGGTAGGTTGTAGTTGACAGCCTTCGGGTAGCCGCAAGGTGTAAGCCACTTCTCGTACTCGAGCCAGTACTCAGTATGGGCTATAGTACTTGGAATGTAGTTTGAGAGATCTGTGTATGCTTAGGGAGGTGTGCCTGTATGGTTGTAGTTTAAGATAAACCATATCTCCTTGCTGGAAGTGCCTTTCCTTCCTATGCTTATCAGCATATTTCTTGGTTCTGGATTGTGCTTTTGTCAAGTTGTCCTTGATGAGCTCATTAGCTAGTTGTCTTTTCTGAAGGAAATCTGCTGGTTCTTCATTTGCATCATTAGGCAGAACTACTTCATTGACTTGTGGGGGTGGAAAACAATATAGAGCCTGGAATGGTGTCATTGCCAGAGATGTATGGAACTTGTGTTGTACCACCACTCAGCTAAGGGAAGCCAAGACATCCATTTCTTTGGATTATCGAATGTCATGCATCTTATGTAGCCTTCTAGACACTGGTTCACCCTTTGAGTTTGCCCATCTGTTTGGGGATGGTAGGCAATACTAATGTGTAGTTGTACTCCTAGAGCCGTGAAGAGATCTTGCCAGAAACTGTTTGTGAATATTCTGTCTCAATTAGATACAATGACACTTGGTGGTCCATGCAGTTTTTGAACATTGTTCAGGAATAAGTTATCCACTTGTTTAACATTGTAAGGGTGGCTCAGAGGAAGGAAATGGGCATATTTGGTGAATCTATCCACAACAACCAAAATTACATCTTTGCCTTTAGAATTTGGTAACCCTTCAATGAAGTCCATGGAGATGTGTGTCCATGCTTTGTCAGGCACTAGAAGAGGTTGGAGAAGTCCTGGATA
Organism: Dactylis glomerata; assembly: GCA_007115705.1. NCBI lineage: Eukaryota > Viridiplantae > Streptophyta > Magnoliopsida > Poales > Poaceae > Dactylis > Dactylis glomerata. The sequence goes on from QXEO01000531.1 coordinate 9,418,668, forward strand.
AGGTGTGTGCTCAGCCTTATTTTTCTAGCAAACAACACACTCTTTGACAAAGTTTATAACATCCCTTTTTAGGCCAACCCAGTGAAAGACTAGTTTCACTCTTTGATAAGTGGCAGCTTCACCAGAGTGTCCACCCAAGCCAGAATTGTGTAGAGAGGAGATTATTTTTGATCTCAGTTTAGTCTGGTTGCCCACCACAATCGTGTTCTTATACCTCAGAATACCACTCTTCAGGGTATAGTTGGTTTCAGCTTGACTGTCAATTGTGAGCTTGGCAATGAGTGTCTGACAGTGTTCATCTGCTTCATAGCTTGCTAACACCTGTGTGATCCACTTGGGAATGGCAGTAAAAATTGCTAGGAGATGGGGTGTAGGGGCCCTAGATAATGCATCTGCTGCTTTGTTTTCTCTTCCTCTTTTGTACTCAATTCTGTAGTCATAGCTCATTAATTTCACCAACAGTTTGTGCTGCACACCCTCTATAAGTTTCTGGTCTTGGAGATATTTAAGGCTCTATTGGTCTATTCTCATGATTAATGATGAGCCAGCAAAGTAGTGCCTCCATTTCTTGACAGCTTCAATTATTGCTAAAGCTTCCTTGTCATATGTGGACGTGGCTGCAGCTTTAGACCCAATGGCCTTGCTCATGAAAGCAATTGGTCTATGGTTCTGCATGATTACTGCCCCTAGACCATACCAACAAGCATCAGCCTCTAAAATGAATGGTTGCTTGTAGCCAGGTAGTGCCAAGATAGGTGCCTTGGTCATTGCCAGTTTGAGCTTCTCAAAAGCCTTCTGTTGGTCTTCTCCCCAAAGAAATGCATTTTCCTTGAGTGCTTCAAATAGTGGTTTGCATATTATGCCATAATGCATTATGAAGCGTCTGTAGTATCCTGTGAGCCCCAAAATTCCTCTTAACTGGTTGATGTTAGTGGGTGCAGGCCAGTTTGTCATGGCTTGAATCTAGACTGGGTCTGTTGCCACCCCATCTGCAGAGATAATGTGCCCCATATACTCAATCTTTCCTTAGCAAATTCACATTTGGACATCTTAGCAAATAACTGGTTTGACCTTAGGAGTTGGAGAATTTTTGTGAGATGTTGCTTCTGCTCTTGCAGAGTTTTGCTATAGATCAAGATATAATCAAAAAACACTAATGCCATTTTCCTTAAGTATGGAGCTAGGATCTTATTTCTAAGAGCTTGAAAAGTGGCAGGTGCATTTGTAAGTCCAAAGGGCATGACAACAAACTCATAATTCCCTAGGTGTGTGCTAAAAGCAGTCTTGCCAATATCCTTAGGTTTCATTCTCACTTGGAGATAACCAGATCTCAAATCAATTTTGGAGAAGTATTTTGCTCCATGTAGCTCTTCTAGAAGATCTTCTATAATAGGAATGGGAAACTTATTTTTAATAGTCAATGCATTAAGTTGCCTATAGTCAATACAAAGTCTCTAAGTGCCATCTTTCTTTCTGACTAGGATTGCAGGAGATGAGAGGGGGCTCATACTCAACTGAATAATGCCAGATTTGATCAAATCAGCTATTATCTTTTCCATAGCGTCTTTCTGATAAGATGGTAGTCTATGAGCTCTTTTGTTGACTGGTTTGGCTTCTGGGTGTAACTGGATGTGGTGGTCACAGTCCCTTGCAGGTGGAAGCCCTGTCGGTTCAGAGAAAATATCCTAAAACTGCTGCAGGACCTCAGCTATCTCCATTGGTGCTGGTGAGTCTTCAACATGTTCTTGTGCTAGTGGGACATCATATAGAATGGCCTCAAGCATTCCCTGCTGTAGTAACTTGGGCAATTTATCTGCCTGTATAACTGAATAGGTGTTTGTAGCTGAATCTGTAGAGAATATTAACTGCTTGACGCCATAGTAGTTAATAGTGAGGGCTTCCTTTCTGTAATCCCAAGTTACTGGACTATGTGTGAGCATCCAGTCAGTTCCCAATATGATATCATACCCTTTGAGTTCGAGCAGCCGAAAATCATTTCTGAAGGTGTTTCGTTGTATGCTGTACTGACAGTCAATACAGGCTGCTTTGCTAAGCATTTCCTGGCCATTTGCCATAGTTATGCGCATAGGTCTAGCTCCTTTCACTTTGCAGCCATTCTTTAGGGAAAATTTGCTATCAATGAAAGTACTAGTGCTGCCAGTGTCTACTAATGCTAAGGCATCTATTTGCCCCACTTTTATGTGCAGTATGGAAGTGGAATTAGCAGTTGTTGTACCTTGTACTGCATGAGCCGAAATTTGAGCTAGGAGTTCTGCTTGTTCAGCTTGTTCAGCTTCTGCACTGAGTTCTTCTAGGTATTCTTGGTCTTCCTCCTCTTTTGTGAGCATAGCCCTGACTTGCTTTTGCATTTTACAATGGTACCTATGTCCTGGCACCCATTTATCTCCACACCTGAAGCACTTGTCATTTTTGGTAGTGGGTTGTTCAATTGCTACTTTGGGCAGAACTGTAGGGGTATTGGGTTTGGGTGGGACTGTCACAAGAATCTCCTTTTGCATCACCTTTTGCACTGGTTTGTATGCAGACCTTTGGCTCCATATTGTTGTTGCATGTTTCTTTACTGGATTAGAAGCTTCCAATCGTCGAGCAATCCAGTAAGCCTCAACGAGTGAGCTTGGCTTTTGTATTTGAGTATGGTGCTGTTCATAGTCCTGCAGGCCAACTACAAAACTTTTGATGTAATAGCTTTCAGGAATTTCTGGATTTTCTCTCCTGACCGTCCCAACTGTATTTTCAAAAGAACCTATGAATTGATCCACTGTGCCACTCTACTTGAGCCCATGGAATATTTTTACCACATCGTAAGTGGACTCCTCTGCAAAACGTTTATTTATTTTCTTGCAGAATCTGTGCCAAAAAATTTCTTCTAGATCAAACTCAATATTCTCTAACCAAGTGTCTGCTTTCCCAGTGAAGTATAAGGTAGCTACCTCGACCTTTTCTTCCTATATGATGTGGCACAGTTTGAAGTACTTCTCTGCCTTTTTGATCCATGCACATGTAGCAGTACCATCAAACTTAGGAAAATCATGTCTTGGACGCTTGTGTTGCTGCTTAAACTGCTGAGTTGGGAGAAATTGTGCTTGTGTAGTAGCTTCTTCCCTCTGGCCTGGGCCATTTATGCCCCCACCGGTGTGTCCTCGTTCTGTATTATTCTGAGGTTGTGTGTTTAAGTTCACTATCCATTGATGTGTTGCATCTGCTTGCTGTGTGCCAGGTGCTTGTGGAGGTCCTTCCGGAATCAGTGGAGGAAAAGTATTGGTTAACTTGGCAGGCTTGTTATTGTTTGGTTCTGCTCCTAAAGGCGACTGTAACTACTGGGTTTGCCCTGGTGGTCGCACAAAGCTCTGTGGATTGCCAATGTGTTGTTGTTCTCCCATGCCATGCACACTTGACTGATGAGAAGAAGTGCCTACCGCATACCTTTGCATCCTAGGTGGCGTGTTCTGGGACGTGAGGAGCGCTGTGAGTTGTCGAAGCGCTTGTTGAACTCCTTGGTGGCTTTGGCTTGTTGGCGAGAGAGTTCGATCTGGCTGTGGGTGAAGTCGACCAGTTTCCTTTGCATACCCATACTGAGCTGGTCCAGCTCGTCGCGAGTGACAAGCAACGATTGGTCTCCTTCTGCCTCCTCAAGGTTCTTGTCGCCGCCCTTCGATTTCCCCATCGCTGGTCGGTCAAGACTGAAAGAAAAGGGATTTACCAAGAAAGCAGCGTGCTTTCCCAACCTCACTCCAGCTTGCTGAAGAACGCCGCCACAGTACCTCAAGACTGACTCTGTTCTTACTTGTCTACGGAATTTTAGACGGAAACGAGTCCCGAAACCCTTGACAAGAAGCCTAGTTAGTCCAGATCTTGAGCCAAGATCACTGCTCTGATACCAATTTGTCACACCCAGCTAATCCGAAAGGAGAATTAAACCACTTCTAGATAGAAGATACTAATAATTTAGATAAATCTCAGAGGAGGGGATGAGAACAAAGAGAATTGGGTGAGAATTGGAGTCGCCCTTAGTGCCGCCGACGGCTAGGGTTTCTGTGGGGACCCCTGGGTTCTAAGCTATACAGAGATGTTATGTGTATTAGTCACGCTAGCAACGAGTGATACTGGGGTTACCAGTCTCAGGCCAGAACACCATCGGCAGGCAGGCCGGAATTAAACATCGGCTCTACACATCTCGAAGCGCCGTGAAACTAATCATAACCAAGACTGCATAACAGAGAGCTCGAGAATCTTAAACCCCTCTCGTGCACTTTATATCCATACACGCATCATGCACGAGATGGGTAACCAAAGTTGGTACACAACAGTGACTCTACGACTCAAAGGTAATATTGTAAAGCTCTTACCTGAGCAAAGATCCAAAGGAATACAAACAGAGGTCACTGACCAACATTACATCAAACAACGGAAGGAAGGTTATGCTATTAGACATAGCAAGGATAACAATGGCCTAAGAGGCCAGAAGCATAATAGCGACAACCCATTCCGCAGCCCCAAGCTGCTGTCTGGGAACCCCAAGTTACTAGTCGGTGTCGATCATCGTATGAAACTCATCTTCATTGTGGAACTTACTCTGCAGCAAAAATATCAACAAAGGGGGGTGAGTACATAGGGTACTCAGCAAGACTTACGTATCCTATTAGCTAAACATGGTTAAGAAAGGCTTTCTGTGGGGTTATTTGCATAAAGCCATCTTTATTTGCATAAAACAAGTAAGAGTCGAAGCTCGACTACTCAGAATGTTTAAAAGGAGTAAGAGAGCGATATCTTTGATCATTGGGACATCCACCAAATCAATATCAGCTGAACCTATCCACTAGGATTACATCCTCGAAACCCCAGAGGAAAGCAATCCTATTCACACTTTGCTTTTCAAGTTTTACAATGAGGTTAAAGTTCTCTATGATCAAGCATATGTCTCCAAGTCGTCCATAACCGTGGACACGGCTTTTCGAAAAGATTTAACCCTGCAGGGGTGTACAACTTTACCCACACGTGACGACCATCCCCTGGACCCTTCGGAAGGATCTTAGCGGAGTGATGGTCGCCTACAACCTTTACCTCACGTCGACCTATTCCATGAGCCACGCCAAAAGGTTTTAGTCCGCCATCGCAAGACGGCCGTTCTCCGACGCGGAACCGTTTGTTGCACGGCGAGGTTGGTTTACCAGAGGAATCCGCCTCCTGCAACCTCGGCTGCATTCCTGTATGATGCACCTCTTCTCTTCTCCATCTCTTTCCAAAACATTTTCAATGCGTATGCCAAATGGAAAGCCCGAACTAGGTAGCTCATGGATAGATCTAAGCAAGTTAGTGAGTCGACGGGAGTCCCATACCTCCACGTGTGGTCGTACGCTCAGTCTTGGATCAAGAGACAAGAACTCGGGTCATAGGGCGACAAGAATGAGCCAAACAACCACATCCCAATGTGGCGGCTCATCCAAGCCTTTTAGCATGTTTAAACACACGATTCTCATCATACGACGTCATCCTATCATACTAGATTCATTTGCAGCTCTGATTCATTAACCATATGTACCAGAGTAAACAACTAAGCATGGCTAAGCATTTCAGATATAAAGCTCTAGCGACACACATAAGCAAAATCTAGTCATGCTAGGAGCAGTGGATCAGGGTATTTAGGCGACAAGAATGGAACATGCATTATATAGGATAACTCTACCTATCGATAAAAGATAGTTGAACCGTGTGGTACAAAATAGTAAATTTTGAAATACTTTAAAACCATAGGTTCAGAGGGGGGGCTGCTTGCCTTGTTGCTGATAACCAAAGAATATAGATATCCAGGGTTCTTCTTCTTGACTTGTTCATCGATGAACAAGTATTGGCCATCGGTGTTGTTGATCTTCGATGTTGTCAATCTTGACATCAGACACATTGCTCACATCAACTCCGGATCCTACCGGGGAGAAGCAGAAACACAGAAAAGGAAATAGCATTCAATACATGGCGTAATGCAATGCGCATACAAAATGATGATATGACAAGTTTAGCATGCTCAAAATAAACCCTAATACAAGAAGAATAGAATAGAAGGGGTTCAGACGCTTCAGAGAAGCAATCCGACAAGCCCTAACTCGAGTTAAAGGGGGTACAATTAGTTCTTCTAATTAGACAGGGTTTAAACTTACTTAACAATGCATGAATTTGACATAAAGATGTAGAGTTCATTTTTCTGAGCATTTTGATATATTATACACAATTTTCTGATAAATAGGGAATATTCTATGATTTATACAAGTTTCAACTATTTGCTGCTAATTTTTCTGGAAATAAAATAGGCGTGCAGTCATTTTGTACCGGGGTTGGTTTGACCCACGGTCACTGACTGGTGGCCCCGAGGTCCACCTCAGAGGCCACGCTGGCCGGGCGGCCAGGACGGCTCCGGCTCGACGGCGAGCTCCCGCCGGTGACCATATATGGGCGGCGCTACGGCGCGCGCTGAGGCTCGGGAAGGGGTCCTTCCAGACCATATGCTCACCGGGGGTTCGTCTGCGGGGTCAGTTCGGCCGGAGGAGGCCGGATGGCGGCGCAATCGACGGTGGCGAGCTCGGCGTCTGCGGGGAAACGGCGACGGGCGGCGGCGATTCCGGGCTCTCCTCGTCGATTCCTCCGACGAGGCGAACACGGGCGGCAAGGCGGAGCTTCAGAGCATGGCGGCGGAGCACGGGGCAGCCTGCTATGGCGGGGCGAGGCGGCGGCCGTCGGGCTAGGGTTCGGATGCGCGCCAGGGAAGAGGAAGAGGGCGCGAGAGGAAGAGAAGGACGAGGGGAGAGAGAGAGCCGGACGTCGGGGCGTCCTTATCCCCGCGGAAGGGCAACGGCGGCGGCGTCCATCTCCTCGCAGGCATCGACGGCGGCCAGCCCTCCACCGAGCTGCTTGCCACTCAGGAGGAAGACGACGACCAAAGGGAGATGGGCTAGGCCTAGTTGGGCTTCGGCTGGGAGGGGGAGGAGAGAGTTGGGCCAGAAACGGCCCAAGCCGTAGAGTGGTAGAGGAAAAAGATTTTCCTTTATAAAATCCTTTTTCTTATTTTCTAAAACTTGCAACTTAGTTTTGTTTGCAAACTTTTAGAGATTCAAACTTGATTTGAAATTTATGAAAATATACAGTGGCCTTCAGCACATATATTAGAAGATCAACATAACTTTATTTTGGAACTTTTGAAATGGAACATTTTGAACAAAGCCGGCATTTGAAACATTTTTAGGGTTTCCACTTTAATTTCAAATGCAAAATTTTCTTAGTGGATTTGGATGATGCTAAATGATGCAAATGCACTTAATTACAAACAAGGGCTGTTACAGCTCTACCCCCCTTACAAGAATCTCGACCCCGAGATTCCTAGGTAAGAAAAGAGGGAAAGGGTTACACAAGTCTTCGACGATCTTCACAAGCTCACAATGATATTCTTTCTTGAAGAGGTATATATGTTGCATCATGACAAGTTGAATTCTTCCTTTAGAATCTTCATTCCAACTGTACTGATGAAAAGAGAGAATAACTTTGGAAAGATGGATCTTCTCGAAGATCGAGTATCCCATGGTCAACTCATGGAAAGAAGGTTTCATAAACATATTTTGAGCTGACAGACATGAAACACCTGAAGGTAACAGAAGAAATGGGAAGTATCAAATTTGGTACGCAAAGCCGTGAGTACCTTTGAGGTGTACTCGCAAACCATCAAAAGTGAAGCATTGGATTTGTGATATGGTTGTAGGAAAAGAAGGCTCAACTCTAGTTTGCTTTCTTTGAAAACATGGTTTCTCGTGTAGATATAGCATGTCTAGAACCTTGTTCTACGACATTTCTATATCCTTATTAAAAACTGTTATAAAACATTTTTAGTAGAACTCTAGGAAGGTTAACCCAAAGAGGAGGGTGAAACACTAGTCAACGAAGTGTGAGAGATTAGCCATGGGGTGGAATTGGTTCCTATACCATGAAGGGACACACCGTTGAAAGGCGTGTCTCGAAGAACACACACGAATAAAAGTCTTGGGCCACCATGTGGCTGACGAATTCACACAATGTTTTAGTTGATTAGAACTTCCAGTATAGACAAAGGGGAGGGTGGAACAATGGCCAATGAAGTGTCAGAGATCATCCACAGGGTGGATTTGCTCTTGAAGGAGTTGTTGCCACAAGATAAAGGTTCTAGAAGATTGACCAGGATACATTTAGAAACTTTGATTCCAATGTTATAGATACCAATATCAAGCTTTAGATTAGCCATCAATCGATCATCAAGTAAAGATTGGACTTCAGGATTGAAAAGAGAGACCATAAGGGGTAATCTTCAGGATAAGTCACACAAACATCCTCATTGAGTGTGGTTCTTCTTGAGAAATCAAGGGATTATGGAAATAGGCCTTCTGGCTAGTTGTGTGAACCACAACATCAACTTGCCGAACTTCAAAGAGACCTATGTCAAAACCTTGAGGACCATTAACCATCATTACTGCTTGAGATTCAGCTCTCGTTAGATGGAATCATGCTTCAGACTTAGTATGTCCGAATGGAAAGTTTTAACAGATGCCATCGGAATAGCGTTGCTAGATTCTCAAGGTATGGGCTACAATGTCAAGCTCCAAAAAGATAGGTAAGATTGCGATTGCCAAAAGACAATTGCACTAGCAGGAGCTTATTGCAATGAAACACAACCGAGTCCTTATTGGGAGAAAGTGAAAGAAGATAGTGAAGGTATTGAATCTTTTCTTGTTCTTGAATAAATCAGTCAGTGGCTTGTTGTGCATATAGAAATTTTCAAGAAGATGGAGGCAACAACTTGTCATCTCAAGAATACTCCGCACATGCATGACCAATTCGAGATGATTCCCGAGGGAACCAAGGAAATTCTTCTTGAATTCACTGCGACATCTTTCAATAATTGCACATGAACCAAAGAGAGAAAGTCACTTCCAACATTTGGAACACAAACGTTGTGATGACACAAAGATGGTTTTCACAAGTTTTTCAACATTAATGCCAAATGTCCAATATGAATGTCTTTAAACATGGAGAAAATAAGAATGTCGTCGATGGGCTCAACAACAAGCTTATTTATATGCTCCAAGAAGATGGACTCATATGTAGCAGGAACAAGGCACAAGTATTGGTCAGACCGAAGGGGATGATGATGTATTCAAGTGAAAAACACAAGTAGAAACACCATCAAGATAGTCCTTGGGATTGAGTTTGATTTGACGATAGCCCAAACTCAAATCAAAGATTGGGAGGATAGCATTTCCAACGAGGAGATACTATCTTGCTTCAACACGAAGAAAACTAGACATCCCTTTAGGAAGAAACAAAGTTAGATAGAGCTTTTGTCTTCCAACTCTCCAAGTTGTTGTTTAAGCTCAACCAACTAGTCCAGGGTATCTAGTATAGATTCTTGGAGAAAAGAGCGATTCAGAGAACCAGCTTACTCATGAACTTGACAACACGGTCATGTGAAAACATGGCAATACATCTAGAAAGACCTCTAGAATATCACGAACCACCAGTATGTCACTAAGTTCAAGAGGGAATCTTGCTTTACAAGGGAAGCGATGTGGTTTTGAGAGTTTTGGCACAAACCTAACTCTTTGGCCAAAGAAGGTGCGCCAGAATGACGGACTTGGCAACACAGTGAAACTTCGCTTAGTGATCGGTTAACCAGGCATGCTAAGAATGACAAAAATGCTCTTGGGAATGGAAGCAATAAGAATTGCTAAGAATCCGAGATAGCCACATTGATATGCATACCCAACAATCCAAGCATGACCAGCTCAGAGAAAGCGTGAGCAAAGATGTGTAAGAGCATCACTTCATCAAGAAAGTCATGGGGCTTCGCACAACCTCTTGGTATAAAAGAGTGTGATACTCAAAGGTGGAACAGAGCAGAAGCTACATAGAGCTTATATTCTGTGGATTACAACACTTTTACCTGGTCCTAGAAATGGACGAGGTACTGGAGTTTGTTTCTCCTGACATTTTGGGGTGGAATGGCTTGACAAGACCTCAAGAGTAATATGCACTAGAGGACACCAACGCAATTTACAACTTGGCTACCAACTGGCAGACGATGGATCAGAAAGCAGCTTAAGATAAGGAACACACTTAGAAGGAATTCCTTAGATTTGGATGCACAAGTTAACATGTCATGTAAACCAATGCTGAAAAGGAGGGTGTGGCAGAGTCACAGACATAGAGATTAGACTCACACAGAGAACTCTTGTCCTGATCCATTTGGTTCCATGAGAGAACCTCTGCCATAGCAAGTGAAAGGGAAAGTCATTTGTTGCCGCAATTCAATTACGACTGCAACCACAAGCTTAAAAGGTAAACCATATTGAGTTAATGATTAATCATTAACACAAGGGTTCAACAGAATGGATCTTGGGTTAAAGGCCAGCTTCATGTACTGGTATCCAGCACAATCCGGGACCTTCGGTTCAAGTCCAAGGGTAAAATATAGAGAAATGAATGACTACTAGCTAAGCAACTCAAAGGATGCCATAGGGTAGTAATCACAAGGTAGCTTCGAGAACAAGATATGGATTTTGAAGTATCCAACAATAGAGAGGCATACAAGGTGAAAGAAATCCTTGAAGGGAAACATGAGGTAAAGATATTTCAATGGAAAGAAATCTTCTAATTGCATCTTCTTGTTTTAGCTGAGAGTATGAAGAATACTATGTAGGTCAACTGGTTTAGAAATGACATGCCCACGAGGGACCTAAATTTTGAATGACCAGAAGAGATAGAAAAACTTTTCCCAAATCAACATGAAAGGATAAGAAAGCTCAGAACTAAGATTATTGGAGATAAGGAATAAAAAGAAACCTTACCTACATTTTGCAACTCATTTTTAGCTTTCATATAGTTTTCACAAACACTAGACTCAACATTGGCCAATAGCAAGGGTTTCCTACAGACAGTCCTGCTCTAATACCAAAACCTGTGGGGACCCCCGGGTTCTAAGCTATACAGAGATGTTATGTGTATTAGTCACGCTAGCAACGAGTGATACTGGGGTTACCAGTCCCAGGCCGGAACACCATCGGCAGGCAGGCCAGAATTAAACATCGGCTCTACACATCTCGAAGCGCCGTGAAACTAATCATAACCAAGACTGCATAACAGAGAGCTCGAGAATCTTAAACCCCTCTCGTGCACTTTATATCCATACACGCATCATGCACGAGATGGGTAACCAAAGTTGGTACACAACAGTGACTCTACGACTCAAAGGTAATATTGTAAAGCTCTTACCTGAGCAAAGATCCAAAGGAATACAAACAGAGGTCACTGACCAACATTACATCAAACAACGGAAGGAAGGTTCAAGTCCAAGGGTAAAATATAGAGAAATGAATGACTACTAGCTAAGCAACTCAAAGGATGCCATAGGGTAGTAATCACAAGGTAGCTTCGAGAACAAGATATGGATTTTGAAGTATCCAACAATAGAGAGGCATACAAGGTGAAAGAAATCCTTGAAGGGAAACATGAGGTAAAGATATTTCAATGGAAAGAAATCTTCTAATTGCATCTTCTTGTTTTAGCTGAGAGTATGAAGAATACTATGTAGGTCAACTGGTTTAGAAATGACATGCCCACGAGGGACCTAAATTTTGAATGACCAGAAGAGATAGAAAAACTTTTCCCAAATCAACATGAAAGGATAAGAAAGCTCAGAACTAAGATTATTGGAGATAAGGAATAAAAAGAAACCTTACCTACATTTTGCAACTCATTTTTAGCTTTCATATAGTTTTCACAAACACTAGACTCAACATTGGCCAATAGCAAGGGTTTCCTACAGACAGTCCTGCTCTGATACCAAAACCTGTGGGGACCCCCGGGTTCTAAGCTATACAGAGATGTTATGTGTATTAGTCACGCTAGCAACGAGTGATACTGGGGTTACCAGTCCCAGGACGGAACACCATCGGCAGGCAGGCCAGAATTAAACATCGGCTCTACACATCTCGAAGCGCTGTGAAACTAATCATAACCAAGACTGCATAACAGAGAGCTCGAGAATCTTAAACCCCTCTCGTGCACTTTATATCCATACACGCATCATGCACGAGATGGGTAACCAAAGTTGGTACACAACAGTGACTCTACGACTCAAAGGTAATATTGTAAAGCTCTTACCTGAGCAAAGATCCAAAGGAATACAAACAGAGGTCACTGACCAACATTACATCAAACAACAGAAGGAAGGTTCAAGTCCAAGGGTAAAATATAGAGAAATGAATGACTACTAGCTAAGCAACTCAAAGGATGCCATAGGGTAGTAATCACAAGGTAGCTTCGAGAACAAGATATGGATTTTGAAGTATCCAACAATAGAGAGGCATACAAGGTGAAAGAAATCCTTGAAGGGAAACATGAGGTAAAGATATTTCAATGGAAAGAAATCTTCTAATTGCATCTTCTTGTTTTAGCTGAGAGTATGAAGAATACTATGTAGGTCAACTGGTTTAGAAATGACATGCCCACGAGGGACCTAAATTTTGAATGACCAGAAGAGATAGAAAAACTTTTCCCAAATCAACATGAAAGGATAAGAAAGCTCAGAACTAAGATTATTGGAGATAAGGAATAAAAAGAAACCTTACCTACATTTTGCAACTCATTTTTAGCTTTCATATAGTTTTCACAAACACTAGACTCAACATTGGCCAATAGCAAGGGTTTCCTACAGACAGTCCTGCTCTGATACCAAAACCTGTGGGGACCCCCGGGTTCTAAGCTATACAGAGATGTTATGTGTATTAGTCACGCTAGCAACGAGTGATACTGGGGTTACCAGTCCCAGGCCGGAACACCATCGGCAGGCAGGCCAGAATTAAACATCGGCTCTACACATCTCGAAGCGCCGTGAAACTAATCATAACCAAGACTGCATAACAGAGAGCTCGAGAATCTTAAACCCCTCTCGTGCACTTTATATCCATACACGCATCATGCACGAGATGGGTAACCAAAGTTGGTACACAACAGTGACTCTACGACTCAAAGGTAATATTGTAAAGCTCTTACCTGAGCAAAGATCCAAAGGAATACAAACAGAGGTCACTGACCAACATTACATCAAACAACGGAAGGAAGGTTATGCTATTAGACATAGCAAGGATAACAATGGCCTAAGAGGCCAGAAGCATAACAGCGACAACCCATTCCGCAGCCCCAAGCTGCTGTCTAGGAACCCCAAGTTACTAGTCTGTGTCGATCATCGTACGAAACTCATCTTCATTGTGGAACTTACTCTGCAGCAAAAATATCAACAAAGGGGGGGTGAGTACATAGGGTACTCAGCAAGACTTACGTATCCTATTAGCTAAACTTGGTTAAGAAAGGCTTTCTGTGGGGTTATTTGCATAAAGCCATCTTTATTTGCATAAAACAAGTAAGAGTCGAAGCTCGACTACTCAGAATGTTTAAAAGGAGTAAGAGAGCGATATCTTTGATCATTGGGACATCCACCAAATCAATATCAGCTGAACCTATCCACTAGGATTACATCCTCGAAACCCCAGAGGAAAGCAATCCTATTCACACTTTGCTTTTCAAGTTTTACGATGAGGTTAAAGTTCTCTATGATCAAGCATCTGTCTCCAAGTCGTCCATAACCGTGGACACGGCTTTTCGAAAAGATTTAACCCTGTAGGGGTGTACAACTTTACCCACACGTGACGACCGTCCCCTAGACCCTCCGGAAGGATCTTAGCAGAGTGATGGTCGCCTACAACCTTTACCTCACTTCGACCTATTCCATGAGCCACGCCAAAAGGTTTTAGTCCGCCATCGCAAGACGGCCGTTCTCCGACGCGGAACTGTTTGTTGCACGGCGAGGTTGGTTTACCAGAGGAATCCGCCTCAAGCAACCTCGGCTGCATTCCTGTATGATGCACCTCTTCTCTTCTCCATCTCTTTCCAAAACATTTTCAATGCGTATGCCAAATGGAAAGCCCGAACTAGGTAGCTCATGGATAGATCTAAGCAAGTTAGTGAGTCGACGGGAGTCCCATACCTCCACGTGTGGTCGTACGCTCAGTCTTGGATCAAGAGACAAGAACTCGGGTCCTAGGGCGACAAGAATGAGTCAAACAACCACATCCCAATGTGGTGGCTCATCCAAGCCTTTTAGCATGTTTAAACACACGATTCTCATCATACCACGTCATCCTGTCATACTAGATTCATTTGCAGCTCTGATTCATTAACCATATGTACCAGAGTAAACAACTAAGCATGGCTAAGCATTTTAGATATAAAGCTCTAGCGACGCACATAAGCAAAATCTAGTCATGCTAGGAGCAGTGGATCAGGGTATTTAGGCGACAAGAATGGAACATGCATTATATAGGATAACTCTACCTATCGATAAAAGACAGTTGAACCGTGTGGTACAAAATAGTAAGTTTTGAAATACTTTAAAACCATAGGTTCAGAGGGGGGGCTGCTTGCCTTGTTGCTGATAACCAAAGAATACAGATATCCAGGGTTCTTCTTCTTGACTTGTTCATCGATGAACAAGTATTGGTCGTCGGTGTTGTTGATCTTCGATGTTGTCGATCTTGACATCGGACACGTTGCTCACATGAACTCCAGATCCTACCGGGGAGAAGCAGAAACACCGAAAAGGAAATAGCATTCAATACATGGCGTAATGCACTGTGCATACAAAATGATGATATGACAAGTGTAGGATGCTCAAAATAAACCCTAATACAAGAAGAATAGAATAGAAGGGGTTCGGACGCTTCAGAGAAGCAATCCCACAAGCCCTAACTCGAGTTAAAGGGGGTACAATTAGTTCTTCTAATTAGACAGGGTTTAAACTTGCTTAACAATGCATGAATTTGACATAAACATGTAGAGTTCATTTTTTTGAGCATTTTGATATATTATACACAATTTTCTGATAAATAGGGAATATTCTATGATTTATACAAGTTTCAACTATTTGCTGCTAATTTTTCTGGAAATAAAATAGGCGTGCAGTCATTTTGTACCGGGGTTGGTTTGACCCACGGTAACTGACTGGTGGCCCCGAGGTCCACCTCAGAGGCCACGCTGGCCGGGCGGCCAGGACGGCTCCGGCTCGACGGCGAGCTCCCGCCGGTGACCATATATGGGCGGCGCTACGGCGCGCGCTGAGGCTCAGGAAGGGGTCCTTCCAGACCGTATGCTCACCGGGGGTTCGTCTGCGGGGTCGGTTTGGCCGGAGGAGGCCGGACGGCGGCGCAATCGACGGCGGCGAGCTCGGCGTCTGCGGTGAAACGGCGACGGGTGGCGGCGATTCCGGGCTCTCCTCGTCGATTCCTCCGATGAGGCGAACACGGGCGGCAAGGCAGAGCTTCAGAGCATGGCGGCGGAGCACGGGGCAGCCTGCTACGGCGGGGCGAGGCGGCGGCCGTCGGGCTAGGGTTCGGATGCGCGCCAGGGAAGAGGAAGAGGGCGCGAGAGGAAGAGAAGGACGAGGGGAGAGAGAGAGCCAGACGTCGGGGCGTCCTTAACCCCGCGGAAGGGAAATGGCGGCGGCGTCCATCTCCTCGCAGGCATCGACGGCGGCCAGCCCTCCACCGAGCTGCTTGCCGCTCGGGAGGAAGACGACGACCAAAGGGAGATGGGCTGGGCCTAGTTGGGCTTCGGCTGGGAGGGGGAGGAGAGAGTTGGGCCAGAAATGGCCCAAGCCGTGGAGAGGTAGAGGAAAAAGATTTTCCTTTATAAAATCCTTTTTCTTATTTTCTAAAACTTGCAACTTAGTTTTGTTTGCAAACTTTTAGAGATTCAAACTTGATTTGAAATTTATGAAAATATACAGTGGCCTTCAACACATATATTAGAAGATCAACATAACTTTATTTTGGAACTTTTGAAATGAAACATTTTGAACAAAGCCGGCATTTGAAACATTTTTAGGGTTTCCACTTTAATTTCAAATGCAAAATTTTCTTAGTGGATTTGGATAATGCTAAATGATGCAAATGCACTTAATTACAAACAAGGGCTGTTACAGTTTCATAGGCTTTTGTTATTAATTGAGATGGGAGATCCATTACAACACTGCTTGCTTTATACTACAGCTAAGCATCGACAAAAGATGATAAGAACAGAAATAAAGGAAAGGGTAGCAAGTCATGGGGCCCACCAGCTGACAACATTCAAACGGTGGCCGTTTGATCCAAGCGGTATCCATTCCTCTAGGCCGTTGGATAACTGATGAACGAAGCCATGCTGTTGCACTCCATCAGATAACCTGTTGTTCATGACACTTCCCGGCCTCTCCAACGCCACGTATGCGTTCTGAGCTGAGGTTAAGGGTGAGGTTCTCATTCTTTCAGTAGCAGAAGTGATTAGGACTCAAGACTTGTCAGATTTATTTCACTTGCCTTTGTCCCAGCAGGCTTTTTCAGAGTTTGCAAGTATGGAGGAGTTAGTGGCCTCCATTTCATTGTCTGATCAGAATGACAAATGGACTTATTGTTGGGGGGAAAATTATACAGCGTCGAAATTCTATATGCATATTCATGCCCATATTCAAGTCCCAAAAGTTTATCATTGGCTTTGGAAGTCCTGTTGCAATATGAAAACTAAGACATTTACTTGGTTGCTACTCTCAGATCGTATCAATACTAGAGACATGCTTCTTAGAAGGCATTGGAGGGTTACAGAGGATAATCATTGTGAGCTTTGTCCAATTAGATCATATGAAGATCGTATTCACCTGTTCTTTGAGTGTAATTTCAGTAGGAGGATATGGAATTATCTACAGTTGAATGGCATAGCTATGATGAGCTGCAGAAGGGGGTGGCGGAGGCTAGGTCCAGATTTCATAAACCTTTCTTCATGGAGGTTTTGATAACCGCCTGCTGGAATATTTGGTTAATTAGAAATGCAAAAATCTTCAGAGGAGAGAAGCCCACTTTTGCTAGATGGAAGGCAAAGTTTGTGCATGATATGCTCCTTCTCCAACATAGAATTAAAGACAAGCATCGGTAGGCTTTATTGGATTGGATTCAAGCGCTGCGATGACTTTTTTCTTTTGATGCTATTTACTTTCCTGTAATTATGTAAATATGTTGTTCTTTCCTCCTCCCTTGTACAGACTGCAAACTTTATCTCTTTTTCAATAAATTTGCTGTGGGGCCTTTTGCCTCACAGTTCCCGGTTTCAAAAAAAAGAAACATCCTGAATACATCTACTACTGCCGTGTTTATGTCAAAAATCCTTTTCCTGATGTGCCAATCTTTTCCCAAACTGATCCATCTCAATTCGAATTTCAACAGCTAGCAAAAAGATGTTCGTGTTGAGAATCCTAGATGTACTTGGCTGCCTATGTCGATGGATTTCGTGTCGCAAGAACACGGGGTACCACGCGACGGACCCAAAGATTCGAACGCAGGGGGCTGAACGTGGGAGATCCCTGATTGCAACAAAACATGGTGACGGAAGCCTCGAGTCGTCGAACGCACAACGCACTGCAGAGAGAGACGCCAAGCTTTACCCAGGTTCAGGGCCCTCGTGGTGAGGTAAAACCCCTACTTCCTGCCTTCTTGTATTACGACATGATACATCGCAAGGAGTACAAGGTCTTGGTTACAGAGCTCTAACTGGCCGGAGGTAGAAGAACCAACTTAGCCTAGCTAGGAGCCCGAAGATGAAGATCCGATCCCCTCTAAGGGGTGGCCTCCCCTCCTTTTATAGCGCCCAGGTCCTCCTTCCCCTTATCATCTTGGGGAAGGGGTTGCCACACACGGCCAAAGAGGGAGGATAGCTGTAGTCTTGATTCTGCCGTGGACGTAGTCTTCGTAGATTAGTGGCGCCGGTCCACAAGAGTGGGTGGAGGAAGCTGACGTCTTCCTCTGGCGCCCTGCACCATCCATGCTATTTTTAGGGGGGTGGCCAACAACCACTGTGCCGCTTTATGCAGGCATGGCGAAAGTTGGTCTCCTCCCTGTCGGGGGTAACGTGAGCGGTACATGGTCTTCTGCCCTTATCTTCTTGCTCAGCACAGAAACATGTTGAGCTGACGTGGACGTGGTCCGTCCCCTCATGAGAAATAGCTCGTGAGGAGGCCTTCTGGTCCTTGGTAGTTTTAGCCGTCGTTCTCCTCATGAGGCGCCTCCTCATGAGGGTCTTCTTCCCTGGCTTCGGTCGTTGTTCCACCCCTGGGCCGAAGTTGGGCCGTTGAAGGAGCCCAGGAGCAGGTGGACCGGGATACCCCGATATCCAGAACACCGATAGTAGCCCCCAGGAGCCTGGCCCACGGACGCGCCCTCTTGAGGGAGCGAAGGGCCAGGGGCCCCCAGAAGCTGCTGGGCCCTCCAAAGGCATGCGTCAACACGCGGTCAGAGGACCATGTGAAGAGGCAGAGGCTGCAGACACGTGGCGCGACCACAGCTGGTGAGACAAAACGGCGGGTGTCGCAGCAGTCCCCGAGGCGTCAAACCGTCATGATGGCGCGTCGCTTCGCTGCAGAGCACTGCGCCAATGCTTTGATTCCCGCGCTGAGATTTGATGCATCGACGCCGGCTGCGCCCCTTAAATACAGCCTCCTTGAGACCTCCGGCACCTCACCCTCTTCCTCCAATGCCACTTCTTCCTCAACGCCCCCCAAGCAAATGGATCCCTCCGCCTCCTCCGCCGCTGCTGGATCGAGCTCGAGGGCGAAGCGCCGCGGGCACCCCCCGAGCAGCAGGAACAGGGCGAAGATCCCCGCCCGGTGGATGCCCGGCGCCGGAGGCCCCCTGCGCATCACGGCGCCGAGGCAGGACGAGGCGAATCGCGCTGCCCCGGGGACCTCCAACGCCCTGACCCTTCGGGGTCCAGCGCCTGGAGGCGCTCTGAATGCGCCATCGCCGGCTTCCCGCTCCCCGGGGAGCAACGACTGGGTGTTCCGGGAGGTTGAGGCCACCCTGGGCCCCCTTCCCCCGGCCGCGGATGCCCCGGGGCCGCAGGAGGCGGCCCCGCCGGTGACCGGAGTGGTCGCGACTCCCCGCCCCCTGGCGGTGGAGATGCTGGGACCCCTCATCGCCCCGGGGTCCCGCTTCCTGGAGCTCCTCGTCGTCATCGACGCCTGGAGCTTCATCTCCCTCCGGCTGCCCGACGTAGTCCGGAGGGTGATCTACGCCCCCGGCGCTTCCTCCGGAGAGGTCGTGCTGGTGGAGCAGAGTAGGCTAGAGCTCCTCTGGCCTGTGGACATCATCCTCGGAGCGGGCGGCAACACCGTCTTCTCCGGACGCTGGAGGGCTTTTGCCCCCGGCCACCGCCTCTGCGTCGGCGACCACCCTGTTGCCGCTTCAAGCTGGGGACGCTGGAGGCCTCGGTGCAGATCTTCGCCGCCGCCATCATCCACCGCACCTACCCTAGCCCGTGTCGCAGTAAAGGGGCGGCCTTGCCGCGGTAGCCTTTCGGGGAGGGGAGCTAGTCTCCTCCCCTCTTTTGCAATGTAGCTTGCGTCAGCGGGGTATGCCCCGCCATGCCTCCGTTTCCTCCCCCGCTGGGGGTTATCAATGAAATCTTCTTTGCTTTTTCGCTCCTTGGTGTTCACCGTTGTCCTGGTCGTCCACGCGCTCGAGAGCCCTAGCGAGTTGTTAACGCCGATGGGATGCCTCCCTGCGCCTCAGGGCTCATGACGGGGTCGGTGCCGGCGATGACATTGGACGATTCCTGAGACAAATAGTTGAAGAAAGAGTTGGAAAACAAAAAACCCCAAATCCCCGAAAACTAAAAACAAGTCGACAAAACAAACAAAAAAAGAAGGCTAATAAGATGCCCCTGTGACCGGCACAGGGACCTTCCTCGTCGTGAGGGAGCGCGGCACTATCTGTGCCAGCAGCTAATAGCAAATTGCCGTGCGTGGCGATTCACGGGGCCTTCCTCGTCGTTGAGGGAAGCTGGACCCTCACGGACGCGAAAACGTCGATGCTTAAGAGAGCCCAGAGACCGTCGACACCTCGTTAAGGGTTGCTCACGAGGTGAAGGGCCTGGCGCGGACCTCCGGATCTGCGTCTCCTTCGCAAGATGATCGAAGCGGCCTTGGTCTTCAGTAATCCAGCTGTGTTTGGCCTTCCTCGAGCGAGGGGAATCTTCCTGCGGATGCTAAGTGCATCAACGCATCCTTGCACCCTCGTGAGGGTTGCTCACGAGGCGCTGGTCCTTAGCGGGTGTCTTGGGCACACCTTGGACTTTTTCCAAAGATTTCTTATTTTCCGGTGTACTTCACGAGGAACTAAGCACCATGGGCACTTGGAGGTGATCGATAATGGGGCAGTCGCCCCTGATCAGAGCTTAGTCCCTTCGGGTTTTTCGGGCTTGCTGTTTTCCGGGCGAAGGCATCAGCATAGACACCGTGCCTAGCACCCTTCCGTGTGGAGTACAACAGAAAATAAATGGACTTCATGCCATTTTAATATCATGCCAAAGCAAGGGCGCTATATTGTGCTATAACTTAATATCAGTGTTGAAAAGCAGTTTGAGCTGATACAAAGTGTCGTGACAATGGTCTTATCTCCTCGTGAGGAACCTATGGGTAGAACTTTCGCAGATGAGCTATGTTCCATGGGTTCCACACCGGCACGCCTTCCGCGGTTTCCAGCCGCGCCGAGCCTGGCCTGGCGATGTGCGTCACCTTGAAGGGGCCTTCCCATATTGGAGACAGCTTGTGCAGGCCCTCGCGAGAGAGTATCCTCCTCAGCACCAGATCGCCGACCTCCAGAGTCCTTGCCCAAACATGGCGGCTATGGTAGCGGCGTAGTCCTTGCTGGTACCTCGCGGCGCGAAGCGCTGCTTGGCACTGAGCTTCTCCGAGCTAGAGGAGGCGGTCCTTGATGAGGTCCTCTTGGTGAATCTCATTGAAGGCGAGCACTCTTGGCGACCCAAACTTGACGTCGGTGGGAAGTACAGCCTCCGCCCCATAGACCAAGAAGAAAGGAGTCTCCCCGGTGGGCTTGGTGGCGGTAGTCCGGATGGACCACAGGATGGATTGGAGGTTGTCTAACCATTTTTTGCCGCAGGCTTCGAGCTTGGCATTGAAGCTTCTCGTCTTGAGTCCCTTGAGGACTTCGGCGTTGGCACGCTCGGCTTGGCCATTGCTCCTAGGATAGGTGACTGAGGCGAAACAGATCTTGATGCCGGCTGATGCGCAGTACTCCCGGAACAGCCTGCTGGTGAACTGGCTGCCGTTGTCGGTGATGATGCGGTTAGGCACACCAAAGTGACAGACCAGCCCACGGATGAACTTGACTGCGGACCTGGCCAGAATGGTGCAAACCGGCTCCACCTCCACCCACTTGTTAAACTTGTCGATGGCGACGTAGAGGTAGCGGTAGCCCCCTTGCGCTCTAGGGAATGGACCAAGAATGTCCAGCCCCCAAATAGCAAAGGGTCAAGTGAGTGGGATGGATTGCAGTTCCTGCGCCGTCTGATGTATCTGTTTGGCATGGAATTGGCATGCCTCGCACCTCTTGACCATCTTCGCCGCGTCCCAGAGCGCTGAAGGCCAGTAGAAGCCGCTTCGATATGCCTTTGCGGCAAGGGTTGAAGCAGAAGAATGATGCCCACACTTGCCGGCGTGAATGTCCCTGAGAAGCTCTTGGCCTTGGTGAGTAGATATGCACTTCAGAGCGACGCCGTTTGGGCGAGGCCGGTACAAGTCACCATCCTTGATGCAGTATCCCGAGGCTTGGTGTACTATCCTTTCGGCCTCCGATTTGTCTTCAGGAAGCCTGCTGCTGACGAGGAATGCCTTGAGCTCGAGGATCCAATCCGTTCCCTCCTGCCGTGCCAATGCCAAAAGGATGCGGTCACCCGAAGGAGGCCTGCAGTCCAGAGCCCCTGCTCCGGTGGCGGTGGCAGGGCAGGTGGAAGGTCTGATCCTGTCAATGATGGAGAAGCGGACGGCTTGAAGAGGTGCTCCTCGAAGACGCCGGCAGGTTGTGCTAGGCACGTTTGGCGATCTCGTCCGCTTCCACATTTTCCCCTCTTGGGATGTGCTTCAGCTCCAAGCCTTGGAAGCGTTTTTCCATCTTTCGATGCTCCTTAAGATAAGCTGCCATGTGCTCATCCTTTGTAGTGTAGCTCTTGTTTGAGAAGTTCACAACCAGTTGTGAGTCTCCCTTGACGATGAGGCGCTTGATGCCCAAAGCATTCGCCGCCCTTAGGCCAGCGAGTAGTCCTTCATATTCCATGATGTTGTTGGAGACCTTGTGCTCTGGTTTAAAGTAGAGCTGGACAGCGTAGAAGAGCTTGTCCCCAGAGGGAGAGGTAAGGACGGCGCCAGCCCCCGCGCCGGGGAGGTTGAAGGCACCGTCGAACTGCATGACCCAGAGGCCTGGGGCTTCTTCTCCTGGAAGCGTTGACTCCACCTCTGGAGGCTCGTCGGTGAATGGATCAGTCCATTCAGCGGTGAATTCAGCCAAAGCCTTGCTCTTGATCACCTTGGTGGTTTCGAAGGAGATCTCGAAGGGCTGAAGCTCCACAGCCCACTCTGCCACCTGCCCGGTGACATTTGGGTTGCGTAGAATGGTCTCCAAGGGACAATCAGTGACCACCTTAATCGGGTGACCCTGGAAGTAGTGATGTAGTTACTTTGAAGCGATCAGCAGGGTGCAGAGCAGCTTTTCTGCATGGTGTAGCATTCCCGCGTGTCACGTAGCACCGTGCTGACGAAGTACACGGGCTTTTGCACCTTGGCGGTGTCCTCAGGAGTTTTCTCCTCTTGGAGTTTAGGAGCGTCGCTCTGAGAGAGCGGCTCGGTCGGTGAAGTTGCAGCAGGCAGAAGAAATGGTTGCCTCTACCTCGTTAGGAGCCCTCGAGCAGGGAGGATAAATTCCCTCTTTGGCGATTACCTTGGTGTCCCGCTCAGCGATGAGGATAGTGCTTGCAGTTCTTGGGGTTGCTGCGATGTAGAGCAGCAAGGGCTCACGGAACATTGGGGCAACCATGATCGGTGGGCTCATGAGATACCTCTTCAGCTCAGGGAAGGCCTTGTCGGCTTCCAGAGTCCACTCGAACTTCCCAGTGCACTTCATGAGCTTGAAGAAGGGCAAGGCCTTCTCCCCACTCCTTGCGATGAAGCGCCCTAGGGCTTTCTCAGGTTGGCGAAGGTTTCCTCCAAATCTTCGATGAAGGTGTGACTCTTGCGAGTCTTGACGACAATGTCGTCGATGTAGGCTTTCGCATTTCTTCCCATCTGAGCCCCCAAGGCCTTATGCATGAGCCTTTGGAAGGTGGCTCCTGCGTTCTTCAAGCCGAAGGGCATGCAGACATAGCAGTACACACCACAGGGTGTGATGAAGGCAGTCTTCTCTTCATCCTCCCTTGCCATCTTGATCTGATGATAGCCGGAGAAGGCATCCAAGAAGCAAAGAAGGTCACAGCCGGCGGTGGAGTCGACAATTTGATCTATCCTTAGGAGCGGATAAGGATCCTTGGGACAGGCTTTGTTGAGACTTGTGAAGTCCACGCAGAGGCGCCCACTGCCATTAGCCTTTGGGACAACCACCGGATTGGCAATCCAGGTGGGGTGCGCTACCTTGCGTATCAACTTGGCCTTCTTCGGCTTCTCTATCTCTTGGACGATGAAGTCTTGTTTCTCTTATGCTTGCTTCCTGGTCTTCTGCTTCACGAGGTGTGCCTGAGGGCACACGGCTAAGTGGTGCTCAATCACCTCCCTGGGAACGCTGGGCATATCTGACGGAGTCCAAGCGAACATGTCAGAGTTTGCCCGCAGGAAGGTGACGAGCGCGCTTTCCTATTTGGGAGAAAGCCCTGCCCCGATGGTGACGAAGTTTTCATAGCCCCCAGCCTGGAGCGGGACCTTCTTTGTAGCAGAGCTCTCTTGGGTGAACTGGGGCCTCCTCCCTGAGGGTACCGTAGCTTCCCCAATGCTCATGTCTAGCATCGGATGGACCAGGAGTAGGCGATGCAGAGGCGGCGAACTTCTTCCCTGTCGAGCCCGGCAGGAGGGGCTCAAGAGAGGCCTTCTTCACAGCAGCCCGCTCTTGAGACACAAGCTGCTTCTTCCTCGTGAGGTCACCGGAGTGTTCCAGCAAATCTTCGTCGGCGGGGAACATGGCGGCGGCCTCACGGTAGACATGCTCCACAGATCAGAGAGCGTCCTTTTCATTGCAGCGCACGGTGATCGTGCCGTTGGTGCCCGGAATCTTGAGGACGTTGAAGCCATGATGCGTTGCTACCATGAACCTTGCCAGGGCTGGATAGCCGAGGATGGCATTGTATGGCAGCGCAATGTAGGTGACGTCGAAGTCGAGGCTTTTTGTCCTATAGTTGTCCCGGGTGCCGAAGGTGATGGGCAGGCGTACCTGCCCAATTGGCATTGTAGACCCCTCGGTTACCCCAAAGAACGGTCGGGTTGGCATGAGCCGATGGTATGGCACCTGCATCTTCTCGAAGACCTCGACTGAGATGATGTTGAGGCCCGCCCCTTTATTGATGAGAGTACGATTGGCAGCGATGTTATTCATGGTAGGCGTGCACAAGAGGGGAATTGTGCCCACGCCCTTTGCGGAGGTCGGATGATCCTCCTCATCGAAGCCGATCTTGTTGGTTGACCACTTCATCAAGCGGTTGCCGGCGTTGGGGTGTGCCGCCGCGATCTCTCACGACAGCTGCTTGAAGTAACGATTAGACAAAGGAGCTTGAGCTCCACCCAGGAGGCAAGCGGCTCGGGATCTGCATGAGACAGACCATCGTGGCGGCGACCCTCGTCCCGGTCGTCGTCGCGGCAATCGCCCCGGGATCCACCCTTGCCGTGGCTACGGCTACTCCCACGGTGCTTGGTGACGCCATTTTCTTCATGAAACTTTCGGACAATCCAACAATCGTCGGTATTGTGGGTGTCCTTTTTGTGGAGGATGCAGTTGCGGCGACGTAGACCTTTATCGTGCTCGGAGCGGTCCCCGCGGCGCTGCTTATGCTTAGGCTCCGCCGTGAGGACAGCAGCCTCCTTGCGCTTGGGGTCCTTGGACTTCGACTTTGGGGGAAGCGCCTCCGGTAGGTTGTGCACGAAGAGCCTCCCCTCCTCAGCCTTGGCGCACCGGTCGGCGATCTCGAAGATCCTGACGATGGAAGTCAACTCATCATTCACGGACAGCTTCTCCCTCATCTTAATGTCGGAGATACCCGTGGAGAACGCGGAGATGACCTCCTCATTGGAGATCCTGGGAATCTTGTTCCTCATCTGGCTGAAGCGCTAGATGTATTGACGAAGCATCTCGCCCTTGTACTGACGCACCGCCTTGGTGGCGGGGCGCTCGTATGTGGGCATGAAGTTAGCGACGAACTGACGGCACAAGTCCTTCCATGAAGTCACAGATTCGTGATGAAGATTCATGAGCCAAGTTCGCGGAGCGTCTTTGAGGGCCATGGGGAACCAATGGGCCATCGCACGCTGATCTCCACGCGCGGCCTGGATGGCAACGACGTAGAGCTGGAGGAATTCGACGGGGTTGGTGGTCCCGTCGTAACGCGTACCAATGTCCGGCTTGAACTTGTCAGGCCAAACCACATAGCATTGCTGGCGAGTGAGAGCAAGGCTCCCGGGGTTGTAGATAGGGTCCCCGGGGGTCTTGACGTTCTTGCCAGCTTCGCCAATGTCGTCGATGGCGTGGTCATGATTTTCGCGGCGGCGCTCAAGGGAGACGCATGCGTCTTCCGGAGCGCGTTGGACGATTTGACAGTTGGGCATCTTATTCGCTTCTTTTTTCGTTTGTTTTATCGACTTGTTTTTCATTTTCAGGGATTTGGGGTTTTTTGTTTTCCAACTCTTTCTTCAACTACTTGTCTCAGGAATCGTCCAATGTCGTCGCCGGCGCCGACCCCGTCATGAACTTTGAGGCGCAGGGAGGCCTCCCGTCGGCGTTAACAACTCGCTAGGGCTCTCGAGCGCGCTGACGAACAGGACAATGGTGAACAACAAGGAGCGAAAAGGCAAAGAAGATTTCATTGATAACCCCCAGTGGGGGAGGAAATGGAGGCACGGCGGGGCATACCCCGCCTGCGCAAGCTACATTGCAAAAGAGGGGAGGAGACTAGCTCCCCTCCCCGGAAGGCTACCGCGGCAAGGCCACCCCTTTACTACGCCATGGGCTGGGGGTAGGTGCGGCGGACGCCGGCGGCGGCGAAGATCCGCACCGAGGCCTCCAGCGTCCCCAGCTTGAAGCAGAAGATGAGGTGGTCGCCGACGCGGAGGCGGTGGCCGAGGGCGAAAGCCCTCCAGCTTCCGGAGAAGACGGCGTTGCCGCCTGCTCCGAGGATGATGTCCACAGGCCAGAGGAGCTCTGGCCTGCTCTGCTCCACCAGCACGACCTCTCCAGAGGAAGCGCCGGGGGCATAGATCACCCTCCGGACTGCGTCGGGCAGCCGGAGGGAGATGAAGCTCCAGGCGTCGACGACGATGAGGAGCTCTAGGAAGCGGGACCCCGGGGCAATGAGGGGACCCAGCATCTCCGCCGCCAGGGGCGGGGAGTCGTGACCACTCCGGTCGCTGGCGGGGCCGCCTCCTGCGGCCCCAGGGCGTCCGCGGCCGAGGGGAGGGGGCCCAGGATGGCCTCAACCTCCCGGAGCACCCGGTCGATGCTCCCCGGGGAGCGGGAAGCCAGCGCCGCCGCCATCGGCGATGGCGCATTTAGAGCGCCTCCAGGCGCTGGACCCCGAAGGGACAGGGCGTTGGAGGTCCCCGGGGCGGCGCGATTCGCCTCGTCCTGCCTCGGCGCCCTGATGCGTAGGGGGGCTCCAGCGCCGGGCGTCCACCGGGCGGGGATCTTCGCCCTGTTACTGCTGCCCGGGGGGCGCCCGCGGCGCTTCACCCCTGAGCTCGATCCAGCGGCGGCGGAGGAGGCAGAGGGATCCATTTGCTTGGGGGGCGTTGAGGAAGAAGTGGCACTAGAGGAAGAGGGTGAGGTGCCGGAGGTCTCGAGGATGCTGTATTTAAGGGGCGCGGCTAGCGTCGATGCATCAAATCTTAGCGCAGGAATCGAAGCGTTGGCGCAGCGCTCTGCAGCGAAGCGATGCGCCATCATGACGGTTTGACGCCTCGGGGACTACTGCGATGCCCACCGTTTCGTCTCACTAGCTGCGGTCGCGCCACGTGTCTGCAGCCTCTACCTCTTCACATGGTCCTCTGACCGCGCGTTGACGCGTGCCGTTGGAGGGCCCAGCAGCTTCTGGGGGGGCCTGGCCCTTCGCTCCCTCAAGAGGGCGCGTCCGCGGGCCAGGCTCCCGGGGGTACTGTCGGTGTTCTGGATACCGGGGTATCCCGGTCCACCTGCTCCTGGGCTCCTTCAACGGCCCAGCTTCGGCCCAGGGGTGGAACGATGACCGAAGCCAGCGGAGAAGACCCTCATGAGGAGGCGCCTCATGAGGAGAACAATGGCTAAAACTACCAAGGACCAGAAGGCCTCCTCACGAGCTGTTTCTCGTGAGGGGAGGGACCATGTCCACGTCAGCTCGGCACGTTTCTGTGCTGAGCAAGAAGATAAGGGCAGAAGACTGCGTACCACCCACGCTACCCCCAACAGGGAGGAGACCAACTTTCGCCAGGCCTGCATAAAGCGGCACAGTGGTTGTTGGCCACCCCCCTAAAAATAGCGTGGACGGTGCAGGGCACCAGAGGAAGATGTCAGCTTCCTCCACCCACTCCTGTGGACCGGCGCCACTATTCTACAAAGACTACGTCCACGGAAGAATCAAGACTACAGCTGTCCTCCCTCCTTGGCCATGTGTGGCAACTCCTTCCCCAAGATGATACGGGGAAGGAGGACCTGGGCGCTATAAAAGGAGGGGAGGCCACCCCTTAGAGGGGATCGGATCTTCATCTTCGGGCTCCTAGCTAGGCTAAGTTGGTTCTTCTACCTCCGACCAGTTAGAGCTCTGTAACCAAGACCTTGTACTCCTCGCGAGGTATCGCGTCGTAATACAAGAAGGCAGGAAGTAGGGGTTTTACCTCACCACGAGGGCCCTGAACTTGGGTAAAGCTCGGCGTCTCTCTCTGTAGTGTGTTGTGCTTTCGACGACTCGAGGCTTCCATCACCGTGTTTCGTTGCGATCCAAGATCTCCCACGTTCAGCCCCTGCGTTCGAATCTTTGGGTCCGTCGTGTGGTACCCCGTGTTCTTGCGACACGAAATCCATCGACAAAGATCGATGTATTCGCATTATTATTGATGGAGGGAGCTACAACAACTTGGCGAGCATGGAGATGGTTGAAAAGCTTTCTCTTACGACACAACCCCATCCTCGTACATATCACATTCAATGGTTTACTAACAACGGCAAGGTTAAGGTAACACGTACAGTTCGTGTGCATTTTACTATTGCTGCATATGCTGATTATGTTGAGTGTGATGTTGTTTGTATGCAAGCATGTGCTCTTTTACTTGGTAGACCATGGCAATTTGACACAAATTCTATACACTATGGTAGCACAAATCAATATTCTCTTGTTCAGGATGATAAGAAAATTGTGTTACTTCCCATGTCTCCTGAAAGTATTTTAAAAGATGATCTTGCTAGAGCTAGTAGAGCACATAATGAGGGGGAAAAGTTGAGCGAAAATCAGATTATTGCTAAGGAACTTATGCGTTCTTCAAGTACTTCTAAATCTAATCCAAAACATGCTAATGAAATTCATTTGAAAAGTACTTGTTTGCTAGCTAGCAAATCTGATATTTCTGAAATTGATGTGAGTACTACAGCATGTTATGCTATCATTTGCAAAGAAGTGTTGTTTTCGGCTGAGGAGATGCCTCCTTCTTTGCCACCTGCTGTTGCTA
Organism: Dactylis glomerata; assembly: GCA_007115705.1. Taxonomy (NCBI): domain Eukaryota; kingdom Viridiplantae; phylum Streptophyta; class Magnoliopsida; order Poales; family Poaceae; genus Dactylis; species Dactylis glomerata. Next base: position 9,447,511 of record QXEO01000531.1, read on the forward strand.
ACATTTTGCAGGAGTATGAGGACGTTTTCCCACAAGATGTACCTCCAGGACTGCCACCTATTCGTGGAATTGAGCACCAAATTGATTTGATTCCTAGAGCATCTTTGCCCAACCATGTGCCATATCGTACCAATCCAGAGGAGACAAAAGAGATTCAGTGACAAATTCAAGAACTTCTTGAGAAGGGTCATATTCGTGAGTCTCTTAGACCATGTGCTGTTCCTATTATTTTGGTACCAAAGAAAGATGGTTCTTCGCGCATGTGTATTGATTGTAGAGCAATCAATAATATTACTATTTGATATTGTCATCCTATTCCTCGTTTAGATGATATGCTTGATGAATTGAGTGGCTCTACCATGTTCTCTAAGGTTGATTTGCGTAGTGGTTACCACCAGATTCATATGAAGTTAGGAGATGAATGAAAACTGCATTTAAAACTAAATTTGGCCTATATGAGTGGTTAGTGATGCCCTTTGGTTCAACTAATGCTCCCAGCACTTTCATCAGATTAATGAATGAGGTTTTACATGCTTTTATTGGACATTTTGTGGTGGTATATCTTGATGATATATTGATATATAGCAAATCTGTAGAAGAACATTTGGAACATTTACTTCTGTTTTTGATGCTTTATGTGCTGCATGTTTGTTTGGTAACATTGCAAAGTGCACCTTTTGCATGGATAGAGTTGCTTTTATTGGCTATGTTGTTACAGCACAGGGTATTGAAGTTGATCCCGCCAAGATTGAAGCAATTTCGAGTTGGCCACAACCCAAAACAGTCACACAAGTGAGGAGCTTCCTTGGCCTCGCTAGATTTTATAGGCGCTTTGTCAAAGATTTTGGTTCCATTGCAGCGCCGCTGAACGAGCTTACTAAGAAAGATGTGCCCTTTGTTTGGGGCGATGCGCAACAAGAAGCCTTCATGTTACTCAAAGATAAGCTTATACATGCTCCTTTACTCCAACTGCCTAATTTTAATAAGACCTTTGAGTTGGAATGTGATGCTAGTGGAATTTGTTTGGGAGGAGTGTTGTTACAAGAGGGCAAACATGTTGCATATTTCAGTGAGAAATTGAGTGGAGCTAGTTTGAACTATTCTACTTATGATAAGGAATTATATGCTCTTGTTCGGACATTAGAAACTTGGCAACATTATTTATGGCCTAAAGAATTTGTTATACATTCTGATCATGAATCTTTGAAGCATATTTGTAGTCAAGCTAAGTTGAATAAACGTCATGCAAAGTGGGTTGAATTCATTGAATCTTTTCCTTATGTTATTAAACACAAAAATGGTAAAGATAATATTATTGCTGATGCTTTGTCATGTCGTTATACCTTGTTATCTCAACTTGACTTCAAAATCTTTGGATTGGAAACTATTAAAGAACAATATGTGAACGATGCCGATTTTAAAGATGTTTTGCAGCATTGTCTAGAGGGTAGAACTTGGAACAAATTCGTCCTCAATGATGGGTTTGTGTTCTGTGCTAACAAACTATGCATTCCAGAAGTTTTTGTTTGTCTTTTGTTGTTGTTGCAGGAGGCGCATTGAGGAGGATTGATGGGTCACTTCCACATGGTTTATATATGCCTCTTCATGTTCCTAGTGTACCTTGGGAGGATATTTCTATGGACTTTATTTTAGGATTACCTTGAACACATAAGGGAAGGGATAGTATTTTTGTGGTTGTGGATAGATTTTCTGAGATGGCACACTTTATTCCTTGTCATAAGAGTGATGATGCTGCTCATGTTGCTGAATTATTCTTTCGCGATGTTGTTCGCTTGCATGGTGTGCCTAATACTATTGTTTCACATCGTGATACTAAATTTCTTAGCCATTTTTGGAGATGTTTATGGGCTAAGTTGGGGACTAAATTGCTATTTAGTACTACATGTCATCCCTAAACTGATGGACAAACTGAAGTAGTAAATAGAACTTTATCTACCATGTTACGGGTTGTGTTAAAGACGAACTTAAAACTGTGGGAAGATTGTTTACCTCATATTGAATTTGCTTACAATCGTTCCGTGCATTCTACAACTAAGTTATGCCCTTTTGAGATTGTGTATGGTTTTGTTCCTCGTGCACCTATTGATTTATTACCTATTCCATCTTCGGTGCAACATAATTTTGATGCTACACAATGGGCTGAATAGATTCTTACGTTGCATAGGATTACTAAGGAAAATATAGAACGTATGAATGCTAAATATAAAGTTGCTGGTGATAAAGGACGCAAGCATATTGTGTTTGATGTGGGAGATCTAGTTTGGTTGCATTTGCGCAAAGATCGTTTTCCTGATTTGCACAAGTCTAAATTAATGCCACGTGCTACTGGTCCTTTTAAAGTGTTAGAGAAAATGAATGATAATGCATATAAACTTGAGCTTCCTGCAAAGATGGGCACGGTAAGTCCTCCATTTAACATTGCAGATTTGAAACCATACTTTGGAGAAGAAGATGAGATTGCGTCGAGGACGACTTCAATTCAAGAAGGGGAGGATGATGAGGACATCCCTACGGTTGATACAACCGTTGCAACTACAGCCACACTTCCTCACGTTCCACAATTCCAAGGACCTCTCACAAGAGCTCGTGCACGCCAATTAAATTATCAGGTACTTTTGTTTCTAGGAACTATTCCTAATATTTATGAGAATATGATGCTGCCTAAATCAGATGTGTTTATGTTACTTAGGAATAATGGGCCTAGCATGGATGAGAGGGACAAGCATTGGAGCATGATCATGCATGGAGATGATGGCAGCAATCATGTGAGGATTCAGGATGACGCTGCAAGTGAAGATTTCCGAACTTTGAAGCCACCATAATGAGGCAAGGATGCTTGAACGAAATTCACAAGTTACCAAATCATAAAATTCGTCCAAGGCTTTATATGGTGCTGCGTCACCTTATTTTATGGGTTAAACCCATGTATTTTCGTCCTAGGTATTTTAGAGATTTTCTGGAGGGTGTTTGAGTGGAAAAGGGCCCATCTAGGGCTATTTTCGGATAGCCCATTAGGGTTGTATGAAAATCCCTGCCCTTTCCCTCATATATACCTCCTCCTAGCCGTCATTCGGACTTGGATTTTGTTTAGTTAAAGACTTAGCCACGAGCTACTCTTCGCCGTAGGCACGAGTGTCAAACCGACCTTTTGTACTACGCACGGACAGAATCCCACCTCTTCAATAAAGCCTTCATCTATATTCGCAATATCTTGATTGCATCTATAATTCTTGCTGGTTCTTCGATTGCTTGCAGGGATTGATCCTCGTGATCAGGTTGATCTAGCTCTAGCATGATCAATAGCCTCGGAAGTTTGTGTATCGATTGCTAAGGCGCAACGTCTCGCACGTTTGTAGTCGGATCATCAACATCGACCTCCACCATAATCGATAGTTATCGTCTCATCGAAAGATCGGGCACCTTTACCCTATCATCTACCTACTGAAGACGTAAACCAAGTGCTGCCTAACAAAGTCAGTGAGTCCTTTTCAGAGTGTTTAAAAGAGCAATTTCGTATTCCACTGTTTCCCGTTTTCAGAAAATAACTGAACTTGTAAAATCCATAACTAATTCATATAAAATCAGAAAAATACAAATAAGGTATCAAAATATTCACAAAAACGTAATCTATCTGTTTGTATCAGAATCATGCATGTATAAGCAAGTTTGAACCCTGTTTAATTTAGAAGAACGAAACGAATCTTTCTTTAATATGCAGTGTTTAAGGAATTGCAATGTATTATGCATTTCAACCCCATCTAAATTGATGATCATGTAATAGGTTTAATTTCCAATACCTTCAATATGTCATACCATCATTAGGAATGGCAATGGGGACAATCCCCTATGGGATCCCTACGACATCCCCATCCCCACTACCTTCTAAGTTCCTCATCCCCATTCCCATATATATGACCTGGGATAGAATTTCCCTAAACCCACCCCCTAATGGGGAATGGGGCCCATTGGGTTCCCCATCCCCATAACAAAAAAGATAATATAAATAGAAGACTCTAAGTGTAATCGATGCATATTGATGCATATGGTAATTATATAAACGGAGAACGACAAATAGTAAAAGGGGACCATACAAATGCAGTCTGCATCATTTAAAGGGCACATAGTAGACAAATTAAGCTCAGAAGCATGTTCACAAAAAATATTAAGACACTAAACAGTTTGAAAAGCGGGTCCTCGTTAGGTATCGGGGATAGAGTATAGTGTACCATCCCCATCCCTGCCATACCCTATGGGGAGTAGATTTGTTTGGCAAGTATCCCCATGGGGGACTTTCTCGCCTATTCCCACCCCTAATAGATGAAATCCCCATGGGTTTGGCGGGTATGGGGCCCCATTTGTCGATGGATTTCGTGTCGCAAGAACACGGGGTACCATGCAACGGACCCAAAGATTCGAACGCAGGGGGCTGAACGTGGGAGATCTTGGATCGCAACGAAACACGGTGACAGAAGCCTCGAGACATCGAACGCACAACGCACTGCAGAGAGAGACACCGAGCCTTAGCCAGGTTCAGGGCCCTCGTGGTTAGGTAAAACCCCTACTTCCTGCCTTCTTGTATTACGACGCGATACCTCACGAGGAGTACAAGGCCTTGGTTACAGATCTCTAACCGGCCGGAGGTTGAAGAACCAACTTAGCCTAGCTAGGAGCCCGGAGATGAAGATCGGATCCCCTCTAAGGGGTGGCCTCCCCTCCTTTTATAGCGCCAAGGTCCTCCTTCCCCTTATCATCTTGGGGAAGGGGTTGCCACAAACGGCCAAGGAAGGAGGATAGCTGTAGTCTTGATTCTTCCGTAGACATAGTCTTCGTAGAGTAGTGGCGTCGGTCCATAGGAGTGGGTGGAGGAAGCTGACATCCTCCTCTGGCGCCCTGCACCGTCCACCCTATTTTTAGGGGGGTGGCCAACAACCACTGTGCTGCTTTATGCAGGCACGGCGAAAGCTGGTCTCCTCCCTGTCGGGGGTAGCGTGGACGGTACGCAGTCTTCTACTCTTATCTTCTTGCTCAGCACGGAAGCGTACCGAGCTGACGTGGACGTGGTCCCTCCCCTCATGAGAAACAACTCGTGAGGAGGTCTTCTGGTCCTTAGCAGTTTTAGCCATCGTTCTCCTCATGAGGCGCCTCCTCATGAGGGTCTTCTCCGCTGGGCTTCGGTCGTCGTTCCACCCCTAGGCCGAAGCTGGCCCGTGAAGGGGCCCAGGAGCAGGTGGACTGGGATACCCCGGTATCCAGAACACTAACAGTAGCCCCCGGGAGCCTGGCCCGCGAACGCGCCCTCTTGAGGGAGCGAAGGGCCAGGGGACCCCAGAAGCTGCTGGGCCCTCCAATGGCACGCGTCAACGCGCGGTCAGAGGACCATGTGAAGATGCAGAGGCCGTGGACACGTGGCGCGACCGCAGCTGGTGAGACGGAGCGGCGGGCGATGCAGCAGTCCCCAAGGCGTCAAACTATCATGATGGCGTGTCGCTTCACTGCAGATCGCTGCGCCAATGCTTCGATTCCCACGCTGAGATTTGACGCTTCGACGCCAGCTGCGCCCTTTAAATGCAGCCTCCTCGACACCTCCGGCACTTCACCCTCTTCCTCCAGTTCTACTTCTTCCTCAACGCTTCCCCAAGCAATGGACCCTTCGGCCTCCTCCGCCGCCGCTGGATCGAGCTCGGGGACGAAGCGCCGCGGGCGGCCCCTGGGCAGCAGGAACAAGGCAAAGGTCCCCAACCGATGGATGCCCGGCACCGGAGGCCCCCTGCGCATCGGGGCGCCGATGCAGGGCGAGGCGAATCGCACCACCCTGGGGATCTCTAGTGCCTTGACCATTCGGGGTCCGGCGCCTGGAGGCGCTCCCGGCACCGGAGGCCCCCTGCGCATCGGGGCGCCGATGCAGGGCGAGGCGAATCGCACCGCCCCGGGGATCTCTAGTGCCTTGACCGTTCGGGGTCCGGCGCCTGGAGGCGCTCTAAATGCGCCGTCGCCGGTGGCGGCGGTGCCGGCTCCCCGCGCCTCGGGGAGCATTGATCAGGTGCTCCGGGAGGTGGAGGCCACTCTGGCCCCCCTCCCCCCGGCCGCGGATGACCCAGGGCTGCAGGAGGCCGCCCCACCGGCGACTGGAGTGGTCGCGACTCCCCGCCGCTTGGCGGCGGAGATGCTGGGACCCCTCGTTGCTCCGGGGTCCCACTTCCTGGAGCTCCTCGTCGCCGTCGACGCCTGGAGCTTCGTCTCCCTCCGGCTGCCCGACACAGTCCGGAGGGTAATCTATGCCCCCGGCACTTCCTCCGGAGAGGTCGTGTTGGAGGAGCAGAGCAGGCCAGAGCTCCTCTGGACTATTGACATCATCCTCGGAGCGGGCTACAACGCCATCCTCTTCAGGCGCTGGAGGGCCTTCGCCCTCGGCTACCGCCTCCGCATCGGCGACCACCTCGTCTTCCGCTTCAAGCTGGGGATGCTGGAGGCCTCGGTGCGGATCTTCGCCGCCGCAGGCGTCCGCCGCACCTACCCCCAGCCCGCGACGGAGTAAAGGGGCGGCCTTGCCGCGGTAGCCTTCTGGGGAGGGGAGCTAGTCTCCTCCCCTCTTTTGCGATGTAGTTTACGCCGCCGAGGTATGCCCCGCCGTGCCTCTGTTTCTCCCCCCACCGGGGGCTATCAATGAAGTCTACCTTGTTAATTGTCTTGTTCTTTCGCTTCTCGCTGCTCATCGTTGTCCTGGTCATCCGCATGCTCGAGAGCCCTTAGTGAGTTGTTAACGCCTGCGGGAGGCCTCCCTGCGCCTCAGAGCTCATGACGGGGTCGGCGCCGGCAACGACGTTGGACAATTCCTGAGACAAGTAGTTGAAGAAAGAGTTGGAAAACAAAAAACCCCAAATCCCCGAAAACGAAAAACAAGTCGATAAAACAAACGAAAAAAGAAAGGCGAATAAGATGTCCCTGTGACCGGCATAAGGACCTTCCTCGTCGTGAGGGAGCGCGGCACTATCTGTGCCAGCAGCTAAGAGCAAATTGCCGCACATGGCGATTCACGGGGCCTTCCTCGTCGTGAGAGAAGCTGGACTCTCACGGACGTGAAAGCATTGACGCTTAAGAGAGCCCAGAGACTGTCGACACCTCGTTAAGGGTTGCTCACGAGGTGAAGGGCCTGGCGCGGACCTCCGGATCTGCGTCTCCTTCGCAAGATGATCGGAGTGGCCTTGGTCTTCAGTAATCCTACCGTGTTCGGCCTTCCTCGAGCGAGGGGAATCTTCCTGCAGATGCTAGGTGCATCGACGCATCCTTGCGCCCTCGTGAGGGTTGCTCACAAGGCGCTGGTCCTTAGCGGGTGCCTTAGGCACACCTTGGATTTTTCCCGAAGATTTCTTATTTTCCGGTGTACTTCGCGAGGAACTAAGCACCACGGGCACATGGAGGTGATCGATAACGGGGCCGTCGCCCTTGATCAGAGCTCAGTCCCTTCGGGTTTTTGGGCTTGCTGTTTTCCGGGCAAAGGCCCCAGCATAGACACCGTGCCTAGCCCCCTTCCGCGTGGAGTACAACAGAAAATAAATGGACTTCATGCCATTGTAATATCATACCGAAGCAGAGGCGCTATAATGCGCTTTAACTTAATATCAGTGTTGAAGAGCAGTTTGAGCTGATACAAGGTGCCGTGACAACGGTCTTATCTCCTCGTGAGGAACCTACGGGTAGAACTTTCGCAGATGAGCTATGTTCCATGGGTTCCCCACCGGCACGCCTTCCGCGGTTTCCAGCCGCGCCGAGCCCGGCCTGGCGATGTGCGTCACCTTGAAGGGGCCTTCCCACATTGGAGACAGCTTGTGCAGGCCCTCGTGAGAGAGTATCCTCCTTAGCACCAGATCGCCGACCTCCAGAGTCCTTGCCTGAACATGGCGGCTATGGTAGCAGCATAGTCCTTGCTGGTACCTCACGGCGCAAAGCGCCTCTTGGCACCGAGCTTCTTCGAGCTAGAGGAGACGATCCTTGATGAGGTCCTCTTGATGTAGTCCGAATGGACCACAGGATGGATTGGAGGTTGTCTAACCATTTTTTGCCGCAGGCTTCGAGCTTGGCGTTGAAGCTTCTTGTCTTGAGTCCTTTGAGGACTTCGATGTTGGCACGCTCGGCCTGGCTATTGCTCCTGGGATAGGTGACTGAGGCGAAGCAGATCTGGATGTCGGCCGATGCGTAGTACTCCCGGAACAGCCCGCTGGTGAACTGGCTGCCGTTGTCGGTGATTATATGGTTAGGCACACCAAAACGGCAAACCAGCCCACGGATGAACTTGACTGCGGACCTGGCCGGAATAGTGCACACCGGCTCCACCTCCACCCACTTGGTAAACTTGTCGATGGCGACATAGAGGTAGCAGTAGCCCCCTTGCGCTCTAGGGAATGGACCGAGAATGTCCAGCCCCCAAACAGCAAAGGGCCAAGTGAGTGGGATAGTTTGCAGCTCCTGCGCCGGCTGATGAATCTGCTTGGCATGGAATTGGCATGCCTCGCACCTCTTGACCATCTCCACCGCGTCCTAGAGCGCCGAAGGCCAGTAGAAGCCGCTTCGGTACGCCTTTGCGGCGAGGGTTGAAGCAGAGGCATGATGCCCACACTCGCCGACGTGGATGTCCCTGAGAAGCTCTTGGCCTTGGTGAGTAGATATGCACTTCAGAGCGACGCCGTTTGGGCGACACCGGTACAAGTCACCATCCTTGACACAGTATCCTGAAGCTTGGCATACTATCCTTTCAGCCTCCGACTCATCCTCAGGAAGCCTGCTGCTGACAAGGAAAGCCTTGAGCTCGAGGATCCAATCCACTACCTCCTACCGCGCCAATGCCAGAAGGAAGCAGTCACCCGAAGGAGGCCCGTAGTCCGAAGCCCCCTGCTCCGGTGGCGGTGGCAAGGCATGCGGATGGTCGGATCCTGTTGATGATGGAGAAGCGGACGGCTTGAAGAGACACTCCTCGAAGACGCCGGCAGGTTGTACCAAGCGATGAGAGGCGTGCTTGGCGATATCGTCTGCTTCCACATTTTCTCCTCGTGGAGTGTGCTTCAGCTCCAAACCCTGGAAGCATTTTTCCATCTTTCGATGCTCCTCAAGATAAGCTACCATGTGCTCATCCTTTGGAGTGTAGCTCTTGCTTGAGAAGTTTTGCTTGAGAAGTTTACAACCAGCTGTGAATCTCCCTTGACGATGAGGTGCTTGATGCGCAACGCATTCGCTGCCCTTAGGCCAGTGAGTAGTCCTTCATATTCCGCGATGTTGTTGGAGACCTTGTGCTCTGGCTTAAAACAGAGCTGGACGGCGTAGAAGAGCTTGTCCCCAGAGGGAGAGTTGAGGACGGCGCCAGCCCCCGCGCCAGGGAGGTTGAAGGCGCCGTCGAAGTGCATGACCCAAAGGCCTGGGGCTTCTTCTCCTGGAAGTGTTGACTCCACCTCTGGAGGCTCGTCGGCGAATGGATCAGTCCATTCAGTGGTGAACTCAACCAAAGCTTTGCTCTTGATCACCTTGGTGGTTTCGAAGGGGATCTCGAAGGGCTGAAGCTCCACGGCCCACTCTGCCACCCGTCCGGTGACATTTGGGTTGCGTAGAATGGTCTCTAGGGGCCGATCAGTGACCACCTTAATCGGGTGACCCTAGAAGTAATGACGTAGTTTCCTTGAAGCGATCAGCAGGGTGTAGAGCAGCTTTTGCTGCATGGTGTAGCGCTCCCGCGCATCGCATAGTATCGTGCTGACGAAGTACACGGGCTTTTGCACCTTGGCGGTGTCCTCAGGAGTTTTCTCCTCATGGAGTTCAGGAGCGTCGCTCTGTGAGAGCGGCTCGGTCGGCGAAGTTGCAGCGGGCAGCTCCTCTTGAGGGGTAGAAGGAATTGCTGCTTCTTCCTCAGGAGGAGCCCCCGGGCATGGAGGATCAATTCCCTCTTTGGCGATTACCTTGGCATCCCGCTCAGCGACAAGGACAGCGCTCGCAGTTCTCAAGGTCGCTGTGATATAGAGCAGCAACGGCTCACGGAACGTTGGGGCAACCATGATCGGTGGGCTCGTGAGATACCTCTTCAGCTCTGTGAAGGCCTTGTCAGCTTCCGAAGTCCACTCGAACTTCTTAGTGTGCTTCATGAGCTTGAAGAAGGGCAGGGCCTTCTCTCCACTCCTCGCAATGAAGCGCCCTAGGGCTGCCATGCATACCGCGAGGCGTTGCATCTCCTTGAGGTTGCACGGAGGACGCATTTCTTTGATGGCCTTGACTTTGTCAGGGTTCACCTCTATCCCGCGATGAGACACGAGGAACCCTAACAACTTTCCTGATGGTATGCCGAAGGCGCACTTGGCGGGGTTGAGCTTGATGTTTACCTTTCTCAGGTTGGCGAAGGTTTCCTCCAAATCTTCGATGAAGGTGTGACTCTCACGAGTCTTGACGACGATGTCATCGACGTAGGCTTCCGCATTTCTTCCCATCTGAGCCCCCAAGGCCTTACGCATGAGCCTTTGGAATGTGGCCCCTGCATTTTTCAGGCCGAAGGACATGCAGATGTAGCAGTACACATCGCAGGGTGTGATGAAGGCAGTCTTCTCTTTGTCCTCCCTTGCCATCTTGATTTGAGGATAGCCGGAGAAAGCATCCAAGAAGCAAAGGAGGTCGCAACCGGTGGTGGAGTCGATGATTTGATCTATCCTTGGGAGTGGATAAGGATCCATGGGATAGGCCTTGTTGAGAATTGTAAAGTCCACGCAGAGGCGCCCACTGCCATTAGCCTTTGGGACAACCACCAGATTGGCAATCCAGGTGGGGTGGGCTCCCTCGCGTGTCAACTTGGCCTTCTTCAGTTTCTCTATCTCTTGGACGATGAAGTCTTGTTTCTCTTGTGCTTGCTTCCTGATCTTCTGCTTCACGGGGTGTTCCTGAGGGCACATGGCTAAGTGGTGCTCAATCACCTCCCTGGGAACGCCAGGCATATTTGACAGAGTCCAAGCGAACATGTCAGAGTTTGCCCACAGGAAGGTGATGAGCGCGCTTTCCTATTTTGGAGAAAGCCCTGCCCCGATGGTGACGAAGTTTTCGCAGCCCCTAGCTTGGAGCGAGACCTTCTTTGCAGCAGAGCGCTCTTGGGTAAACCGGGGCCTCCTCCCCGAGGGTACCGCAACTTCTCCAATGCACATGTCCAGCATCAGATCGACCAGGTCCTCGCTTGGAGTAGGTGATGCAGAGGCGGCGAATTTCTTCCCTCACAAGCCCAGCAGGAGGGGCTCAAGAGAGGCCTTCTTTGCAGCAGCCCGCTCTTGCGACACGAGCTGCTTCTTCCTCGTGAGGTCACCGGAGTGCTCCAACAGATCTTCATCAGCAGGGAACATGGTGGCGGCCTCACGGTAGACATGCTCCACAGAACGGAGAGCGTCCTTTTCGTTGCAGCACACGGTGATCGTGCCGTTGGTGCCTGGTATCTTGAGGATGTTGAAGCTATGATGCGTTGCCGCCATGAACCTCGCTAGGGCTGGATAGCCTAGGATGGCGTTGTACGGCAGCACAATGTAGGCGACGTCGAAGTCGAGGCTTTCTATCCTGTAGTTGTCCCGGGTGCCGAAGGTGACGGGCAGGCGCACTTTCCCGATTGGCGTTGTAGAACCCTCTGTTACCCCGAAGAACGGTCGGGTTGGCATGATCCGATGGTACGGCACCTGCATCTTCTCGAAGACTTCAATGGAGATGATGTTGAGGCCCGCCCCTCCATCGATGAGAGTACGATTGACAGCGATGTTATTGATGGTAGGCATGCATAAGAGAGAAATTGTGCCCATGGCCTTAGTGGAGGTCGAATTATCCTCCTTGTCGAAGCCGATCTTGCTGGTAGACCACTTCATCAAGCGGTTGCCGGCGCTGGGCTGCGCCGCCGCGATCTCTCACGACAGCTGCTTGAAGTGACGATTAGACAAAGGAGCTTGGGCTCCACCCAGGAGGCAAGCGGCGAAGCCTCGTGGCTCTTGATAGCCTCCCTGGTTCTCTTCCCGATGATCATTCGCTGGTGGAGGCAGCGGTAGCGGCTTGAGATCTACACGAGACAGACCATCGCGGCGGCGACCCTCGTCTCGGTCGTCGTTGCGGCGATCGGCCCGGGATCCACCCTTGCCGTGGCTACGACTACTCCCATGGCGCTTGGTGACACCATTTTCTTCATAAAACTTCCGGACTATCCAACAATCGTCGGTATTGTGGGTGTCCTTTTTGTGGAGGATGCAGTAGAGATGGCGTCGACCTTTATCGCGCGCAGAGTGGTCCCCACGGCGCTGCTTATGATCAGGCTCCGCCGCGAGGACAGCATCCTCCTTACGCTTGGGGTCCTTGGACTTCGGCTTTAGGGGAAGCGCCTCCGGCAGGTTGTGCACGAAGAGCCTCCCCTCCTCTGCCTTGGCGCACCTATCGGCGATCTCGAAGAGCCTGACGACGGAAGTCAGCTCATCATTCACGGACAACTTCTCCCTCATCTTGATGTCGGAGACGCCCGTCGAGAACATGGAGATGACCTCCTCATTGGAGATCTGGGGAATCTTGTTCCTCATCTGGCTGAAGCGCTGGATGTATTGACGAAGCGTCTCGCCCTTGTACTGATGCACCACCTTAAGATCATTCTTGGTGGCGGGGCGCTTGTACGTGGGCATGAAGTTGGCGATGAACTGACGGCACAAGTCCTTCCATGAAGTCATGAATTCATGAGGAAAATTCATGAGCCAAGTTCGCGGAGCGTCTTTGAGGGCCATGGGAAACCAATTGGCCATCGCACGCTGATCCCCACGCGCGGCCTGAACGGCGACGACGTAGAGCTGGAGGAATTCGACGGGGTTGGTGGTCCCGTCGTAACACGCGCTGATGTCCGGCTTGAACTTGTCAGGCCAGACCACATAGCATTGCTGGCGAGTGAGAACAAGGCACCCGGGGTTGTAGATAGGGTCCCCAGGGGTCTTGACGTTCTTGCCAGCTTCGCCGATGTTGTCGATGGCGTGGTCATGATTTTCGTGGCGGTGCTCAAGTCTTCCGGAGCGCGTTGGACGATTTGGCAGCTGGGCTCTCCGTGCGGCGAAGATGCGGCGCGGGAAGCTACCTTCTTGGCTTTAGCGGCCTTCCCATCTCCGGCGCCCAGGGCGTGGTGCCCCGCCATAGGATCTGGCTCTCCCGCGCCCTAGGCTCCTCCCTGGGCCGGGTCTTCATTGGCGATGGCGACGAGCTCGGTGATTCGAGCACGCCACCCCTCACGCCCGTCCGCAGTGGGCTGATAGCGTAGCAGCTCTTGTGCCATGGCGAGAGCCTGCGCAGGGGACAGCTGACTCCTAGAACGAGCGCAAGAAGTAGCGGTGGCGGTGAAGGAGAGCGAAGGCTCTGTACGCCCGGACAGGAGGTAGGAGGACTCCAGATCTTCCTCCTCTTCGTCCTCGGCCAAGACGTGCTGATGACGGAAGATGGGCTCGGTTTGTCCCCAAACAGCGTTGCAGCGGCGAAGACGCTCGAGCCTTGCGTTGACGTCGGCCATGTCGAAGCAGATCTGGAAGAAAACACACCATAGCCCCCTACCTGGCGCGCCAAATGTTGATGGATTTCATGTCGCAAGAACACGGGGTACCACGCGACGGACCCAAAGATTCGAACGCAGGGGGCTGAACGTGGGAGATCTTGGATCGCAACGAAACACGGTGACGGAAGCCTCGAGACGTTGAACGCACAACACATTGCAGAGAGAGACACCGAGCCTTACCCAGGTTCAGGGCCCTCGTGGTGAGGTAAAACCCCTACTTCCTGCCTTGTTGTATTACGACGCGATACCTCACAAGGAGTACAAGGCCTTGGTTACAGAGCTCTAACCGGCCGGAGGTTGAAGAACCAACTTAGCCTAGCTAGGAGCCCGGAGATGAAGATTGGATCCCCTCTAAGGGGTGGCCTCTCCTCCTTTTATAGCGCCGAGGTCCTCCTTCCCCTTATCATCTTGGGGAAGTAGTTGCCACAAACGGCCAAGGAGGGAGGACAGCTGTAGTCTTGAGTATTCTGTAGACGTAGTCTTCCTAGAGTAGTGGCGCCGGTCCACAGGAGTGGGTGGAGGAAGCTGACATCCTCCTCTGGCACCCTGCACCGTCCACCCTATTTTTAGGGGGGTGGCCAACAACCACGGTGCCGCTTTATGCAGGCACGGCGAAAGCTGGTCTCCTCCTTGTCGGGGGTAGCATGGATGGTACGCAGCCTTCTACTCTTATCTTCTTGCTCAGCACGGAAGCGTACCGAGCTGACGTGGACGTGGTCTCTCCCCTCACGAGAAATAGCTCACGAGGAGGTCTTCTGGTCCTTAGCAGTTTTAGCCGTCGTTCTCCTCATGAGGCGCCTCCTCATGAGGGTCTTCTCCGCTGGGCTTCGGTATCGTTCCACCCCTGGGCCGAAGCTGGGTCATTGAAGGGGCCCAGGAGCAGGTGGACCGGGATACCCCGGTATCCAGAACACCAACACCATTGTTGTTCCTAACCATCATCCTTGTTTGCGCATCAATGCCATGTATTGAATGTTTTCTCCTTTTTGGTGTTTCGTGCTTCTCCTCGGTAGGATCCGGAGTTGATGTGAGCAACGAGTTTGAGAACAAGATCAACAACATCAGAGATCATTATTTGGTTATCAACAAACAAGGCAAGCAGCCCCCCTCATCTGAACCTATGGTTTCAAAGTACTTCAAAACTTACTATTTTGTAACATACGGTTCAACTGTCTTTTGTCGATGGATAGAGTTATCCTATCTGATGCATGTTCCATTCTTGTCGCTTAAATACCCTGATCCACTGCTCCTAGCATGACTATGTTTTGCTTGTGTGCGTCGCTAGAGCTTTCATATATCTGTAATGCTTGTTTACTCTGATACATATATATGGTTAATGAATCAGGGTTGCAAATGAATCTAGTATGACAGGATGACGTGGTATGATGATAGTTGTGTGAATAAACATGCTAAAGGCTTGGATGAGCCGCCACATGGGTGTAACATCCCAAGATTTTTTTCAAATTTTGGGGGAAATTTTTTGCTTTTGTTTTGAGTACATTGATTGAAAATTCACAAGGATTTAAAACTTTTTAGATATATTTAAAAGCCTTATTAGAAACTATTTCAAACTTTCTAGTATTTCTTGAAGAACTTGTTTTAGAAAGTTAAAGATTTCAAAATTACTATTTTCAACACCTATTCAAAAACCTATGCAAGCATACTAGCATAGGAAGTGTTTATCAAAAGGTTTATATTTATTAAAGATTGCATTTTCAAAACTAAGTTAGAAAGTGGTTTTCAAGCAATATTTTATAAAGCATTATCACTGAGTTCTAAGGAAGTTTTGTTTTCAAAAGACACCTCTATTTTTGTGTTTATACAAACAAGTCCTTTTCTAAAATCCATAAGCTTTATTTTGAAAATATTGTTTTAATTTGAAAACATGCTCCTTACTGCTTAAATGGACTCATTTGAATTTGAGAAAATTTTAGAAGTTGGTTTGATTGGATTGAAGCATTTTTGCAAAAGGAATTGAAACAAATCTGAAAAACAGACGAAAAAAATAGAAAAAAAAATAGTAAAGAGGCCGCGGGACCGAATCCGGCCCGAGCCAGGAAATAGCCCACGGCCCAATACCGTTTCACCCCGAAGGGGTATGCGGTCCATTCTTTCTCCTGCTGACACGCCGGGCCCATGTGTCACGGTCTTCGTTCTCCTTTGGCCAGAGGCCCGGCTGAGCCTGACGCCCCTCCGCCGTTCGATGCGCCCCTAGCCCTAACCCTAACCCCTCCTCCACACCTCGGCCGCCTATAAAAGGCCCCGACACTCCTCCCCCGCCTCCCTTTCTCTCTCGCCCGAATCATCCTCGGAGTCGACGTGAATTTCTCATCGAAGCCCGCAGCCCCTGCGAGCAACTCTAGTCAATTGCGACGCCGTCAGTGAGCACCAGCCCCTCTCTCTCCCCTATCCTCTCTACCTCTCTCTGGCGCACCCCCTAACGCCCCTGGCTTGAATTGTTCTGCAGCAAAACCTCGAAGCCGCCGTATACCCAACGCGCCCGCACCTCTAGCCGCCGCCCTCTCTCACGTCAGGAAGCAAACGGCCTCGGGGACCAAACACTCGAGTTCGCCTCGTCCCCCTGCTCACCGTCATGGCATCTCCTTCGACCAGAGTCCCCCAGATCGTTGATGATGTCAACCTCCAGTGCGCAAATCGCCGGAGACCACCAGAACCCTAGATCGAAATGGTAAGCTCCCCCTCGGTTTAATCGTGGCCGTTGGATCTTGATCCAGTGACTCTGACCGATCACTTAAGTGAAAGGGTATCAATCAATCGGGTCCATCAGATCTGACTTAAATCCGACGCTCCACAACGTCGATCCAACTAAACCGGTACGGGCCAATGAGAAGCGGCCACGTGTCAAGCCCAGATCTGTTCTGAATCAAATTAGGTTCAAATCAATTTCAAATCATCTGCAACTTGCATAATTCATATCTTTTGATCTGTAACTCGAAAATTAGCAAATAATATACCATTAGAATCCTTGAGTCATGTAGAATCCAGTACTGCAATAATATTTCATAATTTCAGTACTCAAATTGAAATCATTTTCAAATTGAGTCAAACCTTTCTATTAGCTTGCTTAAATCATATCTTTTGATTTTGTGTCCAAAAATTATGAATTGGTAGTCTCCGGAATACTCTAATCTTGTAGAACATCATAGAATCAAGAAATTTCAAAGTTCATATGTGCACACACTTTGTGCATTCAAATCTATTCAAATCACTAATTTGAACATAATTTGATTTCTAGAACTGATTTTAGAGTGATTCCAATTGCAGTGACTTTGTTTTACTGCAAGCTATCCAATAGCATCACTCTCATATTTTCTTGAACCACTTTAGAATTATTCAAATTCTAATATGAGAATTTGAGTATTTCCTATACCATTTAATTCTATTAATGATTCGTTCTACTTTAGTAAACCCTAGGTTCATAGCTAGCTATCAAATATCATTTAGACATCACCTTGATCCATATCTTGTTCATCTAATCATAGTTGGTCTAATTCATATATATTCAATTTGCAAATGTGCTAATTGAGTAATGTAATGATTCATGAATTCTAGTCCAATGCCTAAGTGTAATATATGCTATTTAAGAATAACTGTTGTCACATTTATTCAATAGTATTGTTGTTGCACTATTTGACTCTTGTGTGGTACATTTCACATGAGCTATTCTAAGGGGATGTTTGGTTCAGTGGCTATCCACTGGATGGCAAGGGATAGCCACTTTTTTAGTGATTGGCCTGTGTTTGGTTTAGAGGGTGGGAGGGGTTGAGGATATCCACATTTAGGGAATATGCCTCAAAAAACGGGTTGACGTCGTCCGCCCAAATCTGTCGGATGAGCCCAACCACTTTTGGTTGGCGTCCATACCCTTACAGCCGAAGCGTTTTCTTCCTTGAGTCATTCGCTCACCTCCCTATCCATTCCCCTTCTCGTCTTGTTTCCTCTCTCTGTGACCACTGCGGCGGGCGGCGGCGTCCCGTTGAGTTGTTGGGCAGGATACGGGAGTCGATCATCGATGGAGAACGGGAGCGGCGTCCGATGACGAGCAGCGTCGACGGCGCCCGGATTGAGCGACGGCAACCGTGGCAGCAACACCGAGCGTCGTCTCGATGCAGATAGCCACCAATCAGGGAACAACGAGATAGGCCGGTAGCGGGATGAGCGAACTGCGGAGACGCTAGATCTGATGCTCGCGATGGTCTCGGCTGGATAGCAGCGCAAGGTAGCGCGCGGCGCCATCGCTCGTCTCTCGCCCTGTACTCTCTATCTCTCTCTAAAAAATACACTTTGTCCACATTATGGAACATGAGCATGAGGCTTGCAGGTGCTTTTGCTTCAGATGGAATAATCAATGCTAGTACCGATTCAATATCAACAGTAAACACTCCTTTTTCAGTATAAACATTTTCGATCATGTGTGAATAATTTGATATGTTTACTAAGAGGTAAAACTACAGATCAGGGTATATGGGGTAATTTCACCACGGGAAGGGAAAGAGGTCACCACAACATCCATCCACTTTTTAGCCTTCCAACCAAACAAAGTTTTGGTTACCATTAACCACATTTCATCCTTCCAACCAAACAAGAAAAATGGCTATCCCTAACCAGGTGGTTAGGGATATCCTCATCCCCTGAATCCTATCCTCTGAACCAAACACACCCTAAAACTCATTCATGCTTAAATAAAGCATAAAGACTTCACCACTTATGTCTTGTTTAGCCCAATTCTCTCCAATCATGTTGATCTTTCCCAACTAAGCTCTCAAATCCATATCTCACAATTCATGATCCTTTCTATTATAACATATCAATAAATCTAAATTGCTAAACAAACACTTTTCAATTGTTTGTTTTATTTGATTGTGTTTGCATGGATTGTTTATGTTATGCTATTTTGTGCTATAGTTGTGTGAAGAGCTACGTGACTAGTTGAGTTAAGAGTGAAAGATCGTATTCTTCAAAAAGGCAAGTGACACACATATCTTCTACCTATTTTATTATGCATTAGTGTTTTCAGTAGTATGCATGATAGGTGAATGTTCAACTATTTTATAAAGTGCTAGATCCTAGTAGTGAGTAGCTATCCCTGAACCCACCCTTATAGGATGCTAAATACTTGAATATGATGCTATGCCATATCCACCTTGTCAAAGTTGTTTTGTGAATAAAATTAACAACTTCAACTAAAATGAACTACCTGGGTGGAGTGGTTTGATAAGAGGAGGTCGGTGTAGGTGGGTTCTGGGGCACATGCTAGGATAGATGTGTACTCAAGATACTGCTCGGGATTGCCACTCAGGATTCAAGAGATTAATATGGCTTCCATGTTTATATGTACTTCCAGTGCAACCTTATGACATTATGGGCTCTGTCTTGATTGAGTATGATTAAGGGTTCAACGATGGGTACTGACAGAGTGTGGTAGCATATTATAGGGGGTACGGTCAGATCCATTTGGTTGAATGCTTTTTCTGAGAGGTCTTGTATTATTTTTTTCCTTCGGGATAAAATAATTCTTAAGGTGAAAGTACACAACCCTTGCAAAGTGTTAAAATCTAATCGATTAGCCGAGTCCTCGGAATGGACAGTTGAGTCTCTAGCCATGGAATGATCAGAAGAATCTCATCATCGTTTCTGAATGCTTTAAAACTTGTCTAGAAATCCTAGAGGAGCTCAGGCTCATGCCCCAAAAAGGTATGGTTGTCTGGTTGGTCCAAAACTTTGTTGAGTTTCGCCCAGAACTACATACCTGATCCGTATGTAGCGTATGGGGGTTATCTTGACCCTTATAAATAAAATTTTGATAAAAAAAGGTTTTACAAGGAGATAGGATAAAACTTGCTTTGTGCAAATTAGCCTTTGAGATCCACTAGCCAAATGTCATGTAGTATAGTCTTTTCACAAATGCCACAAATATGTGTCATTTGCCAGTATGTCGTTGTACTGACCCCTCTGGGGCTGCATATTCAAACGTGCAGGTTTTTATTCGAGTAAGGAACCAGGAGAGTAGGATCTCGAGCTTACATTCCAACATGTCTGCCTGTGGCACTTGATGAAGATGGAGGCTCATTGCAACTATGTTTTATGCTGTGTACTCATAAGGTTGAAGACCTATATATAACTGGATTTATGTTATAATATTGATGTTATTGCAATGATTACTTATTTTGTACTGTGGTGCTATCTACTGATCTAGGGAATGGCATAGATACACAGGAGTTCTGTCTTTTGATAAGGCAGGGTGCTACAGAATGGTATCAGAGCATAGTGTTGCCTGTAGGATCGAGACCCTAGGTTTGGAATAGACTAGGAAGCCCTAGGATTCTTTTCCTCACCTTAAGAAGAAAATCAATTTAGTTTTCTAAATGAAATCAATCTATTTACTTTTAGTTTGAAATTCTCTTGTAAGACTTATCCCATTCATCTGTTTTTACACTACTCTTCTTTCTAATTGAGATGACCAGCCTCATTGAATCCCTTAAGAAAAGACCAATGATGATCATGACCCTGAAGTGTGAGACTGAGTTTCCCAAAGCCTTGAAGAACCTCATGTTAAGCATGGGAATGCAAGGAGAAGCTATTTACAAAGGATTTCCCGTGATGGATGAAGGTGAAGAATATTGGTGGGTACAACTACATCTATACAAGAACATAAGAAGATGAGACTTTGGAATGTCCATCTATAAAAGGATAAAGAAGATAACCACAAAAGATGAGACCTTAGATGTTCACCTATACAAGAACAAGGAAGACAACCATAAGAAGATGGGACTTTGGATTTTTACCAACTCCGAGGTGCATACATCATTCCTCGACTCAGCAAGATGTGCTGCATGGTCAGCTATAAAGGAACTTGGAGAAAGACTCAAGTGGAGACTTCATAATACCCAGAAAGACCTCAAGGAAGAACAAGAGGATACTATTGCACTGAAGAAAACCATAAGTCAACTTCAAGGTGGCATGGAACAATTGGTATCTGAACTTAGTGTTCAAGGAGACCTCATCAAAACCAAGGATGAGCAAATTACCAATCTACTAAAGCAGCTGGACCAGAACAATGGATCTGCCTAGAAGAGAACCAAGAAGCCTTAGTTGGACTTCCATTAATAATCGACATTGTGTAATAAACATTTATGGTCATACCAACTTGTGGATGATCGTACTTTTCATGTGATTTAGAACTAGTTTGATTGATGTAATGAATGCTTGTTAGATTTTGTTTGTACAGCAGATTAAGAGATTTCATCTTGTAAACAATCTGCTATGTTTAGGTAGGAATTTTCGTTAGATCCCTTCTATCTAATTCTTATCTATGCTAAGACCTAAACCTATCCTAAAAACCCAAACCGAAGTGTTCCCAATGACAGAACAACTACAATAACCCTCAGTTGGAGATAAGGATACAGAGTACAACAACAAGAGGTAGTGTTTCAAGTACAAGAGACTAGAACATTACGCAAGAGGGTGCACAAAGGATGGTACCCCAAGACTCCAGTAAGCTAGGATGGCTGAAGGATACCGCGCAAACAATAAGAAGACACCCCAAGGTGTAGCTAATGTGGAAGTAATACTATTCAACCACTACACGTAAGGAAGGTTGAAAAGAGCAAACAAAGCAATGGAAAGAGCAAACAGAACAATGGAAAAGACAAATAGAGCAATGGAAAGGATTTTGATTTCCCTTAAATGCCAAACCTAAGGATCTGCAACTTAAGGATTATTACCATGAGTTTTGTCTCAAACCCAAGCTTGTTGCTGAAGAAGACTTACTATGGAAGATGTTCATCAACATGAAAGGTTATAAGAACAGAATGGTGTCACATTGAAGGTTACCAGAACAGAATGGTATATCAAAGGAAGAAATCCTACTATCATGGAAAGCTACTAGGATGGAAGAGAATGGTATCTTAAGGAAGCAAACATAAGATGAAGAACCTCTAAGGATGATGATAAGGAAGTTGAGATGATGAGAGGATACCCTCTCAACCTGGTCTTCTGATTGACCCAAAAAGGAACATATCAACTTGGACTTCTAATTGACCAAAGAGTGACTCTTCAGTGTCCAAAGTAGTTCAACAGAACCGAAGAGTGACTCCTCAGTGTCCAAAGTAGTTTAACAACTACCCTGCCAGATAGAAGCTCTACAATGGAGCCAGTTATCAACCAAGCAACCCCATAAGGAAGGTTGGTGCCCGGATTTGTGAATAGACACCCACCTATTGGAAATAAAGATGAAGACTATATATGAGTTCAAAAGATGACCCAGTGTCAATGTCAAAAGATGACCCAGTGCCAAGTTAAGACCAAGCTGTATCTGGTTGAACCCAAGGATCTAGACTACCCACAAAAGTTTCTTTTAAGGGTGGTAGCCACCTAGGAAACCCAAAACCTACTTTCTTTCTAGCCTCTCCAATCTCAGGGATGAGATTTCTTTTAAGGGTGGTAGTCTGTAACATCCCAAGATTTTTATCAAATTTTGGGGGATTTTTTTTGCTTTTGTTTTGAGTATATTGATTGAAAATTCACAAGGATTTAAAACTTTTTAGATATATTTAAAAGCCTTATTAGAAAACTATTTCAAACTTTCTAGTATTTCTTGAAGAACTTATTTTAGAAAGTGAAAGATTTCAAAATTACTATTTTCAACACCTATTCAAAAACCTATGCAAGCATACTAGCATAGGAAGTGTTTATCAAAAGGTTTATATTTATTAAAGATTGCATTTTCAAAACTAAGTTAGAAAGTGGTTTTCAAGCAATATTTTATAAAGCATTATCACTGAGTTCTAAGGAAGTTTTGTTTTCAAAAGACACCTCTATTTTTGTGTTTATGCAAACAAGTCCTTTTCTAAAATCCATAAGCTTTATTTTGAAAATCTTGTTTTAATTTGAAAACCTGCTCCTGACTGCTTAAATGGACTCATTTGAATTTGAGAAAATTTTAGAAGTTGGTTTGATTGGATTGAAGCATTTTTGCAAAAGGAATTGAAAAAAATCTGAAAAACAGAAAAAGAAAAATAAAAAGAACAAAAAAAAATAGTAAAGAGGCCGCGGGACCGAATCCGGCCCGAGCCAGGAAATGGCCCACGGCCCAATACCGTTTCACCCCGAAGGGGTATGCGGTCCATCCTTCCTCCCGTTGACACGCCGGGCCCGCGTGTCAGGGCCTTCGTTCTCCTCTGGCCAGAGGCCCGGCTGAGCCCGACACCCCTCCGCTGTCCGATGCGCCCCTAGCCCTAACCCTAACCACTCCTCCACGCCTCGACCGCCTATAAAAGGCCCCGACACTCCTCCCCCGCCTCCCTTTCTCTCTCGCCCGAATCGTCCTCGGAGTCAACGTGAATTTCTCATCGAAGCCCGCAGCCCCTGTGAGCAACTCCGGTCGATTGCGACGCCGTCAGTGAGCACCAGCCCCTCTCTCTCCCCTATCCTCTCTGCCTCTCTCTAGCGCACCCCCTAACGCCCCTGGCTTGAATTGTTCTGCAGCAAAACCTTGAAGCTACCGTATACCCGACGCGCCCGCACTTCCAGCCACCGCCCTCTCTCGCGTCAGGAAGCAAACGGCGTCGGGGACCAAACACTCGAGTTCGCCTTGTCCCCCTGCTCACCGTCGTGGCATATCCTTTGACCAGAGTCTCCCAGATAACCGATGACATCGACCTCTAGTGCGCAGATCGCCGGCGACGACCGAAACCCTAGCTCGAAACGGTAAGCTCCCCCTTGGTTTAATCGTGGCCGTTGGATCTCGATCCAGTGACTCTGACCGATCACTTAAGTGAAAGGGTATCAATCAATCTGGTCCATCAGATCTGACTTAAATCCGATGCTCCACAACGTCGATCCAACCGAACCGGTATGGGCCAATGAGAAGCAGCCATGTGTCAAGCTCAGATCTGTTCTGAATCAAATTAGGTTCAAATCAATTTCAAATCATCTGCAACTTGCATAATTCATATCTTTTGATCTGTAACTCGAAAATTTGCAAATAATATACCATTGGAATCCTTGAGTCATGTAGAATCCAGTAGTGCAATAATATTTCATAATTTCAGTACTCAAATTGAAATCATTTTCAAATTGAGTCAAACCTTTCTATTAGCTTGCTTAAATCATATCTTTTGATTTATGTGTCCAAAAGTTATGAATTGGTAGTCTCTGGAATACTCTAATCTTGTAGAACATCATAGAATCAAGAAATTTCAAAGTTGATACATGCACACACTTTGTGAATTCAAATCTATTCAAATCACTAATTTGAACATAATTTGATTTCTAGAATTGATTTTAGAGTGATTCCAATTGCAGTGACTTTGTTTTACTGCAAGCTATCCAATAGCATCACTCTCATATTTTCTTGAATCACTTTACAATTATTCAAATTCTAATATGAGAATTTGAGTATTTCGTGTACCATTTAATTCTATTAATGATTTGTTCTACTTTAGTAAACCCTAGGTTCATAGCTAGCTATCAAATATCATTTAGACATCACCTTGATCCATATCTTGTTCATCTAATCATAGTTGGTCTAATTCATATATATTCAATTTGCAAATGTGCTAATTGAGTAATGTAATGATTCATGAATTCTAGTCTAATGCCTAAGTGTAATATATGCTATTTAAGAATAACTATTGTAACATTTATTCAATAGTATTGTTGTGGCACTATTTGACTCTTGTGTGGTACATTTCACATGAGCTATTCTAAAACTCATTCATGCTTAAATAAAGCATAAAGACTTCATCACTTATATCTTGTTTAGCCCAATTCTCTCCAATCATGTTGATCTTTCCCAACTAAGCTCTCAAATCCATATCTCACAATTCATGATCCTTTGCCAAATCTTTCTATTATAACATATCAATAATCTAAATTGCTAAACAAACACTTTTCTATTGTTTGTTTTGTTTGATTCTGTTTGCATGGATTGTTTATGTTATGCTATTTTGTGCTATAGTTGTGTGAAGAGCTACGTGACTAGTTGAGAGAAGAGTGAAAGATCGTATTCTTCAAAAAGGCAAGTGACACACATATCTTCTACCTATTTTATTATGCATTAGTGTTTTCAGTAGTATGCATGATAGGTGAATGTTCAACTATTTTATAAAGTGCTAGATCCTAGTAGTGAGTAGCTATCCCTGAACCAACCCTTATAGGATGCTAAATACTTGAATATGACGCTATGCCATATCCACCTTGTCAAAGTTGTTTTCTGAATAAAATTATCAACTTCAACTAAAATGAACTACCTGGGTGGAGTGGTTTGATAAGTGGAGGTCGGTGTAGGTGGGTTCTGGGGCACATGCTAGGATAGATGTGTACTCAGGATACTGCTCGGGATTGCCACTCAGGATTCAAGAGATTAATATGGCTTCCATGTTTATATGTACTTCTAGTGCAACCTTATGACATTATGGGCTCTGTCTTGATTGAGTATGATTAAGGGTTCAACCATGGGTACTGACAGAGGGTGGTAGCATAATATAGGGGGCACGGTCAGATCCGTTTGGTTGAATGCTTTTTCTGAGAGGTCTTGTATTATTTTTTTCCTTGGGATAAAATAATTCTTAAGGTGAAAGTGCACAACCCTTGCAAGGTGTTAAAATCTAATCGATTAGCCGAATCCTCGGAATGGACAGTTGAGTCTCTAGCCATGGAATGATCAGAAGAATCTCATCATCGTTTCTAAATGCTTTAAAACTTGTCTAGAAACCCTAGAGGAGCTCAGGCTCATGCCCCAAAAAGGCATGGTTGTCTGGTTGGTCCAAAACTTTGTTGAGTTTCACCCAGAACTACATACCTGATCCGTATGTAGCGTATGAGGGTTATCTTGACCCTTATAAATAAAATTTTGATTAAAAAAAGGTTTTACAAGAAGATAGGATAAAACTTGCTTTGTGCAAATTAGCCTTTGAGATCCACTAGCCAAATGTCATGTAGTATAGTCTTTTCACAAATGCCACAAATATGTGTCATTTGCCAGTATGTCGTTGTACTGACCCCTCTGGGGCTGCATATTCAAACGTGCAGGTTTTTATTCGAGTAAGGAACCAGGAGAGTAGGATCTCGAGCTTACATTCCAACATGTCTGCCTGTGGTACTTGATGAAGATGGAGGCTCATTGCAACTATGTTTTATGTTGTGTACTCGTAAGGTTGAAGACCTATATATAACTGGATTTATGTTATAAAATTGATGCTATTGCAATGATTACTTATTTTGTACTGTGGTGCTATCTACTGATCCAAGGAATGGCACAGATACACAGGAGTTCTATCTTTTGATAAGGCAGGGCGCTACAATGGGATGTGGTTATTTGACCCGTTCTTGCCAACCCTAGGACCCGAGTTCTCGCCTCTTGAACCAAGACTAAGTGTACAACCAAAATGGGGCTTATGGGAGCCCCCTTGATCCCTTGACCCCGAATTTCCTAGTCTGCACCTTATTTGGGTGTTTAAACTTTGTTTTAAATGTGGCCAGGGTTTCTTGGGGTGGGACCCCTGACAAACCAACCTCCACACACATTTAGAGGGACTGACTTCGGGACTGGACCCATTATGGCCGAGCTTCCCTCTTATAGTGAACTCATGGTTTAGGCAAAGTAATGGAAAGGTCTTGGTCGACCACCCTTTGCCGACACGCCAAGTGAAGCATGTAATGTATGACGCTAAGAGTCGGTCGACGAGTGTGGATAAAGTTGTGCACCCCTACAGGGTTAATGTCCACGGTTACGGACGACTTGGGAACTGATTCCGAGATGATAGAGAAATTTAACCTACTCATAAAACTTGGAGAATGATGTGAGCTTAGGATGCTTCCTCTAGGTGGAAAGAGGGGGTGATCCTAGTGGATAGGTTCTGGTGATATTGACTGGTGGATAAATGATAAAGTTATCTGGTGGATTTGGAAGATGATAATTGTTTGGTGGATTTAAATAGTAGTTGTTGCTCGGTGGATATAATATGATGATTTGGTGGATGTCTTGATGATTAAAGATATCGCTTTCTTACCCCTTTTAATTGTTCTGAGTAGTCGAGCTTCCACTCTCACTTGTATTATGCAAATAAAGCTTGCTTTACGCAAAGTAACTCCACATAAAGCCTTCCATAACCAAGCGTAGATAATAGGATATGTAAGTCTTGCTGAGTACATTATGTACTCACCCTTGCTTTGTTGATATTTTTGTAGCAGAGTAAGTTCCACAACGAAGGTGATTTCCGTTCAAATATCAACACCGACGAGTAGCTTGGGGTTCCCAAACCAGGCTGCAGAATGGGTTGTCGATGTTATGCTTCTGGCCTCTTAGGCCATTGTTAAGCTTGCTATATTTACTAGCATAACTTCCTTCCGTTGTCTGATGTAATGTTGGGTCAGTGACCTCTGCTTGTAATACTTTGGATGTTTGCTCTGGTAAGAGCTTTGTAGTATTACCTTTTGAGTCGTAGGGTCACTGTTGTGTACCAACTGTGGTTACTTATCTCGTGCATGATGCATGTATGGATATAAAGTGCACGAGAGGGGTTTAAGGCTCTCGAGCTCTCAGTTATGCAGTCTTGGTTATGATTACTTTCACGGCGCTTTGAGATGTGTAGAGCCGATGGTTTAATTCTGGCCTGCCTGCCGATGGTGTTCCGGCCTGGGACTGGTAACCCTAGTATCACTCATTGCTAGAGTGACTAATACACATAACATATCTGTATAGCTTAGATGTCGGGGTCCCTTACAAATTTTGGTATCAGAGCAGGACTGTCTGTAGGAAACCCTTGATATTGGCCGATGTTGAGTCTAGTGTTTGTGAAAAATGATTTGCAAAATGTAGGTAAGGTTTCTTTTTATTCCTTATCTCCATCGATCTTAGTTATGAGCTTTCGTATCCTTTCATGTTGATTTAGAAAAAGTTTCTCTATCTCTTCTAGTCATTCAAAACTTAGGTCCCACATGGGCATGTCATTTCTAAACCAGTTGACCTACATAATATTCTTCATACTCTCAGCTAAAATAAGAATACACAATTAGAACATTTCTTTCCATTGAAATATATTTACCTCGTGGGTTCCACACAATCCTTCTCTAGGGTTCAAGGTTTCTTTCACCTTGTATGCCTCTCTATTTTTTTAGGTACTTCAGAAGCCATACCTAGTTATGGAAGCTAACTCGTGATTACTACCATGTCGCATTCTCTGAGTTGCTCAGTTATTAGTTATTCCTTTCTCTATCTTTTAACCTTCGACTTGAACCAAAGGTCCCGGATTGCGTTGGATACCAGCACATGAAGCTGGCCTTCAACCCAATATCCATGCATTAAACCCTTGTGTTAATGACTTATCATTAGCCTAATATGGTTTGCCTTTCAAGCGTATGGTTGTAGTCATAATTGAATTGCGGCAACAAGGGACTTCCCCTACCACTAGCTTTGGCAGAGGTTCTATCATGGAACCAAAAGGATCACGACAAGAGTGCTCTTTGTGATTCCCATCTCTATGTCCGTGACTCTGCCACACCTTCCTTTCAAGATTAGTTTTTATAAGAGTGTTAAATTGTGCATCCACATCTTGGGATACCCATGAGCGTGTTTTAACGGATCGTAAGGGCACCTAGAGGGGGGGTGAATAGGTGCTACTCAAATTTTATTACTTTTTCAATTTAGGCTTGACACAAAAGGTAAATTCTCTAGATATGCAACTAAGGTGAATTTACCTATATGACAATTAACATGCTAAGCAAGATACAATAAGTAAAGGCAATAAAGGGTAGAGGTAACCGAGAGTGGAGTACACGGAGACAAGGATGTGATTCCCATAGTTCCTTCCTTTTAGGGGAAGTACGTCTACGTTGGAGGGTGTGGTTGCCACAAAGGCCTAACCAACGCCACAAAGGCTCACCCTGTTCTCCAGTGCAAGCTTCCGCCACAAAGGCCTAGCTCACTGATGAGGGTTAACTCGACAAATGTCCTAGACGAAGGACTTAGGATCGGGGAAGTAGGGCGTCGGATGAACTCGAAGGTAAAATCAGTCAAACAAGGTGTGTGTCAAAAGTAAACGTAGGGTGAACTTTGGCTTACTTTCAATCTGTCCCTCACCGTCCTCTCCTGGCCCCTATATATAGGTGGCCAGGTCTCAAGGATCGGGAGGGATCCGATATAGATTACAATATCGACATATGACATGAACTCGTATTTCGACTAGCGTTACAACTGGGCCTAGCTTAACGGTCCTTAGGGGTACTCAACTGATGGGTTCTATTGTCTATACCCTTGTCACCAGCCCCCGAGATTCTACCAGAATTGCAGATTCGGGTTGAATCTCAGATCTTCAAATCTTCGACTTGATCAATACTTGACTTTTTCATATCTTCAAATCTTCGACTTGGTCTTTCGACTTATATTTTTATTATAATGTCTCGCAAGGGGTTTTGATGAACAAGCCTGACAACTCGGATGAGTCAAGAGGCCAGTTAACTGCTGGAACAGATACTTGTCACCTACTTCAAATTCAATCCCCTTGGACTTGAATTTGGGAAACCGGTCAAACCCATTCTTTTGCCGCATTTAGGACTTACAAAGAATGAATCCCAGTGGTTCTCAGGGTACCCAGTGCGTCCACCAGGATTTTCTTCGCATCATAGACACAGATAAGTTCCAGCAGAGCGCATCCATGTGCATATACCAGGCCACACAGGACGGATCCTCGGGTCTTACCTTCATGATATATTTCAACCACGGCATTCAAGTTTTGTTGCGATGACGCAACTTGAGAATCATATGTCGCAACCTTGTTTGACTGTTTCAATTCTAAAAATATTCGAGTTATTCAACCTTGATTGATATAAACTCCCTCCCGATGGTAGTAATGATGCTTCCCAAATCTTCTTTCGCCTTCTTTGCTCCATTATTCATGAAAAAACATCGTCGGGTGCGCGCCCAGCGCTTCCGATGGGAGTAGCCCCCGAGGCTATAGTCGAAAAAATTTATTTTGAGTATAGGCCCAAATACATTGTGCCTACTTTTACTCATCAGATCGTAGCGTTATTTTATAATATCGTCGGGTGCGCGCTCAGCGCTCCCGATGGTAGTAGCCCCCGAGGCTATAGTCGAATGCTTTCGGGTATAGACTCAAAGAATGAGTTTTTCTTCCTTGATTCCTATGTATCTTTTATGTCAGTTTTTCGTCGACTCCCTTGGCCATCATCAATACGTAGAATTGTCATACCATACTTTTGTTGAATTTTCCCCTATTAGTGTCCACCTCTTATCATGTTCTGATTTCCTTGTTACTCGAATTCTTGTGACGTCATTAGCAGAGTCATTCTTTAAATGATTTGACTGGGCGCTGACCGTGCTCGTGGGCAGCGCGATAATTTCACAATTTTCCTGCCCGTTAGTGGGCTGTCGTTTCCGCTCCTTGCGCCATGTCTCAGCCCACGTTCCTTCATCAGGAAGCTATATAAGGGGGAGAGTGGGGTTTTTACTGTTTACCAGTTCCTCGCTTCTGCCGCCGCCACCATTGCTGCAAACCTCGCGCGCTTCTGAGCTCCTGCACAGCCCTCGCGCGCAGCTCGTAGATGCGCTTCAAGACCCACGCGTAGAAGAACAAGATGGGGAAGAGCACTACCAATGCATCAACCAACTGGGTGCCCACTGAGTTCAAGCAAACGGATCTCAACAAGGCCCAAGCTGATGGTCTCATCGCCGATGGTGACCAGGTTAGCTTCCCCAGCACCGAGCGTATCCCCAAGCCCCCGAGCGGGTTTAGGGTGATGTTTCTTGCCTTTCTCTTACGCGGTCTCTCTTTCCCTGCCCATGAATTCCTTTGTGGGCTTCTCTTTGTGTACGGTGTGCAGCTTCACCAGCTCACACCAAACTCAATTCTGCACATCGCCTGTTTCATTACTCTTTGCGAGTCGTTCTTGGGGATTGAACCCCATTTTCTTCTGTGGAAATATCTCTTTCGCCTCTTTCCCAGTGTTGCTTTATCAAAAAAGCCTGAACTGGGCGGGGTTGTTGTTTCTGTCCGTGCTGAGTCTCAGTACTTGGAATTTTCCATGGCTGCCTCAGTGCAAGGTTGGAGGAAGAAGTGGTTTAACATAAAAGACCAAAAGTCTCTTCCTCTGACCAGTACGGCATTGCCCCTTTTGATGCCGCTAAAAATCTGAAGAAATTGGCCTCGTGGGATTCGCCTCCCACGGAAGCTGAGATGGAGGATATCAAGCCATTGCTAGCTCACATCCAGGCTCTGAAGAGTAGTAGCGGAGGTGCGCTGTCAGGGACTCAACTGATGGCATTTTTTTGGAACGTCGTGTTCAGCCTCTTCAGCATCGTATTTCTAAGCTTTGGTCGTTTTCTGGCTTGGGAGATTCTTCTCGAGTATCTGATGATCTTATGTTGAAGAAAGATCTCAACAAACGAGTGAGAGCTCTGACTACTCTCACGAAAGAGGATGAAATTCCAACTTTGACCGCTGGTTTCTTCGACTTCGAGCATCACTTGCCTGCAGTATGTGCACTATCTTCATTTATTCGTCTTCTTTTACCTTATCACTTTTTTTTCTTATAACTTTCGACTTGTTTTTCTTCCAGGATCATCAGTTCCATATTTCTCGCCCTCCCCTTCTAGAGGGCGGACCTATTCAAAATGTTCCTGCCGATGCTGCATCTGAAGCCCCCGAGGCTGAGGACAGCCAAGATGAAGATGAAGCCGAAGATTTGCTGGAAAGAACCAGCTCGACTACGTCACCTCCGCCTACACTTTCCGAATATCTTAGCCTCGACAAGAAGAGGAAACGTGTTGAGGAGCTCGCTTCTTCGAGTGCCTCTGCTCACAAGAATGTGGCCGGGGAGGCCTCTGCTCTAGAGAATGAAGAAGAGCTTTTCGACGCCTTGGACTCGTGAGTTTCTGCTGACTCAAAATTTTATCTTTTACTTGCTCCCTTTCTTTTGACTTATGTTGGGTCTCTGCCTTTTGTTTCCTTCTCAGTGACAATGAGAACCCGAAGAAAGATGCTGCCACTACTCCTTCTGTTGGGGCTATGCATGCCGATGAACCTTCTTTGCAAGAAGCTTCTCCAGTGGTGAAGTCTCCAAAGGCTCCTGTTAAGAGGGTCGCCTCCAGTCGTGATTCAAGCATTTGAATAAGTCGACAGATGCCGGTGCCTCCCTCGACACCCATCTGTAGTGACCTCACCTTTTAAAGATGACGATCCTTGTGCTTTTTAGTGCTAGTCCCTAGATCAAACGCTATCACACACAGTTTAAGATGTAATATCAAGAAACAAAGGTCATTTTATTACATCGCATGATCCAGCAATTACATAAAGAAACTTTACAATGCTCATAGCATAGAGCTTTCAGAGTTTACAATGAAAACATAAATAGCATGGAGTCCTTCTTCTTCATGTGCCACAGGCGAACATGCTGTGGATAGACTCGTAACCCTGTCGTACCTTTCTTATCATCAAAACCTGCAACATGAAACGTTGCAGCCACAAAGGGTCAATACACTTGAATTGTATTGGCAAGATGTCACTTTTTGGTGAACTCAAATGGAATCCTAACACTTACATGAATATTTGGCTAAGTGGATCTTCAGGCTAAGCTTGCAGAAAAGCAATTGTTTATCCTACTTTTCAAAAGATCTCATTTTTCTTTTAAAACACTATTGGACACACTACAATCCACCAGATGCTCCTAGTTAATTATGAACACATAGGAATCCACCAGGTGTACACAATTATGATCACACAACAATCCCTTGTTAACCACTCAAGTTTTAATTTAAAGAAGTTGGGATGAGGAGATCCTTGAACAGCTTCAAATACATGTCGCTCAAAGTTGTCCATAACCGGGGACACGGCTAAGTACTTAGTTTTTAACACTCTGCAGAGGTGGTGCACTTTTCCCACAAGACTCAGTCAACCTCTTTTTCCATGATGCTCATTTTGCTCAAATGGCCAAGTGAAGACTAAGACGATACTTTTCAGAAGCAATCCCTCAGACCAACCCAGACGCATTCCATCCTACAATTCACTACCACCCTCTGTCCGTCTGGCTGAGTTCTCACAACTTAATTGGTCAAAACAGAGCCCATATGACTCGTGGTTGCACTGGAAGATTCACGACTTGAACGTCTCCAATCTCTTTGTTCCTGGGTGGCCGTCCACAAGTGAGATACACACGACCGCCATAGACATGGCTCTGGTGAACCACTCAACATAAATCCAAAACAACCACTTCCACCCAGGTGGTTCATTAACTTAGTTGTTTTCTTAGTTTTTGCAAAACATAGTTCTCAAACTTGATAAAAGAACATGTGGAATCCCAACCATGAATTCTATAGCACAACTAAGCAATCTACACTTATGATGTTTCTTCTAACAAGGTAATCAGGGATATCCTAAATAGGAGATAGCAAGCCTAACAATCTACACATGCATATTAATAAAAGAAGAGAAACACTACATGCATAGTAAACCATCATTGGGAATTTTTTTGAACAAGAGTGACACTTGCCTTAGAAATTTCTGAAGATCGTACTTCTCTTAATCAACACATGTGGCTCTCCGTACAACTATAAGATAGAAAGTAACACAACATAAACACACCATTCAAAGCAACATAATCAACAAGACAACACAAGTGTTTATTTGTCTTAGCTTAGTCTTCAGTTGTCTTAGTGATATTTGAACAAAAGGTTGTGCCCTGAAGTTGACTTGATAGGGATGGAGAGATTGGCTAAGTCAAGGACTTAAAAGATTGATGGGGGTTTTCTAAATTGTTTAGGAAGTTTTAAACACTTAGCAAAAATAGCTTAAGGATATTCTTTAGGCTTGGTTTGAGAAGTTGGATGAATAATTTCTAAGTCATGGGGTCTAACACTTTCATCTTCTTGACTTGGGGCTCTCTTCTCTTGATCTTCTTCTTTTGACTTCAACTCCTTGTCTTCTCTTCAACTTATTGTTTTGCCTTCAACTCCTTGTCTTCTCTTCAACTTCTTCTCCATGGTATTGATATGGGGAAACTTCTATGTCATAGTGTTGGAGGGGTAGTCAAAACACTTAGAAGAATTTTGGATGAGATGGAGTTTGATAGTTTTGCACTTGGCAAGATAGAGAGTAGATTTTTACTAAGTTATGGTATATTTGATGTGGTCATTAGGACTTAGGATTATTCACACCTTTGCAAAGTGGAACAAAGTCATATAGCACAAAGTGCATGATAGGAAATTGGGCCTTGATATTTGCAAGGTGCTCATATAACACCACTATATTTTGCAAAAAGATGAACTAATAGAGTTGACTCTTGGAAAAGTGTGAAAAAAGTGTGTGAAGTATTCTGGTGGTTTTCTATTATCATGATATTCAATTTTGCAAAAGGAATTATGCCTAAAATAATTATAGAATTAAATCTAGGGGGAAAATACTCAAATGCTCATTTGAATTTGAATATTTGATAAAATTTGCTCAAATAATTTGTGCAGTAGTTCTACTGGATAGGGAATAACAATATGATCATATTGCGAAAAGAATCAACTGAAAAGGATTTATAGAATTTGAACTATATTAAAAATACTCAAATTCACATATTTAAATTTGAATGTTTTTAACTAGTTTCAAAAATCAAATTTTATTACATAATAGTGTTCTACACATTTTTAGGAGTTCATAGACATATTATTTGTAATTTTTGGATAAACAGAACAAAAGATATGATTTTTCTAAGATTAAGACATTTTCTGATTTTAAACCTAATTCGAAATCCTTTTAAATCAGAGGGCTGCCACGTGGTGCTATCCTATTCAGCGATACCGGTTCGGCCGGATCCGAGATTTGGGCCGTAGGATCTTAAGACGATCGGACGCATGAGATTAGCTCGTACCGCTTCGTTTAAGTCATCTATTCTTGGCTGTTAGATCTAGATCCAACAGACGAGATTAAAAAGGGAGGGGCTCACCTGGCTAGGTTAGGTTTCCGGCGAGGAATTGCCGACGAGGCGCGTAGACATCGATCTCCAGCGAGCTTGCGAGGACCTCTGGACAACGGCGAGGTCACGACGGCATTCAGCTTGATGAGAGGGATCCGATGGTGGTGATGGCGTGCTCGATTGCGTCCAGATGAAGGAGAGGGAGGCGGCTGGAGCAGCGCCGGTGACGATGTGCTTCGGGTGCTGGATGATGGCATTGATCTGCGGTGATTTGAATCAAGGCAAGCGGTCAGGGAGATGCGCTAGAACAAGGGAAGACGACTGGGAGAAGGAGGAGGGCTAGGACTCACCGGCGGCGCCAGATTTGGCCGAAGCATCTGCAGATGGGTAGATCTCCGGCGACGAATTCTGTCGTTTCTGGTGGTGCTTCGTGAGAGCAGAGAAAAGGAGGCGAGGGAGGAGACACAGGGCTATTTATAGCCGACTCTAGCTTGCAGGAGGGGCTACGATTCGAGCACTGGTGAGATCGGACGGTGCAGAGGGCAGCCGTGCTTGGGCTGGACTACGTCACGAGGAAGGAGGAGCTTCTGACGCGCGGGCCCAAGCTGTCAGCTACTGGTGGTGTACCAGTTTGGGAGAGAAAAGAATTGGGCTATGGGCTGAGTTGGTGGTTGGGCCGAGTTGGTGCCCGGCGGCCTGCTTCCATATTTTTTGTTCTGATTCCTTTTCTTATTCTGTTTTTCCTATTTTCCTTCATATAATTTACAAAAATGCTTCAAATCAATTCAAACCACTTTCAGAAATTTTCTAAAAATCAATGCAACGCTTTAGCACTGCAAGAGAACTAGTTTTCAGAATTGGAACAAGATTTTCAAAAAGATTCAGAAACTTAACAAAAGGCTTTGCTTGCATGAAGCAAAAATAGAATTAGGATTTTGAAGTTAATCCTTTTAAAATAATAGTTTATAAATTAATAATTGAGGATCACTCTCAATCGTAGTTTTGCTAAAACAACTCTTAACAACCATCACCTTTTTGTAAACTATTTTCATGCAAGCAAGCTTGCATAAGTTTTTTAAATAAAGGATGGAAATTAGTATTTTGAAATCTTTCTCTTTCTCAAAGTAGCATCTTCAAGAAATCTTTCTCAAAGTAGCATCTTCAAGAAATAATAGACAGTGTGAATAGTTTTCTAATTAAGCTTTTAAATAAACTCAAAAGTTTTAAATCCTTGTGAATTATGAATCAATACTAGCAAAACAAAAGAAAAAATTTCCCCCAAAATGTTAAAATCTTGGGATGTTACAGACTACCACCCTTAAAAGAAATCTCATCCCCGAGATTTGGATAGGCTAGAAAGAAAGATGGGTTTGGGATACTAGGTGGGCTACCACCCTTAAAAGAAACCTTTGTTGATATTCTAGGTTTTGGGGTTCAGACGGGGCACACCTTGGTTTTGACTTGGCACCGGGTCATCTTCCATTGCAAGTCATCTTCAATGGTAAGCTTGTGCTTCATCCTCACCGGATTCCTACGTTTTGGCAACACTGGCCTATTGTAAGGATACAATATTTTATCCTCCTAAGGTTTGGGTTTAACAACGTCGTCTCTCTTGTAGGTATGTCTCTCTAGAATTACCATTCCTCATATCAAGAGCGAACAATTTGAGTAGTCATCATGGGGGCCAATCCATGTCGCACCCAATCATTACCTTGTATTTGGTTTGGTGTATCTCGCATTCTAACTCTTGGTCTCCTCACTAGTTTTGACAAAATATTCTATGAATATTAAATCCATGCTTCCATTCTTGTTAAAAATTTTAGGAAACAAATCTATCGATCCTTGGCTATTGTTTGCGTGAAAATTCTTGAAGTAGTAGAACCCTTCATTGATCTTTTCCTTGGCGAAACTTGTTTTCCATGCAACTTCATCTTATGGGAAATAACAACATTACTAAAGCGAGATTAGTATAAAGGATTGATTTGAAAGATACATGAAGATTTTCATTCCACCTATTACATCATGAGAGTACTACCCACACCACATAGTCTTTTATTTCACTCCTTACATGACATTTATTCCAAGACAGCAGTTGCATACGGTATCTTCTACATTGGTAGCTCATCGATGTGTTACCATATCCCACTATGGTGTGTCATCCTTCAGTTGTCCTTATTTACTGGCGCTCTTAGTACTTCTCAGGACACTTATTTGCATAATGTCCTTTGTCGCCACATTTGTAACAAGTGACAAGGCTGAGATCCTTTCCTACTTTGCTAATACCTTTCTTCTTCTTTGGCTTCTTCAGGGCTAGAAGATCTTCCAATTCTTGCTTCTCATACTCCGTCACGATTGTGGGAAATCTTTCCCTCTTCTTGCAGTTATTTTTGGTTACTTGTAGTCTTCTGCTCGGGTTGTTTCTCTTGGTGGTGACAAAATATTTTGCCTCCTTGGGCTCGAATTCAGCACCTGCTTTCCCGAGTGAGTGATGTAACTTCTGCTTGACTTGTTGATTCACTTTATCCACCATAGCGTTGAGATGACATTCCGCGAGGACGTGATTTGTTCCTTCACACAAAAGACACGTAACCTTCGACAAGCGGCATTCTTCATTACAATGATCTCTTCCACAACTATGGCATTGCTCCTCACAATCCTTAGGTATATGTCCTATATCTCCACAGAGTTTGCAAGCTTGGTTTCTTATCACAACATGTTCTTCGGGCTTGTCGTTGCTTGGATCACTTGGTGATACGTTGTTGCTGTTAGTCATGATCTGAGATGCCAATTGCACAATGTGAGTATGTGCATCTAGCATTTGCTGCACTCCTGGGGGTAATTCATTGCTCTTGTTGCTGATCATATTTTGGGTTACCACTTGACTCAATTGGGTATGCGCTTCCATCATCCTTTGCATCACTAAGTCCATCTGAGAGTTGTTGAGGCTGTTCTGGCTTTGACGATGCATCTGCTTAAGTTTTAGGGTAGGGTTTAGGTTTTTAACATAGAGAAGAATTGAGTGAAAGATTCTAAAAATGTTCCTACCAGTTTGCAACAATTCAAGGAAAATCACCTTTCAATCAATAAACATTCAACAAGCACTCAACTCATTACGCAATCAAGTTTTAATACAAACAAAAGGTACGATCATTCCACAAGTCGGTATGATCATAAACATTTATTACAATGACGTCGCTTATTAAAAGTCTTAAATGGAGGTCCAACTAAAGCTTCTTGGTTCCTTTTTCAGGCAGATCCGTTGTTTTGGTCTATCTGCTTCTTTAGAGCTACAATCAGATCATATTGGGTGATGTTGAGATCATCCTGAACACTAAGCTTGAATGCAAGTTCTACCATGTCTCCTTGAATGGGCAAGTAGCTCATCGTTTGCAAAACAGTTTGTTGGTCCTATTGTTAACTAGATCCTTCATAAGAATTTCTAACTCCTAGAACTATTGATGCATAGAGTTCTTCTTCTAGACTTCTTCAATTTGCTTCCTTTGATGATAGAGGTGGGTGGATCTTGAAGTCCTTTGAGGTGTTGAAGTTGAAGCTCTTTGTCTTTGAGTTGAAATAAAGAGAAGTAGAGCCAAAAATGACCAAGGGAAGAGTTTACGAGGTAATGAGTGTGTAAATTTTAACTTAAAAATAAAAGCAACTCCTATATTTCTAAGGGGTCTTTGTCCAATCCTAGGGTCATGAACCTAAGGGCAACACAATGCTCTGATACCATCTGTAGTGACCTCACCTTTTAAAGATGACAATCCCTGTGCTTTTTGGTGCTAGTCCCTGGATCAAACGCTAGCACACACAGTTTAAGATGTAATATCAAGAAACAAAGGTCATTTTATTACATCGCATGATCCAGCAATTACATAAAGAAACTTTACAATGCTCATAGCATAGAGCTTTCAGAGTTTACAATGAAAACATAAATAGCATGGAGTCCTTCTTCTTCATGTGCCACAGGCGAACATGCTGTAGATAGACTCGTAACCCTGTCATACCTTTCTTATTGTCAAAACCTGCAACATGAAACATTGCAGCCACAAAGGGTCAATACACTTGAATTGTATTGGCAAGATGTCACTTTTTGGTGGACTCAAATGGAATCCTAACACTTACATGAATATTTGGCTAAGTGGATCTTCATGCTAAGCTTACAGAAAAGCAATTGTTTATCCTACTTTTCAAAAGATCTCATTTTTCTTTTAAAACACTATTGGAATCCACCAGGTGTAGACAATTATGATCACACAACAATCCCTTGTTAACCACTCAAGTTTTAATTTAAAGAAGTTTTTTTTTGACACATAAACAGTGGGGAAGGCCCCCACTGTGCCATTTTTCATTTTTATAGAAGGACAAATATGTACAGAGTTTTAACTAGTAGAGAAATTACAAAGTATCCAGCCAGTTTTGCATTCCTTCCTTAAGACTAGGTTTAACCCTATGTCTGATCATACCAACAGATGTTTTAAAAAATGAGTAGCAGCGGTTCAAATCTCTGTGCATTCCATCAAAGACGATTCCATTCCTTTCATTCCAAATGCTCCAGCATCCACACATCAGAGCTTCTTTGAAGAAAAGATTTGAAGATCTGTTTTTTGCATCAATGATCATATTGATCAAGTCAAAGTCTAGATTCCATTCTTCACCAATTTTCCACCAGAAAGTTTGGCTGAAGTCGCATTCAAAGAATAAATGCATCATAGTTTCTTCCACCTGATCGTCACACAATATGTAGGACTTTGATTCAATATGGAAGTTCTTCCTGGCCAGGAGGTTCCTGGTATTAAGTCTGTCCTGTAGCAGCACCCAGAAGAAAAACTTTTGCTTGGGGAGACAACAAGATTTCCAAATCCATTTGTATGGAGGAGGAGCTGTATCAGACTCAGTTAATTTAAGATATACCTTTCTAGTGGGATATTTACCAATGTGGCCAGGAAATGACCACAGATCAGATGTCATCTCATTATCGTCTTGGGAAATCGTCTGAATAATGTCAATTAACTTGTTGCATTGCTCAACAGCGATAATAGACAGAGGGAGATTAAAGATCTCATATATGTCAGATTGGCTCTGATGAATAACGTTATGGAGAGTGATCCTCTTGGATTTTGCAAATGAGAATAGTTGAGGGAAACTATTTTTCAGAGCAGTGTCATTGTACCAAATGTCATGCCAGAATAAAATGGAGTCGCCAGCAACTGGTTTGCATTTGAATATCTCTTTGAATTCCTTGTTGTATGAAAGACAGTCTTTCCACCAGAAAGATCCTTTAAGGTGATTTTCATCAGGTAACTCACCATTACCTTAGTGTGCTCTCCATACAAGGTTAACCCATGGAATATTTGCTCGGTTATAGAATTTATAGAGATTTTTCATCATTAGGGCTTTATTCTGAACTCTCAGTTTAATAAGCCCCAGGCCACCAGATTTTTTGGACAGACAGACATTGTCCCATTTGACCAAGCATTTCCCACTTTTATTGATGTCTTTTCCATACCAGAGGAAATTCCTAGCAGCCCCATCAACATGGTCAAGGCATGTGAAGGGAACTTTCATGGCACACATAGCATGATTTCGGATAGCAGTAATGACAGCTTTAATTGTGACAAGCCTTGAGCTGTAAGCAAGCATGTTGGCAATACCAGCTAATTTCTTATCAACTCTGCATATGATAGGCATCAAGTCATCAACTTTTGGTTTAGTAGATCCCAATGGAAGACCAAGATATGTAAATGGGAGAACTTCCACTTTGCAACCAAAAGCACTAGCTAATTCCTGACACTTTTCCTGGGAAATATTAATAGGCACCATGGAGGACTTGTGATAATTGATTCTGAGCCCAGTAGACTTGTGATAATTTAAAGAAGTTGGGATGAGGAGATCCTTGAACAACTTCAAATACATGTCGCTCAAAGTTGTCCGTAATCGGGGACACGGCTAAGTACTTAGTTTTTAACCCTCTGCAGAGGTGGTGCACTTTTCCCACAAGACTCAGTCAACCTCTTTTGCCATGATGCTCATTTTGCTCAAATGGCCAAGTGAAGACTAAGACGAGACTTTTCAGAAGCAATGCCTTAGACCAACCCGGACGCGTTCCATCCTACAATTCACTACCACCCTCTATCCGTCTGGCTGAGTTCTCACAACTTAATTGGTCAAGACAGAGACCATATGACTCGTGGTTGCACTGGAACCTTCACGACTTGAACGTCTCCAATCTCTTTGTTCCTGGGTGGCCGTCCACAAGTGAGATACACATGACCGCCATATACATGTCTCCGATGAACCACTCAACATAAATCCAAAACAACCACTTCCACCCAGGTGGTTCATTAACTTAGTTGTTTTCTTAGTTTTTGCAAAACATAGTTCTCAAACTTGATAAAAGAACATGTGGAATCCCAACCATGAATTCTATAGCACAACTAAGCAATCTACACTTACGATGTTTCTTCTAACAAGGTAATCAGGGATATCCTAAATAGGAGATAGCAAGCCTAACAATCTACACATGCATATTAATAAAAGAAGAGAAACACTACATGCATAGTAAACCATCATTGGGAATTTTTTTGAACAAGAGTGACACTTGCCTTAGAAATTTCTGAAGATCGTACTTCTCTTAATCAACACATGTGGCTCTCCGTACAACTATAAGATAGAAAGTAACACAACATAAACACACCATTCAAAGCAACATAATCAACAAGACAACACAAGTGTTTATTTGTCTTAGCTTAGTCTTCAGTTGTCTTAGTGATATTTGAACAAAAGGTTGTGCCCTGAAGTTGACTTGATAGGGATGGAGAGATTGGCTAAGTCAAGGACTTAAAAGATTGATGGGGGTTTTCTAAATTGTTTAGGAAGTTTTAAACACTTAGCAAAAATAGCTTAAGGATATTCTTTAGGCTTGGTTTGAGAAGTTGGATGAATAATTTCTAAGTCATGGGGTCTAACACTTTCATCTTCTTGACTTGGGGCTCTCTTCTCTTGATCTTCTTCTTTTGACTTCAACTCCTTGTCTTCTCTTCAACTTATTGTTTTGCCTTCAACTCCTTGTCTTCTCTTCAACTTCTTCTCCATGGTCTTGATATGGGGAAACTTCTATGTCATAGTGTTGGAGGGGTAGTCAAAACACTTAGAAGAATTTTGGATGAGATGGAGTTTGATAGTTTTGCACTTGGCAAGATAGAGAGTAGATTTTTACTAAGTTATGGTATATTTGATGTGGTCATTAGGACTTAGGATTATTCACACCTTTGCAAAGTGGAACAAAGTCATATAGCACAAAGTGCATGATAGGAAATTGGGCCTTGATATTTGCAAGGTGCTCATATAACACCACTATATTTTGCAAAAAGATGAACTAATAGAGTTGACTCTTGGAAAAGTGTGAAAAAAGTGTGTGAAGTATTCTGGTGGTTTTCTATTATCAAGATATTCAATTTTGCAAAAGGAATTATGCCTAAAATAATTATAGAATTAAATCTAGGGGGAAAATACTCAAATCCTCATTTGAATTTGAATATTCGATAAAATTTGCCCAAATAATTTGTGCAGTAGTTCTACTGGATAGGGAATAACAATATGATCATATTGCGAAAAGAATCAATTGAAAAGGATTTATAGAATTTGAACTATATTAAAAATACTCAAATTCACATATTTAAATTTGAATGTTTTTAACTAATTTCAAAAATCAAATTTTATTACAGAATAGTGTTCTACACATTTTTAGGAGTTCATAGACATATTATTTGTAATTTTTGGATAACCAGAACAGAAGATATGATTTTTCTAAAATTCAGACATTTTCTAATTTTAAACCTAATTCGAAATCCTTTTAAATCAGAGGGCTGCCACGTGGTTCTATCCTATTTGCCGATACCGGTTCGACCAGATCCAAGATTTGGGCCGTAGGATCTTAAGAAGATCGGACGCACGAGATTAGCCCATACCGCTTCGTTTAAGTCATCTATTCTTGGCTGTTAGATCTAGATCCAACGGACGAGATTAAAAAGGGAGGGGCTCACCTGGCTAGGTTAGGTTTTCGGCGAGGAATTGCCAGCGAGGCGCGGAGATGTCGATCTCCAGGGAGCTTGTGAGGACCTCTGGACAACGGCAAGGTCACGACGACGTTCAGCTTGACGAGAGGGATCCGATGGTGGTGATGGCGTGCTCGATTGCGTCCAGATGAAGGAGAGGGAGGCGGCTGGAGCGGCGCCGGTGATGATGTGCTTTGGGTGCTGGATGATGGCGTCGATCTACGGCGATTTGAATCAAGGCAAGCGGTCAGGGAGATGTGCTAGAACAAGGGAAGACGACTAGGAGAAGGAGGAGGGCTAGGACTCACCGGCGGCGCCAGATTTGGCCAGAAGCGCCTGCAGATGGGCAGAGCTCCGGCGACAAATTCCGTCGTTTCTGGTGGTGCTTCGTGAGAGAAGAGAAAAGGAGGCGAGGGAGGAGATGTAGGGCTATTTATAGCCAGCTCTAGCTTGCAGGAGGGGCTAGGGTTTGAGCGCTGGCAAGATCGGACGGTGCAGAGGGCAGACGTGCTTGGGCTGGACTGCGTCGTGAGGAAGGAGGAGCTTCTGACGCGCGGGCCTGGGCTATCAGCTGCTGGTGTTTTACCGGTTCGGGAGAGAAAAGAGTTGGGCTGCGGGCTGAGTTGGTGGCTGGGCCGAGTTGGTGCCCGGCTGTAACATCCCAAGATTTTATCAAATTTTGGGGGATTTTTTGTTTTGTTTTGCTTATGTTGATTGAAAATTCACAGGGATTTGAAACTTTTGAGTTATTTAAAAACTTTATTAGAAAACTATTTCAAACTTTCTAGTAATTTTTGAAGAACCCTTTTGAAAAAATTAAATTTTCAAAAATACTATTGGGTGTTTATGCAAACCTATGCAAGCGTATTTGCACATGATGTATTTATAAAAAGGTTTATTTTAAATAAAGTATGCATTTTTGAAACTATATTTGAAAATGAATTTCAAATATTATTTTATAAAATATTTTCTCTGGTTTTAAAGGATTATTTTTCAAACCATATTGCTATTTTGCATTATGCAAATAAAGCCCTTTTTGACCAATTTATAAAATTCTATTTAAAAATTAAATTTATTATGAAAATTTAGTTTTTATTATTTTAAAATGTTGTGTTGATTTTTTTTAAAAATTTAGAAATTGGTTTGAGCTCATTTGGAGCTAAAATGCAAAAGTTATGAAAGAAATAAGAAAACAGAAAAACGAAAGGAAAAAGAAATCCGAGCCGACCGGACCGACCCGGCCCAGCCGGCCCGTCATCTGCGCCGTGCGGAGCGGCAGATTCCATCCACCGCTCGCCCCGGGACAGCCCGCGTGCGCCGCCCGAAGTCTGCCCGATTTTTCTTTTATATTTCCTGATTTTTCAGACCTACCTCCACTCAAATACGTATATCTCGAGATCTACAATGTATTTTTTGGATTCGTTTATTTCTACACGTTCCTAACTCGAAACCCTAGCTCACCAACTGACCTACCTCTCTATATATAGCCCCGCCTCCGTACATCTACGTTTCTTTCCCCGAAATCCCAAAATCTTCTCTGCCGAAACTTTGTTTTGAATCTTTGAGCCTCTAAACTTCGTTATTTGCCTTTGGCATCTAAACAAGAGTTGTAGATCTCGTCGAGACGCTTCAATTCCGACCAACCTCATCTCTTTTTGTCCACCGGAGCTCAAGTAAGACGTCCTCAAATATTTCAGATCTGATCTACAAGATCGGGTCTTGAGGCTAGCCCGTTGCTCGAAATCCAAATTCCTTTGGTGAGTATATTCATCTTTCAATTCTCTACAACTTACTTATGGTGAGTTTTTCGTTTTGAGGTATGGAT
Source organism: Dactylis glomerata (assembly GCA_007115705.1). Taxonomy (NCBI): domain Eukaryota; kingdom Viridiplantae; phylum Streptophyta; class Magnoliopsida; order Poales; family Poaceae; genus Dactylis; species Dactylis glomerata. The sequence goes on from QXEO01000531.1 coordinate 9,491,918, forward strand.
CTATGCATTTGAAACAGATCTAATTTTGAGTCAACCAGAGCCAAATCGACCTTAAAGACGATCCTGAATCACCGCGCGTTCAACACGGAAGTTGTTCCTCTGGTTAATAGCTTTCCAACGCCGCAGGTCTCACCTCATTTTGTTCAGCGAGCTAAGAGCACGAAGCGGTTAAAGTTTCAGATCTCGTAAGGTATAATCCAGATCTAATTCACCTCGTTGTCCCAATTGTAAAGTTAGTTTGTAGGGTAGATAGATCTAGTAATTATCTACAAGTTCATATAAAAAGTTTCTCAAAATAATAAACTTTTTTTGTTGACTTTTCTGACGTTATCAGTCAACTCAGTCTACTGGTCAAAGTCAATTCCGGTCAATTCCCGAATTTAAAATTTCAGAAAATAAGACAAACTTTGGAAATTCATATCTTCTGATCTGTAACTCGAAAAATAACAAATAATATACCATTGGAAACCTTGAGACATGTAGAATCCAATGGTGCAATAATGTTTCATAGTTTCTATACTTAATTTGAAATCATTTTTAAATTGAATTAAATCCTTCTATTACAATAATTAATTCATATCTTTTATTCTACACATCCAAAAATTACAAATTTGTAGTCTTTGGAATCCTCTAATCATGTAGAACATCATAGAATCAAGAAACATCAAAGCTGATATGTGCACACACTTTGTGCATTCGAATCTATCTAAATCACTAATTTGATCATAATTTGAGTTCTAAAACTTATTTTAGAATGATTCCAGTTGCAGTAGCTTTGTTTTACTGCAAGTTATCCACTAGTATCACTTCCCAATTTTCTTGAGTCACTTCACAAATATTCAAATTCAAATATGAGAATTTGAGTATTTCCTTTATAGAATAATCCTATTTCATTTTCAGCAATGTTTCATTCTACATTAGTAAATTCTATGATCATAGTTAGCTATCAAAGATCATCTTGGCACTACCTTGACACATATCATGTCTATCTAAATCTTGTTTGTCTAGTTCACATGTATTCAAATTACAATTGAGTTATTTGAGTAAGATGTGTTGTATCTCAAACCCATATCTTGCTTAGTCCAATTCTCTCCAAATCATATTGATCTTTCCCCAATTAAGCTCTCAAATCCATATCTCACAATCCATAATTCTTTTGCCATATCTCTCTTATCATAGCATCTTAATAAACCTAAAATGTAGAACAAACCCTTTTCAATTGTTTGCCTTGTTGTATATGTTTGGATTGTATGGTGTGTTTATTTGTGTGCAATATTTCTTGTTTAGATTGTGAAGAGGAGCTGAACTACAAGTGTGATTGTTGTGAGTGTGTCGGTTGTTTCCAAGGCAAGTGACACACATTCTTCTACCTATTTTTACTATTGCACTAGTGTTTATCAGTAGTATGCATGATAGGTTGATTTTCAAAGAAGTTTATGAAATGCTTAGATCCCAGTAGTGTGTAGTTATCCTTTAAACCCCACTTGATAGGATTGCAAACTTACTTTGGAAAGTGATGCCATGCTTTGTTGATGAATTGATTTAAAGATTAAACTACAACCCCAATGAAACACCTGGGTGGAATTGGTATTGTTTGGTTTATGTTGAGTGGCTACCCAGGGCTACACACCTGGCTATCAACCTAGGACATGTGTGGTGGTTATCACCTGGGGGTACACTTGTGGATGGCCACTCAGGATTAAAGAGATTATTATGTCTTCCATGCTTAGAGTACTTCCAGTGCAGCCTTATGACATTATGGGCTCTGTCTTGATTGAGTATGATGTAAGGGTTCAACCAAGAGTACTGACATGAGGTTGTAGTTGATTGATAGGGGGTACGGTCAGACTAGTTTGGTTGAATGATTCTTCTTAAAGGTCTTGTCTTATTCTTCGGGGTAAAATAAGTCTTAAGGTGAAAGTGCACAACCCTTGTAAGGTGTAAAACTAATCGATTAGCCGTGTCCCCGGTTATGGACAACTTGAGTCTCTAGACATGGTCTGTACGGAAGAATCTCATCACCTTTTCATAATTATTAGAATTGGTTTAAGAACAACTTTAGAGTGGTGGCTACTCAGGGCCATATACCTGGATATCAACCCATGGTATGTGGTGGTTATCACCTGAGAGTTATCCATGTTTTGTTGAGTAACTATCCAGAGCTACACAACTTGGCTATCAACCCAGGATTTGTGCGGTGGTTATCATCTGGGGGTTATCTTGACCCTTAAAAGTTTTTAAATGATTAAAAATGTTTTGATTTGGAATATAGGATCAAACTTGCTTTATGAAAATTAGCCCAAAAGATCCACCAGCCAAATATCATGTAGTATAGTCTTTACACAAATGCCACCAAATATGTGTCATTTGCCAGTATGTTGTTGTACTGACCCCTTTGGGGCTACATATTCAAACATGTAGGTTATTCTGATGAGGAGTAGATGGAGGAGTCTCGAGCCTTCATACCAACATGACTGCCTGTGGCACTTGCTGAAGATGGAGGCTCATTGCAATTTACCTTTCGTTGTGCTTTAGTTGTGCTAAACTCTGGTATTCAAGCTAGTCCAAGTGGCTAAGCTATTTTTGTAAGGTTTAAAGACTATTGTATCTGGATTTGCGATGTAATAAATGACACTATTTGCAATGATTACTATATTTTGTACTGTGGTGCTATCTACTGATCCAGGGAATGGCACAGTAACACAAGAGTTCTACCTTTGGTAAAAGGTAGGGCGCTACACCGGCGGCCTGCTTCCATATTTTTTGTTTTGATTCCTTTTCTTTTTTTGTTTTTCCTATTTTCCTTCATATAATTTACAAAAATGCTTCAAATCAATTCAAACCACTTTCAGAAATTTTCTAAAAAGCAATGCAATGCTTTAGCACTGCAAGAGAACTAGTTTTCAGAATTGGAACAAGATTTTCAAAAAGATTCATAAACTTAACAAAAGACTTTGCTTGCATGAAGCAAAAATAGAATTAGGATTTTGAAGTTAATCCTTTTAAAATAATAGTTTATAAATTAATAATTGAGGATCACTCTCAATCTTAGTTTTGATAAAACAACTTTTAACAACCATCACCTTTTTGTAAACTATTTTCATGCAAGCAAGCTTGCATAAGTTTTTTAAATAAAGGATGGAAATTAGTATTTTGAAATCTTTCTCTTTCTCCAAGTAGCATCTTCAAGAAATAATAGAAAGTTTGAATAGTTTTCTAATTAAGCTTTTAAATAAAATCAAAAGTTTTAAATCCTTGTGAATTATCAATCAATACTAGCAAAACAAAAGCAAAAATTTCCCCCTAAATTTGATAAAATCTTGGGATGTTACACCTTCGGTCCACGAGCTCTTCTGACAATGTGAGTATTGGTCCTGGTATTTTTGCTTTGTCCTTTGCGTGAACTTCCTACTCATGTCTTTTTCTGGACAGATCTTGATGAGGAAGTTCATCTCTTTGGGCACTGAATGTGTCGAATATTTGAAAGCTACTAGAGCTTCTCAGGGTAACCTTCTTTCCAGTGTTTTTGCCTATCTCGGGTGCCTTTCTTTGCTTCTTTATTCGACTTTCTTTTCCCTTCTTGTGCTGCAGATGCTTTGTCGGCGGCTAATGCTTGCATATCATCTCTGGAAGCTAAACTTGAAGCTTCCAGAAAATCTTTTGATGCTGTTGCCGCTGCCAAAACCACTGCTGAGAAATCCACTAAGTCAACATTGGCTAAGGTGAAGAAAGCGGAGAAAGAGCTTGCTGATGCTCATCAGGGTCGTATCCAGAGGGAGCAAGCCGTAACTGAACGCCTTAATAAGATTTTGGCTCTTGCTGGAGGTAAATACCATGTTTTTCCCTTCTTCGTTGGTTTGCCCATTCTCATACTTACTGACGTATGCTTTCTTATTTCTGTCTTTGTCCCCTTTGTTCTTTAGAACATACTGGGGTGTCTTTAGCGCCCTTGCAGCCGGACGATGATCCTCTACTGGCCGCGGTTAACTTGCTGGAGTCAAACTGGATATCTATCCAGGAGATCTTTGAGCTGGCTAGTCAGGTGTTAACGTGGATTTTCGTCGGGTTGTGGCCCAAGCAAAAAAGTGGACGTGCCAGATGCTGATTTGAAGAAGCTTGCAAAGGCATTTGACATCCCCGAAGATCCTATACTTCTGATGAAGGGCCACTCCGTGAAGTGAGGTGCGGAGGGGGCCATTGCGCTTACTTATGCGCATGGCGAGGAGTTTAACTGGGAGAAGGTGAGCTCTTCCCGCGGTCGACCTCTTTCGGAGCTGCGGGGTTTCTGCGAGAAGGCGAAGAAGTACACGCCAGGCATTGTATCGATTATTTCTCCTTCAGCAGCTTCTTCGACCTCTGCTACACCAGTTTCTTCGACTCCGGTGACAAGTGGATCAATGCCTCCTCCCAACAATGGTGTTACCTCTTCTGCGCCTACTTCTGCCACCGAGCCTGATGCTGAGGTGGCTTATTCTTTAGTATTCCTTTGTAGCCTTCATTTCTTTTGATGTAGTAAAATTTATTTATATTTTGCCCGAGAGTCAATCAGGGGACTTGTACTCATTGTAAATACTTTTCTTTTATGAAATGTCGCGCTTGGATTGAGTTTCTGAGATGTTGTCTTTTTCTTTCTGTTGGCTTCCAGCCTACACATGTTGTTGGATCGTCGGGTCGTGATCGGGCTTCATCTCCTGCCAATATGTTTGACTCTGGAGCTTCTTTGCCTCCTCGTCCTTCTTGTCGATGTACGGAATACTCGTTAAGGATTTCGGACCTTGAAGGTCGTTTATCCTTGATGAAACGCCAGGCGAAGCTTGCTTTGGACAAGGCCAGCAAGTCTTGCGGCTTTATGAAATAGATATCCGTACTTGAGGATAAGGTGTCGGGTCTGATGGCCACAATCGTGCATCTCAAAGAATGCGACTCCTTTCTTATTGGTATCGTCGAGTCCGTCTGTGAGATGTTGCGATGTAAGGTTCCTTGCAGCCTTTCTTGTTTCCCTTTTATTCCACTATTGTTGTCTAATACCCTTTTGTTATCTTAGGTACTTGCCTGGACTTTGTTGGTAAGACACGTTGGGTTTCTGAATGAATTGCGGCTCTTGAGAAAGCATCAGAGGGAATTGACAGTTTGTGGTCTGATCCCCGACGCCGTCATGCTATTGTGCTTCTTCAAGACCATGCTCAGCACATTGGAGAAGCAGTTGATGGTTGTCAAAGATCTTTGATGACCATGTATTCTGTCATGCTCCCTCACAATCCTCTGCCTGGAAGCTTTCCGCAGCTACTCGACGCTTTTAGATCTAGTCAGCAAATTCATCGGCTGATAGAGCTCAACTTGGTGGCTGGCGCCAATTTTGCTCTTGGGTGGACACGTAAGTGGCATCCAAGGCTTAATTATAGTTCTATGTCACTGAGTTTTCCTTCAGGGGGAGCTAGTTTGCGAGTTCATCTGGAAGCTACCCTTCAACCAGCAAGAAGGATCATAGCTAGGTTACTTCGAGAGGATGCCACATTTTTCTGCGAGCATCATTCCTTAGACCCCGTGGGAGTAGATGATTCTGATAACCCAATGTTATGATGCTCATGTATATACTTTGTGTATGGAACACGAGAGTTTTTGTTTTCTAACTTCTTTTGTCAGAAGTTTTTATTCTTAGAGTGTTTTATATTGTGAGTTTTGGTGCGTTTGCCGCAATTTTTGTTTGAAGACATGTAAACTCGAATAGCAGGAACTTTGTCTTTATTTATGCTTATAATGTAAGATACATGGGGTGTCCCAAGAGATCCGGCCAATGACCTGTGTTCTGGATCTAGAGGGCATTGCCTTGGAATAGCTCATGGCTTTTACAGCCTTATTTGCCTACTCTACTTTTTTGGCGTATTTTGTCGCATATGTCGCCGAGGTCTTCTCTTCTTCTCCTGTAGGTTCGCCTTGGTCTGAAGGCTGTACCCACGGTTTTTTCACCTCCGGCTCTGCTAGGTGCCCTTCAAGTTGTTGTGTGGCTCCTGTAGTCGCGCTTTTTGCTTTGTCTTTAGGTTCCCCATAGTTTGCCATCATGCCAAAGTTTTGCGCCATCTTGTGAAATTCCTTGTCGCATAAATCTGAGAGTTTGAAGCTTCCTTTCACTGTGATGATTCCGTTGGGTCCTGGCATTTTGAGTACCAGGTACGTATAGTGAGGTACTGCCATGAATCGTGAAAATGTGGGTCGCCCGAGGATCGCGTGATATTGTGATGGCCAGTCCATGACTTCGAAGTCGAGCTTCTCTCTTCTGTAGTTTTGTCGATTCCCGAAGCAAACGTTGAGTGCTATTCGACCCAGTGGATAGTTGGCGCTTCCTGGGACGATTCCATGGAAGGAACAATCAGTTGGCTTCAGGAACTCTAATGAGATGTGCATTGCTCGTAGAGTCTTTGCATATATAGGATTTATTCCGCTTCCTGCATCCATGAATATTCTGTCGACATCGTATGTCCCAATTTGGGCTTTGAGTACCAGAGGCGCATTTCCTGGCCGAGGTACTGTTATGGGGTGATCATCTCTACTGAATTCTATAGGTTGCTCCGACTAGTGTAGATATTCCATTGTTGCTGGAGGCGAGGTTACTGCTAGGTTAACTTGGCGAGTTATGCTTTTTTCCTCTTTGTTCGACTTTGGCATAGGCTGTATCATTGCTGTGATGTGCCCTTTAGATGGAACATATCCTCCGTCATCATCTCGTCCCTGGTTCAGATGGTCTTGATTTTGAGGAACTCCGTTGTTTCCTTGTTGACTTGTAGGCATGTTGTTTGTGTTTCCTTCGTATCCTTACCGTTTTGCTTCGGCTTGCTTGTTTGGTGCTGCTTTCTGTAGTTTCAAGAACATTGTGCAATCTTTCATCGCGTGCCTGGATACTTGTTTCCCATCAACAAACATAGAGTGTATGTGACATGGTCCGTTTAGCATATCTTCTGGTGATGGGTTGTACTCTCTGGATTCTCTTGTCTGATACTTTTTGTAGTCTTCTTTTCCATAGCTACGATATCCCGAGCTTTTACGGTCGTTCCCTTGGTAGCTATTATCCTTGTACCCTGCGGCTACTTGGCTGTGAGAGCCATAGTTATCGTAATTGTGGGATCTCCTCCTTTGGCCTCCATATCTGTTTCCTCTATCATCCTCTGGCGATCGTGTCCACTTGTTGTTGCACGCATCTTCTCCATCTGCAAATCTGTTTGCTATATCCATCAAATCTGATACTGTTTTTGGCTTGATTCTGCCCATCTCTTCGACTAGGTCTCCTCGTCTCAACCCGAGTATGAATGCATCTATTGCTCTTTTGTCTGAAACTTTGACTGCCGAATTTTTGATGATGCTCCATCTTTGGATATACGCCCTTAATGTTTCATTGCGTTGTTGTACGCACGCTTTGACTTCTTCTATGGATGCTGGCCGCTTATATGTCGATTTGAAGTTGCTCGTAAATTGTTTTGTGAGCTCCTCCCAACATCCAATTGTTTCTTTTTCTAATTTGCTCAACCATGACCTTGTCGCGCCGGTGAGGTGTAGTTGCAAACTTTGCATAGCTGTTTCCTTGGTTCCTCCCAATATTTTTACTGCTTGCAAATAATCTGAAAGCCATGACTGTGGCTCCTGAGATCCATCGTATTTTTGCTGATCATGGGGTAGTTTGAAATCCTTGGGTACTGGTGTGGTGCGAACTCTGTGAGTGAAGAATGATGCCCCCATCTCCTTTTTGTCGTCTTCGTAATCGTATGTTTTGTCTGGAGTCCTGGATCTTCGGGTTCCTCCATGCTTCGGGCTTCTGTATAGCTTTGCTGATGGTGTTCTAGATCATCGACTGCCGCTTCTGTGCCGAGGACTATTGTGACGGCGTGGTGATCTTGGTTTATGGGTTCCTTTGTTGCGATATGCCTCCTGTTCTTTCCCTGATAATTTGTTGCCTACCATCTTCAATCCATTTAGTGCTGCCCGGTGCATATGTTCCCTTGAGTCTCCTGGATTTGGTTGTGTTGTATGTAGGTATGCTTGAGCTGCCGCCAGTACTGCTTTAGGAGTCTTTGGTATAATGTTTCCTTGCTCGTTGATCGATAGAAAAGATGAGTCGAGGTTTTTGGAGAGGCTTTGCCTTTGTGAATACTCGAGGTTTTCGAATCTTGATCCATGCCGACGATGCCTTTTACCGTTTGTATATGACGCGTCGCTGCATGCTCTGTGAGCCGCATCGCTTGCTGCAATGGCTAAGTCTTTTCTCTTCTATATTTCAATCCTCTCCTTCTCTAGTTGCTTCGACTGCTGTCTTAAGGCATAGTGATACCCTAAAAGCATATTCTTGCTGGCGTTTGTTGGTATTGGCATGCCGTGCTCCACGGCTGTCTTGATTGTTCTCCACTCGTCGACTGATAGTCGAACTTTCTCCCTAGTTGCAAGGGAATCTGCAGTTTCTCCTTCTGCTAAATAATTCGCTCCTCTATTTACGTTTGCTGGGTTGAGCACTGGATTGTTGTTTTCGTCGAGTTCTTCTGAGTTGTCTCCTATAATGGCGAGTACTTGGTATCGATTGTCAAACTTACTATTCAAGCTTGAGAAGATCGAGCTGTCATCTTCATGAAGCTCTAATCTTGTCTTCCAGGTGTCTGCTGATTTGTCTGAAGTATCATCGTGGCAGATCATGAGATCTTCGAGTTGGACTTCTAAGTCGAAATTCTCCATAGTTTTGTCGCCTCCTGCGATTTTTCCTTCTTCTGCTTCTGCGAAGCTGACTGGCGAGTTTACCTCGCTGGAAGAATCTGCTGATGATTTCATCATTACTACTGTCCTGGATTTGTTTGCCGACGGACCCGGTTTCACCGGATCTGAAAGGCGAATCGAACCTAGTGATCCGATGCAAAAGTTTAGACTTCCGATCGTCAAATCCATATCTTGATCCATTCTCTCGAATACTTGCGTGAAACTTGACTGGTGAGGCTGAAAATCGATGGTTCCAAAGGGTATCTGGATTTCATCGACTTCCAGATTGCTGTTGGCTAAAAGCGAAAAAGCCGTCGAATTCATGATTCCAACGCCCAGGGTCCCCATGGTCGACGCCAATTGATGAGGGTTAACTCGACAAATGTCCTAGATGAAGGACTTAGGATCGAGGAAGTAGGGCGTCGGATGAACTCGAAGGTAAAATCAGTCAAACAAGGTGTGTGTCGAAAGTAAACATAGGGTGAACTTTGGCTTACTTTTAATCTGTCCATAACCGTCCTCTCCTGGCCCCTATATATAGGTGGCCAGGTCTCAAGGATCGGGAGGGATCCGATATAGATTACAATATCGACATACGACATGAACTCGTATTTCGACTAGCGTTACAACTGGGCCTAGCTTAACGGGCCTCAGGGGTACTCAACTGACGGGCTCTATTGTCTATACCCTTGTCACTCACTTTCCACTAAGGGATTCCTCAAGGCGGAACCGGCCTTTACAATCTTGGGGCACGCATCCACAACCGAATTTGAGGCTCCCAAGGACAACACAATGATGTCAAACAACAAGTATCAAGATATCAAATACATAAATCAAGGTCTAGGGATTCAAGGAAACCGAAGACACAAATCCCTCAAGCAAATGAGAGCGGAAAGTAAATTGCTTCGGTGAGGATATAGATCAAGGCCTCCTCCTTCGATTCTCCAAAGATCAAGAGCTTTGGTGGGTTGAGGGGGAGATCTTGTATCTTGGTGGCTCCAACAATGGGGGGTGTTCTTGTTCAGCTCGAGCAGCTTGGGGAAGAAAAGGTGAGGGGGTATTTATACCCCCTTCCAAATGTGACCGTTGGGGGCGGATAATCCAGGTTAAAGGGGGCGGATTATCCGCTCCCCAGATAATCCGGGGAAAATCCCACGAAATATCCGCCCCCATTAATGGTAGCAATATCCAGGTAAGAGGGGGCAGATTATCCGGCCCCCGGATAATCCGTCCAAAATCCCCTCAATATTCCGCCCCCATTACTGGGAGCAAACCACCTCAAGACTTTGCAGTTTTGGGGGCGGGGGGGGGGGGGGATTATCTGGCCAAATATCCGCCCCCTTTATTAGGCGCAAACCACTTCCTTTTTCAGTGACTTAAAACCCTGCACTTCACTTGATCAATGTGTTAATTCACTAATATTGTTATCTAACACACCAAACTCAGGAAATGCTCTTTCAATCTCCCCCTTTTTGGTGTTAGATGACAATACTAAGATTTGCAAGATATATTATACACAAGCAAATTGATTCTAGTAAAATAACATCTCCCCCTTAATGTGTGCATATAAGAGCTTGCATTAGAATACAAATACACACATCAAGTATGGAGGTGAAACATAATAGATGAAGTAGAAGCAATTTGCACAAGATCAAGTGTATGAAAAGGATATCATAAGTTGAGTTGAGAATCAATTTGAAGAGATCATACACCATAATATAATTGTCTCAACACATGCTAGAATACCGAAATCCATAATTTCCACTGAAATCCATAATATCCTTACATCACACAAGGTTCCATGGGACATAACCACACATAGTACAACAAACATGACATAGTTCAAATACGATAAAGCAAATGACAAATGAAGATGAAGCACAAGCGTAGATGAATGATAGAGGAACGAGCTTGTGCCTCAACACATGCAAATCCCTAAATAACCTAATAGAACTACTTCTCCCCCTTTGGCATCGAGACACCAAAAAGGAAGAAGAGCGATTCTAAGCGTCCCTAATAGACCTCCTCACCGGTGGCATCGTCAGACTCTTTAGAATAGAGGTCATCACCATCATCTCCATCGTCACCATCATCACTACCATAACCACCATTAGGAGCAGTCTGTGTGTCAGGAACGCCATAGAGGTGCATCTCCATCTCGGTCCGGTTGTAGTGATCAATGCTCCAACGGGCATAGTCAACCATAGGAGTAGCAGTGGGAGCCGCAGACTGAGAGCCACTGACATGATGAGGGATCATCTGCTGAGTGTCCATGGTAGACTTGTGCTCCACACATGCCTGGTAGTTCTCTCTGTGAATCTCCACATTCATGCAAAGGATGTTCTTCTGAAACCAGGTAAGTTGCTTGACCTCCCTAGAAACAGCCCTAGCTGCAGCATACTGAGTGTGAGCGGATGCATTGGAGCGAACATCCCTCATGAAAGTGTCCTGGTCAGCAGTGGGAGCAGTGGGTGCAGTAGCTCTAGCCCCTTTCTCTTGACATACGGCCTCTTCACCTTGTGATCTACATCTCCTGGCAAATCTGGGTCGTGGACCACATGCTTCATGAGCAACATGATATAGGGAGCATACGGGAGAGTAACCCGTCCAAGCCAAGCTGTGTGCATCTCATTGAAAATGAAGTCCATGATGTCAATCTAGAAATCTACATACTCATCGGTGGATGAATCACAAAGATGGGCATGATAGAGCAAGTCAATCAAGGAGGTCCGAATAGCATCATTGTTACCTCCACTTGGAGCAATAGTGTCCCTGAACAAGCACTGCAGCTGATCATAGAGGGGAAGCAATCCGGTAATAGTGCTCACCTCCCTGGTAGAAGAGTACAACTCATACAAATAATCCTTGTTTGGCCCTCCGGGGTTGAAGAACCAAGCACCAGGAGCATTAGGACCATCAAACTCAAACCCCAAGGCATCAGCAAAGTCATGCAAGGTAGCAGTGCACTGATTGGCTCTAGACATCCACTTCATAGTGCGATCATCATCATTCATCATCACCAAAGAGGAGTAAAACTACAGAATCAACTCCTTGTCATAGTCACACTGGATGGTGAGTAACTGTGAGAGTCCCATCTTGTCAATCACATTGACAGCTTCATCAAAATAGGGCTTGTTCCGAAGATGATCCATGTCAATAGCACTCATGCCCCTCAAGGGGTACCTGAAAGACTGGTAGATATCCTGGTGAATGTGCAAATGTTGAATGCACCAATACAAGTGGCCTTCGATAGTTTCATCGCTTTCTTGATCAGCATAGTAGTCCGTGCGACAGATCCTGTGATAGTCCATGTCAGGCAAACTCATTTAGTTGGTCCTGCCTCTGCCATTCCTCTTGTTCCTTCCTGCAGCTTCTGCCATGGCTTGCTTTTCCTTTGCATTTTGGGCCCTGACACAAGCAGCCTCATGCTTCTCCCGCTGCATGCTGCTCATGCTCCCTACGAGCGGAATCATCCATCATCCCGTGCTCGGTCATGTGCATCTTTCAAGAATGTTGACGAGGCTTTGGCTTCGAGGACAAACCCGAGAGGTGAATAAGGGAGATAGCATATGGATGAGATGATGCACACAAGTCAGGAAGGATCCTAGAAACCTTAGTAGAGAAAGTAGTTACAAAATCACGATGTGTAGGTTGCTGTCCAGGGGGCGGATATTCTGGTCCACCAGTGACCGGATAATCCGGCCACCGGATATTCTGGCTATGCCGAGGCCGGATATTCCGCCCCTCGAAATTCTTTGGAAACAGCATGAAATCAACTTTACATCGTAGATCGGGTAAACTACTTGCAATACTAACATTCCTAGAGCAGGATATGAGACCAAGAACTCTCTAATCTCCGAAAACTAGGCAAGGTAAATCATCTCCAAACAACAACAAAAAGAGTTGGGGATTGGAGAAGATACCATCCGCCATTGGAGAAACCGTGTGGAGGAGAAGCTCCCCCTCGATGAGGAGAGCGAGATCAAAACTGTTTGAGATAAAACTTGTGTGCAAGATAGAGTGTTTCAGGGGTAAGGGGGCCTTAGGATTATATAATTTTACTGAGTGGTTCTTGGCACTTGACATTGTAAAAATCAAATAAAGAAAAACCAACGCAAGTGTCGTCCCATTCCAAAATAAATGCGACAAAAAGATATGCAATAAATCCAAATAAGATTTGCAATGAATCAATTCTTCAAAAAGAAGAGGTCGGTGGCCGAGGCCACCATGTATGAGTGTTATGGCATTGGACTGCGAAGATATATCTTGGGTCCATAACCAATACTCGTCATTGAAACTCATATATCACAAAATGATATTAAGAGAATGATTTTGTTACTATCGGCATTATGGGGGGAGGGATAGCCCAATTAATTAGGACCGCACTCCCCCTATCTCCATGCCCACACCTAAACCGAACAAGTATTAAAATATAGGTGTATTTGCAAGATGCTCAAGCCACACTCCTTGAATCAATGATATTTAGATCATTCCTTAAATATCCAAATCTTGCTTCATCAAGGGGCTTCGTGAATATATCAGCAAGTTGATCCTTGGTGCACACATATGCAAGCTAAATATCACCACGGGCAACATGATCTCTAATAAAATGATTCTGAATCTCAATATGCTTGGTTCATGAATGTTGCACCGGATTATAGGCTGTCTTGTTAGCACTCTCATTGTCACATAAAAGAGGCACTTTGTCACAATTGACACCATATTCCTTTAAAGTTTACCTTATCCACAACAATTGAGTGCATCCACTTGCGGCGGCAATGTATTCGGCTTCGGCGGTGGAGATAGATATGCAATTTTGCTTCTTAGATGACCAACACACTAAGGACCTACCAAGAAATTGGCAAGCCCTGGGGGTTTATTTCCTATCATCCTTGTCACCGGCCCAATCCGAATCCGTGTAACCACAAAGAGACAAAGTTGAGCCTTTAGGATACCAAAGCCCATAAGTTGGGGTATGAACCAAATATCAAAAGATTCTTTTGACCGCCACTAGGTGGCTTTCTTTAGGAGCGGCTTGATACCTTGCACACACACCTACACTCAACACAATATCGGGTCTAGATATGCAAATGTAAAGCAAAGAACCGATCATAGAACGGTATACCTTTTGATCCACAACTTTACCATTGGGATCTAATTCAAGATGACATTTAGTGGGGTTTGGCGGCCCCATTTAGTTCCTTCATCTTGAACCTCTTGAGCATGTCTTGGAAATATTTGGCTTGATTAATATAAGTCCCTTCTTTCAATTGCTTGATTTGAAAACCAAGAAAGAACTTCATTTCGCCCATCATAGACATCTCAAACCTATCGGTCATAAGCTTTGGAAATTCATCATTAAAAGCTTTCTTAGTAGAGCCAAAGATAATATCATTAACATATAGTTGGCATACGAAAAGCTCCCCATTGACCCTCTTAGTAAAAAGAGTGGGATTGATTTGCCCAACTTCAAACCCACGGTCTAACAACAACGCTCTAAGGTGCTCATACCATGCACGTGGAGCTTGTTTAAGTCCATAGAGTGCCTTATGGAGTTTGTAGACATGGTTAGGAAAGTTAAGGTCCACAAACCCTGGGGGTTGCTTAACATACACTTCCTCTTTCAACGGACCATTAAGAAAAGCACTTTCAACATCCATTTGTTGCAACTTAAAATTATGATGAGTGGCATATGCAAGAAGGATACAGATGGACTCAAGGCGAGCCACGGGAGCATAAGTCTCTCCAAAGTCAATGCCTTCAACTTGAGAGAAAACTTGAGCAACCAATCTTGCCTTGTCCCTCATAGCAATTCCATTCTCATCTTGCTTGTTCTTGAATATCCACTTTGTGCCAATCACATTGTGGCACTCTCTTGGATTCTCCACTAACACCCACACATTATTGCGCTTGAAGTTATTGAGTTCTTCATGCATAGCATCCAACCAATCCGGATCTTGAAGTGCTTCAAATACTTTCTTGGGTTCAACCATGGAGATATAGGCTTGATGATTGCTAAATTTTGCCAAATGACTTCGGGTTGACACTTTGCCTCTTAAATCTCCAATAACCCTCTCAAGGGTATGACCTCTAAGTTCCAAGTTCCTTTCAACTCTTCTCTTGTGACGGGCTTCGATCTCCTCATTTGACCTTTGAGGAATCACTTGATTATCTTGATCATTTTGGTCCCCGTCTTGACCATCAACTTGACCTTGATCATCATTGAGCACATCATCACTCTCTTCATGAGTAGGTTGATCTTGGTCTTGTGAAGAACTAGGGGCGGTTGAAATAGCCGGAGAGGATGGTGGTGCCCCTTCTTCTTCATGAAGGTCCTTGTCTTGTTCTTTGGTTGGTGCATTAGTTGCTTCTTCGGGAGAGGCTTGTTGAACTTGTGTAGATGAGGGCTCCACTTGAGTAGAGCATAGTTCTTCTCAGTCTGCCACAAGGTGTCCCTCAATGGGGCGGATAAATCCCACGCCCATTCTTCTTATGGCATCTTGAGGTATTTCATCATCTACATCACAAGCAACATCTCGCCCCCCTTGGGAGCTATCATTTTCTTTGAACACCACACTACAAGATTCTTCAACACGTCTGGTAGACTTTTTGAAGACTCTATAAGTGTGGGATTTGGCACCATAACCAACAAAAATACCTTCTAATGCTTTTGGATCAAATTTACCTAAACAAACTCCTTTTTTAAGAAAGAAACACTTACAACCGAAAACCTAGAAGTACTTGATGTTGGGCTTGCTTCCGATGAGTATTTCATATGGAGTCATATTCAAGCCTTCTCGGTCTGCCACAAGGTGTCCCTCAATGGGGCGGATAAATCCCACGCCCATTCTTCTTATGGCATCTTGAGGTATTTCATCATCTACATCACAAGCAACATCTCGCCCCCCTTGGGAGCTATCATTTTCTTCGAACACCACACTACAAGATTCTTCAACACATCCGGTAGACTTTTTGAAGACTCTAGAAGTGTGGGATTTAGCACCAGAACCAACAAAAATACCTTTCTAATGCTTTTGGATCAAATTTACCTAAATGAACTCCTTTCCTAAGAAACAAACACTTACAACCGAAAACCCAGAAGTACTTGATGCTGGGCTTGCTTCCAGTGAGTATTTCATATGGAGTCATATTCAAGCCTTTGTGGAGGAAGAGCCGGTTCGATGAATGACAAGTCGTAGAGATGGCTTCGACCCAAAAGTTGTATGGAGATTTAAACTCTACCAACATGGACCTAGCCATATCCATAAGAGTCCAGTTATTCCTCTCGGCTACACCATTTTGTTGAGGGGTGTATGCAGCAGAATATTGATGTCAAATCCCCTCATCACTAAGAAAACCATTCAAGGTGTAGTTCTTGAACTTGGTTCCATTGTCACTTCTTATTGCCAATATATTTTGCCCATATTAATGTTCAACTTCTTTGGCAAAGTCATGACGGTATGTTGAGTCTCACTCTTGTATTCAAAGAAATAAACCCATGTATATCTTGAATAGTCATCAACAATCACCAAACAATATTTCTTCCCACCAAGACTTGCATGAGAAGGAGGACCAAAGAGATCCACATGAAGGAGCTCCAACATCTTCTAGGAAGAAATAATAGTCTTGCTTGAATGGGGAGAGTCATGCATTTTTCCTTAAATGCAAGCCCTGCAAACACGATCTTTGGCAAAAGAAACACTTTATTTTAGTCCGAGTATGTGGCCTCCCTTGTGAAGGCTTTGCAAAGTTCTCATGTTGACATGGGCTAGTCAGCGATGCCAAAGCCAACCCACATCAGCCTTTCCAAATAGACACATTGCACTTGTAGTGGTTTTCCCCGAGAAGTCCACCACATACAAGTTGTTTTCAATATGCCCAACGAAAGCGACCTTTAGAGACTTGCTCCACAAGAGTACCACAATATCATAATCAATAAATACGGCAAAGCCCATCTTTCCAAGTGCACGAACTGAAAGTAAATTATAACCAAGAGTCTCAACAAGCATGACGTCCACAAGGGAAATACCCGGTGCGACCACCACCTTGCCAAGACCCAATACCTCGGATTGTGACATGTCTCCATAAGTGACGGTTACATTATTGACATTAGGACTCATCTCTGTCATGATCTTCTTGCTTCCGGTCATATGACTTGTGCATCCACTATCAAGCACCCATTTCGATCCACCGGAAGCATAGTCCGACAAGAGATCATTGCTTGGTTTTAGGTCCCCATTTCTCAATGGTTCCTCTTTTCTTAGCAACAAGGTTCTTTGGAACCCAAATAGACCAAGCAATATAACCATCATCTGGACCAACATATTTTGTATACACATCACCATAATAATCACAAAATAAAACATTGTGAGGGTTAGCAACTCCCTCAAGATCATCATGAGTGGCTTTGCCACCCACAATGGGATCCTTCTTTGCTTATGCAGGCTTCGCCTTCTTTTTCTTGTTCTTCTTCTTCTTTGAGACAAAACCAAGTCCCATTTTATCATTGAATGCCTTTTGCTTACTCAAAATATCAGTCAAGTTTTTCTCACCTATGGGAATGGTGGACTTGGCAAGCTCATCTTTCAACCTAGCATTTTCTTCAATAATATTTGCATACTCACACGTATAAGTAGAAGAACTAGGCACATCATTTTTAGTCAATTGAATTTGAAGTTGTTCATGTGACTTGGTGAGAATAGAGTGTTCACTTTTCAAGGCCTAGTGAGCGTTGTCAAGATCATCTAAATCCTGAACAAGTTTATCATGACCAACACCAAATTCAATCTTTTCCTTTTTAAGCACTTTTACTTTTCCACTAGCATGGTCCCGCTCTTTAGTGAGTTTAGAGATAACTTCATTATTAGATTCCTCAATGGAATCGAGCTTCTCTTCAAGAGTTGCTCATTCCTCTTCCTCTCCTTCAAGAGAGTCTTCTAGTGATGCAATGTCATTAGCATACTATTTTTCAAGCCTCATTTGTTCATCTAGTTTTTCAAGAGTCTTACCATATTGACTTAATAGGCTTTCAAAGTGTAACTTGTGTACACCTTCTATACTAGACACATAATCATAACAAGCAATGATTTCTTCCTTTACTCTAAAAGTAGCGAGATCATTCAAAGATGCATCATTTGTCTTAGAGATGGAAGAGGAAGGGGTGGATGATACCTTAGAAGAATTGGCCATAAGGCACTCGACGTTCTTGATGATAGAATCCTCATTAGGGGATTTAAAGAGAGATGCGGGAGGAGTGGAGGTGGTTGCAATTGCGGCCACCTCACTAGTAGAGGTTTCTTCTTCATCACTCTCACTTCTGGAGTACTCTTCTTGAGTCAAGAACACAAACTTTGGTTGTTTCTTCTTGGGTCCACCCTTCTTCACAAATGGCTTCTTTGATGGAGACTTGGTCTTTCTCTTGAGAATGAGCTTCCCACCATGATCTTCTCTCTTCTCGTAAGGACGCTCGGCAACAAAGTTAAATCTATCATTGCAATTGTAGCATGTCCTCACCCTTTGACCATTGTTGTCATTCCTTTGAAATCTACTTGACTTGCTTCTTCTTTGATTATCTTCTTTAGCCTTGTTGGGATGAACCCAAAAGGTTTTTCCATAGAAATCCATGTGCTCATGATACTCATGCCTCATATCTTTGGGGCACATCTCTAGTCTTGCTTCAATACTTGCTTGAGGAGGAGCTTCTCTATCAACCACACTTGCCTTCAAAGCAAGGTTGGAACTTCTTTGCATTCCCATGGCACGAACATCTTCCGCATTTTGTGTGGCAACCTTGTAGGCTTGCATCTCTTGCATCACTTGATTGGAAGTCATCTCGTGAAAGTTGTGTTTTCCTTGAACACTCTTCAAATCCATGGGCTCAAATGGCATGTAAGCAAGAATGTACTTCATCTTGATCCGCTCATCATGAATATGATGAGTACCTAGGTTCTTGAACGTGGTAGCAATGGCCTTGAGTGTTTGATACATCTCTTGATGGTCCTCACCATCCTTCATAAAGAATCCCTCTGCTTGATTGCTAAAGGATACATATCTTGTTCTCTTCATGCTCTCATTGCCAACAAATACATCGGAGAGGCCTTGCCAAGCTTCTTTGGCGGTGGAGAAGTGTTGGATGTGAGGCAAGTCCTTGGACCCAACAACAATTTGAATCATGTGAAGAGAGGTTGGATTGAGTTGGCTATCGACCACCTCTCTTCTTGTCAAGTTGTTGGGATCCACGGCCTTGAATCCTTCTTCAACAATTCTCCGAAGCTCGATGGAAGAACTATGCATATGAGAGATCATTTGATATTGCCATTGACCAAAGTTTAATGCATATAGCTTGGATGGGTCACCTCTATTATTAATATGAGGGCGAGGGATCGGCGGGTTAGGTGAATACCAATGTGGGAATTCGCCTTTCCTGTCGCCCTTAGTGGATGACCTAGCCTCGGGACCTTTGTCGGCAACCTCATCTTCCAACCCTGCATTCTCCACATGTGGAGTAGTGGGTTTATCTGGGAGAGGAGGAGCACTAGGGATTTTAGCTTGCATGAGTTGCGCTATCATTTCATGCAACTCACTTATTTGAGATGACACGGATGATTCGAAGGATTTGAACTCATCCACGGTAACTTGATTACCCGAGTCCTCACTAGTTTGGGTGCCCATACTCTTAGGCGGTTAAGCCCGAATTAAGAGCTGAGGCTCTGATACCAATTGAACGGATCGTAAGGGCACATAGAGGGGGGGGTGAATAGGTGCTACTCAAATTTTAATTCTTTTTCAATTTAGGCTTGACACAAAAGGTAAATTCTCTAGATATGCAACTAAGGTGAATTTACCTATATGACAATTAACAAGCTAAGCAAGATATAATAAGTAAAGGCAATAAAGGGTAGAGGTAACCAAGAGTGGAGCACACGGAGACAAGGATATGATTCCGGTAGTTCCTTCCTTTTTAGGGGAAGTACGTCTATGTTGGAAGGGTGTGGTTGCCACAAAGGCCTAACCAACGCCACAAAGGCTCGCCCTATTATCCGCTGCAAGCTTCCACCACAAAGGCCTAGCTCACTTTCCACTAAGGGATTCCTCAAGCTGGAACCGGCCTTTAAAATCTTGGGGCACACATCCACAACCGAATAGGAGGCTCCAAATGACAACACAATGCTGTCAAACAACAAGTATCAAGATATCGAATACACAAATCAAGGTCTAGGGATCCAAGGAAACCAAAGACAGAAATCCCTCAAGCAAATGAGAGGGGAAAGTAAATCGCTTCAGTGAGGATGTAGATCAAGGCCTCCTCCTTCGATTCTCCAAAGATCAAGAGCTTTGGTGGGTTGAGGGGGGAGATCTTGTAGCTTGGTGGCTCCAACAATGGGGGGTGTTCTTGTTCAGCTCGAGCAGCTTGGGGAAGAAGAGGTGAGGGGGTATTTATACCCCCTTCCAAATGTGACAGTTGGGGGCGGATAATCCGGGTTAAAGGGGGGGCGGATTATCTGGCCCCCGGATAATCCAGAGAAAATCCCACGAAATATCCGCCCTCATTACTGGGAGCAAACCACCTCGGGTCTTCACGGGGGGGGGGGGGGATATCCGGGTAAGAGGGGGGCAGATAATCCGGCCCCCGGATAATCTGGCCAAAATCCCCTCAATATTCCGCCCCCATTACTGGGAGCAAACCACCTCGAGACTTAGCAGTTTTGCGGGGGGGGGGGGGGGTGTGATGACCCAGCATACCGCTGCATGTGTAGTATACAAGTTGTTGACATAACACCAATGAAACACCATCTCACTAGTATTACATCGATCAGAGTGGTACAACAGAAACATCGCAAGTTCAAGGTATGTCTATAGGATTACAATTTTCATGAAACAGAAGATCTTCAGAACCTCCTCAACAGGTAAAGGTTTAGTCCTGGCGATTACAAACGAGAAAGAACAACTAGAAGGCTAACAAGAGCTGCAAGTAATGTAGTTGGCTTACTACAGAAACTACAGAACTACCCTAACTACTTAGGTTCTAGGAGTAGGGAATTGGGTCCCTTCTACACCTATTCTAGTTTTCCAGCAAGCTTGGCATAGTCGTTGACTTCATTGATAATTCTGACGTTGATAGGAGGCTTCATCTTCAATGTCTCGAGATTGCTTCCTTGTGTTGCCTCCAATCTAAGAAAGGGTTAAGAGGGAGTGGGGTGAGTAACGAGCGTTACCCAGCAAGTTCATAAAAGGAATAAGGTGTTTTATGCACTATCTACGGCCTTAGACCCAAGGGTCGTTCGGCAATGCAGGTTTTCGTAAACATTTCTTCAAGAGGTTACTTTTATTCAGAAGAACTATGTCCATTAGCCTTCACAGGTTGATTAGAGCTTTGATGGGCTCCTTTCCTGCCGCGTTCGCAGCTCCTTCCCAGAACAGGGAGTATCTTGATACTTTCTTACAATCTGCAGAGGTGGTCACTTGTACCCATAAGAGATCAAAGCCTTGCTGCACATCCGAGTCATGAGCTCGTCCACACTTCCTTTGTATGGGGTCCAGTCGATGATCCAAGCCATTCATTGTCCTCCTCCGCGACCCTGCATACCCACCCATTATGTAATTATCGGTAAGAGCCTTTTCCGAAGTTTATTGGCCTTTTCTCCTTACCAGCCCTGGCCTTAGGACTTATTCTCCCATTTTTGGGTTTTGACCATTACCAGCTTAATTACAATCCATCATAGACCAATTAGCAAGTCTGTCCCCCTCTATATCCATAGGTAGACCGGCTGGAATCCCACATCCCCCCTTTACTCTATAGATAGACCAGGCTGGACAACCCTCCACTACTGATCCGTTGATATGCGAGAGGAAGTCGGTACAGGTGACTTCTCTGTCCCATTCCAGATCTTATGGTTGACCGTTATTTATGGTGCTAGAATCACTGGCGACATTGGTTATTAATTCCTAGGTGAACTTTCTAGTTGCAGTGGGACCTCCACCATACTCATACCATGGTCCCACTGCCCACCATCCTAGGGCAACAACCATTTCGGTCAAAACCACTATTCATATTCATTAGTAAAACCGAACCTTTTATTTTGAATGCAGTAGTAATACCACAGGTATATATTTGCAAGTAATTTGATAAAAATACTCAAGAGGTATGAGCAAGAGTGAATTTGCCTTTTTGACTGCAAGATTATGCAAGTCAAGGTCTTCGATACGATAGAAATCCCAATTCTGAAATAGCAATCATCATCCGGTAGGACTGATGTTAGAAATCTATACCATGATATGCATAATATATGATATGCATCGCTCTAAGCGTAACCTAACCCCGATGATTTGTTATTACTGAATGATTGTGATTTATTTATGATGTATTGCACTTTTAAGTTCAATTCCACACACAATGTTGTTAGGTGTTTTAGGTTAGTTTATTATTCTATACAAGTAAAAGGAGAAAGCTGGAACATAAACTCTTGCCTTTGCGTTACTATGATTGGAGGTCATTGCAAAAGACTAGTAATAGGGTAAAGGCTTGAAAGTAACAATTTTAAGTTGCATTATATAATTAGCAATCACTTGGTTGATCATGGATATGCAAAGTCAAAGTAAAGCATACACATAGCAATATCTAAGTAGTTCTAGGGTTGACAACAATCTTAATATAACTTAGGGTGTTACTGTAGCTAAAAGGAATTGATGTGATACATGTTTTAAAGGTATCTTAAAAGAATAACTTTTGAAGAACATATTCTTAAAAGAGTAATTAGTATTGAAATCCATTTTATGTTGTCATCTTTTATTTCTCAGAAACTTAATATTAACTAGTAAAGCATGATTCTATCTTACTATTATGTATTAAGATTTGACTTCTACTCTCAAGTGACCAGACTCCCATATGATTAGATATAATTCTAAAGTACCTAAGTGTTAAACAATAGTTTAGAGTTAGGAATCATTATGAATATGGGTTAGTACTTATTTACATTCCCTAGGTTTTAGCATTTTAAAATTATTTAGAAGAAGTTGTCTTAGGATTTTAAGGTGCTAGTAGAAAAGCTATAATTAAGGTCCTAACATACTGAAGTATTGACTACAATAGGGTTGTTTAAGTATAACAATATTTACTACATAATTAGAGAAATTATTTGATTCCTAAATTTGATTCAAAAAAATATAGAGAAATAGTACTTAGACATGTTTGATAATTTGAATCAAATTTACTTCACACAAGTATATAACATGACAGTACAAACAGATAGGTCTTATTTTTGTGAATATTTTGATATATTATGCGTATTTTTCTGAGTTAATATGACAGAGTTATGAATTTTATAAACTAGAGTAATTTTTCTGGAATTTTATTTAACAGGCAAAACCTTTTCCTACCGAACCCTAACCTACCCGCAGAGACTGACTGGTGGGGCAACTACCAGGTCATACGCCACCTCGGCAACGACCAAGTCAATAACTTGACTGGGAGGTTTGACCTCACCACCGGCAAGGCGCAGGCAACACCGGCGACGCGCAGAGGCTTCTGCAAATGCATGGGTTCGCTAAATCAAACGGATAGACTGAGACGAACTCGTTGGTGGCGGCACCGTGACCAAATGGTCGCCTGATTAGCTCCGGCGACAAGCTACTGCCGTGGAGCACGACGGCGACCTACAGGAACTACCATACGGACCACCAAACGGTCTACTGAGGGTCTCTAGAGATTATTAAGCTCACCGTGATGCTGCTGGAATGATTGGCAAGGTAGGAGATGGTCGGAATCGTCGGCAAGCTTAATGGCGAGGTGCTCCCAGAGATGAAAGGGAATGGCTTATCATCGGCTTCTGAGAACAATTTGGTCATATTCCTCTGGCCGAAATGAATCACTCGCCAAGGCGGAGCTTGGGGACAACACAGCGAGGCCTCGGGTGAGGTCAATCGCCGGAGAGAGAACTTGGCCGGAGTTAGGGTTTTGGCCTATGAGAGAAATTCGAGAGAGAAAAGAGGATGAGATGGATTTAAGGTTTTCTCAGCGGCGCGGACGACATCTTATAGGCATCAAAGAGCGGATTGAGAGGTGGAAGACGACTCTCTCCCCTGATGGGTCCCACCTGTCGGTCAATACCGATTCGGTAAGTGGCCTGGGCCCCTGTTGGACTGGCTAGCTGGGCCGGTTCGATGGGCTGTGGCCAGGTACTCCCTCTCTCTCTATTTTTTCTGTTTGATTCTTTTTCTTTTTCATTTGTTTTCTATTTGCTGATTTGAATTCTAATTTGAATTCACTTTGTTTTGCAGGTTTGAACTTGGAACTAGATAAAGATGGGTTCAAACACTATTACTAGACTGCTAAAATCATTTTGTTAAAGCTTGGGTGGGTTCCATGTTAAAATGTAATAATTTGCATTCTTGGGGTCAAATAAGTATTATTTCAGATTCTATCTAGGGCTTGACTTATGATGCATGTATAATTCCCCTAACATGGTTCTATGTTTATCCTATATTCTTAATGTCATGGAAATATCCTGAATAATATTCCAAGGCAGTTACATATTCCTAACTCATTATTTTATAATTTAAAAGTATCTATATTTCTCCCAAGAATAAATTGCTTGTGCTTTTGTATTGGGCAAAAATTTGTGTAGTTGATCACTAGTGCAAAAGATTTGATTGTCATGTGAGATATTATTGTTTGGATGACACTCTTAGATTTAAGGATAACAAATGATTAAAGGTTTTGTTGATGATCTTGCCCTATACTATCTGGGCATGGGTGGTGGTCTAGGCTAGATGATCTAGTTCATCTCATATGATACTTGCTGGTTGAGATACATACATGCAGGTGTTCATTTAAATGAAAGGGGTGTTTTTCTAAATTTAGTAATCTGGCAATTAATTCCACACCTGCTCATGTAAAGGATATGGTATCTAGTTAATTTGGCTATCTGCAAAAATGCATTTCAAATAATGTGTAAGTGAGGTGTTAGAGTGTATATTAATTTATCTTAGCATGCTAGACTATATAAGTATTCACATAATGAATTATTGGTGTGTACACTAATTAATGGCAGCTAAAGATAATGTTCTAACCTTTGTTATGCAAGTATAGTGTGTGAATAATATGCATGAGTTGATAGTGATTTCTTGGTACAGACATATGCATGATATCAATAGTTACTCTACATTTTCTGGGTCTGATTTGCTCCCTAGTAAATTTACTTGTTTGTTCTTGGTGCTCATATGATCATTTAGATGTATGGGATATGCCCTTGGATCATGTATATGTTTTTAGTAGATGATATCTATTGATTTTGATGTGCCCAAGTGATCTAAAGATATGTTTCTGGACAGAATTAGTTGTTGGCCAGCTACTCCATTGGCGTTTCACAACACCCCTCTCCTTTCCTCTCTAGTAGACATGAGCAAGAATAGGATCCAATGATTCCTAGGCCTAGCCATTTATGATTTCATATCAGAGGCATATATTTCTCTTGCTTATGGTGAGTTCTTCCCTTTTTCCACTAAGTACACTCATCTTCTCTCATCCTAGACCAACCTGGTGGTCTTGTGAAGCTTGTTCTTCGGGAAATCTGTAACCTGCATCTTGTGGCATGCCTGCACCTCCTAGCTGCTTCATCTTGGTCTTATCTAATGTATGGAGTGGTCCAATTTCGTTGGTTTTCTCATACCCTGATTTTATGGGGTCAAATGGATACCATGAGGTTCCTTTTATAGCAATTTGATGCCCACCGCAAGTTGATACCTCAAGTGGTGACTCTTCTTTGAGCAAGGTGAGTAAGGTGCTTGGTTGTCATGCTCTCATGCATGAGCATTACTTGGGGTTCAAGTATAGGAAGATATTTTCAAGTGGATAACTATCCTAGGTGGCATGATGATTATCCTCTAATAATCTTTATTTTGGACAGCCAAGTGGCATTTGGCACTAAATGGACTTGTGGCTAAATCAATTCATATTCTTATACATATTTGTAATTCATAATCTAATTGTTATTAATGGATATTGTATTAATTGTTTAGAAGTTTAACTTCCAAAGTTCATATTTGAAATGATCATGTTATTGTGAATTATGCATATTGTCATATCTTATTTGTTCCTATTATCAGTTGTGCTCAAAATATCCAAAGTTAGCAAAGGTCATGTTCAAATTTAAATGATTTTATTTGATTTCACCAAGTCATGATCATAAGAGTTTCAAAATGATCATAGTTATTTTTATTCAAATAGTTTGAACTATTTAATGTAATGTAAATGAATTTAGTTTTGTTATATCTGATAT
The DNA here is from genome assembly GCA_007115705.1 of Dactylis glomerata. Lineage (NCBI taxonomy): Eukaryota > Viridiplantae > Streptophyta > Magnoliopsida > Poales > Poaceae > Dactylis > Dactylis glomerata. The sequence continues at coordinate 9,517,924 of QXEO01000531.1, forward strand.
AGTTGATAAGTTATGATTTAAATAAGAATGTGTGGCTTTTATGCGCTCTAGACCTTGTGGTTTACCAATTTTTGTAACAAGTTTAAGAGTGAATTATATAATACCCAGACATACTGGATAATTATTTAAGTGGTTAAATTCTATTGTAAACCCCTCTACCCAGAATAATAGTTTTAACAAATGTCATGTTGAAATTTATCGCACTTCAGTTGATGAGCTACTTCTGTTCCACCAACTTAAGAGAAACTTCAATCACTTTGACAAGTTTTATTTAAAAGCGCAAAAATTTCCTAGTTTTTTCTATGCATGAATGCAATGCACACTTCTGTTTCCTCTCTATTTCTAGCTCACATCCTGGGATGTTACAGACTCTCCCCCTTAAAATAAACTTCATCCTTGCAGTTCGAGCTCTCTTACGTTTGGGCTGAGCTTATCATTGATAACATCTTGCTTGCAACTCCTTCTCCAACTGATTGGATATAGATGATATCCTTTGTTCAGAGTATCTCTTAAATCCTCTTTCTCCGGCCCTGAACAATTGTTATTTGAATGAGTCCTATGTTGTCTTCCAACATTCTTGGGGAATCTAATAGTCTTTAGCACCTTAGTTTACTTAGTTGTACAAGCTATTTTGGTGAGGTCTCCATAGTGGGGTATCAACCTTCTACTTTGGATCTAGTTATAGGTTATAAAATAAGGTTTCACGGAGCTCATAATGATATTAAGAGGTCCGTTAAGGCATAAGCATACCTAAAGATTCAATTCCAAGGAATGGATTAGACTCATTTAGCCTATCCAACCTAGGGTTTTGGCTTACTTTCATAAGTTTAATCTTGGTCTTCTATGCTCGAAAAGTTACCCACTATGGTTCATACTAGTGGTGGTTCATGGTCCATAATTATCTAACTCCTTCACTGCTCTCCTAATGGAGCTACCGTGAAGCTTAGGGAGGTGTCGCTCAAATATACTTCATCCAACTTCCAACATCTTTGGTTTCTCCCCAATTGCTACTTCTTAAAAGTATCAATTACTCCTTTTGGTCAAGTTTAAGGTCTAGTTGTTGCTCCCATGAGGTATAAACTGCAACTTCCATTCTGATGAACTTCCGAGGCAAGTATCAATACACTACCTCGACATCACCTTATGGAAATAAGGCTAATCTCATCTTAGTCTAGACCTCCTTCTTACTCCAACTGATTTGGTCTAGTTCTATCAAGTTGGGGCTTACTCTCCCCCTTAGGCTTTCCTAATGGTCTCTGAAGGAAATCAGCCGTGTACCCACACAATTGTGAATATCCGGTACATATTTGTCGGTGTTCTGGATACTGGGGGTATCCCGGTCCACCTGCTCCTGGGCCCCTTCAACGGCCTAGCTTCGGCCTAGGGGTAAACCAAAGACCGAAGCCCGATGAAGAAGACCCTCATGAGGAGGCGCCTCATGAGGAGAACGATGAATAAAACTGCTAAGGACCAGAAGACCTCCTCGCGAGGTGTTCCTCATGAGGGGATGGACCATATCCATGTCAGCTCAACCACGTTCTAGTGTTGAGAAAGAAGATAAGGATGGAAGACAGCGTACCGCCCACGCTACCCCGACAAGTGGGAGACCAGCTCCTGCCGTGCCTGCATAAAGCTGTATGGTGGTTGTTGACCACCCCCCTAAAAATAGGGTGGATGGTGTAGGGCACCAGAGGAGGACGTCAGCCTCCTCCACCCACTCCTGTGGACCGGTGCCACTACTCTATGAAGACTACGTCCACCGAAGACTGAAGACAACAGCTGTCCTACTCCTTGGCCATTTGTGGCAACCCCTTCCCCAAGTTGATGAGGGGAAGGAGGACCTCGGCGCTATAAAAGGAGGGGAGGCTGCCCCTTAGAAAGGATCCGATCTTCATCTCTGAGCTCCTAGATAGGCTAAGTTGGTTCTTCTACCTCTGGCCGGTTAGAGCTTTGTAACTAAGGCCTTGTACTCCTCGCTAGGTGTCACGTCGTAATACAAGGCAGGAAGTAGGGGTTTTACCTCACCATGAGGGCCCTGAACCTGGGTAAAGCTCGATGTCTCTCTCTGTCATGCGTTGTGCTCTTCGGTGTCTTGAGGCTTCCATCGCCGTGTTTCATTGCGATCTAGATCTCACGCATACAGCCCCCTGCGTTCGAATCTTTGGGTCCGTCATGTGGTACCCCGCGTCCTTGCGACACGAAATACCCCGACATTTGGCGCACCTGGTAGGGGGCTGTGGTGTGTCTCTTCAAGATCTGCTTCGACATGGGTGACGATTGTCCCGAGCATCTTCGCCTTCGTGCCGGCTTCGAGGCCCATCGTCAAGGTCGTCTTCAGTTCCTTACGACCTTGGAGGTCATGGGACAAGGTGGAGCGCCTGCGGGCGGCGTCGACTGTTTCGGGGGCTATGAAGCGCTTTCTGAGCCCCTTCGGTGTGTGGACTGGCCACGGCGCTTCAGGCTAGACACAACCGCCCGCTTCAACGGATCATCGCATCCCGTCGAGTTCCTACGGCAGTATGCCGTCGCCATTCGAGCAGCTGGAGGCGATGGGCGCATCATGGCAAAGTGGTTCCTGATGACTACAAAGGATGAGCCTCGGCGGTGGATCTGGGGTTTGCCGCCGGGATCCATCTCATCCTGGAGGGATCTCTGCAAGCACTTCCTCGACAAGTATGCTCCCCTGGGCCAGAGCCAGAGGGCGCGTAGGCGCTCGCTGCCCTCGGTAGCCTCATCCCCAGGGCGCGCGGAGGAAAAGCTGGGGGCTTGGGGGCTCCATCTCCCCGCCCTCAGCTGAGAAGAAAGGATGCTCACCCTCATGAGGATCAAAAGTGTAACGGCAAACTTTGCTTGTTCTCAACCTTCTTTAGTTTATATAACTATTGGTGTTCCTGGTGTTTCCAACTTATTCGAATCCACAAATTTGGATGGAGCGCGGCCTAACACGAACATGAGCTTTCGCTCGTCTGCCTTTCAAGAAAGAGTCGGAGCACGATGTCCGCGCTGGGGCCTTCGCCCGGAAAATAGCAGGCCCGCAAAACCCAGAACGGATCGAGCTCTAACTAAGGGAACGACCCGCTACAGTCACCTCATATGGTCCATGGTGCTCTCTCCTCTCGGGCGACACTCGAATGATGGTGCGTGAGCGCGCAAAGGTCGCACAATACGTGCGGGTTTGCATATCTTTAGCTGTTCTCATCTACAGCCTTGCGCATCTTCTCCTAGTATCGCCTTTGCCATGCTTGAATGCCAGGAGGCTGCAGGGAGATAGTCCTGTAGGCCATCACAGTCACCTCCAGAGCCACAGCGCCCGCTAGCCTTGCAAAGCTCCATGAGCTGCATACTAAGTGTTAGGCTGCTATTCCGCTCGGAGGCTGGCCCCTGAACGGCGTAGAGCACTCACAAGGCAAAGACGAGGCGTGGAAAAATTCACAAGGGTGCAAACAAGGATAATTTGGCGAACAAACGCCTTAAGTGTGGTTACAATTTAAAAGGGCCCAGCAGGGCAATGTCTGACGGGCACTGAATGTGCAGCTTAAGAAGATACATCAGGAGGAGGTCTGGCAGGAGAGCTTAAGGGGCGTCTTCCTCGGAGTCCTCATCATCGCCAGTGCCTTGGCTTGACCCTGAGGATGCCTCTCCGCTAGACTCCGTCGCTCTGTCGTCACCGGACTCAGCGGCTTCTTCGCTGTCAGATTCCCTGGAGCTCGTCGCCTCGCCGCTGGAGGAGCTCTCCTATCCTGCAGCCGCGGATGTTCCTGGGCGAGCGTAGATGGCCTACAGGCGGTGGAGGGCGAGGTCCAGGCGGGCCGCTCTGGCCTGCGCCGCGCGGTTGGGAGTGCCGGGCGGTGTGGCTGCCCTCCGCTGCAAAACTTCCTCCAAGTCAAGGTCGGGGCGGAGGCGCTGGATGTTGGAGAAGATCCGCATCCCTGCAAGTCCCAGGAGCTCCCGGCACTCAGCGTCAATGAGCTCCATGACCTTGGCCGAAGCTTCCACCAGCTTGTCGGCCAACTGGCCGAAGAAGTGTAGGATCGACCCGTCATCCTCCGGTACGGAGGCCAAGTTCGGGCCGTCGATGCCCAGGCGTTGCGCCGCCTCCATCAGGCAGGCAGAGAACCCGCGGAATATCTGCACGCGCTGCCTACATAGCATGCGTGCCTCTTCCTCGGAGAGCTTGGCCTCCTGGAGTCTTTTGGTGAGATCCACGATCTGCTGGACCATAGCCTCGTTCTCCTCCTCGAGCCGTGATATGTCGCGCTGAAGCACGCTCATCGTGGCGTCGGTCTCCCCCAAGGCACATTTGGCACCCCAGCGCACTTTGTGCACCTTCTTCAGCTCCGCCTCCAGGTCCCGGACCTGGCGCTCTAGGGTCTCGCGCCCCTGATTGTACCTCTCCAAGGCAGCGTCGGTCTTGGAGCGGAAGTCCGCGCGGCACGCCTCAAGGTTCTCGGTGCCCTTCCGCTCGAATTCCTGCTCCAGGCTGATCCGCCGCTGGTTTAGCATGCGGTCCATCCGCTCCTGGAGGGAGCACTCACGCTGCTGCAACGTTTCCCGGCACTGGGCCGGATTGGTGTTGGCCTGGTTGACCATGTCCTCCCTGCTCTCAAGGGCCTCCCGCTCCCTGTTGAGCCGGTCCTCGAGGGCGGAGAGCTGCTCCTCTTGGAGGCGCAGCTCCTATTCACGGCGGCGAACCTCTGCATCCCACGCAGCGATCCCAGCCTCTTGCAGGCTCAGGCTCTCCGCGCGGGAGTTAGCACTCTCCTCACGGGCATGGAGCAAGGCTTCGCGGTCCTCAGCTTCCTCCAGCCTCTATCTCGCATTGGCCAGGAGGCCGTCAACGTTGGTCCTGGCCAGGTCCAGGAGGTGTTGCACTGCCCGCTTCGCCTCTTCCCCGGCCAAGGCCGGGTTGGGAGGCCCGACGGTGGAGGGGATCCTCTGGCGCGCTGCAGAGATGATCTCCGTGGCCTCGTTGTGCGCCCTGGCCAAGATCTCCCTCGCCGACGCCCTCGCCCTCGCCAGGACCTCCTCGGCCTCGACGGCCGCGCTCGCGCGGATCTCCTCTGCCTCCTTCCTCACCTTATCGCGGTGTTCGGCCGCGCACTGGTCCAGAAGGCGGCACCTCTCCGTGGCTCGGTGGAGAAGGGCCCAGCCTTCATCAAGGCGCTCTTGGTCCACAACGCGCGCCCTGGTGACCTTGTTCTGGAAGGTGTCGACCATGGCATCATGCACCCTCACCCATGCCTCGTCAGCATCGATGTGAGCGTCCGCGGTAATCCTCAAGGGCCTCCCCAAGATCTCTCGCAGGGGAGGCGATGGGGCTCTGGAAGGGCCCAACTCTGAGGAAGTTATCTTCCCCTTGGTGCGGGGCTCGGGGGCTGCCCCCTCCGTCGAGTGGGCCTTCCTCTTGCCGACTGGAGCGGCAGGTGTGGCAGAAGGCGCCCAGAGGCGCTGGATGTGATTGTAGTGGAAGGGGCAGCAGGAGCTGCCCCCGTGGTCTCCGGTCTGCCCCCCGCGCTGGGAGGGCTCGGTCGTTCCAGGAGCCGGCGTGGCTCCTGCTGCGAGCGGTGCGTCTTCGGACGCACGGTTCTCTTCTTCTCCGACAGCGCAAGGCGGCGTCGCCGGTGTGGTGGTGAATGCCGGGTCAGGACCCGGCGTGGTCTGGCTGGTCTTCCTCTTCTTCTTCTTCTTCTTCTTCTTCTTCTTCTTCTTCTTCTTCTTCTTCTTCTTCTTCTTCTTCTTCTTCTTCTTCTTCTTCTTCTTCTTCTTCTCTTCCTTCTTCTCCTCGGCGTCCCTGGGAGAAAGAGAGGAAAAGAAGTTAGGAGAAAGGTAAGTCAATAATTAAAGCTGTTGCAGGAGTACTCATGAGGCATCGCGTGATACGTCTCCAATGTATCCATAATTTTTGATGCTCCATGCTTGTTTTTACACCATTTGCCTAATGTTTCGTTACACTTTGTGGCACTTTTATGCATTTTCCGGAACTAACCTATTAACAAGTCGCCACAGTGCCAGGTCCCTGTTTTCTGCTGTTTTTGTGTTTCAGAAAAGTTACACAGGAAATATTCTCGGAATTGGATGAAACCAAAGCCAGCCGTCCAGATATTTCACGGAGCTTCCAGAGAACCAAAGAGGAGACGGAGTGGGGCCACGAGGGGCCCTCACACCAGGGCGGCGCGGCCTGGCCCCAGGCTGCGCCCCCTATGTGTGAGGCCGCCTCGGTCCACTCCTGACGCTGCCCCTTTGCCTATAAAGACCCCCCAACGGGAAAAACCTAAGTACCCGATCAATTTTCCAGAAACACATCGCGATCCACCGCCGTCGTCGACCCGAGATCGGGAGGGTCCAGAAGCTCTTCCCGGCACCCTGCCGGAGAGGGGAATCACCACCGGAGGTCTTCTTCATCGCCATGCTTGCCTCTGGAGCGATGAGTGAGTAGTCTACCTTGGACTATGGGTCCATAGCAGTAGCTAGATGGTTGTCTCGTCCACCATGTGCTTCATGTTTAGATCTCATGAGCTGCCCTACATGATTGAGATCACCGTTATGTAATTCTACATGTTTGGTTTGTTGGGATCCGATGAATATTGGTGTCATGATTGAGTTGCTATACTGAAATATATCTTTTGTTATCTCTATGTTGTTTATGATCTTGCATGCTCTCCGTTGTTAGTAGCTATCTTGGCCGAGTAGTTGCTAGTGACTCCAAGAGGGGGTATTTATGCTCGATAGTGGGTTCATGCCTCTATTTAATATGGGGGAGTGACAGAAACCTCTAAGGTTGTAGATGTGCTGTTGCTACTAGGGAGAAAACAACATTCATATGCTCGAGGGCATATGCTTTGTTTACATTACACACTTTGCTTCATGCAATTATCTGGTGTTCGCAACTTAATACTCATGGGGTGTTCGGATGATATCCCCGTGAGTGGATTATTAGTCATAGATGCAGTTGGATGGCGGTCTATGTATTTTGTTGTAATGCCCAGAGTAAATCGCATAGTGATCTTCTTGACATATCACGTTATCTTTATTCTATCAATTGCCCAACTGTAATTTGTTTACCCAGCATGTGTTATTTATCTTATGGAGAGACACCGCTAGTGAACTGTGGACCCCGGTCCTATTTCCATCATATTGCGATCACCTGTTTACTTTACTCGAACTGTTTACTTTACTCGCATACTTTCACTGTTTTCCACTCGATATGCTCATACCCTTTGTTTTAAGCAAACCGGTGAGATTGACAACCTCATCGCAAGTTGGGAACAAAGTACTTGGTTGTGTTGTGTGCAGGTTCCACGTTGCTACTGGCCGAAGACGAGTCAACAAGTACCGTTAAATGGCGCCCTTGTTGGAGTGTTATTAAGCCAGTCCGCATCACCTTCAGTCGTTTGTCTGCTCTTCTCCTGAATGATTAAACCTTGGTTTCTAACTGAGGGAAAAGACTTGCCGCTATGCTCATCATACTTTCCGCTTGGAGTTTCCCAACTGCCTGGCCATAATCATCATCAACTACACGCCAGCCATCAAGCCCTTTTCTGGCGCCGTTGCCGGGGAAGAAGTGGAAGACCTCTGCAAGGGGAGTTTTTCGCACGCACATCCTTTACTTTGTTTTATTGTTTTGCTTTACTTTATTTTTACTTGCATCGTTTTATCAAAAACCCAAAAAATTAGTTCCTTCTATAGTTGTTATTTTTGTTGGTCTGTTATTGTCTTGCTTTATCATGCTTTCTATCAATGGTTGGTTTCTTTGAAACTAAATCTTTTTGGCAAGGTGGGTTCACGGAAGAACAACAAAATTATTATGAGGAACACCGCTTGTCACATAAAGGGAAACACTTATGGGAACAAATCAATAGATTGTATATCATTGCTAGAGATGTGTGCTCTACTTATAATGTTACTTATTTCTTTGATAAATCTTGTTGCTGTAGGAGGTATAAACACCTCCCTTTTAAATGTGAGTATAATAATGATGTTACCATATCTTCTTATATTAATGGAAATTATGACTTTTATGATGTGGAACAAATTGAAGAATTTATTGCTTGGAAGGGTGCATTCGAACTTGCTTATTTGCTTGAAAATACTGATGATGCACCTTATAAATATGAGGTTTATGCTATACTTACATTTTGCTTTGATAATTACAAGGAAGAAAATGGCTATATTCTTAAATATCTTAATAGATGTTCTCCAACGGAAGAGACTAATGCCTTGAAGGAGCCTATGGAAGAAGAAATTGCTGAAACTGGAAGCTCATTGGATGAAAAAGAGGAGGAGAGTGATGATCAAGAGGAGGAAGAATGGAGCTACCCATGTCTACCTCCCAATAAGAGTAACCCTTTAACTAATACCTTATTTGATAGCCCTCCATGCTTAGCAATGGAGGGCGAGTGTGATATTTATATTGTTAAGTTTTTTCATGATGCTACTGAAAATTATTATGAGAGAGGAAAATATGGTTGTTGGAATTCTCATGTTACTAAAACACCTCTCTTTATATTGAAAGTTCTGAAATTGCTCTTGTTTTATCTACCCATACTTGTGGCTATGTGCTTCTTTGATTTATTTTCTTACAAGATTCCTATGCATAGGAAGTGGGTTAGACTTAAATGTGTTTTATATTTGCTCCTTGATGCTCTTTTGGCTTCCATTCATATTTCTTATGTGAGCATCTTCTCAAATTTCTGCGCCTAGCTCAAAGGCGTTAAAGAAAAGCACTCTTGGGAGATAACCCAATGTTTTATTTTCAGTACTTTTTCTTTTATTTGAGTCTTGGAAGTCATTACTACTGTAATGACCTCTCCTTATCATTTTTATTTCATTGTTGTGCCAAGAGAAGCCTCTAATTTGACTGAGGTAAGATTTGGGGATGTTGCTGTCCTGAAACTGTTTTCGATGCTGCACCGTAAATATTCTTAAAAATTCTCTGTATATCTTTTGGACCTGCGATTTCTTGTGCATATGACCCAGGTTATATCCAAACTTTCATTAGTTGAACACTTTTTGATTTGAGCAACAGAAAACCCCTAAAAAAATCGGCCTTTATCAGCTATTCTGTTTTGACAGATTTCTGCCAATATTTGTATTTGCCGCTTTATCGCTTTCTTTTGAGTTCTTTTGATCACGGAACTTTTGGGGAACTTGCTACAGTAGTATATACTTTATATGTGGTGGTTTTGGGTTGAAACCTGAAGCAAAAAGAGGTTGATTATATGTTATGCTTACACTAATGTTGCTAATAGATTTGTGTTTAGTTTTGTATGAAGGAAGTTTTCAAGTGTAGGGATTAGAGAATGATGAGATGAGTCGAAGAATGGACAAAAGCTCAAGTTTGGGGATGCCCACACATCACCCCAAGAAATATCCAAGAAGTACAAGCGTTAAAGCTTGGGGATGCCCCCTAGGCACCCCTTCTTCATCGGCAAAAACCAGGTCACCTTTCAAGACACTATATTTTTATTGCTTCATGCACTATGTGTTTTTCTTGGAGCGTCAGTTGTTTTAGTTTTCATTATTAGTTTAGTTTTGTTTGCTGCAATAAATGGTTGGACCCCAACAAATTTCTTTTGGAGAAGTTGCCTTGCTTTTCATTTGCCAAGAACGCTCTAGTTTTCATTCTTATCAAAAACCGAGTGTTCTTCTTTTTCTGCTACTGCTTTTGGTTTTCGTTTTCGCCTTGATTTGTGTTCAGATCTTCTTATATTTATTTATCAAGGTGTATTTTTGCCTCTGGACCATGTTGGTTTTCCTCAAAAGAGTTGGATTTAAAAAAGTTTGAATGGTGTTGGAAAAGAGAAAAAGCTTTGTGCAAAAAAAAGTGGTACAAGAAGGAGCTTGTGTAGACTGCGGCTTAGGCTTTTTCATGTCATGATTGATGTCTTTTTGATAGTATGCTTAGTGGTTTTGCTGTAGCATGACTTGTCTCAAATAACTGAGATTGCTTAATGAGCCTTTGAAAAAATCGTGCGTTGTTTTTATCGTTTGGAAGCATTATTTTGGTTTTCTCCTTGATGCTTTATTTGGGTTGACTTGGCGCATGCTCACACATGTTAGACTCTTACAAAGTCGCCAATAGCCTCTATGATCATTTAGTTTTTGACTTTTGATGCCATCTTATGCTTCTTTTAATGTTGCTTTGTCGCTTTGCATGATTATGGCCATTATTACTCTCTTAGTTGGTCGCTCCCAGTCTTTTGCTAGCCCTCGCCTTGTGATGTCTACGCACGCGTCTGTTCTTGTAGACAGTGTTGGGCCTCCAAGTGCAGAGGTTTGTAGAGCAGCAGCAAGTTTCCCTTAAGTGGATCACCCAAGTTTTATCGAACTCAGGGAGGAAGAGGTCAAAGCTATCCCTCTCAAACAACCCTGCAATTACGATACAGAAAGTCTGTTGTGTCCCCAACACACCCAATACACTTGTCAGATGTATAGGTGCACTAGTTCGGCAAAGAGATAGTGAAATACAAGCGGTCGTGATGATTATAAGTAGCAAATGTGAGCTGAAATAAATATCGCTGCGAGCAAACATGTAACAAAACAGTAAGTAAACGGTGTGCAATGCTTGGAAACATAGTCTAGGGATCATACCTTCACTAGTGGACACACTCCCAACAAATATAACATAATTGAACAAATAAATAACTTCTCTTTACTATGGTACTCTGAATTACTCTCCTATTGAATAGCACTAATCATTGCGTAGTGGCTATAGAAGCACCCCTTAAAGTTCATCAAGTACTTGCCAAACACCACTCATAGAGATATCCAAATCAAATCACAACTCAAGATAAATATTATTGCAACTTATACCAAGTACTAACATGGTGCACACACTGTCAACATTACACCATGAAAGGAGGAATAGATCACTTCAATACTATCATAGTGATAAGTATTCTCATAATCCGCAAGAGATCACAATCGTAGCCTAGACCAAGTACCACCACGATGCACGCACTGTCACCGTTACACCATGGCAGGAGGAATAGATTACTTTAATAACACACTAGATTACACAATAATGAAGAAGAGTAACATCTACTTATTCAACATGATACAAAGCTCACGATCACATAAAGATCACATCATGGGAGAGAGAGGTGAACCACATATCTACCGGGAGAGCCCTCAGCCCCGGGGTTGAACTACTCCCTCCTCATCATAGGAGACAGCAAGGTTGATGGAGATGGTGGTGAGGTCGATGGAGGCGGCGGAGACGGCGATGGAGATGGCTCTGGGGTTACTTCCGCGTCCCGGCAGGGTGCCGGAACAAAGACTTCTGTCTCCCGAAATTCGTCGATGGCGGCGGCGGAGCTGCGGAACTGCTTCTGGAAAATTGTTGACTCCCCTAGGGTTTTCTATCCCGAGGCTTTATATAGGCGAAGGGGCGTTGTCAGGGGGCAGCCGGGGTCTCCTCACACATAGGGGGCGCGGCCAGGGGCTGGGCCGCGCCGCCCTGGTGTGAGGCTGGCCCCTGGCCCCCCTCCGGCTCTCTTTCGGTTCTCTGGAAGCTTCTGGGAAAAATAAGACTTCTGGAACTTGTTTCGTCCAATTCCGAGAATATTTCCTGTGTAGCATTTCTGAAACACAAAAACAGCAGAAAACAGGGAACTGGCACTGTGGCATCTTGTCAATAGGTTAGTTCCGGAAATCGCATAAAAACGCCACGAAGTGTAACGAAACACAAGGCAAATGGTGTAAAAACAAGCATGGAGCATCAAAAATTATAGATACGTTTGAGACGTATCAGCATCCCCAAGCTTAACTCCTGCTCGTCCTCGAGTAGGTGAGTGATAACAAAAGAAATAAATTTTTAGGTGACATGCACCTACACAATCTTGATCATCTAAGTAAGCATTGTGAGCTGGGATCAAAAGAACTTAAAACATGGGCATGAAAGACATAATCTTGATAGAAGAAACTTAGTAACCATGTTATAACATGAAAATGAACACAAATAAAAGATCATGAAAATGAAACAATGAAAGTAAAACATGTGTTCAAATCATAAGGAAAAACGTACAAATGGTTTTCAGCTTGTCCTTCATGGAGAGCAAAACATAAATGCATAGGACAACTTCAAGTTTAAGAGGGCGACGAGATACAAATATCTATTCTTATAGACAATGTTGGGCCTCCAAGTGCAGAGGTTTGTAGAGCAGCAGCAAGTTTCCCTTAAGTGGATCACCCAAGGTTTATCGAACTCAGGGAGGAAGAGGTCAAAGCTATCCCTCTCAAGCAACCCTGCAATTACGATACAAAAACTCTCTTGTGTCCCCAACACACCCAATACACTTGTCAGATGTATAGGTGCACTAGTTCGGTGAAGAGATAGTGAAATACAAGTGGTATGGATGATTATAAGTAGTAAATACAATCTGAAATAAAAATGGCAGCAAGCAAATATGTAACAAAACAGCGAGTAAACGGTGTGCAAAGCTTGGAAACAAGGCCTAGGGATCATACTTTCACTAGTGGACACACTCTCAACAAATATAACATAATTGAACAAATAAATAACTTCTCTTCACTATGGTACTCTGAATTACTCTCCTATTGAATAACACTAATCATTGCGTAGGGCTACGAAGCACTCCTCAAAGTTTATCAAGTACTTGACAAACACCACTCATAGAGATATCCAAATCAAATCACAACTCAAGATAAATATTATTGCAACATAGACCAAGTACTAACACGGTGCACACACTGTCAACATTACACCATGAAAGGAGGAATAGATCACTTCAATACTATCATAGTGATAATTATTCTCATAATCTATAAGAGATCACAATCGTAGCCTAGACCAAGTACCACCACGATGCACGCACTGTCACCGTTACACCATGGCAGCAGGAATAGATTACTTTAATAACACACTAGAGTACACATAATGAAGAAGAGTAACATCTACTTATTCAACATGATACAACGCTCACGATCACATAAAGATCACATCATGGGAGAGAGAGGTGAACCACATAGCTACCGGTAGAGCCCTCAGCCCCGGGGGAGAACTACTCCCTCCTTATCATAGGAGACAGCAAGGTTGATGGAGATGGCAGTGAGGTCGATGGAGGTGGCGGAGACGGCAATGGAGACCGATGGAGATGGCTCCGGGGGTACTTCCCCATCCCGGCAGGGTGCCGGAACAGAGACTTCTATCCCCCGAAATTCGTCAACGGCGGCGGCGGAGCTACGGAACTGCTTCTGGAAAATTGCCGACTCCCTTAGGGTTTTCCGTCCCGGGGCTTTATATAGGCGAAGGGGCATCATCAGGGGGCTGCCAAGGGCTCCTTACACATAGGTGGCGTGGCTAGGGCCTGGGCCGCGCCACCCTGGTGTGAGGGCAGCCCCTGGCCCCCCTCCGGCTCTCGTTTGGTCCTCGTCCTTCGTCCGGGAAAAATAAGACTTCTGGAACTTGTTTTGTTCAATTCTGAGAATATTTCCTATGTAGCTTTTCTGAAACACAAAAACAGCAGAAAACAGGGAACTAGCACTGTGGCATCTTGTCAATAGGTTAGTTCCGGAAATCGCATAAAAACGCCACGAAGTGTAACGAAACACAAGGCAAATGGTGTAAAAACAAGCATGGAGCATCAAAAATTATAGATACGTTTGAGACGTATCAGCATCCCCAAGCTTAACTCCTGCTCGTCCTCGAGTAGGTATGTGATAACAAAAGAAATAATTTTTGAGGTGCCATGCACCTACACTATCTTGACCATCTATGAAAGCATTGAGTGCTGGGATCATAAGAACTTAAAACATGGGCATGAAAGATATAATCTTGATAATAAAAACTTAGCAATCATGTTATAAACATGAAAATGAACACAAACAAAAGATCATGAAAATGAAATAATGAAAGTCAAACGTGTGTTCAAATCATAAGGAAAAACATACAAATGGTTTTCAGCTTGTCCTTCATAGAGAGCAAAACATAAATGCATAGGACACCTTCAAGTTTAAGAGGGCGACTAGATACAAATAATTTGAGAACAAGTGAAACCATCAATATGAATCAATCAATGAAAACTTTGGGACAATGCACATTGTACTCAGAATGACAACTATGCTCTCTTAATGGTGCATAAAGGTAGAAGGCGGTGACTCAACATAAAAGTAAAAGAAAGGCCCTTCGCGGAGGGAAGCAGTGATTAAACATGTGCTAGAGCTTTTCATTTGTAAAATAGAGAGATAAAAATTGGTTTTGAGAGGTGGTTGTCTTTGTCAACGACTGGCAATGGGGTTCTTACTATCTTCCATACAAAAATGAAGCAAGTTTTTTAGAGAGAGATTGGCACTTTTGTGCTCTTTTATAAAGCTTGGCACTCCTCCCCACCTTTTTTCCTTTCTCAAACCATGGCTAACCGATTCCATCGGGTGCCCACCAACATTCACATACCATGGAGGAGTGCCTTTTTTCTTTCTTTTTTCTTTTTGGAATAAGACAATATGGAAGATAGCAAATCCGACCACTACGTCCCCATGAGCTGAAAACAGTGTCACAAAATGAGAAATATTTTGAAGGTTTTTTGAAAGGTAGCACATGAAATTTTACTTGGAATGGCTTGCAAATACCATGCATAGGAATTTATAGTGGACACAATGGCAAACTTGGTTTTTGGGAGTTGGATGCACGAGTAGAGCTCATACTCAGTACAAAATGAGGGCTAGCAAAAGACTGGGAGCGACCAACTAAGAGAGCAATAACGGCCATAATCATGCAAAGCGACAAAGCAACATTAAAAGAAGCATAAGATGGCATCAAAAGTGAAAAACTAAATGATCATAGAGGCTATTGGTGACTTTGTATGAGTCTAACATGTGTGAGCATGCGCCAAGTCAACCCAAATAAAGCATCAAAGGAGAAAACCAAATAAATGCTTCCATATAATAAAAACAACACATGATTTTTTCAAAGGCTCATTAAGCAATCTCAATCATTTGAGACAAGTCATGCTACAGAAAATATCACTAAGCATACTATCAAAAAGACATCAAGCACGACATTTAAAAGCCTAGGCCACAGTCTACACAAGCTCCTTTCTGTACCACTTTTTTGCATGAAACTTTTTCTCTTTTCCAACACCATTCAAACCCTTTTTGAGGAAACTCTTTTGAGGAAACCCAACATAGACCAGAGGTCCAAATACACCTTGATGCAAAGATAAAACAAGATCTGAACAAAAATCAAGGTGAAAAACGAAAGCTAAACGCAGTAGCAGAAAAAGAGAACACTCGTTAAATGATAAGAGTGAAAACTAGAGTGTTCTTGGCAATGAAAAACGGAGTTCATCTCCTCCAAAAGAAACATGATGTGATCTAACCATTTATTGCAGCAAACAAAACAAAACAAAACAAAACAAAACTGAAAACAAAAACAACTGACGCTCCAAGAAAAAACGCATAGTGCATGAAGCAATAAAAATATAGTGTCTTGAAATTTGACCTAATTTTTGCCGATGAAGAAGGGGGTGCCTCGGGGGCATCCCCAAGCTTTGACGCTTGTACTTCTTGGATATTTCTTGGGGTGACATGGGCATCCCCAAGCTTGAGCTTTTGTCCATTCTTCATCTCATCTCATCATTCTCCAATCCCTACACTTGAAAACTTCCTTCATACAAAACTAAACACAAATCTATTAGCAACATTAGTGTAAGCATAGTAATGAATCAACCCTTTTTAGTTCATATTTCAACACAAAACCACCACATATATAGCATATGCTACTGTAGCAACTTCCCCAAAAGTTCCATGATCAAAAGAACTCAAAAAGAAAGCGATCGAGAGGCAAACACAAATAGTGGCAGAAATCTGTCAAAACAGAATAGCTGATAAAGGTCGATTTTTTAAAGGGTTTGCTGTTGCTCAAATCAAAATGTGTTCAACTAATGAAAGTTTGGATATAACCTGGGACATATGCACAAGAAATCGCAGGTCCAAAAGATATACAGAGAATTTTCACAAATTTTTACGGTGCAGCACCGAAAACTGTTTCAGGACAGCAACATCCCCAAATCTTACCTCACTCAAATTAGAGGCTTCTCTTGGCACAACAACGAGATAAAAAGGATAAGGAGCGGTTATTACAGTAGTAATAACTTCCAAGACTCAAATAAAAGAAAAACGTACTAAAAGTAAAAACATTGGGTTATCTCCCAAGAGTGCTTTTCTTTAACGCAATTGAGCTAGGTGCAGTAATTTGCAAAGATGCTCATGTGGGCGCCATATAAGAGCTTGAGGCAAAGGCGCCATATAGGAACTTAAAGCAATAGAGAGCATCAAAAAGCAAGTATGGAACACATTTAAATCTAAACCACTTCCTATGAAAAATAGTCTTGTAAAAAGACAAGTCATAAAAGCGCAAAGCAAAAAGCATAGGAAGGCAAAACAAGTACAACTTCAAGAATTGCAACAAAAAGAGGGGAAACTCAATATTTTTGAGATCCATCAAACCATGTTTCCCTTTCTCATAATAACTTTCAGTAGCATCATGAATACAACTAACAATATAACTATCACATAAAGCATCCTTATCATGAGCCACATGCATAAAAGAATTAATACTCCCCACATGAACAATAGTAGTAGGAGCAGATTCAACAGAATAATTATTCTCATCACCATAATCATCAAAAATAGGAGGCATATTGTAATCATAACTAATTTTATCCTCAATAGTAGGTGAACTGAAAATATTATACCCATCATCATAACCATCATAAATTAGAGGTTTAGTATCATCACAAGCTAGAGAACAGCTATTTCGCAAAGCATATTCTTCAAACATATCATCATCAGAAGGAACATCACATATGGGAGATAAAATATTATATGAACAAACTTTCTCCCCTAAAGCTGGGGAACTAAAAATATCATGCTTAACAAAACCAGCTTCCCCAAGCTTAGACTTTTCTATAGCATTAGCAATAACAGTGTTCAAAGCATTCATACTAACATCACTATTAGCATGCAAATTAAGCTCCAAAGGTTTTTCAATTTTCTCTTCAAACACTTCATATCTAAACTCAGAAAAAAGACTAGAGAACTCTTTATTTTCCATTAAGCCTAACTAGTGAAAATAAAAACAAGAAACAAAAAGATGTAATTGTAGAATCTAAAGGAAATAACTTCGAGCACTCACACAGGAGGATGCGAGTACCTTTTACCTTACCTCCCCGGCAATGGCGCCAGAAAAGAGCTTGATGTCTATGCACGTGTTTGTTCTTGTAGACAGTGTTGGGCCTCCAAGTGCAGAGGTTTGTAGAGCAGCAGCAAGTTTCCCTTAAGTGGATCACCCAAGGTTTATCAAACTCAGGGAGGAAGAGGTCAAAACTATCTCTCTCAAACAACCCTGCAATTACGATACAGAAAGTCTCTTGTGTCCCCAACACACTCAATACACTTGTCAGATGTATAGGTGCACTAGTTCAGCGAAGAGATAGTGAAATACAAGCAGTAGTGATGATTATAAGTAGCAAATGTGAGCTGAAATAAATATTGCTATGAGCAAACATGTAACAAAACAGTAAGTAAACGGTGTGCAATGCTTGGAAACAAGGCCTAGGGATCATACTTTCACTAGTGGACACACTCCCAACAAATATAACATAATTGAACAAATAAATAACTTCTCTTCACTATGGTACTCTGAATTACTCTCCTATTGAATAACACTAATCATTGCGTAGTGGCTACAGAAGCACCCCTTAAAGTTCATCAAGTACTTGACAAACACCACTCATAGAGATATCCAAATCAAATCACAACTCAAGATAAATATTATTGCAACTTAGACCAAGTACTAACACGGTGCGCACACTGTCAACATTACACTATGAAAGGAGGAATAGATCACTTCAATACTATCATAGTGATAATTATTCTCATAATCCATAAGAGATCACAATCGTAGCCTAGACCAAGTACCACCACGATGCACGCACTGTCACCGTTACACCATGGCAGGAGGAATAGATTACTTTAATAACACACTAGAGTACACATAATGAAGAAGAGTAACATCTACTTATTCAACATGATACAACGCTCACGATCACATAAAGATCACATCATGGGAGAGAGAGGTGAACCACATAGCTACCGGTAGAGCCCTCAGCCCCGGGGGAGAACTACTCCCTCCTTATCATAGGAGACAGCAAGGTTGATGGAGATGGCAGTGAGGTCGATGGAGGTGGCGGAGACGGCGATGGAGACCGATGGAGATGGCTCCGGGGGCACTTCCCCATCCCGGCAGGGTGCCGGAACAGAGACTTCTATCCCCCAAAATTTGTCGACGGCGGCGGCGGAGCTGTGGAACTGCTTCTGGAAAATTGCTGACTCCCTTAGGGTTTTCCGTCCCGAGGCTTTATATAGGCGAAGGGGCGTCATCAGGGGGCTGCCAAGGGCTCCTCACACATAGGGGGCGTGGCCAGGGCCTAGGCCACGCCACCCTGGTGTGAGGGCAGCCCCTGGCCCCCCTCCGGCTCTCGTTTGGTCCTCGTCCTTCGTCCGGGAAAAATAAGACTTCTGGAACTTGTTTTGTTCAATTCTGAGAATATTTCCTGTGTAGCTTTTCTGAAACACAAAAACAACAGAAAACAGGGAACTGGCACTGTGGCATCTTGTCAATAGGTTAGTTCCGGAAATCGCATAAAAATGCCACGAAGTGTAATGAAACACAAGGCAAATGGTGTAAAAACAAGCATGGAGCATCAAAAATTATAGATACGTTTGAGACGTATCAGCATCCCCAATCTTAACTCCTGCTTGTCCTCGAGTAGGTATGTGATAACAAAAGAAATAATTTTCGAGGTGCCATGCACCTACACTATCTTGACCATCTATGAAAGCATTGAGTGCTGGGATCATAAGAACTTAAAACATGGGCATGAAAGATATAATCTTGATAATAAAAACTTAGCAATCATGTTATAAACATGAAAATGAACACAAACAAAAGATCATGAAAATGAAATAATGAAAGTCAAACGTGTGTTCAAATCATAAGGAAAAACATACAAATGGTTTTCAGCTTGTCCTTCATAGAGAGCAAAACATAAATGCATAGGAGACCTTCAAGTTTAAGAGGGCGACTAGATACAAATAATTTGAGAACAAGTGAAACCATCAATATGAATCAATCAATGAAAACTTTGGGACAATGCACATTGTACTCAGAATGACAACTATACTCTCTTAATGGTGCATAAAGGTAGAAGGCGGTGACTCAACATAAAAGTAAAAGAAAGGCCCTTCGCGGAGGGAAGCAGTGATTAAACATGTGCTAGAGCTTTTCATTTGTAAAACAGAGAGATAAAAATTGGTTTTGAGAGGTGGTTGTCTTTTTCAACGACTGGCAATGGGGTTCTTACTATCTTCCATACAAAAATGAAGCAAGTTTTTGAGAGAGAGATTGGCACTTTTGTGCTCTTTTATAAAGCTTGGCACTCCTCCCCACCTTTTTTCCTTTCTCAAACCATGGCTAACCGATTCCATCGGGTGCCCACCAACATTCACATACCATGGAGGAGTGCCTTTTTTCTTTCTTTTTTTTCTCTTTTTTTTTTCTTTTTGGAATAAGACAATATGGAAGATAGAAAATCCGACCACTACGTCCCCATGAGCTGAAAACAGTGTCACAAAATGAGAAATATTTTGAAGGTTTTTTGAAAGGTAGCACATGAAAATTTACTTGGAATGGCTTGCAAATACCATGCATAGGAATTTATAGTGGACACAATGGAAAACTTGGTTTTTGGGAGTTGGATGCACGAGTAGAGCTCATACTCAGTACAAAATGAGGGCTAGCAAAAGACTGGGAGCGACCAACTAAGAGAGCAATAACGGCCATAATCATGCAAAGCGACAAAGCAACATTAAAAGAAGCATAAGATGGCATCAAAAGTGAAAAACTAAATGATCATAGAGGCTATTGGTGACTTTGTATGAGTCTAACATGTGTGAGCATGCGCCAAGTCAACCCAAATAAAGCATCAAAGGAGAAAACCAAATAAATGCTTCCATATAATAAAAACAACGCATGATTGTTTCAAAGGCTCATTAAGCAATCTCAATCATTTGAGACACGTCATGCTACAACAAATATCACTAAGCATACTATCAAAAAGACATCAAGCATGACATGCAAAAGCCTAGGCCACAGTCTACACAAGCTCCTTTTTGTACCACTTTTTTGCATGAAACTTTTTCTCTTTTCCAACACCATTCAAACCCTTTTTGAGGAAACTCTTTTGAGGAAACCCAACATAGACCAGAGGTCCAAATACACCTTGATGCAAAGATAAAACAAGATCTGAACAAAAATCAAGGCGAAAAATGAAAGCTAAACGCAGTAGCAGAAAAAGAGAACACTCGTTAAATGATAAGAGTGAAAACTAGAGTGTTCTTGGCAATGAAAAACGGAGTTCATCTCCTCCAAAAGAAACATGATGTGATCTAACCATTTATTGCAGCAAACAAAACAAAACAAAACTGAAAACAAAAACAACGGACGCTCCAAGAAAAACGCATAGTGCATGAAGCAATAAAAATATAGTGTCTTGAAATTTGACCTAATTTTTGCCGATGAAGAAGGGGGTGCCTCGGGGGCATCCCCAAGCTTTGACGCTTGTACTTCTTGGATATTTCTTGGGGTGACATGGGCATCCCCAAGCTTGAGCTTTTTTCCATTCTTCATCTCATCTCATCATTCTCCAATCCCTACACTTGAAAACTTCCTTCATACAAAACTAAACACAAATCTATTAGCAACATTAGTGTAAGCATAGTAATGAATCAACCCTTTTTAGTTCATATTTCAACACAAAACCACCACATATATAGCATATACTACTGTAGCAACTTCCCCAAAAGTTCCATGATCAAAAGAACTCAAAAAGAAAGCGATCGAGAGGCAAACACAAATAGTGGCAGAAATCTGTCAAAACAGAATAGCTGATAAAGGTCGATTTTTTAGAGGATTTTATGTTGCTCAAATCAAAAAGTGTTCAACCAATGAAAGTTTGGATATAACCTGGGGCATATGCACACGAAATCGCAGGTCCAAAAGATATACAGAGAATTTTCACAAATTTTTACGGTGCAGCACCGAAAACTGTTTCAGGACAGCAACATCCCCAAATCTTACCTCACTCAAATTAGAGGCTTTTTTTGGCACAACAACGAGATAAAAAGGATAAGGAGCGGTTATTACAGTAGTAATAACTTCCAAGACTCAAATAAAAGAAAAAAGTACTAATAGTAAAAACATTGGGTTATCTCCCAAGAGTGCTTTTCTTTAACGCAATTGAGCTAGGCGCAGTAATTTGCAAAGATGCTCATGTGGGCGCCATATAAGAGCTTGAGGCAAAGGTGCCATATAGGAACTTAAAGCAATAGAGAGCATCAAAAAGCAAGTATGGAACACATTTAAATCTAAACCACTTCCTATGAAAAATAGTCTTGTAAAAAGACAAGTCATAAAAGCGCAAAGCAAAAAGCATAGGAAGGCAAAACATGTACAACTTCAAGAATTGCAACAAAAAGAGGGGAAACTCAATATTTTTGAGATCCATCAAACCATGTTTCCCTTTCTCATAATAACTTTCAGTAGCATCATGAATACAACTAACAATATAACTATCACATAAAGCATCCCTATCATGAGCCACATGCATAAAAGAATTAATACTCCCCACATTAACAATAGTAGTAGGAGCAGATTCAACAGAATAATTATTCTCATCACCATAATCATCAAAAATAGGAGGCATATTGTAATCATAACTAATTTTATCCTCAATAGTAGGTGAACTGAAAATATTATACCCATCATCATAACCATCATAAACTAGAGGTTTAGTATCATCACAAGCTAGAGAACAGCTATTTCGCAAAGCATATTCTTCAAACATATCATCATAAGAAGGAACATCACATATGGGAGATAAAATATTATATGAACAAACTTTCTCCACTAAAGCTGGGGAACTAAAAATATCATGCTTAACAAAACCAGCTTCCCCAAGCTTAGACTTTTCTATAGCATTAGCAATAACAGTGTTCAAAGCATTCATACTAACATCACTATTAGCATGCAAATTAAGCTCCAAAGGTTTTTCAATTTTCTCTTCAAACACTTCATATCTAAACTCAGGAAAAAGACTAGAGAACTCTTTATTTTCCATTAAGCCTAACTAGTGAAAATAAAAACAAGAAACAAAAAGATGTAATTGCAGAATCTAAAGGAAATAACTTCGAGCACTCACACAGGAGGATGCGAGTACCTTTTACCTTACCTCCCCGGCAACGGCGCCAGAAAAGAGCTTGATGTCTACGCACGTGTCTGTTCTTGTAGACAGTGTTGGGCCTCCAAGTGCAGAGGTTTGTAGAGCAGCAGCAAGTTTCCCTTAAGTGGATCACCCAAGGTTTATCAAACTCAGGGAGGAAGAGGTCAAAACTATCCCTCTCAAACAACCCTGCAATTACAATACAGAAAGTCTCTTGTGTCCCCAACACACCCAATACACTTGTCAGATGTATAGGTGCACTAGTTCGGTGAAGAGATAGTGAAATACAAGCGGTAGTGATGATTATAAGTAGCAAATGTGAGCTGAAATAAATATGCTATGAGCAAACATGTAACAAAACAGTAAGTAAACGGTGTGCAATGTTTGGAAACAAGGCCTAGGGATCATACTTTCACTAGTGGACACACTCCCAACAAATATAACATAATTGAACAAATAAATAACTTCTCTTCACTATGGTACTCTGAATTACTCTCCTATTGAATAACACTAATCATTGCGTAGTGGCTACAGAAGCACCCCTTAAAGTTCATCAAGTACTTGACAAACACCACTCATAGAGATATCCAAATCAAATCACAACTCAAGATAAATATTATTGCAACTTAGACCAAGTACTAACACGGTGCGCACACTGTCAACATTACACCATGAAAGGAGGAATAGATCACTTCAATACTATCATAGTGATAATTATTCTCATAATCCGTAAGAGATCACAATCGTAGCCTAGACCAAGTACCACCACGATGCACACACTGTCACCGTTACACCATGGCAGGAGGAATAGACTACTTTAATAACACACTAGAGTACACATAATGAAGAAGAGTAACATCTACTTATTCAACATGATACAAATCTCATGATCACATAAAGATCACATCATGGGAGAGAGAGGTGAACCATATAGCTACCGGTAGAGCCCTCAGCCCCGGGGGAGAACTACTCCCTCCTCATCATAGGAGACAGCAAGGTTGATGGAGATGGCGGTGAGGTCGATGGAGGCGGCGGAGACGGCGATGGAGACCGATGGAGATGGCTCCGGGGGCACTTCCCCATCCTGGCAGGGTGCCGGAACAGAGACTTCTATCCCCCGAAATTCGTCGACGGTGGCAGCGGAGCTGCGGAACTACTTCTGGAAAATTGCCGACTCCCCTAGGGTTTTCCGTCCCGAGGCTTTATATAGGCGAAGGGGCGTCGTCATGGGGTAGCCAGGGTCTTCTCACACATAGGGGGCGCGGCCAGGGGCTGGGCCGCGCTGCCCTGGTGTGAGGCTGGCCCCTGGCCCCCCTCCGGCTCTCTTTCGGTTCTCTGGAAGCTTTCGGGAAAAATAAGACTTCTGGAACTTGTTTCGTCCAATTCCGAGAATATTTCCTGTGTAGCATTTCTGAAACACAAAAACAGCAGAAAACAGGGAACTGGCACTGTGGCATCTTGTCAATAGGTTAGTTCTAGAAATCGCATAAAAACGCCACGAGGTGTAACGAAACACAAGGCAAATGGTGTAAAAACAAGCATGGAGCGTCAAAAATTATAGATACGTTTGAGACGTATCACCTTGTACTGAGTATGAGCTCTACTCGTGCATCCAACTCCTAAAAAACAAGTTTGCCAAAGTGTCCACCATACATACCTATTAGCAATTGCTATTCCAAGTAAATTTGACTTGCTTTTATTTTCTCTTCAATTAAACTCTTACTAGTGTTATGCAAAAATTGGTCAGTAAAGTTCTCACGAACCGGAAGGCACACTTTACTTTTTCTTGTTCTTAAAAATTTGATATTGTGGTCTCTTATGTTGAGTTGTTATGCTTGCAAGTTGTAAGTTGGAGACTAGCCCAGCCATGCCGTCATGGGCAAGCTTTCAACATTGCACTTCTTATTTGAGTTGATATCGTGATCTTTTGTTTATGGATGCCTGCGGTGTGAAATGATTGGGAATCTTGCGGGGATCATGGAGTTTGTATATGTGTTAGGGAAACGCTTGGGCCACCAATCTAAGCCATGCATAATTCATGGTGGAAATTTGCAGCATACCCATAGTGGACATTCGACGACGCATCTCAAAATAAAAAGCTAAACAAATGGTAAATAAAAGAGATGTCGAGGTGTTCATTGTCTGCTTGTCCTGTCATTTTGATGTGGGCTTGTTCCATGTCATCGGGCATGGAGGTACCCCGTTGGCGGTTCTCGATGATATGCATATACTTACAATGACAAGAGCCTTGCTTGGGACTCTAAGTAAAGTAGCATGAGGTTTGGGTACTCGTATTCACGGGACACGAGTTTTCAACTTATGATTTGTCAAGCATATGCATCATAATTGTTCTCACATTAACTTTAACCATTCAAGATGCTTATGATGGGGGCAATGAGAGCTCAAAGCCGGTAAGTACCATAATTTTTGAAGGTTATAAAACTTGCAATCACTGCTTCCCTCTGCGAAGGGCCTTTCTTTTACTTTTATGTTGAGTTACCACCTTCTATCTTTATGCACCATTATGAGAGCATAGTTGTCATTCTTAGTATAATGTGCATTGTCCCAAAGTTTTCATTGATTGATTCATGATGTTGGTTTCACTTGTTCTTAAATTATTTGTATCTAGTCGCCCTCTTAAACTTGAAGGTGTCCTATGCATTTATGTTTTGCTCTCCATGAAGGACAAGCTGAAAACCATTGATATGTTTTTCCTTATGATTTGAACACATGTTTGACTTTCATTGTTTCATTTTCATGATCTTTTGTTTGTGTTCATTTGCATGTTATAACATGGTTGCTAAGTTTTTATTGTCAAGATTATATCTTTCATGCCCATGTTTTAAGTTCTTATGATCCCAGCTCACAAATGCTTACATATATGATCAAGATTGTGTAGGTGCATGTCACCTCAAAAATTATTTATTTTGTTATCACTTACCTACTTGAGGATGAGCAGGAGTTAAGCTTGGGGATGCTGATACGTCTCCAACGTATCCATAATTTTTGATGCTCGATGCTTGTTTTTTACACCATTTGCCTAATGTTTCATTACACTTCGTGGCACTTTTATGCATTTTCTGGAACTAACCTATTAACAAGTCACCACAGTGCCAGTTCCCTGTTTTCTGCTGTTTTTGTGTTTCAGAAAAGTTACATTGGAAATACTCTCGGATTTGGATGAAACCAAAGCCAGCCATCCAGATATTTCATGGAGCTTCCAGAGAACCAAAGAGGAGACAGAGTGGGGCCACGAGGGGCCCTCAAACTAGGGCGGCGCGGCCTGGCCCCTGGCCGAGCCCCCTATGTGTGAGGCCACCTCGGTCCACTCCTGATGCTGCCCCTTCGCCTATAAAGACCCCCCGATAGGAAAAACCTAAGTACCCGATAAATTTTCCAGAAACACATCGCGATCCGCCACCATCGTCGACCCGAGATCGGGAGGGTCCAGAAGCTCTTTCCGGCACCCTGCCGGAGAGGGGAATCACCACCGGAGGTCTTCTTCATCGCCATGCTTGCCTCCGGAGCGATGAGTGAGTAGTCTACCTTGGACTATGGGTCCATAGCAGTAGCTAGATGGTTGTCCTCTCCACCATGTGCTTCATGTTTAGATCTCATGAGCTGCCCTACATGATTGAGATCACCATTATGTAATTCTACATGTTTGGTTTGTTGGGATCCGATGAATATTGGTGTTATGATTGAGTTGCTATACTGAAATATATCTTTTGTTATCTCTATGTTGTTTATGATCTTGCATGCTCTCCGTTGTTAGTAGCTATCTTGGCCGTGTAGTTGCTAGTGACTCCAAGAGGGGGTATTTATGCTCGATAGTGGGTTCATGCCTCTATTTAATCTGGGGGAGTGATAGAAACCTCTAAGGTTGTAGATGTGTTGTTGCTACTAGGGAGAAAACAACATTCATATGCTCGAGGGCATATGCTTTGTTTACATTACACACTTTGCTTAATGCAATTATCTGTTGTTCACAACTTAATACTCATGCGGTGTTCGGATGATATCCCCGTGAGTGGATTATTAGTCATAGATGCAGTTGGATTGCGGTCTATGTATTTTGTTGTAATGCCCAGAGTAAATCGCATAGTGATCTTCTTGACATATCACGTTATCTTTATTCTATCAATTGCCCAACTGTAATTTGTTTACCCAGCTTGTGTTATTTATCTTATGGAGAGACACTGCTAGTGAACTGTGGACCCCGGTCCTATTTCCATCATATTGCTATCACCTGTTTACTTTACTCGCATACTTTCACTGTTTTCCACTCGATACGCTCATACCCTTTGTTTCAAACAAACTGGTGAGATTGACAACCTCATCGCAAGTTGGGAACAAAGTACTTGGTTGTGTTGTGTGCAGGTTCCACGTTGCTACTGGCCGAAGACGAGTCAACAAGTATCGTTAAACGGCGCCCTTGTTGGAGTGTTATTAAGCCAGTCCGCATCACCTTCAGTTGTTTGTGTGCTCTTCTCCTGAACGATTAAACCTTGGTTTCTAACTGAGGGAAAAGACTTGCCGTTGTGCTCATCATACTTTCCACTTGGAGTTTCCCAACTGCCTGGCCATAATCATCATCAACTACATGCCAGCCATCATCGCGCTCAACCCACCCCCTCTTGCCCGGGAAGGGTGAGGCTAGTGGCGGAGGCGCAGAAGACTCGCCGGCTGGCCCCTTGCCGTGGGGAGTCCCCACCTCGGGCCGCCAGCTGGCGCGTTCGGCATTGAACTTGGAGCGGCGCTCGGCCTCGCCCCTCCTCCTCCAAATCTCGCGAGGAAGATGCATCGGTGTCTCCCCAGTAGGCTGGTCCGACAAAGTAGATTCGTCAACGCAGGAGTAGCCCAAAAGTACCACGGTACTCTCAGAATGCCTCCGGCGGGTCACCCGCTCGCCCGACTCGGTGTCGTCATCATCATGATCTCCAGGGGCCTCGGGCCCTGCTCCCCTTGCCGCCGAGTCCTGTTCCGAGCTCGCCACCAGTGCACTCGGAAGGGGGCTGGGCGTGACGCCGTCCGCGAGGAAAGGTCCCCAAGCATTGAACTTCAAGATCCCAGCCGTGACACGACTGGTCTCCCGAGCGCCTAGGCTGTAAATTGGCAGGGCCCCACGCGGGATCGTCGGGATGGAGGCAGAGGAGAAGAAGGCTCTTATTACCTCGTCCTGGGCATCGGCGTTGAGCTCGCTGGCATGGAGCTGGAGGTCATCTCCTGATCGGTGCGCCCAGATGCTCCGGCGGTGGTCCTAAAGAGGAGCGATTCGCCTGGTGACGAACTCCACTCCAACCATGGTCCCCGTGACGCCGAACTTCTGGAGGTCACGGATCCATGGGCAGAGTGTCTTCAAGGCCTCTTCGGGGAGGTCCTCGCTGACCCAGGTGGTGAGCTTGATGGGGGGCACTCCGGTGATGAGGAAGAGCTCAGATTCTTAGAGGATGTCGACGAAGAGCCAGCGGCTCTGAAAGTCTTCAACTTTCTTCATCCACTTCAAGTCAATGAAGTCGCCCTCTGTTCCGACGGTGGTTGATGCTCCAAGTGAATGTGGCTACAGACTGTCCTTGTGCGTGGTGAATAACCAGCCCGTTGGGAACCCCAAGAGGAAGGTATGATGAGTGCAGCAGCAAGTTTTCCCTCAGTTTAAGAAACCAAGGTTTATCGAACAGGAGAAGAGAGACAATGACGGCTGAAGGTGATGCTTGCTAGTTCGCGACAGCAGCGGACAATTTATATATGGCGCCTCATCCAAGCTTTGCTTGCTAGCTGCAACGTGGAACCTGCACACACACAAACAAATACTTTGCTCCCAACTTGCGATGAGGTTGTCAATCTCACCGGTTTGCTTGAAACAAAGGTTATGAGTGTATCGAGTGGAAAACAATATAGTATGCGAGTAAAGTAAACAGTATGAGTAAAGTAAACAGGTGATAGCAATATGATGTAAATAGGACCGGGGTCCACAGTTCACTAGTGGTGTCTCTCCATAGATAAAATAGCACATGCTGGGTAAACAAATTACAGTTGGGCAATTGATAGAATAAAGATAATGTGATATGTCAAGAAGATCACTATGAGATTTACTCTGGGCATTACAACAAAATACATAGACCGCCATCCAACTGCATCTATGACTAATAATCCACTTGTGGTGAATCAATCCGAGAACTCCACAAGTATTAAGTTGCGAACAACAGATAATTGCATTAAGCAAAGTGTGTAATGTAAACAAAGCATATGCCCTTGAGCATATGAATGTTGTTTTCTCCCTAGTAGCAACAGCACATCTACCACCTTAGAGGTTTCTGTCACTCCCCCAGGTGAAATAGAGGCATGAACCCACTATCGAGCATAAATACCCCCTCTTGGAGTCACTAGCAACTACTCGGCCAAGATAGCTACTAACAACGGAGAGCATGCAAGATCATAAACAACATAGAGATAACAAAAGATATAATTCAGTACAGCAACTTAATCATAAACACCAATATTCATCGGATCCCAATAAACCAAACATGTATAATTACATAACGGTGATCTCAATCATGTAGGGCAGCTCATGAGATCTAAACATGAAGCACATGGTGGAGAAGACAACCATCTAGCTACTGCTATGGACCCATAGTCCAAGGTAGACTACTCACTCATCGCTCCGGAGGCAAGCATGGCGATGAAGAAGACCTCCGGTGGCGATTCCCCTCTCCGGCAGGGTGCCGGGAAGAGCTTC
Organism: Dactylis glomerata; assembly: GCA_007115705.1. Lineage (NCBI taxonomy): Eukaryota > Viridiplantae > Streptophyta > Magnoliopsida > Poales > Poaceae > Dactylis > Dactylis glomerata. The sequence continues at coordinate 9,546,961 of QXEO01000531.1, forward strand.
TGGACCCTCCCGATCTTCGGGTCGACGGCGGCGACAGATCGAGATGTGTTCTGGAAAACTGATCGGGCCCTTAGGTTTTTCTCGTCGGGGGGTCTTTATAGGCGAAGGATCGATGTCAGAGGAGGGGCCAGGCGCCCTCACGTGGGCCCGGCGCGGCCAGGGGGCTGGCCGCGCCACCCACGCGTGTGGGGCCCTGGTGGCCCCCCTCCGACACTTCTTCGGATCTCTGGAAGCTTCCGGGAAAAATAAGACTTCAGGAACTTGTTTCGTCCAATTCCGAGAATATTTCCTGTGTATCACTTCTGAAACACAAAAATAGCAGAAAACAGGAAACTGGCACTGTGGCACTTGTTAATAGGTTAGTTCCGGAAAATGCATAAAAGTGCCACTAAGTGTAACGAAACAATAGGCAAATGGTGTAAAACAAGCATGGAGCATCAAAAATTATAGATACGTTTGAGACGTATCAAGCATCCCCAAGCTTAACTCCTGCTCGTCCTCGAGTAGGTAAGTGATAACAAAAGAATAATTTTTGAGGTGACATGCACCTACACAATCTTGATCATATATGTAAGCATTGGTGAGCTAGGATCAATAGAACTTAAAACATGGGCATGAAGATATAATCATGACAATAAGAACTTAGCAACCATGTTGTAAACATGCAAATGAACACAAACAAAAGATCATGATAATGAAACAATGAAACTCAAACGTGTGTTCAAATCATAAGGAAAAACATACAAAAGGTTTTTAGCTTGTCCTTCAAAGAGAGCAAGACATAAATGCATAGGACACCTTCAAGTTTAAGAGGGCGACTAGATACAAATAATTTAAGAACAAGTGAAACCAACAATATGAATCAATCAATGAACTTTGGGACAATGCATATCACACTAAGAATGACAACTATGCTCTCTTAATGGTGCATAAAGAAAGAAAGTGGTGACTCAACATAAAAGTAAAATAAAGGCCCTTCGCAGAGGGAAGCAGTGATTAAACATGTGCTAGAGCTTTTCATTTGTAAAACAGAGAGATAAAACTTGATTTTGAGAGGTGGTTGTCTTTGTCAACGACTGGCAATGGGGTTCTTACTATCTTCCATACAAAAATGAAGCAAGTTTTTGAGAGAGAGATTGGCACTTTTGTGATCTTTTATAAAGCTTGGCACTCCTCCCTACCTTTTTCCTTTCACATACCATGGCTAACCGATTCCATCGGGTGCCCACCAACATTCACATTCTTTAGAGGAGTGCCTTTTTTCTTTCTTTTTTTCTTTTTTTTCTTTTTGGAATAAGCAATATGGAAGATAGCAAATCCGACCACTACGTCCCCATGAGCTGAAAACAGTGTCACAAAACAAGAAGTGTTTTGAAGGTTTTTGAAAGGTAGCACATGAAAATTTTACTTTGGAGTGGCTTACAAATACCATGCATAGGAGTTTATAGTGGACACAATGGAAAACTTTGGCTTTTAGGAGTTGGATGCACGAGTAGAGCTCATACTCAATACAAGGTGAGGGCTAGCAAAAGACTGGGAGCGACCAACTAAGAGAGCAATAATGGCCATAATCATGCAAAGCGACAAAGTGACAGTAAAAGAAGCATACAATGGCATCAAAAGTCAAAAACTAAATGATCATGAAGGCTATTGGCGACTTTGTAAGAGTCTAACATGTGTGAGCATGTGCCAAGTCAACCCAAATAAAGCATCAAGGAGAAAACCAAAATAATGCTTCCATACAATAAAAACAACGCATGATTTTTTTCAAAGGCTCATTAAGCAATCTCAGTTATTTGAGACAAGTCATGCTACAGCAAAACCACTAAGCATACTATCAAAAAGACATCAAGCATGACATGAAAAAGCCTAAGCCACAGTCTACACAAGCTCCTTCTTGTACCACTATTTTGCACAAAGCTTTTTCTCTTTTCCAACACCATTTGAAATTTTTAAACACATCTTTTGATGAAAACCAATAAAGATCAGAGGCAAAAATACACCTTGATGAAAAGATATGACAAGATCTGAACGCAAATCAAGGCGAAAACGAAAACCAAAAGCAGTAGCAGAAAAAGAAGAACGCTTGATGAACGATAAGAGTGAAAAATTGAGCGTTCTTTGCAAATGAAAACAAGTAACTTCTCCAAAAGAAATTTGTTGGGGTCCAACCATTTATTGCAGCAAACAAACAAACTAAACCAATTAAGAAAACTAAAACAACTGACGCTCCAAGAAAAACACATAGTGCATGAAGCAATAAAAATATAGTGTTTTGAAAGGTGACCTGATTTTTGCCGATGAAGAAGGGGTGCCTCGGGGGCATCCCCAAGCTTTGACGCTTGTACTTCTTGGATATTTCTTTGGGTGATGCATGGGCATCCCCAAGCTTGAGATTTTGTCCATTCTTCAACTCATCTCATCATTCTCCAATCCCTACACTTGAAAACTTCCTTCATACAAAACTAAACACAAATCTATTAGCAACATTAGTGCAAGCATAACATATAATCAATCCTCTATTTGCTTCAGGTTTCAACTCAAAACCACCACATATATAGCATATACTACTGTAGCAACCTCCCCAAAAGTTCCATGATCAAAAGAACTCAAAAGAAACCTTTAAAGTGGCAAACACAAATATTGGCAGAAATCTGTCAAAACTGAACAGCTGACAAAGGTCGAATTTTTGAGGGATTTTCTGTTGCTCAAATCAAAAAGTGTTCAACTAAGAAAAGTTTGGATATAACCTGGGGCATATGCACAAGAAATCGCAGGTCCAAAAGATAAACAGAGAATTTTCACGAATTTTTACGGTGCAGCACCGAAAACAGTTTCAGGACAGCAACATCCCCAAATCTTTACCTCACTCAAATTAGAGGCTTCTCTTGGCACAAAAACGAAATAAACAAGATAAGGAGCGGTCATTACAGTAGTAATGACTTCCAAGACTCAAATAAAAGAAAAAGTACTTAAAAGAAAACATTGGGTTATCTCCCAAGAGTGCTTTTCTTTAACGCCTTTGAGCTAGGCGCAGAAAAGTGCGAATCAAGTAATATCAAGTGATGAAGTGCTAGGATCAGCACGTGCCTTACGTCTCCCTTTCTTACCTTTGCTCTTGACTCTAGGAAAGACATGGTTATTTCAAGGTGGAGAAGTAAATGTTATATTGCCTTTTCCCACATCGATAACGGCGCCCAGGAGCTTCAGAATGGATCTTCCAAGTGTGATTTGTCCTTTTCCTACACATTCAATAACAAGATAGTCAGTAGATATCATTCTTCCTAGGATTTTTGTAAAGACTCCTTCAGCTATTCCAAGGGGAAATATGGTGGCATTGTTAGTAAGAAAAATTTCTTCTCCTCCTTCAGAAAGCTTCCAAAGGCTCAAAGATTCATAAACATCCTTTGGCATGAGACAAAATTCAGACATAATATCACAACGAACATGAAAAGTTTCACCACTAATGGTGATTTTTATCGTAGGGTACCAACTCGAAGGTTCAGAATTTGTTGGCACATAATCAAAATGCTGGTGCAAAGTATTGTAGCAAGAATTCAAACTAGCAGTGTGAGTCTCAAGAGTATTAAGTCTATTAAAAATGCTCACAAGAGAGGAATCAAAATAGGTTGGCATGCTATAAATTGTAATCAACTTTTTTATAATATTGAAGGCTTGATCTCCATCACAATGAAGGAAATCTCCTTCAGCAGTAGCATCCAAAGCATATCTATAATGAAGAGAAAGTCCAAAGTAAAAGCTACTAAGAAGCAAACTCAAAGTCATTTTAGGTTCAGTTTTTTCATGCCAATCATAAATTCTAGACCAGGCTTCTTTAAAGCTTTCCTCATCTTTCTGCTTAAAGGTAAAGATCATGTCCTCGGGGGACATAGTAGCAACTGAACTAGACATAATAAACTAAAGTAAAGAAATAACAAGCTACCAAGGATTCTAAATTTTTTGGGTTTTTGATATAAAAAGCAATGCAGGTAAAATAAAATAAAGTAAAGCAAAACAAATAACAAAGTAAAGAATGTGTGTGCGAAGAACTCCCCTCGCAGAAGTCTTCTCTCTTCCCCGGCAACGGCGCCAAAAAAGTAGCTGATGCTCCAAGTGAATGTGGCTACAGACTGTCCTTGTGCGTGGTGAATAACCAGCCCGTTGGGAACCCCAAGAGGAAGGTATGATGAGTGCAGCAGCAAGTTTTCCCTCAGTTTAAGAAACCAAGGTTTATCGAACAGGAGAAGAGAGACAATGACGGCTAAAGGTGATGCTTGCTAGTTCGCAACAGCAGCGGACAATTTATATATGGCGCCTCGTCCAAGCTTTGCTTGCTAGCTGCAACGTGGAACCTGCACACACACAAACAAATACTTTGTTCCAAACTTGCGATGAGGTTGTCAATCTCACCGGTTTGCTTGAAACAAAGGTTATGAGTGTATCGAGTGGAAAACAATATAGTATGCGAGTAAAGTAAACAGTACGAGTAAAGTAAACAGGTGATAGCAATATGATGTAAATAGGACCGGGGTCCACAGTTCACTAGTGGTGTCTCTCCATAGATAAAATAGCACATGCTGGGTAAACAAATTACAGTTGGGCAATTGATAGAATAAAGATAACGTGATATGTCAAGAAGATCACTATGAGATTTACTCTGGGCATTACAACAAAATACATAGACCGCCATCCAACTGCATCTATGACTAATAATCCACTTGTGGTGAATCAATCCGACAACTCCACAAGTATTAAGTTGCGAACAATAGATAATTGCATTAAGCAAAGTGTGTGATGTAAACAAAGCATATGGCCTTGAGCATATGAATATTGTTTTCTCCCTAGTAGCAACAGCACATCTACCACCTTAGAGGTTTCTGTCACTCCCCCAGGTGAAATAGAGGCATGAACCCACTATCGAGCATAAATACCCCCTCTTGGAGTCACTAGCAACTACTCGGCCAAGATAGCTACTAACAACGGAGAGCATGCAAGATCATAAACAACACAGAGATAACAAAAGATATAATTCAGTACAGCAACTTAATCATAAACACCAATATTCATCGGATCCCAACAAACCAAACATGTATAATTACATAACGGTGATCTCAATCATGTAGGGCAGCTCATGAGATCTAAACATGAAGCACATGGTGGAGAAGACAACCATCTAGCTACTGCTATGGACCCATAGTCCAAGGTAGACTACTCACTCATCGCTCCAGAGGCAAGCATGGCGATGAAGAAGACCTCCGGTGGCGATTCCCCTCTCCGGCAGGGTGCCGGGAAGAGCTTCTGGACCCTCCCGATCTTCGGGTCGACGGCGGCGGCGGATCGCGATGTGTTCTGGAAAACTGATCGGGCCCTTAGGTTTTTCTCGTCGGGGGGTCTTTATAGGCGAAGGGTCGATGTCAGAGGAGGGGCCAGGCGCCCTCACGTGGGCCCGGCACGGCCAGGGTGCTGGCCACGCCACCCACGCATGTGGGGCCCTAGTGGCCCCCCTCTGACACTTCTTCGGATCTCTGGAAGCTTCCGGGAAAAATAAGACTTCAGGAACTTGTTTCGTCCAATTCCGAGAATATTTCCTGTGTATCACTTTAGAAACACAAAAACTGCAGAAAATAGGAAACTGGCACTGTGGCACTTGTTAATAGGTTAGTTCCGGAAAATGCATAAAAGTGCCACTAAGTGTAACGAAACAATAGGCAAATGGTGTAAAACAAGCATGGAGCATCAAAAATTATAGATACGTTTGAGACGTATCAGTGGTGATGAAGGAGACGCAACCCGAGCTCTGGTTCAGTCTAGAGGGCCGAAGGGGGAAGAGGTGGCGAAACTACGCCACCGACGGCTAGATGTCAATCCATGCCTCGAAGGCGTAGGCGAAGACCGCCAGCAGGGCGACGGATCTGGTGTGAAGGTGAATCGCCTAGATCTCGTAGGTCTCCAAGATCGCCAGGAGGAAGGGGGAGAATGGCAGCACCATTCCGGCGAAGACGGAGAAGAGGAAGAAGGGTTGTGTCATCGCGGGCAGAGTCTCCCGCGACGTCCAGCCATGCCACATGCGAGTGGCGCCCCACTCGCTGTTCTTGCTCCCGACCATCTCGCGGACAGTTTGGAGCTCGCGGTTGCTCTTGACGCGGGAGTCGAGTAGGGGCGCCGTCGGTGGCGACGCTGCTTCGGAAGACCTCGCCGCTCTAGTGGTCCTGCGCGGTGCCATGGCGCTGTCGGACTGTGGTGGATTTCAGCAGGAGAAAGGTTGCTGGAGTGGATTGGGTGTGCAAGCTCTTCGAAAGGGGGCGGCGGCGGCGATGTGCTGTGAAGGAGAAGAAGGAGCCTTCTCTGCTAAGCTTCAAAGGAGGCAGAGAGGGCGCGGTTTCCCAAACGTCGCCCTTGATGCGACGGTCCGAAACGCCCGTTATGCTCTGCACAGCGCACGATCTCCACGCGCTTTGTCTTGTCGGCTGCGGTCATGCCACGCGTCTGTGGCCTCTGCATATTCACATGGTCCTCTGACCACACGCGTTGACGCGTGCTGTTGGAGGGCCCAACAACTTTTGGGGGCCCCTGACCCGTCGCTCCCTCCAGAGGGCGCGTTCGCGGGCCAGGATCCCGGGGGCTACTGTCGGTGTTCTGGATACCGGGGTATCCTGGTCCACATGCTCCTGGGCCCCTTCAACGGCCCAGCTTTGGCCCAGGGGTAAACCGAAGACCAAAGCCCAATGAAGAAGACCCTCATGAGGAGGCACCTCATGAGGAGAACGACGACTAAAACTGCTAAGGACTAGAAGACCTCCTCGCGAGGTGTTCCTCGTGAGGGGATGGACCATATCCACGTCAGCTCAGCACATTCCAGTGTTGAGAAAGAAGATAAGGACAGAAGATAGCGTACCGCCCATGCTACCCCGAAAAGGGGGAGACCAGCTCCTGCCGTGCCTGCATAAAGTTGCACGGTGGTTGTTGACCACCCCCCCTAAAAATAGGGTGGACTGTGCAGGGTGCCAGAGGAGGACGTCAACCTCCTCCACCCACTCCTATGGACCGGCGGCACTACTCTATGAAGACTACGTCCACCGAATACTGAAGACAACAGCTGTCCTACTCCTTGGCCGTTTGTGGCAACCCCTTCCCCAAGTTGATGAGGGGAAGGAGGACCTCGGCGCTATAAAAGGAGGGGAGGCTGCCCCTTAGAAAGGATCCAATCTTCATCTCTGAGCTCCTAGCTAGGCTAAGTTGGTTCTTCTACCTCCGGCCGGTTAGAGCTTTGTAAACAAGGCCTTGTACTCCTCACGAGTTGTCGCGTCATAATACAAGAAGGCAGGAAGTAGGGGTTTTACCTCACCATGAGGGCCCTGAACCTAGGTAAATCTTGGTTTGTGCTCTCCAGCGTCTCGAGGCTCCCATCGCCGTGTTTTGTTGCGATCTAGATCTCACGTGTACAGCCCCCTGGGTTCGAATCTTTTGGTCCGTCGTGTGGTACCCCGTGTCCTTGTGACACAAAATCCCCCGACAGTATTCTTTGATTACATGTTTAGGTAGGGCTTCTATTCCACTTTTGGAGATATGAACTAACCCAAAAGTTCCAAAGTTTGATGAGAATTGGGTTTTCCCATCGTTATCCATCGTAATTGGGATGGTAGGGTATATACAAAGCCACGGGAGAAATCCGACAGAGTTTCTATTGTACCGGAGGAAATCCACGACAGGAAATTGTATAAGTTGAACGGAATATGAACTAACAAGGATATAAACGAACCAATGGCTTCAACAAATCATTATTAACATGAAAACTTAAGAAAATCTCACAAGTCTTGGTCCGTAGACAAAGACTACAACTCAGAGATAAGAAAAGGTATCGCTAACGTCTTAACCACCAATCTTCAATTCAAGATTTCGGGACTAGGGATCAAAGTTATACAAAAATGTTATGTGTCTTAGTCACACTAGCAACGAGGGTTACTGGAGTTAGCACTCCCAGGCTGAGTAAAGCAGCAGACAATACCGCAATGGATCATCGGTACTACAACACCTCAATCGACCCGTGATGTACTAAGCATAACCAAGGCTGCATAACAACGAGCTCAAATACCTCAAACTCAACTGTAGCTAACCTAATCAGTGGTTCTCTAATCAAACTTCTTTCTTTAGAGCTTGATTTGCAAGAGTTTCACCATTGGAATCCTTTTGATTGTCACATCCAAGCTGACTTTACTTGCATTCCCTTCTTGTTTGGCTTTCTTCACCTTGTGATTTCTTCCTCTTTGTCTTGTCTGCTGATGCCTGGTTGATGACCAGCCCGTTGGGAACCCCAAGAGGAAGGTGTGATGAATATAGCAGCAAGGTTTTCCCTCAGTTAAGAAACCAAGGTATGTCGATCAGGAGAGGAGAGACAAACGACTGAAGGTGATGCGTGCAAGCTTCGCGACAGCTCTGGAAAATTTATATGGTGCCTCGTCCAAGCTTTGCTTTGCGAGCAGCAACGTGGAACCTACACACACACAACCAAATACTTTGTTCCCAACTTGCGATGAGGTTGTCAATCTCACCGGTTTGCTTGAAACAAAGGGTAAAGTGATAATAGTATGCGAGTAAAGTAAACAGTGCGAGTAAAGTAAACAGGTGATAGCTAAATGATGGAAATAGGACCAGGGTCCACAGTTCACTAGTGGTGTCTCTCCATAAGATAAAATAACACATGCTGGGTAAACAAATTACAGTTGGGCAATTGATGGAATAAAGATAAACGTGATATGTCAAGAAGATCACTATGCGATTTACTCTGGGCATTACAACAAAATACATAGACCGCCATCCAACTGCATCTATCTCTACAAGTAAAACTCAAAAGCGACTAGTAGGTCGTACGTCGTTGTGGATGTTTTTCGAAATACCCCCTAGGAAATCAGCAAATCAACCTGCAGTCGCCGACCACTCAATCCCCATCGCGTCTTCGATCCCGTGCGCAGCCGCCGGAGTGCCAGAGCAGGGCGCAGCAGGGAGGCGCGAGGCCGCTCGTGGGTGCTGGCCGGAGAGGAGGCGGGGGTGGGGGGGCTGGGGGCGGCGCATCTTGTGAGGTAGAGGCTCACTGGTGGCGGCGACGGGTGTTGGCTTCAGTCAGGATTGGGGCAGAAGGAGTCTTCGCGTCGGGGTTCTCTGCGTGAGCGCCTGGGCAGATTGAGTGCTGCTAAGCAGATGGAGTAGTTTTCAGTTCTTTTTTCTAGAAGAGCATGGGATTCGTTCGATCTAAACAAGGTCCAGAGAATGCATTGAAAAACGGTTGCTGACTTAAAGAGGCCTTGGTCCTGACCAGCAGAAACGTGGTATAATGTCTGAGTTTTGGGTATTGCAAAATGAGAACGTGATATTGCTGCTATTTAATGTATACCAATTTGGACAGGTTTATTTTGCAATTGAAAATAGTGCGGTTACAAATATAGTTATTGGATGGTAATTACAAGTGCATTTCCGCACAACAAATAAAAAGTAAAGAGGGGTTTAGGCACTTAGAGCCGCGCGACGAGGAGCCACCACGGTAGTAGTCGCCTCGCCTCCACATGGTGCGTGGAATCGGCAAAGGTAGCGGCGGTAATTGCTCGCCGGAGTAGGGTCGATGCGCGGCGGCGAAGAGGGAGAGAAAGTGGACCGGCGGCAGAGGAAGTAGGATTTTGACCCATAAAATCGCCCCCGACCGGTACTTTATATCGGTCGTAGCTCTGTGAGAATAGGCCGCGTAAAAACTTTTATGGGCCGGGCCCCGATTACGGGCTCTGATCGGCGCCGATTTTTTTACGAACCCGTAAACTCGCCGGAGTAATACGGTTTTGGGTGTGTTTATGAGCTCGGTTAGAGATGCTCTTATACAAAAACTTGAGAACTTTCTTAGGGAGGTTTAGACCAAAAAAAAGGATAGAGAGAGAGGGATTTTATTAAACCAAATAAGAATTTGCAACATCGAAATAAAGATTTAGGATATTTTTTAGGGTTTTGAAAAAAATATGCACATTGATAATGGCATAATGATGTTAAAAAACAAAATTAATATAGGGTATTAACCTAAGATGTTATAACACGCCACACCTCAGAGGAACCGCATGCTAAGTTTCCCGGAAAATAGAAGAGAGCGTAAAAAAATTCAATCAAAGATTATCATAAGACTTAGAAATCTTTAGCAAGTGAAGAAACTCGACAAGCCGTGGCAACGCACGGGTATTTGGCTAGTGACTAATGATCCACCCACGGGGATATCGTCCGAACACCCCATGAGTATTAAGTTGCGAACAACAGATAATTGCATTAAGCAAAGTGTGTAATGTAAACAAAGCATATGCCCTTGAGCATATGAATGTTGTTTTCTCCCTAGTAGCAAGAGCACATCTACAACCTTAGAGGTTTATGTCACTCCCCCAGGTTAAATAGAGGCATGAACCCACTATCGAGCATAAATACCCCCTCTTGGAGTCACTAGCAACTACTCGGCCAAGATAGCTACTAACAACGGAGAGCATGCAAGATCATAAACAACATAGAGATAACATAAGATATATTTCAGTATAGCAACTCAATCATAACACCAATATTCATCGGATCCCAACAAACCAAACATGTAGAATTACATAACGGTGATCTCAATCATGTAGGGCAGCTCATGAGATCTAAACATGAAGCACATGGTGGAGGAGACAACCATCTAGCTACTGCTATGGATCCATAGTCCAAGGTAGACTACTCACTCATCGCTCCGGAGGCAAGCATGGTAGTGAAGAAGACCTCCGGTGGCGATTCCCCTCTCCGGCATGGTGCTGGGAAGAGCTTCTGGACCCTCTCGATCTCGGGTCGACGACGGCGGTGGATCGCGATGTGTTTCTAGAAAATTGATCGGGTACATAGGTTTTTCCCGTCGGAGGGTCTTTATAGGCGAAGGGGCATCGTCAGAAGTGGACCGAGGCGGCCTCACACATAGGGGGCGCGGCCAAGGGCCAGGCCACGCTGCCCTGGTGTGAGGGTGGCCTGTGGCCCCTCTCCGTCTCCTCTTTGGATCTCTGGAAGCTTCCGGGAAAAATAAGACTTCAGGAACTTGTTTCGTCCAATTCCGAGAATATTTCCTGTGTAGCTTTTCTGAAACACAAAAACAGCAGAAAACAGGGAACTGGCACTGTGGCGACTTGTTAATAGGTTAGTTCCGGAAAATGCATAAAAGTGCCACGAAGTGTAACGAAACATTAGGCAAATGGTGTAAAAACAAGCATGTAGCATCAAAAATTATAGATACATTGGAGACGTATCAGCATCCCCAAGCTTAACTCCTGCTCGTCCTCGAGTAGGTAAGTGATAACAAAAGAAATAATTTTTGAGGTGACATGCACCTACACAATCTTGATCATATATGTAAGCATTTTTGAGCTGGGATCATAAGAACTTAAAACATGGGCATGAAAGATATAATCTTGACAATAACAACTTAGCAACCATGTTATAACATGAAAAAGAACACAAACAAAAGATCATGAAAATGAAACAATGAAAGTCAAACGTGTGTTCAAATCATAAGGAAAAACATACAAATGGTTTTCAGCTTGTCCTTCAAAGAGAGCAAAACATAAATGCATAGGACACCTTCAAGTTTAAGAGGGCGACTAGATACAAATAATTTGAGAACAAGTGAAACCAACAATATGAATCAATCAATGAAAACTTTGGGACAATGCACATTATACTAAGAATGACAACTATGCTCTCTTAATGGTGCATAAAGGTAGAAGGTGGTGACTCAACATAAAAGTAAAAAAAAGGCCCTTCGCGGAGGGAAGCAGCGATTGCAAATTTTATAACCTTCAAAAATTATGTTACTTACCGGCTTTGAGCTCTCATTGCCCCCATCATAAGCATCTTGAATGGTTAAAGTTAATGCGAGAACAATTATGATGCATATGCTTGACAAATCATAAGTTGAAAACCTCGTGTCCCGTGAATACAAGTACCCAAACCTCATGCTACTTTACTTAGAGTCCCAAAGCAAGGCTCTTGTCATTGTAAGTATATACAGATCATTGAGAACCGCCAACGGGGTACCTCCGTGCCCGATGACATGGAACAAGCCCACATCAAAATGACAGGACAAGCAGACAATGAACACCTCGACATCTCTTTTATTTACCATTTGTTTAGCTTTTTATTTTGAGATGCGTCGTCGAATGTCCACTATGGGTATGCTGCAAATTTCCACCATGAATTATGCATGGCTTAGATTGGCTGCCCAGGCGTTTCCCTAACACATATACAAACTCCATGATCCCCACAAGATGCCCAATTCATTTCACACCGCGGGCATACATAAACAAAAGATCACGATACCAACTCAAAAGAGAAGTGCAATGTTGAAAGCTTGCCCATGACTGCATGGCTGGGCTAGTCTCCAACTTACAACTTGCAAGCATAACAACTCAACATAAGAGACCACAATGTCAAATTTTTAAGAACGAGAAAAAGTAAAGTGTGCCTTCCGGTTCGTGAGAGCTTTACTGACCAATTTTTGCATAACACTGGTAAGAGTTTAATTTGAAGAGAAAATAAAAGCAAGTCAAATTTACTTGGAATAGCAAATTGCTAGTAGGTATGTATGGTGGACACTTTGGCAAACTTGGTTTTTAGGAGTTGGATACACGAGTAGAGCTCATACTCAGTACAAGGCAAGGGTTAGCAAAAGACTGGGAGCGACCAACTAAGAGAGCAATAATGACCATAATCATGCAAAGCGACAAAGCGACATTAAAAGAAGCATAAGATGGCATCAAAAGTCAAAAACTAAATGATCATAGAGGCTATTGGCAACTTTGTATGAGTCTAACATGTGTGAGCATGCGCCAAGTCAACCTAAATAAAGCATCAAGGAGAAAACCAAAACAATGCTTCCAAACAATAAGAACAACGCATGATTTTTTTCAAAGGCTCATTAAGCAATCTCAGTTATTTGAGACCGGTCATGCTACCGCAAAACCACTAAGCATACTATCAAAAAGACATCAAGCATAACATGAAAAAGCCTAGGCCGCAGTCTACACAAGCTCCTTCTTGTACCACTTTTTTGCATAAAGCTTTTTCTCTTTTCCAACACCATTCGAACTTTTTATAAACACCTCTTTTGATGAAAACCAATAAAGATCAGAGGAAAAAATACACCTTGATGAATAAATATAAGAAGATCTGAATGCAAATCAAGGCAAAAATGAAAACCAAAAGCAGTAGCAGAAAAAGAAGAACACTCGGTTTTTGATAAGAGTGAAAACTGGAGCGTTCTTGGCGCATGAAAAGCAAGGCAACTTCTCCAAAAGAAATTTGTTGGGGTCCAACCATTTATTGCAGCAAACAAAACTAAACTAATAAAGAAAACTAAAACAACTGATGCTCCAAGAAAAACATATAGTGCATGAAGCAATAAAAATATAGTGTCTTGAAAGGTGACCTGATTTTTGCCGATGAAGAAGGGGTGCCTCGGGGGCATCCCCAAGCTTTGACGCTTGTAATTCTTGGATATTTCTTGGGGTGATGCATGGGCATCCCCAAGCTTAAGCTTTTGTCCATTCTTCAACTCATCTTATCACTCTCCAATCCCTACACTTGAAAACTTCCTTCATACAAAACTAAACACAATTATATTAGCAACATTAGTGTAGCATAACATATAATCAACCTCTTTTGCTTCAGGTTTCAACCAAAAACCACCACATATATAGCATATACTACTGTAGCAACTTCCCCAAAAGTTCTGTGATCAAAAGAACTCAAAAGAAAGCGATTAAGCGGCAAACACAAATATTGGCAGAAATCTGTCAAAACAGAACAGCTGACAAAGGTCGAATTTTTGAGGGATTGTCTATTGCTCAAATCAAAAAGTTTTTAACTAATGAAAGTTTGGATATAACCTGGGGCATATGCACGAGAAATCGCAGGTCCAAAAGATATACAGAGAATGTTTACGAATTTTTACGGTGCAGCACTAAAAACAGTTTCAGGACAGCAACATCCCCAAATCTTTACCTCACTCAAATTAGATGCTTCTCTTGGCACAACAATGAAATAAAAAGGATAAGGAGCGGTCATTACAGTCGTAATGACTTCCAAGAATCAAATAAAAGAAAAAGTACTGAAAATAAAACATTGGGTTATCTCCCAAGAGTGCTTTTCTTTAACGCCTTTGAGCTAGGCACAGAAAATTGCGAATCAAGTATTTTTAGAAGAAGCATTAAGATCAACTGTAGAGGTCTTGTTAATAAGGCATTGTATTTCATCCACATAAGTTTTTGAAGACCCTTTGTGATCATGCTTTGGTTCACTCAAATCACTAAAAAGATTTTTGGGACAGATCCAGTCAAAATTATTTTCAAAAGCTTCATACAATCCAAAGAGCTTGCTAGGTATAGGTATTTCGGTTCCTTCATCGTTTGTACTAATAACCTTTATAGGTGAACCGAGTTTATTAAAACGCTTAAGAACTTTCTAGCTTCAATAGCAACATCTTTAAATTCTAAGCGCAAAGTTTCCAAGATAAAGGCTTTCTTTTCAGGATCTTCAATTTCATGAAGCTTAAGGAACATGTTTTGAATAAAAGGATTAAGACTAGCAAACCTAGCTTCCAACATGTGAATTAAATAAGCAGAAGCAACTTCAATACAAGGAGCTAGCTCAACCAAAGACTTTTTCTCAACTTATTTATGCATACTAATGTAATTAAAGAACTCCTCAATGTTATCTTTCCCAATAATTGAACCACTACCTACTGAGAGGTCCTCCAAAACATACTTAGGGAACAACATAATGAACTAAAGTAAAGAAATAACAACTACCAAGGATTCTAATTTTTTTGGGTTTTTGCTAAAATGATGCAGGTAAAATAAATAAAGTAAAGCAAAACAAATAACAAAGTAAAGGATGTGTGTGCGAAAAACTCCCCTTGCAGAGGTCTTCTACTTCCTCCCCGGCAACGGCGCCAGAAAAGAGCTTGATGCCTGGTTGATGACCAGCCCGTTGGGAACCCCAAGAGGAAGGTGTGATGAATATAGCAGCAAGGTTTTCCCTCAGTTAAGAAACCAAGGTATGTCGATCAGGAGAGGAGAGACAAACGACTGAAGGTGATGCTTGCAAGCTTCGCGACAGCTCCGGACAATTTATATGGCGCCTTGTCCAAGCTTTGCTTTGCGAGCAGCAACGTAGAACCTGCACACACACAACCAAATACTTTGTTCCCAACTTGCGATGAGGTTGTCAATCTCACCGGTTTGCTTGAAACAAAGGGTATGAGCGTATCGAGTGGAAAGTGATAATAGTATGCGAGTAAAGTAAACAGTGCGAGGAAAGTAAACAGGTGATAGTAATATGATGGAAATAGGACCAGGGTCCACAGTTCACTAGTGGTGTCTCTCCATAAGATAAAATAACACATGCTGGTAAACAAATTATAGTTGGGCAATTAATAGAATAAAGATAAACTTGATATGTCAAGAAGATCACTATGCGATTTACTCTGGGCATTACAACAAAATACATAGACCGCCATCCAACTGCATCTATGACTAATAATCCACCCACGGGGATATCGTCCGAACACTCCATGAGTATTAAGTTGCGAACAACAGATAATTGCATTAAGCAATGTGTATAATGTAAACAAAGCATATGCCCTTGAGCATATGAATGTTGTTTTCTCCCTAGTAGCAACAGCACATCTACAACCTTAGAGGTTTCTGTCACTCCCCCAGGTTAAATAGAGGCATGAACCCACTATCGAGCATAAATACCCCCTCTTGGAATCACTAGCAACTACTCGGCCAAGATAGCTACTAACGGAGAGCATGCAAGATCATAAACAACATAGAGATAACATAAGATATATTTCAGTATAGCAACTCAATCATAACACCAATATTCATCGGATCCCAACAAACCAAACATGTAGAATTACATAACGGTGATCTCAATCATGTAGGGCAGCTCATGAGATCTAAACATGAAGCACATGGTGGAGGAGACAACCATCTAGCTACTTCTATGGACCCATAGTCCAAGGTAGACTACTCACTCATCGCTCCGGAGGCAAGCATGGCAATGAAGAAGACCTTCGGTGGCAATTCCCCTCTCCGGCAGGGTACCGGGAAGAGCTTCTGGACCCTCCCGATCTTGGGTTGATGACGGCGGTGGATCGCGATGTGTTTATGGAAAATTGATCGGGTACTTAGGTTTTTCCCGTCGGGGGGTCTTTATAGGCGAAGGGGCTTTGTCAGAAGTGGACCGAGGCGGCCTCACACATAGGGGGCGCGGCTAGGGGCCAGGCCGCGCCGCCCTGGTGTGAGGGTGGCCTGTGGCCCCTCTCCGTCTCCTCTTTGGATCTCTGGAAGCTTCCGGGAAAAATAAGACTTCAGGAACTTGTTTTGTCCAATTCCAAGAATATTTCCTATGTAGCTTTTCTGAAACACAAAAACAGCAGAAAACAGGGAACTGGCACTGTGGCGACTTGTTAATAGGTTAGTTCCAGAAAATGCATAAAAGTGCCACGAAGTGTAACGAAACATTAGGCAAATGGTGTAAAAACAAGCATGGAGCATCAAAAATTATAGATACGTTGGAGACGTATCATCTGCCTTAGGGACTCGTCTCTCCCTCACACGAATCCCGATCAATACCCTGAAGTAAGGACTTGATACTGCAACATGCACTTGCATATCAGAGTTAAACTTCATGTTTGTATCTAGTCAATTAATAAAAATCTAAGAAGTGAGCTTAGCTCACTTGGTTAGGGAAGTGGATGTACAATCCAGCCACCCAGGTTCAAGTCTCCATAGACGCGAATTTGGGTTCTTATTTTCAAAAAAACAAAATCGCTGTAGGGGCTTCCCCTACCGCATTTCCTTTCAAAAAAAATTAATAAAAATCTAAGAAAAATCCAAATGTGTGCTGGCAACATACATCATCATAAGCCCGTTGAGTAAAACATCTCTAGAGTTTGGGCTCAGATGTGTACTTTATAGCACCTAATAATATAGGTTTATATCGTGCTATATTGCACATAGTGGTGGACTTCTACTCTTTGCCTCAATATTTACTCCAATTGCTCAATTGCAATCAAATAAATTTGTACAAAGGGTTTAGGAGTTTTTATCCTTCTATAACTTACCATTTGTTCTAATGAAGACTAATCTTCAATAGTCTCTCAAAAGTTCCAGCACCACTGCTGCAAGCTCCTACTATCTCTAAGTAAGACTCTATAACTCCATGGCTTTTACAGGATCTCTCTTTGATGCTTCGATAAAACTTCTCCAACTAGGACTATGGTTATTACTTGACCTAATGGCCATGGTTTGGAACACTTCATTCATCCTTCTTCTGGAAACTCTTCCTCCTCGGCACAGAATTGCTGGTTTATTATAAGGTTCTACTCCATTATGTAAAGATTCTCAAGTGAACCCAACATGATCTAAGTGTTTATATTGTCGGTACTACTTACTTGTATATGGAATTTGTGAGTATCCATATACATGACTTAACCTGGGGTCCTACTACCTTATATAGTTTCAATTCACCACTTGGCATTGATACGTCTCAAACGTATCTATAATTTTTGATGCTCCATGCTTGTTTTACACCATTTGCCTATTGTTTCGTTACACTTAGTGGCATTTTTATGCATTTTCCGGAACTAACCTATTAACAAGTGCCACAGTGCTAGTTTCCTGTTTTCTGCTGTTTTTGTGTTTCAGAAGTGATACACAGGAAATATTCTCGGAATTGGACGAAACAAGTTCCTGAAGTCTTATTTTTCCCGGAAGCTTCCAGAGATCCGAAGAAGTGTCGGAGGGGGGCCACCAGGGCCCCACACGCGTGGGTGGCGCGGCCAGCCCCCTGGCCGCGCCGGGCCCACGTGAGGGCGCCTGGCCCCTCCTCTGACATCGACCCTTCGCCTATAAAGACCCCCCGACGAGAAAAACCTAAGTGCCCGATCAGTTTTCCAGAATACATCGCGATCCGCCGCCGCCGTCGACCCGAAGATCGGGGGGTCCAGAAGCTCTTCTCGGCACCCTGCCGGAGAGGGGAATCGCCACCGGAGGTCTTCTTCATCGCCATGCTTGCCTCCGGAGCGATGAGTGAGTAGTCTACCTTGGACTATGGGTCCATAGCAGTAGCTAGATGGTTGTCTTCTCCACTATGTGCTTCATGTTTAGATCTCATGAGCTGCCATACATGATTGAGATCACCGTTATGTAATTCTACATGTTTGGTTTGTTGGGATCCGATGAATATTGGTGTTTATGATTAAGTTGCTGTACTGAATTATATCTTTTGTTATCTCTATGTTGTTTATGATCTTGCATGCTCTCCGTTGTTAGTAGCTATCTTGGCCGAGTAGTTGCTAGTGACTCCAAGAGGGGGTATTTATGCTCGATAGTGGGTTCATGCCTCTATTTCACCTGGGGGAGTGACAGAAACCTCTAAGGTGGTAGATGTGATGTTGCTACTAGGGAGAAAACAACATTCATATGCTCAAGGGCATATGCTTTGTTTACATTACACACTTTGCTTAATGCAATTATCTGTTGTTCGCAACTTAATACTTGTGGAGTTCTCGGATTGATTCACCACAAGTGGATTATTTGTCATAGATGCAGTTGGATGGCGGTCTATGTATTTTGTTGTAATGCCCAGAGTAAATCTCATAGTGATCTTGTTGACATATCACGTTATCTTTATTCTATCAATTGCCCAACTGTAATTTGTTTACCCAGCATGTGCTATTTTATCTATGGAGAGACACCACTAGTGAACTGTGGACCCCGGTCCTATTTACATCATATTGCTATCACCTGTTTACTTTACTCGTACTGTTTACTTTACTCGCATACTATATTGTTTTCCACTCGATACACTCATAACCTTTGTTTCAAGCAAACCGGTGAGATTGACAACCTCATCGCAAGTTGGGAACAAAGTATTTGTTTGTGTGTGTGCAGGTTCCACGTTGCAGCTAGCAAGCAAAGCTTGGACGAGGCGCCATATATAAATTGTCCACTGCTGTCGCGAACTAGCAAGCATCACCTTCAGCCGTCATTGTCTCTCTTCTCCTGTTCGATAAACCTTGGTTTCTTAAACTGAGGGAAAACTTGCTGCTGCACTCATCATACCTTCCTCTTGGGGTTCCCAACGGGCTGGTTATTCACCACGCACAAGGACAGTCTGTAGCCACATTCACTTGGAGCATCAGCTACTTTTCTGGCGCCGTTGCCGGGGAAGAGAGAAGACTTCTGCGAGGGGAGTTCTTCGCACACACATTCTTTACTTTGTTATTTGTTTTGCTTTACTTTATTTTATTTTACCTGCATTGCTTTTTATCAAAAACCCAAAAAAAATTAGAATCCTTGGTAGTTGTTTTTACTTTAATTTAGTTTATCATGCTGTTCCCTAAGTTCATTCTGGAGGACCTCTCAGTAGGTAGTGGTTCGATTATTGGAAAAAGTAACATTGAGGAGTTCTTTATTCACATTAGTATGCATGAGGAAGATGAGGAAAAGTCTTGGGTTGAGCTTGCTCCTAGTATTGAAGTTGCTTCTGTTATATTAATTGACATGTTGGAAACTAGGTTTGCTAGTCTTAATCCTTTTATGCAATATATGTTCCTTAAGCTTCATGAAATTGAGGATCCCAAAAAGAAGGCTTTTATCTTGGAAACTTTGCGCCTAGAATTTAAGGATGTCGTTGTTGAAGCTAGGAAAGTTCTTAAACGTTTAAATAAACTCGGTTCACCTATAAAGGTTATTGATACTCATGATGAGGGAACCGAAATACCTATACCCTGCAAGCTTTTGGGATTGAATGATGCTTTCGAAAATAATTTTGCCTGGATTTGTCCTAAAACTCTTTTTGATGAGAATAGTGTACCAAAGCATGATCACAAAGGGTCTTCAAAAACTTATGTGGATGAAATACAATGCCTTATTGACAAGACCTCTTCTGTTGATCTTAATACTTCATCTGATATTACTTGATTCGCACTTTTCTGCGCCTAGCTCAAAGGCGTTAAAGAAAAGCACTCTTGGGAGATAACCCAATGTTTTCTTTTCAGTACTTTTTCTTTTATTTGAGTCTTGGAAGTCATTACTACTGTAATGACCGCTCCTTATCTTGTTTATTTCGTTTTTGTGCCAAGAGAAGCCTCTAATTTGAGTGAGGTAAAGATTTGGGGATGTTGCTGTCCTGAAACTGTTTTCGGTGCTGCACCGTACAAATTCGTGAAAATTCTCTGTTTATCTTTTGGACCTGCGATTTCTTGTGCATATGCCCCAGGTTATATCCAAACTTTTCTTAGTTGAACACTTTTTGATTTGAGCAACAGAAAATCCCTAAAAAATTCGACCTTTGTCAGCTGTTCAGTTTTGACAGATTTCTACCAATATTTGTGTTTGCCACTTTAAAGCTTTCTTTTGAGTTATTTTGATCATGGAACTTTTGGGGAGGTTGCTACAGTAGTATATGCTATATATGTGGTGGTTTTGAGTTGAAACCTGAAGCAAATAGAGGATTGATTATATGTTATGCTTGCACTAATGTTGCTAATAGATTTGTGTTTAGTTTTGTATGAAGGAAGTTTTCAAGTGTAGGGATTGGAGAATGATGAGATGAGTTGAAGAATGGACAAAAGCTCAAGATTGGGGATGCCCATGCATCACCCCAAGAAATATCCAAGAAGTACAAGCGTCAAAGCTTGGGGATGCCCCCGAGGCACCCCTTCTTCATCGGCAAAAATCAGGTCACCTTTCAAAACACTATATTTTTATTGCTTCATGCACTATGTGTTTTTCTTGGAGCGTCAGTTGTTTTAGTTTTCTTAGTTGGTTTAGTTTGTTTGTTTGCTGCAATAAATGGTTGGACCCCAACAAATTTCCTTTGGAGGAGATGTGCTTGTTTTCATTTGCAAAGAACACTCAGTTTTTCACTCTTATCGTTTATCGAGTGTTCTTCTTTTTCTGCTACTGCTTTTGGTTTTCGTTTTCGCCTTGATTTGGGTTCAGATCTTGTCATATCTTTGCATCAAGGTGTATTTTTGCCTCTGATCTTTATTGGTTTTCATCAAAAGAGGTGTTTATAAAAATTTCAAATGGTGTTGGAAAAGAGAAAAAGCTTTGTGCAAAATAGTGGTACAAGAAGGAGCTTGTGTAGACTGCGGCTTAGGCTTTTTCATGTCATGCTTGATGTCTTTTTGATAGTATGCTTAGTGGTTTTGCTGTAGCATGACTTGCCTCAAATAACTGAGATTGCTTAATGAGCCTTTGAAAAAATCATGCGTTGTTTTTATTGTATGGAAGCATTATTTTGGTTTTCTCCTTGATGCTTTATTTGGGTTGACTTGGCACATGCTCACACATGTTAGACTCTTACAAAGTCGCCAATAGCCTTCATGATCATTTAGTTTTTGACTTTTGATGCCATCGTATGCTTCTTTTAATGTCGCTTTGTCGCTTTGCATGATTATGGCCATTATTGCTCTCTTAGTTGGTCGCTCCCAGTCTTTTGCTAGCCCTCACCTTGTACTGAGTATGAGCTCTACTCGTGCATCCAACTCCTAAAAAGCCAAAGTTTTCCATTGTGTCCACCATACATACCTACTAGCAATTTGCTTTTCCAAGTAAATTTGACTTGCTTTTATTTTCTCTTCAAATTAAACTCTTACCAGTGTTATGCGAAATTCGGTTAGTAAAGCTCTCACGAACCGGAAGGCACACTTTACTTTTTCCTGTTCTTAAAAATTTGACATTGTGGTCTCTTATGTTGAGTTGTTATGCTTGCAAGTTGTAAGTTGGATTCTAGCCCAGCCATGCTGTCATGGGGCAAGCTTTCAACATTGCACTTCTTATTTGAGTTGATATCGTGATCTTTTGTTTATGGATGCCCGCGGTGTGAAATGAATTGGGAATCTTGTGGGGATCATGGAGTTTGTATATGTGTTAGGGAAACGCCGGGCCGCCAATCTAAGCCATGCATAATTCATGGTGGAAATTTGCAGCATACCCATGGTGAACATTCGACGACGCATCTCACAATAAAAAGCTAAACAATATAGCAAATAAAAGAGATGTCGAGGTGTTCATTGTCTGCTTGTCCTATCGTTTTGGTGTGGGCTTGTTCCAAGTCATCGGGCACAGAGGTACCCCATTGGCGGTTTTCAATGATATGCATATACTTACAATGACAAGAGCCTTGCTTGGGACTCTAAGTAAAGTAGCATGAGGTTTGGGTACTCGTATTCACGGGGCACGAGGTTTTCAACTTATGATTTGTCAAGCATATGCATCATAATTGTTCTCGCATTAACTTTAACCATTCAAGATGCTTATGATGGGGGCAATGAGAGCTCAAAGCCGGTAAGTACCATAATTTTTGAAGGTTATAAAACTTGCAATCACTGCTTCCCTCTGCGAAGGGCCTTTCTTTTACTTTTATGTTGAGTCACCACTTTCTTTCTTTATGCACCATTAAGAGAGCATAGTTGTCATTCTTAGTGTGATATGCATTGTCCCAAAGTTCATTGATTGATTCATATTGTTGGTTTCACTTGTTCTTAAATTATTTGTATCTAGTCGCCCTCTTAAACTTGAAGGTGTCCTATGCATTTATGTTTTGCTCTCTTTGAAGGACAAGCTGAAAACCTTTTGTATGTTTTTCCTTATGATTTGAACACACGTTTGACTTTCATTGTTTCATTTTCATGATCTTTTGTTTGTGTTCATTTGCATGTTTACAACATGGTTGCTAAGTTCTTATTGTCATGATTATATCTTCATGCCCATGTTTTAAGTTCTATTGATCCCAGCTCACCAATGCTTACATATATGATCAAGATTGTGTAGGTGCATGTCACCTCAAAAATTATTTCTTTGTTATCACTTACCTACTCAAGGACGAGCAGGAGTTAAGCTTGGGGATGCTTGATACGTCTCAAACGTATCTATAATTTTTGATGCTCCATGCTTGTTTTACACCATTTGCCTATTGTTTCGTTACACTTAGTGGCATTTTTATGCATTTTCCGGAACTAACCTATTAACAAGTGCCACAGTGCCAGTTTCCTGTTTTCTGCTGTTTTTGTGTTTCAGAAGTGATACATAGGAAATATTCTCGGAATTGGACGAAACAAGTTCCTGAAGTCTTATTTTTCCCGGAAGCTTCCAGAGATCCGAAGAAGTGTCGGAGGGGGGCCACCAGGGCCCCACACGCGTGGGTGGCGCGGGCAGCCCCCTGGCCGCGCCAGGCCCACGTGAGGGCGCCTGGCCCCTCCTCTGACATCGACCCTTCGCCTATAAAGACCCCCCGACGAGAAAAACCTAAGTGCCCGATCAGTTTTCCAGAATACATCGCGATCCGCCGCCGCCGTCGACCCGAAGATCGGGAGGGTCCAGAAGCTCTTCCCGGCACCCTGCCGGAGAGGGGAATCGCCACCGGAGGTCTTCTTCATCGCCATGCTTGCCTCCGGAGCGATGAGTGAGTAGTCTACCTTGGACTATGGGTCCATAGCAGTAGCTAGATGGTTGTCTTCTCCACTATGTGCTTCATGTTTAGATCTCATGAGCTGCCATACATGATTGAGATCACCGTTATGTAATTCTACATGTTTGGTTTGTTGGGATCCGATGAATATTGGTGTTTATGATTAAGTTGCTGTACTGAATTATATCTTTTGTTATCTCTATGTTGTTTATGATCTTGCATGCTCTCCGTTGTTAGTAGCTATCTTGGCCGAGTAGTTGCTAGTGACTCCAAGAGGGGGTATTTATGCTCGATAGTGGGTTCATGCCTCTATTTCACCTGGGGGAGTGACAGAAACCTCTAAGGTGGTAGATGTGCTGTTGCTACTAGGGAGAAAACAACATTCATATGCTCAAGGGCATATGCTTTGTTTACATTACACACTTTGCTTAATGCAATTTTCTGTTGTTCGCAACTTAATACTTGTGGAGTTCTCGGATTGATTCACCACAAGTGGATTATTAGTCATAGATGCAGTTGGATGGCGGTCTATGTATTTTGTTGTAATGCCCAGAGTAAATCTCATAGTGATCTTCTTGACATATCACGTTATCTTTATTCTATCAATTGCCCAACTGTAATTTGTTTACCCAGCATGTGCTATTTTATCTATGGAGAGACACCACTAGTGAACTGTGGACCCCGGTCCTATTTACATCATATTGCTATCACCTGTTTACTTTACTCATACTGTTTACTTTACTCGCATACTATATTGTTTTCCACTCGATACACTCATAACCTTTGTTTCAAGCAAACCGGTGAGATTGACAACCTCATCGCAAGTTTGGAACAAAGTATTTGTTTGTGTGTGTGCAGGTTCCACGTTGCAGCTAGCAAGCAAAGCTTGGACGTGGCGCCATATATAAATTGTCCGCTGCTGTCGCGAACTAGCAAGCATCACCTTCAGCCGTCATTGTCTCTCTTCTCCTGTTCGATAAACCTTGGTTTCTTAAACTGAGGGAAAACTTGCTGCTGCACTCATCATACCTTCCTCTTGGGGTTCCCAACGGGCTGGTTATTCACCACGCACAAGGACAGTCTGTAGCCACATTCACTTGGAGCATCAGGCATCATCGTACTACAGTTTCAGATGACTCAAGCTTAACATAACGGCCTTGGTATACCTCTTCCAATAGGATAGTTCCCATTCCGGTTGTATCCTCTCTTTGGACTACCATGTATTGTATACCAACTGTAATCTACTTCCATCCTTTGTATAAGGCTCCAATGATGTCATAACTACTTGGTATGGAACAAGATATCTAACTTCACTTAAGAAAAAATAGGTAAGAAAATTTTACTCGAGTGTGTCACGATTATTCTTTTGTCGAATATCCGTCCCAAGTCATAAGAAAAATTGGTTTAGATAAGATGGCTTCCTATAGTCACTACCAAACCTATAGGTCTCCTATTAAAGGGTTTTAATCCTAGGGTCAAAGCGTTTGCTCTGATACCAACTGTGATGACCCAGCATACCACTGCATGTGTAGTATGCAAGTCGTTGACATAACACCAATGAAACACCATGTCACTAGTATTACATCGATCAGAGTGGTACAACAGAAACATCGCAGGTCCAAGGTATGTCTATAGGATTACAATTTTCATCAAACAGAAGATCTTCAGAACCTCCTCAACAGGTGGAGGTTTAGTCCTGGCGATTACAAACGAGAAAGAACAACTAGAAGGCTAACAAGAGCTACAACTAATGCAGTTGGCTTACTACAGAAACTATAGAACTACCCTAACTACTTAGGTTCTAGGAGTACGGAATTGGGTCCCTTCTACACCTATTCAAGTTTTCCAGCAAGCTTGGCATAGTCGTTAACTTCATTGATATTTCTGACATTGATAGGAGGCTTCATCTTCATCTTCAATGTCTCGAGGTTGTTTCCTTGTGTTTCCTCCAATCTAAGCAAGGATTAAGAGGGAGTGGGGTGAGTAATGAGCGTTACCCAGCAAGTTCATAAAAGGAATAAGGTGTTTTATGCACTATCTACAGCCTTAGACCGAAGGGTCGTTCGGCAATGCAGGTTTTTGTAAACATTTCTTCAAGAGGTTGCTTTTATTCAGAAGAACTATGTCTGTCAGCCTTCACAGGTTGATTAGAGCTTCGATGGGCTCCTTTCCTGCCGCATTCGCAGCTCCTTCCCGGAATAGGGAGTATCTTGATACTTTCTTACACTCTGCAGAGGTGGTCACTTGTACCCATAAGAGATCAAAGCCTTGCTGCACATCCGAGTCATGAGCTCGTCCACACTTCCTTTGTATGGGGCCCAGTCGATGATCCAAGCCAATCACTGTCCTCCTCCATGACCCCACATACCCACCCGTTATGTAATTACCGGTAAGAGCCTTTTCCCAAGTTTATGGGCCTTTTCTCCTTACCAGCCCTGGCCTTAGGACTTATTCTCCCATTTTTGGGTTTTTACCATTACCAGCTTAATTACAATCCATCATAGACCAATTAGCAAGTCTGTCCCCTCTATATCCATAGGTAGACCGGCAGGAATCCCACATCCCCCCTTTACTCTATAGATAGACCAGGCTGGACGACCCTCCACTACTGATCTGTTGATATGCGAGAGGAAGTAGGTACAGCTGACTTCTCCGTCCCATTCCAGATCTTATGGTTGACCGTTATTTACAGCGCTAGAAATCACTGGCGACATTGGTTATTAATTCCTAGGTGAACTTTCCAGTTGCAGTGGGACCTCCACCATACTCATACCATGGTCCCACTGCCCACCATCCTAGGACAACAACCATTCTGGTTGAAACCACTATTCATATTCATTAGTAAAACCAAACCTTTTATTTGGAATGCAGTAGTAATACCACAGGTATATATTTGCAAGTAATTTGATAAAAATACTCAACAGTTATGAGCAAGAGTGAACTTGCCCTTTTGACTGCAAGATTATGCAGGTCAAGGTCTTCGATACGATAGAAATCCCAATTCTGAAATAGAATCATCATCTGGTAGGGATGATGTTAGAAATCTGCAGCATGATATGCATAATATATGATATGCATTGCTCTAAGCGTAACCTAACCCCGACGATTTGTTATTACTGAATGATTGTGATTTATGTATGATGTGTTGCACTTTTAAGTTCAATTCCACACACAATGTTGTTAGGTGTTTTAGATTAGTTTATTATTCTGTACAAGTAAAAGGATACGGCTGGAACATAAACTCTTGCCTTAGGGTTACTATGATTGGAGGACATTGCAAAAGACTAGTAATAGTGTAAAGGCTTGAAAGTAACACTTTTAAGTTGCATCATATAATTAGCAATCACTTGGTTGATCATGGATATGCAAAGTCAAAGTAAAGCATACACATAGCAATATCTAAGTAGTTCTAGGGTTGACAACAATCTTAATATAACTTAGGGTGTTACTGTAGCTAAAAGGAATTGATGTGATACTTGTTCTAAAGGTATCTTAAAATAATAACTTTTGAAGAACATATTCTTAAAAGAGTAATTAGTATTGAAATCCATTTTAAGTTGTCATCTTTTATTTTTCAAAAACTTAATATTAACTAGTAAAGCATGATTCTATCTTACTATTATTTATTAAGATTTGACTTCTAATCTCAAGTGACCAGACTCTCATATGATTAGATATAATTCTAAAGAAACTAATTATTAAACAATAGTTTAGAGTTAGGAATCATTATGAATATGGGTTAGTACTTATTTACATTCCCTAGGTTTTAGCACTTTAAAATTATTTAGAAGAAGTTGTCTTAGGGTTTTAAGGTGCTAGTAGAAAAGCTATAATTAAGGTCCTAACATACTGAAGTATTGACTACAATAGGGTTGTTTAAGTATAACAATATTTACTACATAATTAGAGAAATTATTTGATTCCTAAATTTTTGATTCAAATAAATATAGAGAAATAGTACTTAAACAAGTTTGATAATTTGAATCAAATTTACTTCACACAAGTATATAACATGACAGTACAAACAGATAGGTCTTATTTTTGTGAACATTTTGATATATTATTCGTATTTTTCTGAGTTAATATGACAGAGTTATGAATTTTATAAACTAGAGTAATTTTTCTGGAATTTTATTTAACAGGCAAAACCTTTTCCTACCGAACCCTAACCTACTCGCAGAGACTGACTGGTGGGGCAACAGCTAGGTCATACGCCACCTCGACAACGACCAAGTCAATAACTTGACTGGGAGGTTTGACCTCACCGCCGCAAGCTACGGGCAACACCAGCGACGCGCAGAGGCTTCTGCGAACGCGTGGGTTCACTAAATCGAACCGATAGACTGAGATGAACTCGTTGATGGCGGCGCCGTGACCAAATGGTTGCCGAATTAACTCCGGCGACAAGCTACTGCGGCGGAGCACGATGGCGACCTACAGGAACTACCCTACGGGCCACCAAATGGTGCACTGAGGGTCTCTGGAGATGATTAAGCTCACCGTGATGCTGCTGGAATGATCGGCAAGGTAGGAGATGGTCAGAATCATCGACAAGCTCAACGGCAAGGTGCTCCCAGAGATGAAAGGGAACTGCTTATCATCGGCTTTTGAGAACGATTTGGTCTGATTCCTCTGGCCGAAATGAATCAGTCGCAAAGGAGGAGCTCGGGGACAACACGGTGAGGCCTCGGGTGAGCTCAATCACCGGAGAGAGAACTTGGTCGGAGTTAGGGTTTCGGCCTATGAGAGAAATTCGAGAGAGAAAAGAGGATGAGATGGATTTAGGGTTTCCCCGGCGGCGCGGACGACATCTTATAGGCGTCGAAGAGCGGCGGCGTGAATCTTAGCACGGCCGAGCGATGGGGAGGCGCCACCGAGCTGTTTCCCCCGATCGGGAGGTGCAAGACGACTCTCTCCCCCAGTGGGTCCCACCTGTCGGTCAATACCGATTCGGTAAGTGGCCTATGCCCCTGTTTGACTAGCTAGCTGGGCCGGTTAGATGGGCTGCAGCCAGGTACTCCCTCTCTCTCTATTTTTTTCTGTTCGATTCTTTTTCTTTTTCATCTGTTTTCTATTTGCTGATTTGAATTCTAATTTGAATTCACTTTGTTTTGCAGGTTTGAACTTGGAACTTGATAAAGATGGGTTCAAACACTATTACCAGAGTGCTAAAATCATTTTGTTAAAGCTTGGGTGGGTTCCATGTTAAAATATAATAATTTGCATTTTTGGGGTCAAATAAGTATTATTCCAGATTCTATCTAGGGCTTGACTTATGATGCAAGTATAATTCCCCTAACATGGTTCTATGTTTATCCTATATTCTTAATGTCATGGAAATGTCCTAAATAATATTCCAAGGCAGTTACATATCCTAATTCATTATTTTATAATGTAAAAGTATCTATATTTCTCTCAAGAATAAATTGCTTGTGCTTTTGTCTTGGACAAATATTTGTGTAGTTGATCACTAGTGCAAAAGATTTGATTGTCATGTAGATATTATTATTTGGATGACACTCTTAGATTTAAGGATAACAAATGATTATAGGTTTAGCTGATGATCTTGCCCTATACTATCTGGGCATGGGTGGTGGTCTAGTGCTAGATGATCTAGTTCATCTCCTATGATACTTGCTGGTTGAGATATATACATGCAGGTGTTCATTTAAATGAAAGGGGTGTTTTTCTGAATTTATTAATCTGGCAACTAATTCCACACCTGCTCATGTAACGGATATGGTATCTAGTTAATTTGGCTATATGCAAAAATGCATCTCAAATAATGTGTAAGTGAGGTGTTAGAGTGTATATTAATTTATCTTAGCATGCTAGACTATATAAGTATTCACATAATTAATTATTGGTGTGTACACTAATTAATGGCAGCTAAAGATAATGTTCTAACCTTTGTTATGCAAGTATAGTGTGTGAATAATATGCATGAGTTGATAGTGATTTCTTGGTACAGACATACGCATGATATGAATAGTTACTCTACATTTTCTGGGTCTGATTTGCTCCCTAGTAAATTTACTTGTTTGTTCTTGGTGCTCATATGATCATTTATATGTATGGGATATGCCCCTGGATCATGTATATGTTTTTAGTAGATGATATCTATTGATTTTGATGTGCCCAAGTGATCTAAAGATATGTTTCTGGACAGAATTAGTTGTTGTCCAGCTACTCCATTGGCGTTTCACAACACCCCTCTCCTTTCCTCTCTAGTAGAAATGAGCAAGAATAGGATCCAATGATTCCTAGGCCTAGCCATTTATGATTTTAGATCGGAGGCATATATTTCTCTTGCTTATGGTGAGTTCTTCCCTTTTCCCACTAAGTACACTCATCTTCTCTCATCCTAGACCAACCTGGTGGTCTTGTGAAGCTTGTTCTTCGGGAAATCTGTAACCTGCGTCTTGTGGCATGTCTGCACCTCCTAGTTGCTTCATCTTGGTCCTATCTAATGTATGGAGTGGTCCAATTTCGTTGGTTTTCTCATACCCTGATTTTATGGGGTCAAATGGATGCCATGAGGTTCCTTTTATAGCAATTTGATGCCCACCACAAGTTGACACCTCAAGTGGTGACACTTGTTTGAGCAAGGTGAGTAAGGTGCTTGGTTGTCATGCTCTTATGCATGAGCATTACTTGGGGTTCAAGTATAGGAAGATATTTTCAAGTGGATAACTATCCTAGGTGGCATGATGATTATCCTCTAATAATCTTTATTTTGGTCAGCCAAGTGGCATTTGGCACTAAATGGACTTGTGGCTAAATCAATTCATATTCTTATACATATTTGTAATTCATAATTGAATTGTTATCAATGGATATTATATTAATTGTTTGGAAGTTAAACTTCCAAAGTTCATATTTGAAATGATCCTGTTATTGTGAATTATGCATATTGTCATATCTTATTTGTTCCTATTATCAGTTGTGCTCAAAATATCCAAAGTTAGCAAAGGTCATGTTCAAATTTTAAATGATTTTATTTGATTTCACCAAGGCATGATCATAAGAGTTTCAAAATGATCATAGTTATTTTTATTCAAATAGTTTGAACTATTTAATGTAATGTAAATGAATTTAGTTTTGTTATATCTCATATAGTTGATAAGTTATGATTTAAATAAGAATGTGTGGCTTTTATGCGCTCTAGACCTTGTGGTTTACCAATTTTTGTAACAAGTTTAAGAGTGAATTATATAATACCCAGAAGTACTAGATAATTATTTAAGTGGTTAAATTCTATTGTAAACCCCTCTACCCAGAATAATAGTTTTAACAAATGTCATGTTGAAATTTATGGCGCTTCAGTTGATGAGCTACTTCTGTTCCACCAACTTAAGAGAAACTTCAATCACTTTGACAAGTTTTATTTAAAAGCGCGAAAATTTCCCAGTTTTTTTTATGCGTGAATGCAATGCACACTTCTGTTTCCTCTCTATTTCTAGCCTCACATCCTGGGATGTTACAGGGGGGCGGATTATCCGGCCAAATATCTGGCGAAAAATCCACCCCCTTTACTGGGATTAAACCACTTCCTTTTGGGAGGGGATTATCCGGCCAAAAATCTACCCCCTTTACTGGGAGCAAACCACTTCCTTTTTTGGTGACTGAAAACCCTGCACTTCACTTGATCAATGTGCTAATTCACTAATATTGTTATCTAACACACAAAACTCAGGAAATGCTCTTTCAGTGTTCCTACTCTTAAGCTACTTTCTGACCCTTGTCTGCTAGTTAGCAGCCAAGTTGTAATTGTGCATTGGACTCTTCTGTGCATTATACACTTGTGGTTTGTCAAGATATTTCTCTTCGAAATATCTGGAGAAACAAACTCTAGTACCTTGTCCATTTCTAGGACTAGGTAAAGTGTTGTACTCTGTATGATGTGAGGTATGCACATCTTATGTTCTATTCTACCTTAGAGTATCACACTCTTCCACACCAAATGGTCATGTTGAGTCTCATTGCCTTATTTGATAAAGTGATGCTCTTACACATCTTTGATCACCCTTTCTCTGAGTTGGTCATGCTTGGAATGTTGGGTATGCATATTGAGGTGGCCATCCAAGATCCTTAGTAAATCTTATTGCTTTGAAATCCAAGGACCTTTGCATCATGCTAAGCATGATTGGTTAACCGATCACCAAACGAAGTTTGAATGTGTTACCAAGTACGTTCATTCAGGCGCACCTTCTTTGGCCAAAGTGTTAAGCTCATGCCAAAACTCTCAAGACTGGGTTGCTTCCCTTCTAAAGCAAGATCCACTCTTAAACTTAGTGACATACCGGTGGTTCGTGATATTCTAGATGTCTTTCTAGAAGCATTGCCATGTTTTCAAATGATCGTGTTGTCAAGTTCATGAGTAAGCTAGTTCTCTGAATTGGTTCTTTCTCCAAGAATCTGTGTTGGGTACCCTGGACTAGTTGGTTGATCTTGAACAACAACTTGGAGAGTTGCAAGACAAAAGCTCTATCTGAATTTGTTCCTTCTTAAAGGGATGCTCGGGTTGAAGCAAGATAGTATCTTTTTTTTTGGATCTACTATCTTCCCATCTTTGATTCGAGTTGCGCTATCATCAAATCAAACTCAGCCCCAAGGACTATCCTTATGGTGTTTCACTTGGGTACACTTTCATGTCTTTCGGTCTAACCAATACTTTTGCCTTGATCATGAAATATATGATTCCATCTTATTGGAACATCTGAATAATCTTGTTGTTGAGCCCATCAATGATATATTTATTTTTGCCATGTTTGAAGAGAAATATATTGGACAATCAGCAATAGTGTTGGAAACATGCGAGAACCATCTTTGTGTCATCATGAAGTATGTGTTCTGGATGTTGGAAGTGACTTTCTCTCTTTGGTTCACGTGCAATTGCTGAAAGATGTCACCGTGAATTCGAGAAGAAGTTTATTTGTTTCCTCGGGAATCATCTCGAATTGGTCATCCATGTGCGGATTATTCCTGAGATGATAGGTTGTTGCCTCCATCTTCTTGAAAATTCCTATATGCATACCACATCATGGGACGGCGTGTCTCCTCCCCTCTCACTCGAGAGATGGGGCGGCTAGTCCTGGTGATAGAAGTCCCTGCACCGTCGAAGGCGAGGGCCACGGTCATCACCTTGCTTCGCCACGAGGAGAGCCGCGGCGCCGCTGTGCACTGTCAGCAAGGACAGCGAGCCCAGGCCCCAGAGGCGTTAGCCCCTCTAGGCCCAGCGCTCGCTGCCGCGAAGAAGAAGGCGAGTAGGCACGCTCTGGAGAAGCCCCTGGCTATTGAGTCAGGACATGCCACCGCGGCGGGAAGAAGAGCTGGGGCCGGCAGTCCCACAGGCGCCACCATGAAGCCGACCCCCGGAAGTGGTGCCCTCTGCATGAAACAAGCCTCCACGTCGTCACGGCTTGTCGCCACATCAGACACTTGGTGGAGATCCGCAGGGAACGCCTTGCGAAGCGTGCAGCTGTGGGGATGAATCACGGCTGTTACGAGTGTGGCTAGGCTGGCCACTAGTCGCATGGCTGCCCCGGCAAGGTCCATCCTTCGAGAGGACTGGGCGGCCAAGGAGAAGGCCCGATGGGAGCCCAGCCAGGGCGCGGTGCACACTGGGGATGTTGCGACAACCTACGGTGGGGATGCGTTGCCTCCCCACCTTGGTGCGCTCGGGCACTCTCCCAAGGGGCCCACGGGGCCTGAATTCTCTTCAGCCCTGTCGGGTGTTGCGGCCTGAGGCCGGCGCTGGGAAAATAAGCGTTCCCTCCTAGAACCTTCTTGGCCTGGAAACTGGGACCTTGGCGCCACGGAAGCAGAGATTCGCCGGTGTTCACGGTGACTCGCCAAGCGTTGCATGCCATGTGGGCAGTACCCTGCATCGCTAATGCGTGGTACCCCATGGCCGCTCGGACTCACGTGTTATCGTTGTCCCTTGAAGGGCCGGGGGCTAGGAGCTCTCGTGAGCTGTCCGCCCTAGGCCAGGTGGCATTGAGAAGATCATAGTCAATGGAGGGAGCTTCCAGCGGCTTGGTTGCCCACTTTGAGGGTGCTCAGTCCCGGGAAGGTTTGGGGGTTGGCGTGCTCTTGGTCTCGCCCATGGGCCAGGTTCACAAGTACATCATCCAGCTCGCCTTCCCCCGGGAAAGTTGCGCCAACAACACAAGAGAGTGTGAAGGCCTGCTAGCCGGCCTAAGGATCGCCACCGGGATGGGGATTTTCTCATCTCTCCATCCACGGCGACTCCCAGCTCACGGCCGACCAAGCAGAAGGAGTCAAGCTCAGTCCGTTAATTAAGGCATGCACGGGCGATGTGCGGAAGCTTGAGTGTCACTTCAACAGCCTCAAGCTCGAGCATGTCCCCCGCGGACAGGATGTAGCAGTCAAAGAGTTGCCCCAGATAGCCGCCCAAGTATTGCCAGTCCCTGCAAGAGCTATTGTTGAGAAGTTTTCCCAGCCATCCGCTATCCCAGAAGACGAAGAGCTTGGAGTCCCGCTGGCATCTGAGCAGGGGAATCTACCAACTACGGAGCAACAAGAGAGTATGGATGGCCCGGCAAGTGAGCGGTGCATCCCGCCCACTCCAACTTGTCGGACTAACTGAGTAGTAACGCCGCCTCGAGCGGAGATGGGCACTGTGAGCCCGAAGGGTGGCAGCGCCGAAACCACCGGTGACATCCCTGCAAAGCAGGGGAAGGACCGCGTCAACCAGGGGGCTTCATTATGGATTCTCTCAGATACCTGCTATGGCAACGCCAAGCCCTCCACAAGATGGAACTTCAGTTTCGTCAACTTCCTTGAGAGGGTTCGTAGCCGGGCGAATGTGCGGTTTGTCCATTATTTTTAAAGGTTCTCGTAGCCAACACGATGGGTGTGGCCGACCCGAGAGTTCTAACGGGGAAACCTTGTTTGCTAGCACCTTGAGTCTCGAGAAGCGTCGGATCTCTCCCCCGAAAGTGGGATGGCCGACACAGAGTGTTGCATGGCCTCCTGCAGGGCAATGCCGGACGAGGAGGAACGGGGTTGATAACCAGTGAGGGGCTTGTGGAACATCGAGTTCATCCTAACCTTCAATCCTAAAAGTGCCCACTCATGCTAGACTTAGACTAAAGCGTAGCTACGGAGGCGCACACAGAAGTGAACGTCGACCAGCGTGGTTGTGGGGACGCCCACTTGTAAACCGCTGCCTAAAAGACGAGGGGATGCGAGAGTAGTTTGGCCCCCCGCATTTGTAATCCGGAGGATAGATGTTCATGTCGCTCCGCCATAATCAATGAAGCTAGAGTTGGGGCAACTTTGGGCCTCGTTGAGGCGCCGTCTTGACATGTAGCCTTAAGACTAGTTGATACCCTTATCTTGAGCTCGAGCAGGAGAATTAACTCTAAATCAATGCACACGTTCAGGAAAGCAGCGGCGTGTGTAGCTCTTGATCATGCCTCCCGTATCGACGGCAGGCACAACTCTTGGTTGAGGTCTGAGTATCTTCGAGTCTGGGGAGAAGCGGCTTGATCTAACTACTAACAATGTTTTGAGAATGATTTTGCAAGAGTCTCTTTAAAAAACTTTCCGTAAAACCTCCTTTGAAAAGATTTGCGAAAACCTTTGGCGCAGGAGTTTCATTAAAATGATTTTCAAAAAGCTCGCTTTGTGGCAAAAGTTTTCTCGAAAACAGTTTTCAAAAATCCTCTCCAAAAAAGAAACTTTGTAGGGATTGCAACCCAGATCGGAGAATATCAGCTGGAAGTGATCATTGGCCTAACCTTCCCTCGCGAAGAGAAGGAATAAGAGTGTGCAAAGAAAGATGAGTTCCAACTGTCACTACTCTTACTTACTGCGAGCACTGCATGATATCGCGTGTTACCTTTAGCGCATCCATATTCATATTGCATACTTGGCATACAACATCAGCATGGCATTCAACACATAGTTGCATCATCACAATAATGGATATATACAAATGTTCAATGTCTTTCAAAAGCAAAGTGGAGGAATAGAAGAACATGGAAAAAAGGAGGACCGGGGGCTTAGGCCTCGGGCATGCGGCAATTAACCCACTGCAGAAGCTGGGCGACTGCCTCAACCACAGTGGCATGAGCAGTATCCTCAGCTTCCTTCCCAGCAGCGTCATCACCGAATCTCTCAAAGATCTAAGTGAACAGAAAGTTGGGGGTGAAGCGGTGCACGCGCGTGAGGATGAGGTTGCCAACCAAGTTGACAACATGCTCTCCTTCCGTCCGCACATCCTGCCTCAACCTCTCCGCGGGAGCCGATCAGCCCGATGACGTCCACGAATCAGAGATCGATGCTTCCATCTGGTACAGACGGAATCAGCGACTCCTCGAGGCCCAGTGTTGGCCTCACCTGAATCGCGAGGCCTCTAAACGTGTGGACGGTGTCGGCCAATGCCGCTCTGGCTTGGGCCAAGGCGATGGAGGCCGCCGTCTCGTCTTCGAGAGCGCTCTCCAGCTGCGCCGTGATGAGCGCAGTGCTTGCATCGCGCTCAACCACGACTGCCTCACGCGACTCCGCCGCCGCAATGGTGACACGCAGTTCGCCCTGCAGCATGGCGATGTGGACGTTCAGGCTCGCCTGTTGCTGTATTGCATCAGTGAGCTGTCGTTGAACAGCATCGACGCGGGCTTCAAATCCTGACTCCTGATTGCGCAGTGCCTCACGCAAATCAGAGTTGGTCGAGGCTAGCTCGTCGAGGCGCTCTTTGTACGACCGAGCCCTGTCATCCATATCGGAGATCTGGGCTAGGAGATCACTCTCCCGGTCCTGATGCTCCTGCTTCAGCTCGACCATGTCGGCCTCAGGGTCCACCACCTCGTCGTCGGGCTCCGCTTGTGGGACTAGATGCGTATCTAGGCCCAGATGTGCAGCGTCAAGCTCACATTGTGGCATCCCCAGACTAGTTTCCACGGGATCCATAGCGGGAGAAGGTGCGCGGTTGGGGCCTGCCAGAGCGATGGTGCCTGGCACTACGGCAGCCGCCTATCTTGGGACCCCCTCTTGGCCGCTCCCCCTAGTGGCCCCATCAGCACGCTTTGCCACAGCAGCACCTGGACAAAGTCCGTTGGGGCTGCGGTAGAAGTTGGAGCGTTGGTAGGGAGCGCCAGGGCAGTGGAGTCTGAAGCACCGGTTGCTCTCAGACCACTGTCCCGGCTAACCATGCCCACCAGTTGCGTTGGCCTACCCTCTGGAAAGGACATGGTAGCTGCAGACCCAGGAGAAGGAAGAATCAGTTGTTCGAAAGGGTAAAAAGAAGGGAAATTGGCAAAAAGGTTGGCAAGAAAGCTAACAGAAGTGGTCAAAAAGAGCGCACCTATTGGCGTGGTGGTGTTGGTAGCGGGGAGCCTTCCCGCAAGGTCCTCGACAATCATGCTGGCCCCAACATCTGCCCTTAAAAGGAGACGACAAGTATTTAGCCTGGAAAGGGCAATCCCGGGAAGGGGTGTGGGAATCAAACAAAGTGGGAAATGAGTTACCCGTTGCGGGGAGTCGCAGCTCCCTGCCGGGGGCTCCGTGAAGCCTCTTGCTGGTGGGCTCACTTGGCACATGGGCATCTTCTCTGGGCCGCTTGGCTGAGGGTGCCGGGGAGGGATCCCTGCTGCATGAAATAAAAAAAACATCATGAATTCAAAAGACCCGACAAAAAAGAATGATGTGCATGAAAGCCCGGGAAGCTTACCGAGGTGGGTCCAGGAGGTAGCCTCACTCCGGGTCGTCCCAACCTGCGGTGCTTGGGAGCAGGCTACCCGTGGGAGCGGCACGAGAAGTGCTGGCACCCGCGGACGAGCTCGCTCCAGGCGCTGAGTCCCGGGGGGGTGGCCAGGTGTGATGGACTCTGCCGCCACCGAGGGAGGTAGAACCAGGGCGTCTGGTCCTTCTTCGTCCTCAATGGCCTCTTTGGCCGCGAGAAGGCGATCGATCAGGCGGCTCCTCTGCGCCGTGGTGAGGTCCTCATCTGCTCCTCCGGTGGCCACCTCCGGTGCCACTGGAGCAGCAATAGGGCCTCATTCATCACAGAGAGTCATGGATGCGGCGATGGCCTCGCGTTCGGCGGTGCTCCGTCGGATGAGCGCATGAACTCATAGAGGCCTCGACAACTCTTTCTAGTTGCCGCCAGTCAGGAAGTTGGAGATCGACAAGATCTCATCGTCGGAGGGGTTTTCTAGGTGCAACCTCATCGGGTGATTTTGAGAGAGCACGTCCCAATGAGGTCAGGAGCGCCACTGCAGTGGTGCAATGTTGTGGCAAACGTAAGAGTTCATCCCGTGGTGGGCAGCGAGGTGTTCTTCTCGAAGGTTCTGGATACTCTCTACTACGGCCTCCAGGCTGACCATGCTCGCTGGTGAGGTCCATATGGGGAGAGCTTCTAGGGAAATCCGTCGGCTCGGCATAGGCCACGGGGTCTCCTTCCTCGTCGAACCTCACGAAGCACCAGTTTGCCCGCCACTCCTCCTAGTCTCTGTTCGACATGGGATGAAGCGCATCACCAAGCTCGAGCGGATGTGGAAGGAGAGGCAGTCGGAAATGGCACCCCTGGCGTCCAGGCGTGCCTCAAAGAAGACGCGGAAGAGGGTCACTAAAGGGCGTACCCCGACGAACGCCTCGCAAAGGTACTGGAAGATGGCCAGTGTGAAGAGTGCATTGGGGTGGAGGTGCGCCTGCACCACACCGTAGTTGGACAACACGGCGTGGAGAAAAATTGACATCGGCGGAACCATCCCCGCCACCAGGAAGCAGAAGAAGACCTTGGCATCCCTTGCCCAACATTCAATGGCTTTGCTGACGTAGGCCAGGATGGTCGGACCTCGCTCGTTCGACGCATCCGCTCGAAGGGAAGAAAGGGATCTCAGGGTCAGGAGCCTTGTGTGATCCCCTTCTTGGACCTGGACTTCTTGGGAGCCATGGAGAAGCAAGGGGCGAGATGCAGGAGATCGTCGGAGGAGTGCGGCACAGAAGGAAGCAACAGGAGAGATGCGGTGGCAGCAAAAGGACTAAGGACGCTGCCCAAACCCCCTTTATAGGGCATGGGCGCGGGCCCACTGTTCGTGCGGCTGGTGGCGGTAATATATGGTGCGCCAGGGGTAAAGTGTGCTGCTGGCGCACCACATGTTGCGCCAGTAGTACCATAGTACCTCTACTAAAAAAAGTCTACGTGCATATGACCTAAACGGCGTGATATTTTCATGGTCAATATGTAATTGACTCATTATCCATGGATGAGTTAAACGGGCATCGGTTTGGTAATCCTCAACAGCGTGATATTTTCTTTTAGATCTAAGTTAAATTCTAAAAAGTACTACCTCTGTTCTAAATTAAATAATGCAACTTTATTTAGATACGACTCACTAAATATGTAGATATATCCTAATTTAGAAAATGTTGCCTTACTTTGGAACGGAGGAAATATAATTTTAGTTTTGTGGAAAGGGTAATTTGCACTTTTTTGGAAATTAGCGACTTGATGAAAAAAGTTACGGTAGACTTTTCACTTAGCTAAAAGTGCACCAGTGGTGCACTAGCAGAACCACATTACCGCTGGAGCACCTCGTTGGTGCGCCATGGATAGTATACAATGGTATAAGCAAGTTCTTATACAGATATAAGAAGTTTTTATACAGATGCAAGTAGTAACTAATATAGTATTATCAACAGCTCACACAATAGTATGACAAGGGTATAAGATAGATCAAATATAGTTCATATCACATAAATAACTCCGATAGATCAAATATGACAAGTTATTACACAAGTTCATCAAATGCATGTAACATGAGACCACACATCACATGCATACATATATATTATTGAACATACATAAGTTCATCAAATGCATCTCTTGGACTAAGCTCCTCCGCAGAACTAGGGAGAGAGGTCTACCACAACGACGGCTTGGCCGGCACCACCATCTAGACAAAGCTCCTCCGCAGAACTCATGTTGTCACCGGGCTCCGGAGGATCAAAGATGATGGGATTGCCTCCTTCTTTGAGCCAAAGAACCAACTTTTTCTCGGGTGCAATTGCATACCGATTAGCAAACGCTCTCCAAGCAGGACCACTAAAGTAGGTTTGGTTTACCTCATTTGTCACAAGAACCGTGAACTGGCGTTGTGGAGCTGTCCCCTGCACTAGGTTGACCTCAAAAGATCCAAGTTGTGTAGTATTTCTTGGCACATGCTCGCATATATTGCGCCTTGAGCGGCAAGGGACCGGCTACACAAAATTGTAAATACACAGATATTAGCTATATGTTTGAGCGGCCAACAAATATATATGGCAAAATGTGTACAATAAAAATGTACCACTATAGCAAGGTCATGGGGGAGAGTTATGGCAATCCTCTTTTGTCGACATCCAGCATGGCCACAATGATTGCAAACGTTCATCTAACATAACAAAAGATGATTTGAATTAAATTTGTTGCAAATAAACATACACCATTAGGGCCTCATACTTAGAGTGGACACACTTAAATCTCAGGGATGGAGTTAGCAAGCCTAGTGGGATGCACAAGATTTGTATTTTTACACATCATTGGCTCACTAACACCACCCTGGTACATGATCCACAATTTCAATCATCGGTCGTTGCAACAAAAACAAACACAAGAAACATTAGGGCCTCATACTAATTAGAGTGGGCACATATTAATCCTCCAAGATGGAGTCAGCGAGCCTAGTGGGATTCACAAGATTTGTATTTGTACACATCACATGGCTCGCTAACACCATCTAGGGATACGACCCAAAATTTTAATCACCAGATGTTGCAACAAAAACAAACTAGAAGAAACTTTATCAGCCTCATACTAATTAGAGTGGGCACATATAAATCCCGAGAGATGGAGTTAGCGAGCCAAGTGGGATGCACAAGATTTGTATGTGTACACATCACATGGATCGCTAACACCATCCGGGGACACAATCCACAATTTTAACTATCGGCTGTTGCAACGAAAACAAACCACAAGAAACATTATCAGGCTCATACTAATTATAGTGGGCACATATAAATCCCCCGGGATGGAGTCAGTGAGCCTCGTGGGATGCACAAGATTTGTATTTGTACACATCACATGGCTTAGTGACACCATCCGAGGACATGATCCACAATTTTAATCATCAGCCGTTGCAACGAAAACAAATCACAAGAAACATTATCGACCTTATACTAATTATAGTGGGAACATATAAATCCCCCGGGATGGTGTGAGTGAGCCTAGTGAGATGCACAAGATTTATAATTTTACACATCACATGGCTCACTCACACCATCCAGGGACACGATCCATAATTTTAATCATCGGCCGTGGCAAGCAAAAGTAAACCACAAGAAACTTTATTGGCCTTATATAGTTGGACACACACAAGCAACCATGTAGCCTCGTGGACCAAGTTAAATACACAAGAAATGTACTTATATATACTACAAGGCTCCACAGACTATCAGGGTCACATCATGCCACAATTTTTAATCATCGGCCAACGCAATGAAAACAAACCACAACAAACTTTACTGGCCTCATACAACTAGACACACACAAGGAACCCTGATAACCTTGTCGAGCCAAGTGAAATACACAAGAACTGTACTTGTGTATATTACAATGCTCAACAAGCTATCAGGGTCACATAGTGTCACAATTTCAATCATCGGCTGTTGCAATGAAAACAAACCAAAAGAAACTTTATCGGCCTCATATAATTGGACACACACAAGCAACCCTGATAGCATCATTGAGCCAAGTTAACAAGAATTGTACTTGTGTATAATACAAGGCTCGACGGACTATCAAGGTCACATAGTGCCACAATATCAAATTATCGGTCGTTAAAACAAAAACAAACCATAGGAAACATTATCAGCCTCATATAATTGGACACACACACTAGTAGATATTTGCTTATAGCTAGCATCACTATTGTCGACGCATAATGAATCTATTCGCTCGTGGTAATAATACCCCTGGCGCATTTTTTATGTTCGCCGGTGATACTTCATTACCGCCGACGCATTTTGTCAACTTCGCCGGTGATAACCCAATTACCGCTGGCGCATGTGTCCGAAATTCGCTAGGCATAAGACCAACCAGGGTCACCCCGGGAAGGCAGCCCCTATTCACCATTACCCCCGGCGAATACACCAGAGATGTGCCGGGGATAAAGGGGTATATCGCTGGCGAATTGAGAGCCTGTGCGCCGGGGATAATAATTCAAAATTAGAAAAACAAAATTTGAATTTAAAAATATCACCGGCAAACAGATGCCTTATGCGCCGGGGATAAGGGGGATACCTCTGGCGTACCTTGCCTAATGCGCCAGGGATAATGGTCCATTTTTCCAGCCACCACCACCCCCCCCCCCCGTGGATCGCCTTTTAAGTTTGTGAAAAAATAGTAGAAAATGATAAAAAAATTCAAAAAAATAAAAAACTTCAAGATTTCCATATATTATGTGTTCTACTTGATACGAAAAATTAAAAACTTGAATTTCGATATATTTTGCAAAAAAATGTTATGCCACACTAAACGGCGATAACTTTTGCATACGACGTCGGATTGAAAAGTTTTTATATGAAAAAGTATCAGAACGAAAAGTTACATCCAAATTTTAGATTCCTCAAATTCAAAAGGGAAAATAGAATTTTTGGCACTTTTAGTTTCATGAAATTTTAAGATTTTATGGATTTTTAAAAGATTTTAAGATTTTATGGATTTTTTAAAGATTTTAAGATTTTTTGGATTCTTTATCATTTATGTGGGTTTTTAAAGATTTTTGGGATTTCTAAATGTTTTGAAAAAAATTGAGATTTTTTGAATTTCTTGAGGTTTTTTAATCTTTTGAGATTTTTATGAGATTTTTTGCATTTTTGCACACACGCATACTCACATAGGCACACACACAAAAACTCACACAAGCACATGCACACATACTCACACTCACACACTCACATACACACACTCCTACACTCACACACATAAGGCTTATAAGGATTGAAAGAGTAATAGTATCAATAAGCTATAACAAGTGTAAGGGTAACTCATGCAAACGGAACTCGGAAGTTAAGCGTGCTAGGCTCAGAGCAGAAGTCACCGTTTTGGTGTGAATTGAGGATATTTCAGGTGTGATAAAATGGTAAAAAAATCATATATGCATAGTTTTTCATATTATTTAGGTTTTTATAATTTTAAAATATTTTGGAATTTTTTTGGATTTTCTAAAATTTTATTACAAATTTGCCAGGGATAACATGTTATCCTCGACGCACATACCAAATGCGCCAGCGGTAAATTTTTTTATCCTCGGTGAATTGTAAAATTCGGCAGCAGTAAGCATTGCCGCCGGCATGTAGGTCGCTGGTGAACCAAAATGCGCCAGGAATAGCCTTTTCTCTACTTGTGACACAAGTAACCCTGATAACAATAATATTCAAAGCTAGACAAACAATTTTTATGTAGCAATCAAATAAACTAAACTAATACATCTCGCCTAATCAAACTGGACGTCGACTCCCGGTTCCTGAGCAGCGGGCGGTGAGCACCCAAAGATGAGGAACCATCACAGGAGCATAGCTCGGGTGAGGTCCCTGAAGATAGTGCCAGGTACTGGAGAACGTGACGTCCAAGGCTACCATGTAGCGACGGACGTGCTCGTCCTCCTCCCTACAATGGCGGCATACCACCTCCTCGGGGACCGGCTCCCTCCGCACTGATCCTGGCTGTCGGTGTTCTGGATACCGGGGTATCCCGGTCCACCTGCTCCTGGGCCCCTTCAACGGCCCAGCTTCGGCCCAGGGGTAGAACGACGACCGAAGCTAGCGGAGAAGACCCTCATGAGGAGGCGCCTCATGAGGAGAACGATGACCAAAACTGCTAAGGACCAGAAGACCTCCTCATGAGCTTCTGCTGGTGAGGGGAGGGACCACGTCCATGTCAGCTCGACACGTTTGCGTGCAGAGCAAGAAGATAAGGGCAGAAGACCGTGTACCGCCCATGCTACCCCCGACAGGGAGGAGACCAACTTTTGCCATGCCTGCATAAAGCGGCACAGTGGTTGTTGGCCACCCCCCTAAAAATAGCGTGGATGGTGCAGGGCGCCAGAGGAAGACGTCAGCTTCCTCCACCCACTCCGGTGGACCGGCGCCACTACTCTATGAAGACTACGTCCACGGAAGAATCAAGTCTATAGCAGTCCTCCCTCCTTGGCCGTGTGTGGCAACCCCTTCCCCAAGAAGATAAGGGGGAGGAGGACCTTGGCACTATAAAAGGAGGGGAGGCCACCCCTTAGAGGGGATCAAATCTCCATCTCCGGGCTCCTAGCTAGGCTAAGTTGGTTCTTCTACCTCCGGCCAGTTAGAGCTCTGTAACCAAGACCTTGTACTCCTCGCGAGGTATCGCGTCGTAATACAAGAAGGCAGGAAGTAGGGGTTTTACCTCACCACGAGGGCCCTGAACCTGGGTAAAGCTCAGCGTCCCTCTCTGCAGTGCATTGTGCGTTTGACGACTCGAGGCTTCCATCACCGTGTTTTATTGCGATCCAAGATCTCCCACGTTTAGCCCCCTGCGTTCGAATCTTTGGATCCGTCGCGTGGTACCCCATGTTCTTGTGACACGAAATCCATCGACATTTGGCGCGCCAGGTAGGGGG
The DNA here is from genome assembly GCA_007115705.1 of Dactylis glomerata. Classification (NCBI taxonomy): domain Eukaryota; kingdom Viridiplantae; phylum Streptophyta; class Magnoliopsida; order Poales; family Poaceae; genus Dactylis; species Dactylis glomerata. The sequence continues at coordinate 9,591,150 of QXEO01000531.1, forward strand.
CTTTGGTGTGTTTTCTTCTAGATCTGCTTCGACATGGCCAATGCCAATGCAAGGCTCGAGCGTCTTCGCCGCCGTAACGCTGTTCGGGGGCGAACCGAGCCCATCTTCCGTCGTCGTGAAGCCTCGGCCGAGGAGGAAGAGGAGGAAGATCTGGAGTCCTCCTGCATCCCGTCCGGGCATACAGAGCCTTCGCTCTCCTTCACCGCCACCGCCACTTCTCGCGCTCGTTCTGGGAGTCAGCTGTCTCCTGCGCAGGCTCTCGCCATGGCGCAGGAGCTGCTGCGCTATCAGCCCACTGATGACGGGCGTGATGGGTGGCGCGCTCGAATCGCCGAGCTCGTCGCCATCGCCAATGAAGACCCAGCCCAGGGAGGAGCCCAGGGCGCGGGTGAACCAGATCCGGTGGCGGGGCGTCGCGCCCCGGGCACCGGAGATGGGAAGGCCGCCAAGGCCAAGAAGGTAGCATCCCGTGCCGCATCTTCGCCGCGCGGGGAGCCCAGCTGCCAAATCGTCCAACGCGCTCCGGAAGACGCACGCGTCTCCCTTGAGCACCAACGCAAAAACCATGACCGCGCCATCGACGACATCAGCAAAGCTGGCAAGAACGTCAAGACCCTCGGGGACCCTATCTACAACCCCGGGTGCCTTGCTCTGGTGCTATGTGGTCTGGCCTGACAAGTTCAAGCTGGACATTGGCGCGCGTTACGACGGGACCACCAACCCCGTCGAATTCCTCCAGCTCTACGTCGTCGCCGTCCAGGCCGCGCGTGGAGATCAGCGTGCGATGGCCAATTGGTTTCCCATGCCCCTCAAAGACGCTCCACGAACTTGGCTCATGAATCTTCCTCACGAATCCGTGACCTCATGGAAGGACTTGTGCCGTCAGTTTGTCGCTAACTTCATGCCCACGTACGAGCGCCCCGCCACCAAGAATGATCTTAAGGCAGTGCGTCAGTACAAGGGCGAGACGCTTCGTCAATACATCCAGCGCTTCAGCCAGATGAGGAACAAGATTCCCAGGATCTCTAATGAGGAGGTCATCTTCGCGTTTTCCACGGGCGTCTCCGACATCAAGATGAGGGAGAAGCTGTCCGTGAATGATGAGCTAACTTCTGTCGTCAGGCTCTTCGAGATCGCCGACCGCTGCGCCAAGGCTGAGGAGGGGAGGCTCTTCGTGCACAACCTGCCGGAGGCGCTTCCCCCAAAGCCGAAGTCCAAGGACCCCAAGCGCAAGGAGGCTGCTATCCTCGCGGCGGAGCTCGAACATAAGCAGTGCCGCGGGGACCGCTCCGAGCACGATAAAGGTCGACGTCGCCGCTACTGCATCCTCCACAAAAAGGAAACCCACAATACCGACGATTGTTGGATTGTTCGAAAGTTTCATGAAGAAAATGGTGTCACCAAGCGCCGTGGGAGTAGCCGCAGCCACGGCAAGGGTGGATCCCGGGGCGATCGCCGCGACAATGACCGTGACGAGGGTCGCCACCGCGATGGTCTGTCTCATGCAGATCCCGAGCCGCTGCCGTTGCCTCCACCAGCGAATGATCATCGTGAAGAGAACCAGGGGGGCTATCAAGAGCCATGAGGCTTCGCTGCTTGCCTCCTGGGTGGAGCTCAAGCTCCTTTATCTAATCGTCACTTCAAGCAGCTGTCGTGAGAGATCGCGGCGGCACAGCCCAACGCCGGCAACCGCTCGATGAAGTGGTCAACCAGCAAGATCGGCTTCGACGAGGAGGATCATCCAACCTCCACCAAGGGCATTGGCACAATTCCCCTCTTGTGCACGCCTACCATCAATAACATCACTGTCAATCGTACTCTCATCGACGGAGGGGCGGGCCTCAACATCATCTCCGTCAAGGTCTTCGAGAAGATGCAGGTGTCGTACCATCGGCTCATGCCAACCCGACCGTTCTTCGGGGTAACCGAAGGGTCTACAATGCCAATTGGGTAGGTACGCCTGCCCGTCACCTTCGGCACCCGGGACAACTACAGGACAGAAAGCCTCGACTTCGACGTCGCCTACATCGCGCTGCCATACAATGCCATCCTCGGCTATCCAGCCTTGGCAAGGTTCATGGTATCAATGCATCATGGCTTCAACGTCCTCAAGATTCTGGGCGCCAACGGCACAATCACCGTGCGCTGCAATGAAAAGGACGCTGTCTGGTCTGTGGAGTATGTCTACCGTGAGGCCGCCGCCATGTTCCCCGCCGATGAAGATCTACTGGAACACTCCGGTGACGTCACGAGGAAGAAGCAGCTCGTATCTCAAGAGCGGGCTGCTGTGAAGAAGGCCTCTCTCGAGCCCCACTTGCCGGGCTTGCAGGGAAGAAGTTCGCTGCCTTTGCATCGCCTACTCCAAGCGAGGACCTGGTCCATCCGATGCTGGACATGAGCATTGGGGAAGCTGCGGTACCCTCGGGGAGGAGGCCCCAGTTCACCCAAGAGCGCTCTGCAACAAAGAAGGTCCCGCTCTAGGCTGGGGGCTGTGAAAACTTCATCACCATCGGGGCAGGGCTTTCTCCCAAATAGGAAAGTGCGCTCGTCACCTTCCTGCGGGCAAACTCTGACATGTTCGCTTGGACTCCGTCAGATATGCTCGGCGTTCCCAGGGAGGTGATTGAGCACCACTTAGCCGTGTGCCCTCAGGCACACCCCGTGAAGCAGAAGACCAGGAAACAAGCGCAAGAGAAGCAAGACTTCATCGTCCAAGAAATAGAGAAGCTGAAGAAGGCCAAGCTAATACGCGAGGTAGCCCACCCCACCTGGATTGCCAATCCGGTGGTTGTCCCAAAGGCTAATGGCAGTGGGCGCCTCTGCGTGGATTTCACAAGTCTCAACAAAGCCTGTCCCAAGGATCCTTATCCACTCCCGAGGATAGATCAAATCGTCGACTCCACCACCGGCTGTGACCTCCTTTGCTTCTTGGATGCCTTCTCTGGCTATCATCAGATCAAGATGGCAAGGGAGGACGCAGAGAAGACTGCCTTCAGCACGCCCTGTGGTGTGTACTACTACGTCTGCATGCCCTTCGGCCTGAAGAACGCTGGAGCCACCTTCCAAAGGCTCATGCGTAAGGCCCTGGGGGCTCAGATGGGAAGAAATGCGGAAGCCTAAGTCAACGACATCGTCGTCAAGACTCGCGAGAGTCACACCTTCATCGAGGATCTGGAGGAAACCTTCGCCAACCTGAGAAAGGTAAATATCAAGCTCAACCCCGCCAAGTGCGCCTTCGGCGTACCGTTGGGAAAGTTGTTGGGGTTCCTCATGTCTCATCGCGGGATAGAGGCGAACCCTGACAAAGTCAAGGCCATCGAAGAAATGCGTCCTCCGCACAATCTCAAGTAAATGCAACACCTCACGGGATGCATGGTAGCCTTAGGGCGCTTCATCGCAAGGAGTGGGGAGAAGGCCTTGCCCTTCTTCAAGCTCATGAAGCGCACTGGGAAGTTTGAGTCGACTCCGAAAGCCGACAAAGCCTTCGCCGAGCTGAAGAGGTATCTCACGAGCCCACCGATCATGGTTGCCCCAACATTCCGCGAGCCCTTGCTGCTCTACATCGCGGCAACCTCAAGAACTGCAAGCGCTGTCCTCGTCGCGGAACGAGATGCCAAGGTAATCGCCAAATAGGAAATTGATCCTCCCTGCCTGGGGGCTCCTCGCGAGGTAGAGGCAGCTATTCCTTCTATCCCTCAAGAGGAGCCGCCCGCTGCAACTTCACCGACCGAGCCGCTCTCTCAGAGCGACGCTCCTAAACTCCAAGAGGAGAAGACTCCCGATGACACCGCCAAGGTGCAGAAGCCCGTGTACTTCGTCAGCATGGTGCTACGCAACGCGCGGGAGTGCTACACCATGCAGCAAAAGCTACTCTACACCTTGCTCATCGCTTCAAGGAAACTACGTCACTACTTCCAGGGTCACCCGATTAAGGTGGTCACTGATCGTCCCCTGGAGACCATTCTACGCAACCCAAATGTCACCGGACGGGTGGCAGAATGGGCCGTGGAGCTTCAGCCCTTCGAGATCTCCTTCGAAACCACCAAGGTGATCAAGAGCAAAGCTTTGGCTGAGTTCACCACCAAATGGACTGATCCATTCACCGATGAGCCTCCAGAGGTGGAGTCAACGCTTCCAGGAGAAGAAGCCCCAGGCCTCTGGGTCATGCACTTCGACGGTGCCTTCAACCTTCCCGACGCGGGGGCTGGCGCTGTCCTTACCTCTCCCTCTAGGGACAAGCTCTTCTATGCCGTCCAGCTCTGCTTTAAACCAGAGCACAAGGTCTCCAACAACATCGCAGAATATGAAGGACTACTCGCTTGCCTAAGGGCGGCGAATGCTTTGGGCATCAAGTGCCTCGTCGTCAAGGGAGATTCACAGCTGGTTGTGAACTTCTCAAACAAGAGCTACACTCCAAAGGATGAGCACATGGCAGCTTATCTTGAGGAGCATCGAAAGATGGAAAAATGCTTCCAAGGCTTGGAGCTGAAGCACATCCCAAGAGGAGAAAATGTGGAAGCAGACGAGATCGCCAAGCGTGCTTCTCATCGCCTGGCACAACCTGCCGGCGTCTTTGAGGAGCGTCTCTTCAAGCCGTCCGCTTCTCCATCGTCATCCGGATCAGACCTTCGGCCTGCCCTGCCACCACCACCAGAGCAGGGGGCTCCGGACTGCGGGCCTCCTTCGGGTAACCGTGTCCTTCTGGCATTGGCCCGGCAGGAGGGAGTGGATTGGATCCTCGAGCTCAAGGCATTCCTCGTCAGCAGCAGGCTTCCTGAAGATGAATTGGAGGCTGAAAGGATAGTGCGCCAAGCTTCAGGATACTGCGTCAAGAATGGTGACTTGTACCGGCGTCGCCCAAATGGCGTCGCTCTGAAGTGCATATCTACTCACCAAGGCCAAGAGCTTCTCAGGGACATTCACGCTGGTGAATGTGGGCATCGCGTTTTTGCTTCAACCCTCGCCGCAAAGGCATATCGAAGCGGCTTCTACTGGCCTTCAGCGCTCTAGGACGCGGCGGAGATGGTCAAGAGGTGCAAGGCATGCCAATTCCATGCCAAGCAGATTCATCAGTCGGCGCAGGAGCTGCAAACCATCCCACTCACTTGGCCCTTTGCCGTTTGGGGGCTGGACATTCTCGGTCCATTCCCCAAAGCGCAAGGGGGCTACAGCTACCTCTACATCGCCATCGACAAGTTTACCAAGTGGGTGGAGGTGGAGCCGGTGTGCACCATTCCGGCCAGGTCCGCAGTCAAGTTCATCCGTGGGATGGTCTGTCTCTTTGGTGTGCCTAACCGTATCATCACCGACAACGATAGCCAGTTCACCAGCGGGCTGTTCCGGGAGTACTGTGCATCGGCTGGCATCAAGATCTATTTCGCCTCAGTCGCCTATCCCAGGAGCAATGGCCAAGCCGAGAAGCTTCAATGCCAAGCTCGAAGCCTGCAGCAAAAAATGGTTAGACAACCTCCAATCCATCATGTGGTCCATCTGGACTACCGCCACCAAGCCCACCGGGGAGACTCCTTTCTTCCTGGTCTATGGGGCGGAGGCTGTCCTTCCCACCGACGTCAAGCTTGGGTCGCCAAGAGTGCTCACCTCCAACGAGATTCGCCAAGAGGACCTCATCAAGGACCGCCTCCTCCAGCTCAAAGAAGCCCGGTCCCAAGCAACCCTTCGCGCTGCGAGGTACCAGCAAGGATTACGCCGCTACCATAGCTGCCATGTCCGAGCAAGAACTCTAGAGGCCGGCGACTTGGTGCTGAGGAGGATACTCTCTCGCGAGGGCCTGCATAAGCTGTCTCCAATGTGGGAAGGCCCCTTCAAGGTGACGCACATTGCCAGGCCAGGCTCGGCGCGGCTGTAAACCGCGGAAGGTGTGCCGGTGGGGAACCCATGGAACATAGCTCATCTGCGAAAGTTCTACCCGTAGGTTCCTCACGAGGAGATAAAGACCATTATCATGACACTTTGTATCAGCTCAAACTGCTCTTCAGCACTAATATTAAGTTATTGCGCAATATAGCACCTTTGCTTCGTCATGATATTAAAATGGCATGAAGTCCATTTATTTTCTGTTGTACTCCACACGGAAGGGGGCTAGGCACGATGTCTATGCTGGGGCCTTCGCCCAGAAAACAGCAAGCCCGAAAAACCCAAAGGGACTGAGCTCTGATCAGGGGCGACGGCCCCGTTATCGATCACCTCCAAGTACCCATGGTGCTTAGTTCCTCGCGAAGTACACCGGAAAATAAGAAATCTTCGGGAAAAGTCTAAGGTGTGCCCAAGGCACCCGCTAAGGACCAACGCCTCGTGAGTAACCCTCATGAGGTGCAAGGACGCGTCGATGTGCTTAAGCATCCGCAGGAAGATTCCCCTCGCTTGAGGAAGGCCAAACACGGCAGGATTACTGAAGACTAAGGCCCCTCCGATCATCTTGCGAAGGAGAGACAGATCCGGAGGTCCGCGCCAGGCCCTTCACCTCGTGAGCAACCCTTAACGAGGTGTCGACGGTCTCTGGGCTCTCTTAAGAATCGATGCTTTCGCGTCCGTGAGGGTCCAGCTTCCTTCAACGACGAGGAAGGCCCCGTGAATCGCCACATGTGCCAATTTGCTCTTAGCTGCTGGCACAGATAGTGCCGCGCTCCCTCACGACGAGGAAGGTCCCTGTGCCGATCACAGGGGTATCTTATTCGCCTTCTTTTTTTGTTTGTTTTATCGATTTGTTTTTCGTTTTTGGGGATTTGGGGTTTTTTGTTTTCCAACTCTTTCTTCAACTACTTGTCTCAGGAATCGTCTGATGTCGTCGCTGGCGCCGACCCCGTCATGAGCTCTGAGGCGCAGGGAGGCCTCCCGTCAGTGTTGACAACTCGCTAGGGCTCTTGAGCGCGCAGACGACCAGGACAACGGCGAACAACGAAGAGCGAGAAAAGCAAAGAAGATTTCATTGATGACCCCCGGTGGGGGAAGTAACAAAGGCACGGCAGGGCATACCCCGCCGGCGCAAGCTACATTGCAAAAGAGGGGAGGAGACTATCTCCCCTCCCCAGAAGGCTACCACACCAAGGCCGCCCCTTTACTGCGCCGCGGGCTGGGGGTAGGTGCGGCAGACGCTGGCGGCGGCGAAGATCCGCACCGAGGCCTCCATCATTCCCAGCTTGAAGCGGAAGACGAGGTGGTCGCCGACGCGGAGGCGGTGGCCGAGGGCGAAAGCCCTCCAGCACCCGGAGAGGACGACGTTGCTGCTCGCTCCGAGGATGATGTCCATAGGCCAGAAGAGATCTGGCATGCTCTGCTGCGACAGCGCGACCTCTCCTGAGGAAGCGCCGGGGGCGTAGATCACCCTCCGGACTGTGTCGGGCAGCTAGAGGGAGTCGAAGCTCCGAAGGTCGACGACGACAAGGAGCTCCAGAAAGCGGGACCCTGGGGTGATGAGGGGTCCCAGCATTGCCGCCGCCAAGGGGCGGGGAGTGGTGACCACTCCGGTCGCCGGCAGGGCCGCCTCCTGCGGCCCTGGGCCATCTACAGCTGGGGGAGGGGGCCCAGGGAGGCCTCCACCTCCTGGAGCACCCGATTGATGCTTCCCGGGGAGCGGGGAGCCGACGCCGCCGCCACCGGCGACGGCGCGTGTAGAGCGCCTCCAGGCGCAGGACCCCGAAGGGTCAAGGCACCGGAGGCCCCCGGGGCAGCGTGATTCGCCTCGCCCTGCCTCAGTGCACCGATGCGCAGGGGGCCGCCGGCGTCGGGCGTCCACCGGGCCAGAATCTTCCCCTTGTTCTTGCTGCCCGGGGGGCGCCCGCGGCGCTTCACCCCCGAGCTCGATTCTACCGGCGGCGGAGGAGGCGGAGGGATCCATGGGCTTGGGGAGCATCGAGGAAGAAGTTGCACTGGAGGAAGAGGTTGAGATGCCAGAGGTCTCGAGGAGGCTGTATTTAAGGGGCGCGGCCGGCATCGATGCGTCAAGTCTTAGCGCGAATCGAAGCGTTGGCGCAGCGCTCTACAGCGAAGCGACGTGCCATCATGACGGTTTGACGCCTCGGGGACTGCAGCATCGCCCGCCGTTTCATCTCGCCAGCTGCGGTCGTGCCATGTGTCCGCGGCCTCTGCATCTTCACATGGTCCTCTGACCACGTGTTGACGCGTGCCGTTGGAGGGCCCATCAGCTTCTGGGGGCCCCTGGCCCTTCGCCCCCTCAAGAGGGTGCGTTCACAGGCCAGGCACCCAGGGGCTACAGTCGGTGTTCTGGATACCGGGGTATCCCGGTCCACCTGCTCCTGGGCCCCTTCAACGGTCCAGCTTCGGCCCAGGGGTGGAACGATGACCAAAGCCAGCGGAGAAGACCCTCATGAGGAGGCGCCTCATGAGGAGAATGACGACCAAAACTGCTAAGGACTAGAAGACCTCCTCACGAGCTTCTGCTGGTGAGGGGAGGGACCACGTCCACGTCAGCTCGGCACGTTTGCATGCAGAGCAAGAAGATAAGGGCAGAAGACCGCGTACCGCCATGCTACCCCCGACAGGGAGGAGACCAACTTTCGCCATGCCTGCATAAAGCGGCACAGTGGTTGTTGGCCACCCCCCTAAAAATAGCATGGACGGTGCAGGGCGCCAGAGGAAGACGTCAGCTTCCTCCACCCACTCTGGTGGACCGACGCCACTACTCTACAAAGACTACGTCCACGAAAGAATCAAGTCTATAGCTGTCCTCCCTCCTTGGCCGTGTGTGGCAACCCCTTCCCCAAGAAGATAAGGGGGAGGAGGACCTTGGCACTATAAAAGGAGGGGAGGCCACCCCTTAGAGGGGATTGAATCTCCATCTCCGGGCTCCTAGCTAGGCTAAGTTAGTTCTTCTACCTCCTGCCAGTTAGAGCTCTGTAACCAAGACCTTGTACTCCTCGCGAAGTATCGCATCGTAATACAAGAAGGCAGGAAGTAGGGGTTTTACCTCACCACGAGGGCCCTGAACCTGGGTAAAGCTCAGCGTCCCTCTCTGCAGTGCGTTGTGCATTCGACGACTCGAGGCTTCCGTCACCGTGTTTCGTTGCGATCCAAGATCTCCCACGTTCAGCCCCCTGCGTTCGAATCTTTGGGTCCGTCGCATGGTACGCCGTGTTCTTGTGACATGAAATCCATCGACACTGGCTCATATGGCCGCCACTAATGAAGCTTTGGGTCAACAACGGGACCCGGATTCCTCACTAAGCTGCGCGTCCCGGAAGGCAGCAAATCCTAGTGCTAGCTCGGCGAAGCCCAGTCCCGAACATGGGGCACATAAAATGGGTCGGCGCCGCCGAGTTGACGAGGATGCCAGATGGGCATCGTCGCCAAGAACAAATACTCTAGGATGCACCATGTACATGTAGAAACAATTTAGAGCCTACGCACCACATTTATTTTCAGCTAATGAATCCACGTTGTGGCAAAACCTCGACATTGTATTTGGGTGCATATGTGGAGATACTTCTATGCTAGTATAATTGGGATATTCTATTGTTGTTTTGTATTTGTGTGCATATTGTAGATATTCTACTAGTCATGCCTGATCTTCTCGACATGCCCTCTATCGCTCAGATAAAAGGAAACTGACAGACAAAAAAAGGGGAGAGGGAGGCTCACCGGCTGGTCGTCTGTGAGGCCAAGCTTGAGGCTGATGTCGTCAGGGAGGCCGAGCAAGGATGGCGGGACAAGTAGGAATTGCGGGCTGAGCAGGGACAGCGGGCCGAGCAGGGGAGGAAGAGGAGGTGGGGCATCGACGGTGGGGATGATCTGGAGGCTAGGGTTTCCGTCAGCGGCGGGGACGGCGGGGGAGGAAGAGGAGGTGCCAGGGCGGTGGGGGAGGAAGAGGAGGTGTGCGGGCGGATAGGTGGCCCTCCCGCTTACCCTTAGCACATCGACCCTGGTGTGCCAACAGTGAGAATTATTTTCCTATGTTATTTATATATTAGTTTAATAACATACTTGATCTTAGTATTTAATGATTATATATTTATTTTCTTATTTTTTATTTTCCTTATTCTTTGCATGTTTTCTCGTGTCCGGATCATTAAATATTTCATGTGTCCCAGCTTTTTCCATTTTTGGAATGCCAAAATCGGTTTTTTGTGTGAAGCAGCTACCGAAATGTGAAATCAAAAGTTGTGAAAACACCCAACATAAATAGTAGACCACCTGAGATATCCGTATAAGCTCTCGTTTTGTTGCGGCAGCCTTCAGAGATATATTTTGAATTTTGCGCAAGCTCCTGCCAATTTTGGTGGAACTGTGGTTGTTTTGCACTTTAGTGCTAAAAAGTCAACCTCCTGATTTTTTGCAAATAATATTTTTGGATCCGTAACATGCCATTTCTTCACTAAACTTTAACCATTAAGGAGAGACTCCGCACTGCCTGGGCGTGAGCGGGACTTTTTGTGTGTTGTCATGGCTTGCGGGTATCGAATCGGGCGTAACTAATTTAAAAACAAATCGAAATAACGCGAGACCTTTGCATGGCATCTTTTTTTGTCACCTAGATGCGTGAAAAAATTCAAACCTTGAGAAAAAATGTTTACCAGAAAGTCCCTTCATAGAAATGACCTATCATGTTCGAGGTCGCATGACTTCTAGGTGAAATGAGCTAGATTCGGCCATGACCATGGCATAGTTTGACGGAATGAGGCCATATCGGACACGCGTGTGGCCCATGGGATGGCAAGGAACGCCACGGAGACCGATTTTCATTTCATCCCACGAAAAGTGCCTTTTCCATTTTCGAGTACCAAAATCGGTTTTTTTGTGAAGCAGCTACCGAAACGCGAAATCAAAAGCTAGGAAAAACACCCCACATAAATAGTAGACCACCTGGGATACGCGTATCAGCTCTCATTTTGTTGCGATAGCCTACGGACATATATTTTGAATTTTGCACAAGCTCCTGTTGATTTCGTTGGAACCGGGGTGGTTTTGCACTTTAGCGCTAAAAAGTCAACCTCGTGATTTTTTTGCAAAAATCATTTTTGGTTCTAAAACATATCATTTCTTTACTAAAATATTACCATTAAGGCGGGACTCCGCACCGCCTAGGCGCGAGCGGGACTTTTCGTGCATTGTCATGGCTTGCGGGTCTCGAATCAGGTGTAACTAATTCAAAAAAAATCAAAAAAATATGAGACCTGTGCGTGGCATTATTTTATGTCACCTATATGCGTGAAAAAATTTCAAACCTTGAGAAAAAGGTTTACCAGAAATTCCCTTCACAGAAATGACCTATCACGTTCGAGGTTGCATGACTTCTAGGTGAAATAAGTTAGATTCGGCCATGACCATGTTATAGTTTTTCGGAATGAGGCCATATCGGCCACGCACGTGTCCTTTGGGATGGCGAGGATTGACATGAAGGCCGATTTTCATTTCTTCCCACAAAAAGTTCTTTTTTTCCATTTTCGGAGTGCTGAAATCAGTTTTTTTGTGAAGCAACTACCAAAACGTGAAATCGAAAGCTGGCAAAAATACCCTGTTGTGGTTTCGTCAACAGATCTGCCATAGGGGTAGGTGTATGGTGGTTTGTGGAAGGGAGTGAACACGGCGGAGTGATCCGGAACGGTGGTAGCACGAGTTTACCCAGCTTCAGATCCCGCAACGGTGGCGAGACCCTACGTGCTACTATAATTCACTATATGGCAACAAGTGCTCGATTACAATGATGAGGTCGGCTATTTCGCTATGGGATTGGCTGTAAGTCTAAGCTGTTGAGTTGTGCCTCAAGGGCTTCCCCACGCCGGGCTTATAAAGGCGCCTGGCGTGGACTACACTATGGTACCGGAGCGGATATAACTTGGAGTCCTAGACTTTGTCCTATGCGTGTACTACAAGGCAACCCACCATGGGCATGTCTCCGGATCCACCATAAGCGCCTGTGTCCAGTACTGCCATGGTCTCTCCAGCAACTGGGCCGCCCGACAGGCAATCCGCCATACCACCCTAATGGGCCACCCTGGCTTGCTGGTTTAGTACTATGTCGCTGGTGTACCCATTTGGTATATCCCCAATAGTAGCCCCCAGGGAACTTCAAGATCGCCATCTCCATCCGCCATGCCTCGTCTTTGGCGAAGTATATCTGCCATAGCTCATCTTCTGCTTTGCGTCTGGATGGCGGTTTCTTGATGTTCCTCTTTTCTCCATCTATCAATCTGCCATAAATAGCGGATCAGGCGACATAGTTTTAACTTAGCGAGATTTCCGGGATCCGTTGGATCATACCATAGAAATCCGCCGTAAATTTAGGCACGTAGTTCCTTCTAGGGCAAGATTCATAGCGCATGCACTGTTTTTACTGAAGTTACTTTTTTACCCCCAGACACGTGTCGCTCGATTAGGGTTTCTGCGATCAGGACGAGCGGCTGTGATGGCGGGCATGAATCTCGAGGTTTGGGGCTTATATATACCCCGGCCTCTCACCCCTGGCCGGTCACACCTCATTCGCCCCTGATGCTCTCTCTCTTCAGCGCCTCCACGAGAGCTCCGTCATCTCCGACGAGCCGCCGCAGGAATTCCTCATCGCCGGTGGCTTTTTCCACCGGAACAGTTCACTCAAGAACTTCACTCACTTCGTAGCGGGATCCAACCTCCGTTCGCCGCCATGAACCCTGGATCTCCTTCCCGCCACCCTTTCAAAGCTGAGGAGGAAGATTCCCCACTGCAGCAATCAGCTCAGGGCGCGCACCCCTCAATGGCGGATTTCTATCTGGAGGATATTACATTTGAAGCTGAGGAGGAGATGGCGGGGACGACCACAGAAGAGGCCGTGGACAAAGAAGCGGATGGCGAAGCCGAGGAAGAAGAACAGGATGATGGAGCTGAGGCCGAGGAAGAGCAGATTCCTCAGAACCTTCATGGGTACTGGGCAAAATGCCATGTCAAGGATGCTCACGTCCAAGCATTGGAAAATGAGGGCACCGTGGCTCCCCAGGCAGAGTCCCACTGGCAGACTGACTTCAAAGCCCCGGTGCCAGCCCCTAACTCCGCCGAAATCGTGATGCTAAAATCTCACGTGGAGAGGGGTCTCAGTATGCCGCCATCTTCTTTCTTTACTAATCTTTTGAAGTTCTACGGGCTGCAGCTCCACCATATAGCGCCAAACAGCTTGGTGTCTGTAGCGAGTTATGCGGCCCTGTGCGAAGGATACCTTGGAATTCGTCCCAGGGTAGAACTCTTCCAGCTCTTCTTCTCCGTGCAGGCCAATTACGAAGATGACGGATTCCTTCGAACCTGTGGAACAATATGCTTTCTTCCACGGAGATCAAAAGAAAATCCCTTCATCACGCCTCTGGATTCCGCCATAGGCTGGAGAGGGTCCTGGTTCTACATGGCGGACAAACCCGCGCCATCTCAAGCCCGCGGCCTTCCTTCCTTTGAGAACATAGCAGCTCAGCCCTGCGACTCTTGGAAGCCCGTCAACGACGAAACCGCCACTCCCCACGTCAAGCTCCTGGCTTGGCGGATCGCCAAGCTATCCAAAGATGGCCTGAAAGGGATCGACACCATCAACTGTTGGATATCTCGGCGGATCCAGCCCCTTCAACACCGTGATAGCCTGATGCACGACCCTAAGGTGGTGGAGAAACACATTCGCTCTCTTATGAAATCTCCCAGGAAGAAGCCTTTGAAATTTGGCATGGCAATGTTTGAGAATGGCAGCTGCTGATACGTCTCCAACGTATCTATAATTTTGGATGCTCCATGCTTGTTTTTACACCATTTGCCTAATGTTTTGTTACACTTAGTGGCACTTTTATGCATTTTCTGGAACTAACCTACTAACAAGTTGCCACAGTGCCAGTTCCCTGTTTTCTGCTGTTTTTGTGTTTCAGAAGTGATACACAGGAAATATTCTCGGAATTGGACGAAACAAGTTCCTGAAGTCTTATTTTACCCGGAAGCTTCCAGAGATCCGAAGAGGAGTAGGAGAGGGGCCACAGGCCAGGCTCACAAATGGCTGGCACGGCCCAGGCCCTGGCCGTGCCGCCATGGTGTGAGGGGGCCTGGGGCCACCTCTGACATCGCCCCTTCGCCTATAAAGACCCCCCGACAGAAAAAACCTAAACACCCGATCACTTTTCTAGAACACATCGCGATCCGCCGCCGCCGTTGACCCGAAGATCGGGAGGGTCCAGAAGCTCTTCCCGGCACCCTGCCAGAGAGGGGAATCGCCACCGGAGGTCTTCTTCATCGCCATGCTTGCCTCCGGAGCGATGAGTGAGTAGTCTACCTTGGACTATGGGTCCATAGCAGTAGCTAGATGGTTGTCTTCTCCACCATGTGCTCCATGTTTGGATCTCATGAGCTGCCCTACATGATTGAGATCACCGTTATGTAATTCTACATGTTTGGTTTGTTGGGATTCGATGAATATTGGTGTTATGATTGAGTTGCTATACTGAAATATATCTTTTGTTATCTCTATGTTGTTTATGATCTTGCATGCTCTCCGTTGTTAGTAGCTATCTTGGCCGAGTAGTTGCTAGTGACTCCAAGAGGGGGTATTTATGCTCGATAGTGGGTTCATGCCTCTATTTAACCTGGGGGAGTGACAGAAACCTCTAAGGTTGTAGATGTGCTATTGCTACTAGGGAGAAAACAACAATCATATGCTCAAGGGAATATGCTTTGTTTACATTACGCACCTTGCTTAATGCAATTATCTGTTGTTCGCAACTTAATACTTGTGGAGTTCTCGGATTGATTCGCCACAAGTGGATTATTAGTCATAGATGCAGTTGGATGGTGGTCTATGTATTTTGTTGTAATGCCCAGAGTAAATCTCATAGTGATCTTCTTGACATATCACGTTATCTTTATTCTATCAATTGCCCAACTGTAATTTGTTTAGCCAGCATGTGTTATTTATCTTATGGAGAGACACCACTAGTGAACTGTGGACCCGGGTCCTATTTCCATCATATTGCTATCACCTGTTTACTTTACTTGCACTGTTTACTTTACTAGCATACTTCTACTGTTTTCCACTCGATACGCTCATAACCTTTGTTTCAAGCAAACCGGTGAGATTGACAACCTCATCGCAAGTTGGGAGCAAAGTATTTGGTTGTGTTGTGTGTAGGTTCCGCGTTGCAGCTAGCAAGCAAAGCTTGGACGAGGCGCCATATATAAATTGTCTGAAGCTATCGCAAACTAGCAAGCATCACCTTCAGTCGTCATTGTCTGCTCTTCTCCTGATCGACATAACCTTGGTTTCTTAACTGAGGGAAAATCTTGCTGCTATATTCATCACACCTTCCTCTTGGGGTTCCCAACGGGCTGGACATTCAACTAGGCACCAACTCTTTTCTGGCGCCATCAACCAGCAATCAAGCTCTTTTCTGGCGCCGTTGCCAGGGAGGAAGTAGAAGACTTCTGCGAGGGGAGTTTTTCGCATGCACATCCTTTACTTTGTTATTGTTTTGCTTTACTTTATTTATTTTACCTGCATCGTTTTATATCAAAAACCCAAAAAAATTAGAATCCTTGCTAGTTGTTTTTACTTGTTTACTTTCGTTTTGCTGAAATGGCCAATCCTGAAAACACCAAGTTGTGCGACTTTACTAGCACGAACAATAGTGATTTTATCTGCACTCCTATTGCACCACCTGCTCCTGCTGCAAACTTTTATGAGATTAAGCCTGCTTTGTTGAACCTTGTTATGAAAGAGCAATTCTCTGGTGCTAGTACTGAAGATGCTGCAGCTCATCTCAACAATTTTGTTGAGCTATGTGAGATGCAGAAATATAATGATGTAGAAAGTGATATTATTAAGCTCAAGTTGTTTCCTTTTCTTTGAGAGGAAAAGCTAAAGATTGGTTGCTGTCTTTGACTAAGAATAGTATTGATTCATGGGCTAAGTGTAAGGATGCTTTTATTGGTAGATACTATCCTCCAGCTAAGATTATATCCTTGCGTAGCAATATTATGAAGTTTACTCAGTTTGATAATGAACATGTTGCTCAAGCTTGGGAAAGAATGAAATCTATGATAAAGAATTGCCCCACTCATGGACTGACTACTTGGATGATTGTCCAAACTTTTTATGCAGGACTGAATTTTTCTTCGAGGAACCTACTTGATTCAGCTGCTGGAGGCACTTTTATGTCCCTTACCTTGGGCGCCGCAACAAAGCTACTTGACAACATGATGGTAAATTATTCTGAATGGCACACCGAGAGAGCTCCACAAGGTAAGAAGGTAAATTTTGTTGAGGAAACCTCTTCCTTGAATGATAAGATTGATACCATTATGGCTATGCTTGCTAATGATAGGACTCATGTTGATCCTAATAATGTTCCTTTGGCCTCTCTGGTTGCTCAAGAAGAGCATGTTGATGTGAATTTCATTAGAAACAATAATTTTAACAACAATGCTTATAGGAACAATTTTGCTAGTAACAATTATAGGCCGTTTCCTTCTAATGGGGATAATAGCTATCTTGGTAGATCTAAAATGGCTAGTGAAGAAAGAATTTTTGAACTTGAGAAGGCTACCAAGAATTTTATGCAGGTGCAATATGAGCAGAACAGGGCTTTCACCAAGACTATGGAGGAGCAATCAGCTCTGTTGAGGACTATTAGTCATCAACTTGAAAATTTAAACAAGGCTATTCCTGAATTGCAAGCTAAGGTTTCCAAAGCCGAAACTGATATTTCATTATTGTCTAATGTTCAATCTTCTTTGGTTAACAGAATGTCCGCTAAGCCTGATCCTTTTGCTACCGCTAATGCTATTCAAGTTGGAATTGATGAAAATATTAGATTGTTAGCGGAATTGCATGCCAGGTGGGAAAGAGAAGATGAGATGGCTAGAGAGATGAAGGTATGTACCATTACTACCTCTAATGATGTTGCTCCTAATGCTAGCGATCCTCTTACTTTGATTGGTGTAGAGAAAACACCCACTCCTTGTGTTAAAAAGCCTAAAACTGCCAAAACTTTTTCTCAAAAGAGTGCTGAAATTTTTCGGAGTGTAGGAGATGATAGCTCTACTTCTTTTAATGATTTTGATGTTGATGGCTGCAATATATCTGAAGTTATTTTGTTCTTGCAAAAGCTTGCTTTGACTCCCAATGCTAGTTCTTTAAATGTTGCTTTTACTAAGCATATTACCAATGCTCTCATAAAAATTAGGGATGAAAAGTTGAAGCAAAAAGCTTCTGTTCCCAAGAAGTTAGAAGATGGTTGGGAACCCATCATTGATATGCATGTTAATGGTTATGATTGCCATGCTTTATGTGATCTAGGTGCTAGTATTTCTATCATGCCTAGAAAAATTTATGACATGCTTGATTTACCGCCGCTTGAAAAATGTTATTTTGATGTACCTATTGCTGATGTTGCTAAGAAGAAACCTTTGGGAAGGATTAATGATGTTCTTATTGTGGTTAACAATAACCTTGTTCCCGTTGATTTTCTTATTATGGACGTTGAATGCCATGCTTCATGTCCTATTATTTTGGGAAGACCCTTTCTTCGAACTGTAGGTGCTATCATTGATATGAGGGAAGGCACTATCAAATATCAATTTCCACTCAAGAAAGGTATGGAACACTTCCCTAGGAAAAGAAAGAAATTACTTTTTGACTCTATTCTTAGAGCAAATTATGAGCTTGATGCTTCATCACTTGATGTTACTTGATTTGCAATTTTCTGCGCCTAGCTCAAAGGCGTTAAAGAAAACCACTGTTGGGAGATAACCCAATGTTTTACTTTCAGTACTTCTTTTATTTGAGTCTTGGAAGTCATTACTACTGTAATGACCGCTCCTTATATTGTTTATTTCGTTTTTGTGCCAAGAGAAGCCTCTAATTCTAGTGAGGTAAGATTTGGGGATGTTGCTGTCCTGAAACTGTTTTTGGTGCTGCACCGTAAAAATTCGTATAAATTCTCTGTATATATTTTGGACCTGCGATTTCTTGTGCATATGCCCCAGGTTATATCCAAACTTTAGTTAGTTGAACACTTTTTGATTTGAGCAACAGAAAACCCCTCAAAAATTCGACCTTTGTCAGCTGTTCAGTTTTGACAGATTTCTGCCAATATTTGTGTTTGCCACTTTATCGCTTTCTTTTGAGTTCTTTTTATCACGGAACTTTTGGAGAAGTTCCTACAGTATTATTTAATTTATATGTGGTAGTTTTGAGTTGAAACCTGAAGCAAAAGAGGTTGATTATATGTTATGCTTGCACTAATGTTGCTAATAGAATTGTGTTTAGTTTTGTATGAAGGAAGTTTTCAAGTGTAGGGATTGGAGAATGATGAGATGAGTTGAAGAATGGACAAAAGCTCAAGCTTGGGGATGCCCATGCATCACCCCAAGAAATATCCAAGAAGTACAAGCGTTAAAGCTTGGGGATGCCCCCGAGGCACCCCTTCTTCATCGGCAAAAATTAGGTCACCTTTCAAGACACTATATTTTTATTGCTTCATGCACTATGTGTTTTTCTTGGAGCGTCAGTTGTTTTAGTTTTCTTCGTTAGTTTGTTTTTGTTTAATGCAATAAATGGTTGGACCCCAACAAATTTCCTTTGGAGGAGATGTACTCGTTTTCATTTGCCAAGAACACTCCGTTTTCACTCTTATCGTTCATCGAGTGTTCTTCTTTTTCTGCTACTGCTTTTGGTTTTTGTTTTCGCCTTGATTTGCGTTCAAACCTTGTCATATATTTTCATCAAGGTGTATTTTTTCCTCTGATCTTTATTGGTTTTCATCAAAAGAGGTGTTTATAAAAATTTCAAATGGTGTTGGAAAAGAGAAAAAGCTTTGTGCAAAATAGTGGTACAAGAAGGAGCTTGTGTAGACTGCGGCTTAGGCTTTTTCATGTCATGCTTGATGTCTTTTTGATAGTATGCTTAGTGGTTTTGCTGTAGCATGACTTGTCTCAAATAACTGAGATTGCTTAATGAGCCTTTGAAAAATCATGTGTTGTTTTTATTATATGGAAGCATTATTTTGGTTTTCTCCTTGATGCTTTATTTGGGTTGACTTGGTGCATGCTCACACATGCTAGACTCTTACAAAGTCGCCAATAGCCTCTATGATCATTTAGTTTTTGACTTTTGATGCCATCTTATGCTTCTTTTAATGTCGCTTTGTCGCTTTGCATGATTATGGCCATTATTGCTCTCTTAGCTGGTCACTCCCAGTCTTTTGCTAGCCCTCGCCTTGTACTCAGTATGAGCTCTACTGGTGCATCCAACTCCTAAAAGCAAAAGTTTTCCAAAGTGTCCACCATACATACCTACTAGCAATTTCCTATTCCAAGTAAATTTGACTTGCTTTTATTTTCTCTTCAAATTAAACTCTTACCAGTGTTATGCAAAATTCGGTCAGTAAAGCTCTCACGAATCGGAAGGCACACTTTACTTTTTCCTGTTCTTAAAAATTTGACATTGTGGTCTCTTATGTTGAGTTGTTATGCTTGCAAGTTGTAAGTTGGAGACTAGCCCAGCCATGCAGTCATGGGCAAGCTTTCAACATTGCACTTCTTATTTGAGTTGATATCATGATCTTTTGTCTATGGATGCCTGCGGTGTGAAATGAATTGGGAATCTTGTGGGGATCATGGAGTTTGTATATGTATTAGGTAAACGCCGTGCCGCTAATCTAAGCCATGCATAATTCATGGTGGAAATTTGCAGCATAGCCATGGTGAACATTCAACGACGCATCTCACAATAAAAAGCTAAACAAATGGCAAATAAAAGAGATGTTGAGGTGTTCATTGTCTGCTTGTCCTGTCATTTTGGTGTGGGCTTGTTCCATGTCATCGGGCACGGAGGTACCCCATTGGCGGTTCTCAATGATATGCATATATTTACAATGACAAGAGCCTTGCTTGGGACTCTAAGTAAAGTAGCATGAGGTTTGGGTACTCGTATTCACGGGACACGAGGTTTTCAACTTATGATTTGTCAAGCATATGCATCATAATTGTTCTCGCATTAACTTTAACCATTCAAGATGCTTATGATGGGGGCAATGAGAGCTCAAAGCCGGTAAGTACCATAATTTTTGAAGGTTATAAAACTTGCAATCACTGCTTCCCTCTGCGAAGGGCCTTTCTTTTACTTTTATGTTGAGTCACCACCTTCTTTCTTTATGCACCATAAGAGAGCATAGTTGTCATTCTTAGTATAATGTGCATTGTCCCAAAGTTTTCATTAATTGATTCATATTGTTGGTTTCACTTGTTCTCAAATTATTTGTATCTAGTCGCCCTCTTAAACTTGAAGGTGTCCTATGCATTTATGTTTTGCTCTCCATGAAGGACAAGCTGAAAACCATTTGTACGTTTTCCTTATGATTTGAACACACATTTGACTTTCATTGTTTCATTTTCATGATCTTTTGTTTGTGTTCATTTGCATGTTTACAACATGGTTGCTAAGTTCTATTGTCAAGATTATATCTTTCATGCCCATGTTTTAAGTTCTTATGATCCCAGCTCACAAATGCTTACATATGTGATCAAGATTGTGTAGGTGCATGTCACCTCAAAAATTATTCTTTTGTTATCACTTACCTACTCGAGGACGAGCAGGAGTTAAGCTTGGGGATGCTTGATACGTCTCCAACGTATCTATAATTTTTGATGCTCCATGCTTATTTTTACACCATTTGCCTAATGTTTTGTTACACTTAGTGGCACTTTTATGCATTTTCCGGAACTAACCTACTAACAAGTTGCCACAGTGCCAGTTCCCTGTTTTGTGCTGTTTTTGTGTTTCAGAAGTGATACACAGGAAATATTGTCGGAATTGGATGAAACAAGTTCCTGAAGTCTTATTTTACCCGGAAGCTTCCAGAGATCCGAAGAGGAGTAGGAGAGGGGCCACAGGCCAGGCTCACACATGGCTGGCGCGGCCCAGGCCCTGGCCGCGCCGCCATGGTGTGAGGGGGCCTGGGGCCACCTCTGACATCGCCCGTTCGCCTATAAAGACCCCCCGACGGAAAAAACCTAAACACCTAATCACTTTTCCAGAACACATCGCGATCCGCCGCCTCCGTCGACCCAAAGATCGGGAGGGTCCAGAAGCTCTTCCTGGCACCCTGCCGGAGAGGGGAATCGCCACCGGAGGTCTTCTTCATCACCATGCTTGCCTCCGGAGTTATAAGTGAGTAGTCTACCTTGGACTATGGGTCCATAGCAGTAGCTAGATGGTTGTCTTCTCCACCATGTGCTTCATGTTTGGATCTCATGAGCTGCCCTACATGATTGAGATCACCGTTATGTAATTCTACATGTTTGGTTTGTTGGGATCCGATGAATATTGGTGTTATGATTGAGTTGTTATACTGAAATATATCTTTTGTTATCTCTATATTGTTTATGATCTTGCATGCTCTCCGTTGTTAGTAGCTATCTTGGCCGAGTAGTTGCTAGTGACTCCAAGAGGGGGTATTTATGCTCGATAGTGGGTTCATGCCTCTATTTAACCTGGGGGAGTGACAGAAACCTCTAAGGTTGTAGATGTGCTGTTGCTACTAGGGAGAAAACAACATTCATATGCTCAAGGGCATATGCTTTGTTTACATTACACACTTTGCTTAATGTAATTATCTGTTGTTCGCAACTTAATACTTGTGGAGTTCTCGGATTGATTCGGCACAAGTGGATTATTAGTCATAGATGCAGTTGGATGGCGGTCTATGTATTTTGTTGTAATGCCCAGAGTAAATCTCATAGTGATCTTCTTGACATATCACGTTATCTTTATTCTATCAATTGCCCAACTGTAATTTGTTTATCCAGCATGTGTTATTTATCTTATGGAGGGACACCACTAGTGAACTGTGGACCCCGGTCCTATTTCCATCATATTGCTATCACCTATTTACTTTACTCGCACTGTTTACTTTACTAGCATACTTCTACTATTTTCCACTCGATACGCTCATAACCTTTGTTTCAAGCAAACCGGTGAGATTGACAACCTCATCGCAAGTTGGGAGCAAAGTATTTGGTTGTGTTGTGTGCAGGTTCCGCGTTGCAGCTAGCAAGCAAAGCTTGGACGAGACGCCATATATAAATTGTCTGAAGCTATCGCAAACTAGCAAGCATCACCTTCAGTCGTCATTGTCTGCTCTTCTCCTAATCGACATAACCTTGGTTTCTTAACTGAGGGAAAATCTTGCTGCTATATTCATCACACCTTCCTCTTGAGATTCCCAACGGGCTGGACATTCAACTAGGCACCAACTCTTTTCTGGCGCCATCAACCAGCAATCAGCTGCCCTCTGGTAAGTTACTTTTCCGCCATAATATTCCATGATACCTTTGCACTTTGTTCTAACTGATATCTTTATTTATCAGCTCAAATCACTTGGCCCTGCAGACTTTGCTCATCCCCTTCGCCGCTCCAACTCCAAGCCCACCGCTGCTGAGGAAGTAGTTCACTCCAGTGGAAATAAAGAGGACATGGCGGGGGACGTAGATGACACGGCCCGCACGAATAAGGCGAAGGTGGTCCTCAAGAAGTGGGGCAGTAGCGGGAAACCTCGTGGTGGTGGCGGGAAATCTACTGATTCCCGCTGTTTTGAAGCTCAATGCAGGGCGGAGCTGGAAACGCTATCCGAGAATACCGCTACCATCAACCTGCCAAAGTCAAGGTAACCTTTCCTTATTTCCTTCTTCATTATTGCTGATTTCATTGCTAATCCTCCTTTTGCTTAGAAGGAAGAAGCCTGTCATCAAGGAACCGCCATTCAAGCGAACCAAGCCCTCCCCTGCTGCCATCCCGCCGACCCCTGACGCACTGATTCCCTCCCCTGCTCGTAACGATATTGATATGGAGGATGCTGGTGGTCAGTTTGGCCCGATGCCAGAAGCCAACCCAACGACTGAAGCTACGGCTAATGATGTCGTCCAAAGTGAAAAGGCTTCTGACTCGTTCCAAGGTCAGATGGCGGATGCTTCGGCGGGAGGCAGTTTATTTTGGAGGCAGAAGCAACTTGAGATTGTCAACCTTATCACCAGCCAAGAAGATGCCAGTAATCAGCTATCCAGCGGTATTGCCACTTTTGTAGAGAAGACAACAACCATGAAGAAGTTACGTACTCCCAGTAGCCCCTGAGCGCCATGGCGGATTTTCATAGATGATTCGCTATGGAGCTCTAAGAGAAACTACTTTAAAACTTCTGCATAGTATAGCCCCCGAGCGCTGTCATATTATACAGTGCTCTGTAGAGAACTTAAATTTTGCACTGAGTAGGCCCCGAGCGTTATGGCGGATGGTTATCCGGCATAAAGCTCTAAGAAGACAAAATCAGTATGAGTAGCCCCCGAGCGTTATGGCAGATGGCTATCCGGCATAAAGCTCTAAGAGTGACTAACACTTTATATCGTTTTGCCAGAACTACAAGAAAGTTGTGGAGGACCTGGTCCAGGTCGTCAGCTCGTAGGAGAAGGAGCTGGCGGAAAGAAGCGCTCTAGTGGCAGACTTGCAGCAACAGCTTCAGAATAGCGGTAATTTTCTTTTGTCTTGGACAAGTTTAAGTAACTTTATGCTATCCGATCAATACTGTGCTGATACTTCCACCATGCAGATGTTGCCAAGCTTAAGTCCACACTCGAGGGGGTGGAAAAGGGCCACGCTATTGCGATGGAGGGGCTGCAGCAGCAGCTCCTGAAATCATTGGCCGCGAATACCCTCCTCGAAGAGCAGCTAAAGGACCAGGAATGCCAGAACCTGAAGAAGGACAAGGAGATAGAGGATCTCCGCAAAGCCGCCGCCGAATTTGAACAACGGCGAGATGGCTTTAACGAGCTCCTCGATCATTTCTAGAAGACCTTGCTAGGTATCAATGGCTCTCCATACTGCGTAGTTTGTAATAATGCGTTTATACCGAATGTGACGCCTTGCTTGTTTCCGCTATGCAGCAACCCTGGATCAAGGCAAAGTGGATTCCGCCGCAGGCTTGCGCATGGCCACTGACACAGCGAAGAAGGAGCTTGATGGCCTTCTCAACGCTGGATGTCAGGCGTGCGGGACTCTGCAGATAGCGGGCTCCGCTAGCCTTTCCGCCATAGGGCTCACCAAGAAGCTGCTACTCGTGCCTGGGCTAGTAGCGGACTGGAAGCAGTCCTTCACTCTGGGTGGTGCCAGAACTGCCTTAACCTTGGCAAAGGCCCACTACCCTGAGCTGGATCTGGACCTGATCACCTCCGGCATCCCGGAGAGTTGCGAGGACAGAGCGCCGGTGGATGAGGCCGCCATCCGGCAGAGTGTGCTGGGATACGATCAGCTGTGTGCCCTGGGTACCCAGCTGAACATATACTACAAGGCATACGATCTGCTGGGGTCTCCAAGCCAAGCTTCGGCGTCGGTCTCTGCAGCCACCGCTGGTGCTGATGGTTGTGATGAAGTGTCTTCTAGAGTTCCGCCAGCCGTTTAAACTATGCCCTGCAATGTGGCAGGAGAAAAACAATTGCATCAATTCGGCCCCTGAGTGGGTCTGTAAGTTAAACTTATTTAAACTGCGTGTATGCTCTGCACTGTGACTGATCTGTTTGTGGCGGATCAGTGAAATGCTTTTGAACTTTGCAGCTCAGTTTTTATTAAGTGGTTTTATTCTGCAAAAAAACGGCCAGGCCTAGTTTTATGCAACTTGCAGTTGTTTGACATGCTCAAAAAACAAAACTTTGAAAAAAAATTCACGCGTAGGATTATGCGATCTGCCATCCGGCTCTTTGTGCTTGACTTTTCATGAGATGGCGAAATCTTCGCGCGAACAATCCGCTAGGGCGACAATACTTAATAGCAACCGTCCAAAACCCATAGCAGATGGCGGCTTAGATCGTCAAAAGCACTACTCAGGAATCCACACAAAGAACAACAGATGGAGATCAAAACATAAATATGCTACGCGGACCGTTATGGCAGATTTAAAAAGACGCAAGTGCAAAGCACAATTGCGCAAAGGTTCCACACGATCTAAATGAACAATAAAGGAGGTAAAAGACTCAGAAAAAATCAAGAGTGAACCAAATGCTTTATTTCATTGATCATATAGAGGCGCCTATTACATAGCTAGGTAAGTGCTAAGTGTAGAAAGGACGTAGCTGTGCGATGTTCCATGGATGATCTGTTTCGTCGTAGATATCGTTAGGGTCTCTTCGTTTGCGCTTCTTACTGGGTCGCTTATCTAACTCGTGAATATCAACGAGGTAGTAGGAACCATTCAGTAGAGCTTTGCTGATGACGAAGGGTCCTTCCCAAGATGGGGATAGCTTGTGGGAAATCTGCTGTTTGAGGCGTGATCCCCCTCTTTGAACGAGCATTTGCGAACTCGCCGGTTGTGATAGCGGCGGAGATTCTGCTGGTAGATGGTGGATCTCTGGGCTGCTAGGTCTCG
This sequence comes from Dactylis glomerata, assembly GCA_007115705.1. NCBI lineage: Eukaryota > Viridiplantae > Streptophyta > Magnoliopsida > Poales > Poaceae > Dactylis > Dactylis glomerata. The sequence continues at coordinate 9,616,523 of QXEO01000531.1, forward strand.
TTCTTCTTCTAGCAGGTCCACGGATAGTTGTCTGGACGCTTTTGCATCTTCCTCCTCATAGGCCTCGACTCTTGGGGAATCGTACTGGACATCACTTGGCAAGATTGCCTCTAAGCCGTAGACTAAGAAGAAAAGGGTGAGGCCAGTTGATCTGTTTGGCGTGGTCCGTAGACTCCACAGCACAGATGGCAACTCTTCTGCCTAGGCTCCAGCTGCTCTGTGTAGCGGTGCTTCTAGGCGTGGCTTGATCCCTGACATGATTAGTCTGTTGGTCTGCTCAACTTGGCCATTGGACTGTGGATGCGCCACAGATGCCAGGTCAAGGCGGATTCCATTGTGATGGCAGTACTCTTCGACTTCTCCCTAAGACAAGTTAGTGCCATTGTCGGTGATGATGCTATGTGGGATGCTGAATCTGACCACAATGTCCTTGACAAATTTTAGGGCGGTTTTGCCATCAAGTTTTCTGATGGGCTTAGCTTCCACCCACTTCGTGAATTTGTCTACTGCTACCAGGAGGTACATAAATCCCGAAGGTGCTGTTTTTAGCGGGCCCACCATGTCCAGCCCCCAGACCACAAGAGGCCAGGTTATAGGGACCGTATGCAGTGCTGTGGCGGGTTTGTGGGTTTGCTTGGAGTACATCTGGCAACCTTGGCAAAGCTCCACGATACGGTCTGCATCTGCCTTGGCTGTTGGCCAGTAAAATCCATGGCGGAATACCTTAGCTACTAGGGATCTGGCGGCGGCGTGATGCCCACATTCGCCTTCATGGATCTCCCTTAGTATTTCGATTCCGTCCACTTGGGATATGCACTTCATGAAGACTCCCGAGGTGCTTCGCTTGTAGAGCTGGCCATCTATGATGGTGTACGCTTTTGCTCTACGCTCGATTTGTCTCTTTGGACTTCGTCTTCGGGTAGCTTCTTGTTCGTCAGATATTCTAGGTAGGGCTCTGCCCATGGCGGATTGCTGGGCAAAACCGCCATAACGGGGGAGCTTGCTAGTTCCAGATTTTCTGGATCTACCATCTTGACTGATGGTATGCGCAGGTGCTCGAGGAATACGCCTGGCGGGACTGCCTTACGGCTAGACCCTAGCTTGGACAAGGTATCGGCCACCATGTTATCTTCTCATCGTACATGCTTTATGTCATAGCCGAGGAAACTTTTGGCCATCTCATCCACCTCGTCTCTGTAAGACGCCATAACTTTGTTCCGAGCTTTGTATGTGCCAGCCACCTGCTGAGCGACAAGGTCAGAATCTCCACAACACATAATGTGTTGTACGCCGATCTCCTTTGCGACGCGTAGCCCGTGCAGTAGTGCTTCATACTCCGCGATATTGTTGGTGGTGGGGAAGTGGATCTGGAGAACGTAGCTGAGCTCATCTCCCTTAGGAGATTTGAGTGTCACTCCAGCCCCCGAGCCGTGTAGCAGCTTTGAACCATCAAAGTGCATCACCCAATGCTCTGGTTCTGGGACGGGCGTAGTCTCCTGCGCTTCCTTCCAATCTGCCATAAATTCTGCCAAAGCCTGAGACTTGATGGCGGTGCGAGGCTTGTAGTCGATGTCGAAAGAGGCCAATTCAATGCCCCACTTTGCAACTCGTCCTGTTGCATCGCTGTTGTTGATGATGTCCTTCGGTGGAGCCTTGCTCACCACTGTGATCTTATGGTCATAGACGTATTGCCTTAACTTACGAGAAGCTAGGAAAACTCCATATGCCAACTTTTGGTAGTGAGGGTAGCGCTGCTTGGATTCCGTCAGGACCTCGCTAACATAGTAGACTGGTCACTGTACGCCGTACTCCTGCGCTTCTTCCTTACGTTCTACCACGATGACGATGCTGATGACCCCATTGGTTGCCACCATGTATAGTAACATGGGTTCCTGGTCTTCGGGAGCTGCTAGGACTGGTGCAGTGGATAGCACTCTCTTCAGATCCTTAAGTGTTGCGTTTGCTTCATTGGTCCAGACGAATTCATCTGATTTCTTCATCAGCATGTAGAGTGGCAAGTCTTCTCGCCAAGACGACTGATGAACCTGCTTACTGCTGCCACGCAGCCTGTGAGCCTTTATACGTCCTTTAAGTCATTAGGCCGGGAGATGTTGAGGATTGCCCTGATCTTCTCTGGGTTGACCTCGATTCCGCGGTGGGAGATGATGAATCCCAGGAGTTGTCCAGCTGGTTCCCCAAAGACGCACTTCGTGGGGTTGAGCATTGTAACAACTCAGAAATTGTAATCCACTTCTTATTAAATAAAGTGCCAAATTTTGGACCAAGATAAAACTTTTTATCCATTATTTCATGCATACATGTATTTTCGATTATATGTATTCTATGATTTCATGTGTGTTATTTTTGGTTGTGCATTGGTTAGTTAATTCTAAGTGAACCAACAGAAGCATTTGAGAAGAATTATAGGAACCAAAGAAACCAGAAATGAAAAGGTTAAAGAAAAAGAAAAGAATGAGATGATCTAGGAAATCTGTTTGACTACCCCACTTTGAGCCCTTGGATTAAGAAATCTGCAACTCAAATCAGTGATTGGCCAGCTAGTTGAGCTTCACCAAGTCATAGACAAACTCAACCAAGAAGTTGCTACCCAAAATTCAAACCAGAGCTTGACTCAAACATCAATCAAACTTTGAATCTGAAACAGAGACCATACCCTATTTTCAAATATAAATTTCTGAAAAACTCAACCTTTCTCTGGAACAAAAATATGACTAGAAACCTTGGCCAATATGTTGATCACCCAAAGTGGAAAATTTCAAAAATTCGAATTTCAAACTCTTGCGGGCATTTCGTCGAACACTAGCAGAGAGAAATCAAACCAAATCGAGTCTACTGTGTTGAGCACTGTTCTTGCTCGCTCCAGCACTGTCGCCATGCTTCTGGACGGTGCCACGGTCGAGCCAGCCCCCTCTGCCCCGACCCAAGCCATGGAAGAAGGAGGAGAAGAGGAGACAGCACCCCGGGACCCCCCTCTCTTCTTCCCAGCAACCTGCACGTTGCCGACCGCCATGGAGGCGCCAGAGCCGACCCACAGCCTCCCGCAGCCGAGCCAGCACCCTCCCAGCACGCCCCCGAGGCCGCCGTGCCCGGAGAGACCTTCGAACGCTGCCAGGGCCCCCGAGCCGGCGAGCTTCTGGACAGCCCTGCCCTCGACGATCCGGCCTATAAAAGGCCCCTCCGATCAAACGAGGAGACGCACCCCACTCACAGCTACCGCCCAGACACCACCTCTCCCTCCCTCTCGCTCTGGTTCGTCGACGCCTGCAACGCCGGCGAGGTACTGGACGCGAGGAGCGCCGCCGCGTTCGACCACCTGGGAGCAAGCCGCCGCTGGGAATCGGAGGAGGAGTCACGCCGCAGCCGATTCCGCACGTCGCCGTCGAGTTCTGCATCCTCTACGTCACTCCCTCGCCGTCGAACACTCTTCACTGCAACGCCGGTGAGCTTCCGCCCGAGCTGAGGTAGACGATGCACCCGAGCCGTTCGATCTTGATCCAACGCTAGCATACCGATTCGGGATTCTAATTAGATCTGACGCGTGGACCCCAGCTGTCAGGATTCGTTTTTATTCTTTCCCGCCGTAGCGAACCGTTTTCTGGGCCGGCCCGTTCGGGCTCTGTTCAGATTCGGCCCGGTGCGGTTTAGATTCGGTCCGTTTCGTTTTTATTATTTTCCCGCCTTTTCGAATTAATTCAAAACTGTTTCAGATATGATTTTCAAATTTAAATTCCAAGAGTTTTACAAATCCATTTGTAGCAAATAAATATGCGTTGGAAAGCTTATAAAATACCCTACACAGTAGAACTGGTTAGAATTCAAAAATAAGTTAGGAATTTAATTAGATTTGAATAGTGTGACCATAGCTTTATTAACCATAGAATATTTCTAGACAATTATTTAAGCCATCAAAAATCATGAAAATTAAAATGTGAACTCACCAAGGACCTACCCTACTGTTAGTAAACCCAAATCAGCTCCAAACCCTATTAGTGTTATCAATTAGACCCTAACCCAACTCTAGTAGTAACATAAAATGATAGATCACTATTGCACACTTAGAATTAAGTTGCCCTCTTTACCAATTCACTTAGTGGATCCATCCCACTTGAACTAGTCTTAATACCCCTAAACCAATACCAATGTTTAGAAAGTGAACAACTTATGACACTTAGTAGAGAATCTAACTTGCACACTTGAAGAAAACTTAGAAGAAAAACTTACCATCCAACACCATAAAATGCAACATGAATGCTATTGTTAGCAAACAAAGATGTGTGCTTGGTGTGTTGTTAGCATTGTGTAGTGATGGTGTGCTTTGTGTTTATTCGTTATTAGACGCTAGTGTTGCCGAGGAGGATATTGGAGGGGATTATTATCAAGAAGAAGAAGAATACCCCGGACACTTTGCCAGCCAAGGCAAGCCATCTTTTGATTCATACTCCCAATGCCTAGTTTTACTATTGCATTCTACTTGTTTTAAGTAAATTGCATGATTGAATTGCTAGAGTAGAATGATAGAAGTCTAGTGATGTCTTGTGTAGCAAGAGCATCAAGCTGAGTTTATCCAACTCTATTTAGTGGTCATCACTCAATGTAGTTGCTTAGTCGCTAATAATATTGAGGCCATCTATAAGGGGAACTCTAGTTGAAAGTGGTGACTTGAACCTGAAACTTGAATTGGAGATTGCTCCTACATAATGGCTTTAGGAAAGAAATTAATCTTGACTAAGAACTATGAAATGTATTTCTAAATGACAACGAGTGATGTACATGGGAGCCAACCATACCGTACGACCACATTACCCCTGAATGGGAAGGGGCTTATTCCTAGCTTGTTTATTTTAGTATGGGAGGTCTTGTTTCATCCTTTATAGAAGTATTCCATGCGTGGTTGCTTCTGAACCAAGTGGTAATTGGAAATTTTCCTTCCTGAAGATTTCCATCCGTCCGGCATTCCGGAGTGGGCAAAACTAGAGGCACCGGAACGGGGAAATCCATGTCTCGGGCTCTAGGGAAGGATCCCATACTAGAGTAGACAAGTGAAAGAGTTTGTTTGATTATCTGAACCCCGCATACTTTGTGTATGACGATCCGTGGATTTCTCCCGGCAGATGTATCGATTCTTGTGGGTAAAGTGTGCCCCTCTGCAGAGGTTTTCAAACTATTCGAATAGCCGAGTCCGCGGTTATGGACAGTTGGCAAGATCTACTTGACTTTTGTCAAAGATAAAAATAACAATGATGAGATTGGTGAAGGATCTGAATTGAATTGACTTGACTCGAACTGGATGTTGACACACTTGAAGTTCCTCTTAGGTTGAACTTAGAGAACTAAACTTCTTTTCTACCAATGAACATTCTTGGGAAATAAAACTAGCTTTTGCAAAACAACTTAGTGCTTAGTCCACTATGCCAAACTTGCATACCTACTTCATCATTTCATTTATAAGATGGTTTGCGAGTGCATCCAATGTACTCATGGCTGTGTCCCTGGCTATCAACTTGGCCAGACTATGGGGAAGAATACCAGGAGGAAGGGTATGAGGAAGAGTACCAGAACTAAGCTCGTCTCCATGAGTCGCCATTGCCTGTAGGGTGAAGGCATGGACCCGAAGACGTTATTTCCGCTGCTATATTGTGTTGTAATATGAACTTGGTCTCTATGACCATTATATTTGAACCATCGTATTGTAATGTCTATGGAACTGGTTACCAACTACGTTATGTATATCGCAACAATGGTTCTGGGATTGCGGTGGAATACATAACGGGCACTTCGAATTTGTATCAAATTTGAGGTCGTCACAAGCATCATGTTGTACTTCCTTTGATTATCGAAGGTCTCTTGCAAATCCACTATAAGGCCATCTTGCTTCTTGGACATGACGGCGATGTCATCCACATATGCGTGGATATTGCGTCCGATTTGATCCGCCAGACACTTTTGCATGGTGCGCTGGTACATTGCTCTCGCGTTTTTCAGACCGAAAGGCATTGTCACATAGCAATACGTGCCATAAGGTGTTACGAATGACGTAGCGAGCTGATCGGACTCCTTCATCTTGATCTGGTGGTATCCTGAGTAGGCATCTAAGAAACATAGCAATTCTGATCCCACCGTCGAGTCAATGACTTGGTCAATGCAAGGCAAGGTAAAAGGATCTTTTGGACACGCTTTGTTTAGGCCAGTGTAGTCTACACATATGCGCAGAACCTTTGTGTATTTCTTAGGAACTAACATAGGATTTGCCACCCACTTTGTATGGATCACTTCTTTGATGAAGCCTGCTTTCAGTAGCTTGGAAATTTCCTTTGCTATCGCGTGGCGTTTTTCATCACCGAAGCGTCTCATGGCTTGTCTTACTGGCTTGGAGCCAGGGATTATCTGTAGGGCGTGCTGGGCAAGTTCCCGAGGTACACCTGTCATGTCAGATGGCTGCCATGCGAAGATGTCGCGGTTCTCACGGAGGAACTCGATGAGCGCGCTTTCCTATTTGGGGGACAGATTTGTCCCAATGGAGGTGTTCTTGGCGGCATTGCCAGCGACAAGTTCCACCTATTTCGTATCAACTATAGGCTTGAAGGTGGGTGGGGAGGCGGAAACTTCTTGCTTGGATGCCGACATCTCTACGGGGTCCATGGCGGCGTGGATTTCTTTGAACTCCTCGCCAAAGAACACTGCTTCCACGAAAGCCGCTTCTCCTTCCTCGCACTCTTTTGCCTTTCTGAAGCTGCCATAAACGGTGATTATGCCATCCGGTCCTGGCATCTTCAGCTGGTTGTAGATGTAGCATGGCCTAGCATGGAAACTGTGGAAGGCGGGGCGGCCGAAGATCACGTGGTATGTGCTTTTGAACGGGACCACCTCAAAGGTTATGGGCTCTTCCCGGTAATTTTCTTCACTGCCGAAGGCAACCTTGAGGGTGATGGACCCGAGGGACAGCTTGGCGGCCAGGAACCACTCCATAAAAGGTGACAGCACTATGGCGGAGTTGGGTCTTGGTAAGGCCAAGTTTTGTCAGAGTTTCCACGTACATGATGTTCATGCTGCTGCCGCCATCCATTAGGAACTTGGAGAACTCGTAGCCGTGGATTACAGGGCATACTACCATGGCGTAATATCCATCCGGGATGTGCTCTGGATGATCGTCGTGGCTCCAGCGCACCGGTACTTTGGACCATCGGACGTACTGGCGGACTTTTGGCACGGTGGCATTGAGAGAGCGCATAGCAGCTCGCTGTGCCTTAGCCGTGGGAGGTCCAAGGAACGTGTGAAAGGCTCCCTTTTTGTTTTTGATTGGGTTACCCTTGCCAGCCTCACCCTCTGCCTTTTCGGCGGGTTTGGGCGCAGGGTCTTCATCCATATCACTGCCATCCTTCGATTCCTTGTCTTTGTCCGCTTTTCCTTTGCCACGAGGCCATTGTCGCTGGTTGCGCTTGTAGCCATCTTCTTGATCCGCCTTGATGTCGTTGACAAATTTGCAGTTCCGGTTGGTGTGATTGCATTTCCCTGAAGCGTCGCGATGGGCGAAGCATGGCATATCGTGGTATTCATCATAGGATACAGGGGCAGATGGCGCCGAAGCGGGAGCTGTAGAGCTCCGCGGCTGGCCACTGCTAGTACCACATCCTCTACCGCGCTGGCTTCTTTGACCCTTATCGGCGAAGGTTGTGGCCACCATATCCGGAGTTTGCTACTCTTCTGGCTGATTCTTCCGTTTATTGCTATTGTTTCCCTTTCCAGTATTCTGGATGGCGGAAGCCTTCAAGGACTCGCAGGCGTCGTCGTCGGCGGCCGCATAGTTGCTTTCAATGGTGATCATGGATTTTAGGGTTAATTTCCCTTCGTTCCTTTCCCACAACAGGCGATGGCGGAGCAGCTGTCCTCTCTACAAACTATCGATGAACGCGAGGATGGCGGATTCGTCGGTAACTCCCTCACAGGAGTTCTTCATATCTAGCCATCGCGCGAGGAAAGTTTGGGAGGTCTCGTCGTTAGCCCGTCGGCACCTTTGGAGGTCACTGATCACTCTAAGATTTACACATATATCTGAACCTTGCAACCATAAAACTTGTCTGTTTTACCTCATTTCTACCAGTGTTGCACCAACATTTTACATCATTTGATCCTTTGTCACAGATCAGTGCGCCAAGGCACTTAATTCTACAAGTCAGAGCAATTCAAACATCAGCTCAAGCCACCAGGAAAGGAAGAGTACATCTTGAGGAGCAAGAAAAGAAGCCAACGGCAGAAACAGGCTGCCACGGCACAAAGGGACAAGAAAAACGGAAAAGCAGACTAGCAGCTGCCGCCACCTTTTTCCCTCTACTCCTCTACGCTTCAGCATATACACCATCCCATCCCATATCCATCGCCATCTCGCCAAACAACCACTCCATCCATCCACCACTCCACCAAAATCTTCCTCCTCCATAGTCCAACACACCGAAAACCTTCACCTTTTTTCCACCCACTTTTCCCTCTACTCCTCTGCTGAAACAAGATCAGATCAACGGCGCAAGCAAGAACACCATGAACACCACCAAGAACACCTCCAAGAACGTCAAGATGGACAAGGCTCGAAGGATCTGAAGGCCAAGCTCTTCCTCATCCCTCTTCATTCTCTGCCACGACAGCAACATCTCTGCCTTCTCCAATTTCTCTGCCACGGCAAGCCTTCGGTGACCAACAACAACCTCTCTTCCTCTCCCCCATGCTCTGTGATCTGATTTGTGTTGATCTTGCACTGTAAAACAGTTTGAACCTTGTCCTGGATCTTTGCTATGGTTTGAGTGACACACTCCATTGTAAACTCCAAGATTACTGTGATTTCTGTGTTGCATCTGCCTGATCTGTTAGGTGCAAGACTAGCCTCTGCATCTAGTCCCAAAAATGCATCCCTGCCTCACTTGCTCGTTTGTCCTTTGTTTCCTTGCCTGACAAACAAGAAACATTGGATTTGTTATGTTAAAAACTTCCAACCTAAAACCTCCTGTTACTTTCCTGTTTACAACACCAAAAACTCCACTTTTCTGCTTAGCTTCTGGAAATTAGGAAATAGTCTCATTTGTGTTGATCCCTGTGGAGACGACTAGAAAAACCCCCCTATAATCTCAACTAGATCAAAATTGGCGCCGTTGCCGGGGATCAACTTTTGATTGTTTCCTTAGATTACAGTAGACTAAGCTGTGTAAATACTTGTTCCAATTTGCAATCTTTGATTGTCTGTTTTAATGACTTGTCTGTGATCAAGCTTAGAACTTTTATTAGGGGATTTAGTTCACTAACCCTTGATCAAGTTCTTGTCTGTGATTGTGTGTAGAACAATGATTTCATCTAATCTCCGTGGGAATTCAGTTGATGCAGTCCTCTGAAGATTCTCCACTAGCCCCATTTGATCCCGAGCCAGAGAGGACTTTGTTTGCAAGAAAGAGAGCAGCTTCTGAAGTTTCTGCTGAAGATTTGGAAACCTCTGCCTCAGATTTGGAATCGTCATCCTCAGATTTCAGCATGGGTGATAAGAAGTTGAGAGATTTGTGGATTCCCAAGGACCAGATCAACAATGCAGATGTGATTATGCCTGCAATACAAGCAAACAACTGGGAAATCAAGCCAGCTCTGATCAATATGGTGCAACATAATCCCTTCAAAGGTTCTGCTTTGGAGAGCCCCCATGAGCATATCAGAAACTTTCTGGAGTACTGCAACACTTTGAAGCACAATGGTGTTCCTCCCGAAGCCATCAGGATGCAATTGTTTCCCTTCTCACTGTCTGGACTTGCAAAAGTTTGGTTCCACTCTCTTCCTATCCACTGCAGAGACACATGGGAACATGTTCTTCAAGCCTTCTTTGAGAGATATTTCCCTCCAACCAAAGCAGCTGAGTGCAGAGACAAGATAACAAGATTTGTGCAATATGAAGGAGAAATCCTGTATGATACTTGGCAGAGATACCAAGGTCTCATCAGGATGTGTCCCAACCATGGCCAGGAGCAATGGCTCATCTTGCAAACCTTCTACAAGGGTTTGACAGAGCAAACCAGATCATTTGTTGACTCAGCTGCTGGAGGTGGAATCATGAACAAGACCCTTGATGAAGCTACTGAGTTGATTGAGAGCATGGCATCACACAACTTCTCATGGACAAATGAAAGAGCTGTCCACCCCAACAATCAGCTGCAGATTCAGTCAAGTGGCCAGAATGCTTTGGAAGCCAAGTTGGAGAGTTTAACAACTCAGCTTGCCCAGCTCATGACAGAAAGAAACAGCCAAGCTTTGGTTCCTGTCAACCAAGTTACTTCTACCTGTGCAATTTGTGGAAAAGAAGGCCATTCTCTCATGGAATGTACCTTGTCTGCACCTCCTGAAGCCATGATATCAGAGGTGAACTATGCCCAGAATCAAGGGCCATATTCCCAAAGTTACAACCCCTCTTGGAGAAACCACCCCAACCTTTCTTACAAGAGCAATAATCAGCAAAGTTACCCAGCACCAGGGCAGCAGCACTATGCCCAAACATCCCAGCAGAGTTACCATCAGCCTGGACAACAAAATTTCAGACCCCAAGGTCAAGTGCAACACCCACAACAACAACACCACCCAGTACATCAACAAACTACTTCATCCAGCAGTAGCAGCCAATCTGAGCTTGGAGAAATGATGAAGCTACAGAAGGAAATGTTCAGTGGAATGCAAGAAACTATGAAAATGCAATCTGAACTTTTCTACAAGACTATGCAGCAACTCACTGCTGGAATCCAGACCAACAACATTGGAAAACAAGCTGAAGGAAAACTGCCAGCCCAAGCAGAGAAAAACCCAAAACAGTGTGGTGCCCTTTCCACTACTGAAGTTATTGATGCAGTCACCACTAGGAGTGGGGTGAACACTCAACCCTTACTCAAAACCCCACCAAATGTCACTTATGTTGCTCCACAGAGAAGACCCACCGTGCAGCAACAAACACCTCCAGAAATTGTTCTGCCAAGGCAGGAAAAATCAACAGGACAGCCTGCCCAGACAGAAAACCCTGCCAAGGCACAGATCTCTGCCACAGAACCAACAGAGAAGCCTTTGTTGATGAAAGTGCCATTTCCAGAGAGATTGGACAAGACCAAGGAGGAGAAGCAAAACTCTAAATTCCTTGAGACCATGAAGGAAGTGCAAATCACCATCCCCATCTTGGATGCAGTGTTGCACATTCCCCTATATGCAAAGTTTTTCAAAGATCTGATCACAAGGAAGAGGAGTTTAGACAGCCCTGAGTTAGTAGCCTTGACAGAAGATTGCAGTGCTGTGATCTTGAACCACATGCCCAAGAAGCTACAAGACCCTGGAAGTTTCAGCATTCCCTGTGTAGTGGGAAGAAAAACCTTCACAGCCCTTTGTGACTTAGGTTCCTCAGTGAGTGTGTTACCCTCTGCTGCAAGCCAGATTCAGCAGCTGGGAACGTTGAAGCCTACCCCAATGACACTTCAACTTGCTGATAGAACCTTGAGAAAACCAGTAGGAGTCCTTGAAGATGTGCCAGTCCAAGTTGGCAACTTTGCATATCCTGTGGACTTTGTTGTGCTAGAGATGGAAGACAATGCTGAATCAATGATTCTAGGCAGGCCATTCTTGGCAACTGCTGGTGCCATCATTGATGTCAAAGGTGGAACCCTCAAATTACAATTTGGATCAGAGCAAGCTGAATTCAGCATGAAACATGCTACTCACTTACCCAATGTTCCTGAACATTGCCATTCCATTGATATTGTTGAAAGAAGTGTGATAGAAACTTTGCCAGAACCGGAGCAAGAAGAGCCTGAAGCTCAAGTCTTTGTTACTGCTGAAACCACCAATGTACAGCAGCTCTGTGAAGTGAAAATTTGTGAAATTGTACCTGTGTCAAGTGCAAGAGAACCAGCTCATCTAGCTCACCATTCTGTTGTAGAGCTCAAAGAATTGCCTTCCCATCTGAAATACTCATTCTTGGAGAAGGAAAAGTTACACCCTATGATTATTAGTTTTGCCCTTTCAAGTGAGCAAGAAGAAAGTCTTCTATCTATTCTGAAGCTGTACAAGAATGTCATTGGATATTCCATTGATGACATCATTGGCATTAGTGAGAAAGTGTGTTCTCACAGGATCCACTTAGAAGAAGGCAGCAAGCCAACAAGAGAAGGACAGAGGAGACTAAACCCTGCTATGCAAGATGTAGTAAAGAAGGAAGTTCTGAAATTGTTAAAGGCTGGAATGATATACCCCATCTCTGACAGTGAGTGGGTGAGTCCTATCCACATTGTGCCCAAGAAAGGTGGCTACACTGTTGTTGAAAATGAAGAAGGAAGGCTCATGACCACAAGACCTGTTACAGGATGGAGGATGGTGAATGACTTCAGAAAATTGAACAAAGCTACAAGAAAAGATCACTTCCCTCTGCCATTCATGGACCAGATGCTAGAGAGACTTGCTGGCCAGAAGTACTACTGCTACCTTGATGGTTACTCTGGATTTCTGCAGATTCCAATCCACCCTTCTGACCAAGACAAGACCACATTCACCTGCCCATATGGAACCTTTGCTTACAAAAGGCTACCATTTGGCCTTTGCAATGCTCCAGGCACCTTCCAGAGATGCATGATGTCCATATTTTCTGATTACATTGAGAAGATTATGGAAGTTTTCATGGATGATTTCACTGTGTATGGAAAAGACTTCAAAGCCTGCTTGAAGAACCTCACCTTAGTCCTTCACAGATGCTCTGAGCAAAATTTGATTCTGAACTGGGAAAAATGTCACTTCCTTGTCTCTGAAGGCATTGTGTTGGGCCACCTTGTGTCTGCTAGAGGAATTGAGGTGGACAAGGCAAAGGTAGATGTGATTGCCAAGCTACCTCCTCCTGAAAATGTGAAGGGAATTCAAAGCTTCCTGGGCCATGCTGGCTTCTACAGGAGGTTTATCAAGAACTTCTCCTATCTTGCCAAGCCACTCACCAATCTCCTGAATCATGAAGTGAAGTTTGTGTTTGATGACACTTGTTTGCAAGCATTCAACCAATTGAAAAATGCTCTCATCACAGCCCCTGTTGTTCAACCTCCTGACTGGACACTGCCATTTGAACTTATGTGTGATGCAAGTGACTTTGCTGTCGGAGCAGTCCTTGGCCAGAGGAAAGACAAAGCTGTACATGTTATACATTATGCAAGCAAGACTTTGGATGATGCTCAGATCAATTACACCACCACAGAGAAGGAGCTGCTTGCTGTTGTGTTCTCATTTGATAAGTTTAGACCATACCTGGTTGGACACAAGTGCATTGTCTATACAGACCATGCAGCAATCAGATATTTAGTGAGCAAAAAGGATGCTAAACCAAGGCTCATCAGATGGATCCTTCTGCTCCAAGAGTTTGACATAGAAATTAGAGACAAGAAAGGGTCAGAGAACTCAGTTGCTGATCACTTGTCCAGAATCAACATTGATGAAAACAGAGAGATTCAAGACTTGATGCCAGGAGAACAGCTCATGGCAGTCAGTGCCACTTCACCTTGGTATGCTGACTTTGTGAACTTCCTAGCTTGTGATATTGTGCCAGCAGATCTCTCCTACCAGCAAAAGAAAAAATTCCTCCATGATGTCAAGAGTTACTATTGGGATGAACCTTTTCTGTACAAACATTGTGCTGATGGCATTGTGAGAAGGTGTGTTCCCTCTGATGAAAAAAGTGATGTGATGTTCCAATGCCATTCAGGATTGTATGGAGGACATGCTGGAGTGTTCAAGACTCAAGCCAAGATTTTGCAAGCTGGCTTCTTTTGGCCAAGTATGTTCAGAGATGTTCATGAGTACATAATGAAGTGTGACCCTTGTCAAAGAGCAGGAAAGATGTCAAAGAGAAATGAAATGCCTCAAACAGGAATCTTGGAAGTGGAATTGTTTGATGTTTGGGGAGTTGATTTTGTTGGACCCTTGCCATCTTCTCAAGGCTACAAGCATATTTTAGTTGCTGTTGACTATGTGTCAAAATGGGTTGAAGCCATTCCCACTGTTAATGCTGATGCCAAGGCAGTTTGTAGAATGTTCAAGACTGTCATTTTCCCAAGATTTGGAGTGCCAAGAGTTGTAATCAGTGATGGTGGTGCTCACTTTAACAATGACCAGTTTGAGAAGCTTCTGACCAAGTATGGAGTGAAGAATCACAGAGTGACAACTCCTTATCATCCGCAGGCCAATGGCCAAGTGGAGTTGTCAAACAGGGAAATCAAGCAAATCTTGGAGAAAGTTGTGTCCAAGACCAGAAGAGATTGGTCAATGAAATTGCCCGACACTTTGTGGGCTTACAGGACAGCATACAAGACACCCATTGGCATGTCACCTTTCAGAATTGTCTATGGCAAGGCTTGCCATCTGCCAGTCGAATTGGAGCACAGAGCGCATTGGGCAATCAGGAAGCTGAACTTGGACATTGGCAAAGCAGGAAACATGAGGAAACTGTAGTTGTGTGAGCTTGAAGAGCTCAGGAATGATTCCTATGAAAGTGCAAAGATTTACAAGGAGAAGACCAAGAAATGGCATGACTCCCACATTCTGAGAAGGGAATTCAAGGAAGGGCAGTCAGTGCTGGTGTATGATTCCAAGTTACACTTATTCTCTGGAAAGTTCAAGTCCAGATGGTTTGGCCCTTGTGTTATCAAGAAAGATCTAGGCCATGGTGCCTTTGAGGTTTATAGCTCAGCTGAGGGAACATTCAAAGTAAATGGCCAGAGGTTGAAGCACTACAGGATTGGAGATTTGATTGAAAACCAAGTTGAAGAAGATGATGAATCAGAGGATGGCTCCAATGCATCCTCTACCCATGCAAACCAGTGATGATGAAGCTATAGTCAAGCTAGTGACTTTAAACAAGCTCTCTTCCAGGAGGAAACCTGGTATCCCTTGTATCATATATTTCCCTTTCACCTTTTTATGTTTTCGCCTTGTGTGTTTGTTTCTTTTTGTTGTTTCAGTGATAACTTGGATGAGGAGAAAGATTGCTGTTGATTGACAAGGCAGAGAAGCAGGAAAACCACCAGGTGAACACTTTCCATTTCCACACATTTGTTAAAATCTGAATCAGAATATACTATACTGTTGGTTGATCGTGTGTGAAAGTACTTTGTTAAGGAATGAATCAATTTCGCTTGCTTGGACCTGAAAATATCACTTTGCACGCTATGAAGAACTTTGCTTTGAATCTGCTTATAACTCTTGCAAATGCTTTGTTCAGAGCCTAGTTCCACTTTAGAACTTTTGTATGTCTCTACTCAAAGAACCTGTGAAACATCAGTATATTTGTTAATTGCCCTAAGAATGAAGTTCATGATCCATTTCTTAGCCCCTAACCAATTGCATCTGTTGCATTTTTTGCATTAGCAAACATGATCTCTGGATTGTGACTTGTGAAGCACTAACATACTAACATACTAACATATTAACAGAAAGGAAAAAGTTTAGCATTAGCAACCATGATCTCTGGATTGTGGTGTGTGAAGCACTAACCTGATGATGCTAAGTAAAACTTGTTGTAAATATCCAAAGCACTAGCACCTATGATCCTGGGATTGTAGTGTGTGAAGCACTAACTAAGTTGACCCATCAAGCTAAGTTACTAACTGACTAACTTGTCTATGCATTAGCCTATTATGTTCCTGGGAACTGTAATAGGTGAAGCACTAATTTTGCATTACATATTGGGCTATGTACTGGATCTTGAGTTTTCAATTTCAGAGTCAATTACTTTATACTCATGTGTCCATGTTGTTTGATCTAGACATACTCAAATTCTCTTGTGAAACTTGTTTTTGAATTGGCAATTGCAAGATTTATCTGCATTGAGTCAGCAATGTCCCTCATCATGCTCTGTTACATTTTGTTTGGTACAATGCACCATTCTTTACTTGAGGACAAGCAAAGGTTTTGGTCTGGGGGTTTTGATCACTCTAAGATTTACACATATATCTGAACCTTGCAACCATAAAACTTGTCTGTTTTACCTCATTTCTACCAGTGTTGCACCAACATT
Organism: Dactylis glomerata; assembly: GCA_007115705.1. Classification (NCBI taxonomy): domain Eukaryota; kingdom Viridiplantae; phylum Streptophyta; class Magnoliopsida; order Poales; family Poaceae; genus Dactylis; species Dactylis glomerata. The sequence continues at coordinate 9,632,589 of QXEO01000531.1, forward strand.
TTACATCATTTGATCCTTTGTCACAGATCAGTGCGCCAAGGCACTTAATTCTACAAGTCAGAGCAATTCAAACATTAGCTCAAGCCACCAGGAAAGGAAGAGTACATCTTGAGGAGCAAGAAAAGAAGCCAACGGCAGAAACAGGCTGCCACGACACAAAGGGACAAGAAAAACGGAAAAGCAGACTAGCAGCTGCCGCCACCTTTTTCCCTCTACTCCTCTACGCTTCAGCATATACACCATCCCATCCCATATCCATCGCCATCTCGCCAAACAACCACTCCATCCATCCACCACTCCACCAAAATCTTCCTCCTCCATAGTCCAACACACCGAAAACCTTCACCTTTTTTCCACCCACTTTTCCCTCTACTCCTCTGCTGAAACAAGATCAGATCAACGGCGCAAGCAAGAACACCATGAACACCACCAAGAACACCTCCAAGAACGTCAAGATGGACAAGGCTCGAAGGATCTGAAGGCCAAGCTCTTCCTCATCCCTCTTCATTCTCTGCCACGACAGCAACATCTCTGCCTTCTCCAATTTCTCTGCCACGGCAAGCCTTCGGTGACCAACAACAACCTCTCTTCCTCTCCCCCATGCTCTGTGATCTGATTTGTGTTGATCTTGCACTGTAAAACAGTTTGAACCTTGTCCTGGATCTTTGCTATGGTTTGAGTGACACACTCCATTGTAAACTCCAAGATTATTGTGATTTCTGTGTTGCATCTGCCTGATCTGTTAGGTGCAAGACTAGCCTCTGCATCTAGTCCCAAAAATGCATCCCTGCCTCACTTGCTCGTTTGTCCTTTGTTTCCTTGCCTGACAAACAAGAAACATTGGATTTGTTATGTTAAAAACTTCCAACCTAAAACCTCCTGTTACTTTCCTGTTTACAACACCAAAAACTCCACTTTTCTGCTTAGCTTCTGGAAATTAGGAAATAGTCTCATTTGTGTTGATCCCTGTGGAGACGACTAGAAAAACCCCCCTATAATCTCAACTAGATCAGTCACCAATGTTATGGGGTCTCTTGTAAGTCCCCTCGAAGTTTTTGGTGAACGCAGTTTGCATATCGAACCAGGTTTGGATGGAATTTTCTGCCAAGTCATTGATCCACTGCTGCGCTATGCCAGATAGCATCAGGGGCAGATAGCGGACAGCAACGTTGGGTGATCCCCCGGCGAACTGCACTGCATTGAAGTAGTCTTGTAGCCAAGTTAGAGGCCTGTCGACTCCATTGTACTGGCGGATATTTTTCTCGATTTTGAACCCATGTAGGATGGGCTCATCACGGATCCATTGTCCAAAGCACTTTGGGCCGAGGAAGAAGGCTGTTTGAGACTTGGCAATCTCGTTTAGGTGGGTACGTGCGTCGTAGGGCTTCTGGTCCTGCGGATCCTTGCGAGAGTTGCGTGATTTTGCTGGTCCACCGCCGCCACCGCCGCCGCCATGGGGGCTGCCTAGTGGGGATGGCGAAGGATCACATCTTCTTTTACTCTCACCGTCCTGCGATTGATCTCTGTAGCTACGATGGCTTCCCTCTGCTCTTCGTGGAGATGGATCATCATCATGGCGGTGGGAGCCTTGCCCTTTGTCATCGTGGCGGCGAGAAGAGCGATGCTTATCCTTGTCGCCGCTATGGTGCACGCCGTCGTCATGGCGAGATCGTTCCCTTTGCTTGGATCCGCCGTCTCGGCTGGCTTCCCGTCGTCGCGGATCGTCTCTGCGTCCAGCGTCACGGCTTCGTCCTCGCTTGCCATCATTGTCGCGTATGACGATTCCTCCCTTTGGGACTTCGAACGTCTTATACTTTGGTGGCGGCATGTTGGTCTTATGGCGGGGAGCAGCGTTGTCTTGATGGTATCCGTAGGCAGGGTAGTTCTTGCGAGGTGGTGATGGATTTCTCTGCGGACCCTTGCCGTGTGGCTTGTCATCGGAGGATATTGGGATGGCATCTGCCCGGTTGTGAGCTTCTCTTCTTCGGACCTCTGAGGATCCGGTATGAGATTCATTATCACGGCGCATACCATAGTTGCCAGCACCCCGAGCCTTGGAGGCGGTGCTGGACCTGCATAGCGCGGGATCAGATTCGAGCCGTCGTGATGACGTAGCCTTCTCCTACTGCACCAATGCTTTGGTCATCAGTTTTACCGCCGTCTCTAGGGCTGCTGGGCTTTTATTATGCTCCAATAGCTCCTTTGCGGCCACGATGTTCTCAATGGGCGTAGCCCTAACTTCATTGCAGTTCTTGTCCACGTATGGCGGGTTAATGATATACATCTTGGCCAGAGTTTCTGCGGTTGGTATGGTGAACTCAAGGTTTCGTACCAGCTGCGGGTCGCCTCCCTCGTCCATCTGGTTCTGGATGAGAGTAACATACTTCTCCTCCATGTTCCTTGCGTGCTTCAGCGTGTCTTGAGCTTTAGCAATGTCGCCATCTAGCTGTTGGCCCATCTTCTTGACTCGCTTTGCTTCTTTGAAGATTGCTCACCTTTTCTTCTCGAGATCGTTCACGTCCCTAACATAGTCAGGGGTGATTGGATCTGCTAGAGTTCCGTAGATGACCTTGTCCAGCGGGGTTGTGAAGTCTTCTGGGTGATGGACCTCGGGGATGGCGGGTTGCAGGGGCCTGGGGCCGCCCTGGATCTCAGGAAGCTGTTCTGTGGCGGGATCGGCGGCTGGTGGCGGGTTACCCTACTCTTTGCCGGCATCTCCGTCATGGGCTACCTGAGATGGCGGATCACCGGTTGTCTGCCCAGCGTCATCTCCTTTGCTGGTCACGAACACCTACTTGGCGGCTGCGTTCTGCTCTTCAAGTGCTTGCTGAGCTAACTCCGCCTCGATCCTTCTCATGGCGGCGTCATAGTGATCAGAGTCATAGCCTTTGCTATCCTAGTCATCCGATTCACCACTTTCGTTAAGTGCCTCTAGGATGGATTCACCTGGGCTATCTTCTCCATTGGAGGTAGATCCCGAAGTGATACCTGTGAAAGCAACAAGGCAGTACCGCGGTGTCTCTAATGCCAGATTGCTCATGGCGGATTCACAGCGGTCTTCCACCACTTCCTCTACCTCTAGGGCGGGCTGGGTGGGATTGTTTTTTAATCCGATCTAGGTAACTTAGGAAGTTCCAGATCAGATGAGTCCTCCTCCGTATCCAGCTCGAAAGCGGTCCGTTTGGGGGTTTCAGCCATACTGATCCGCCAGAAATTTGTTTCCATAGCGGGGGTAGGGTTTGTCTCTCCAATGAAGATATGGATATCTCCGATCGGAATGACGGTGAATCGAGCAGGGTCTTTCCTAGCCGGCACCCAGAGGTTATCCGCTGGGACGATGGGGAAGCTGGAATCGTAGAGGACGCGCCCGATGGCGACGGTGTCGCCGATGCCTGCGAAGGCGGATCCCGCCTGGATCCACGCTCCTGACGCGTTTTGCCCCACGGTGGGCGCCAACTGTGATGGTTTCGTCAACAGATCTGCCATAGGGGTAGGTGTATGGCGGTTTGTGGAAGGGGTGAACACGGCGGAGCGATCCGGGACAGTGGTAGCACGAGTTTACCCAGCTTCAGATCCCGCAACGGTGGCGAGACCCTACGTGCTGCTATAATTCACTATATGGCAACAAGTGCTCGATTACAATGATGAGGTCGGCTGTTTCGCTATGCGATTGGCCGTAAGTCTAAGCTGTTGACTTGTGCCTCAAGGGCTTCCCCACGCCGGGCTTATAAAGGCGCCTGGCGTGGGCTACACGGTGGTACCGGAGCAGATACAATTTGGAGTCCTAGACTAAGTCCTATGCGTGTACTACAAGGCAACCCGCCATGGGCCGGTCTCTGGATCCGCCATAAGCGCCTGCGTCCAGTACCGCCATGGTCTCTCCAGCAACTGGGCCGCCCGGCAGGCAATCCGCCATACCACCCTAATGGGCCACCCTGGCTTGCTGGTTTAGGACTACGTCGCTGGTATACCCATTTGGTATATTCCCAACATACCCCACATAAATAGTAGACCACTTGGGATATGCTTATCAACTCTCGTTTCATCATGGAAGCCTTCGAAGGTATATTTTGAATTTTGCGCCAGCTCCTAACGATTTTGCTGGGGCCGGGGTGGTTTTGCACTTTAGCGCTAAAGAGTCAACCTCCTGATTTTTTGCACAAATCATTTTTTGATCCGCGAGATGTTATTTCTTCACTAAACTTTGACCGTTTAGGCGAGACTCCGCAACGCCTGTGCGCGAGAGGGACTTTTCGTGCATGGCACCAAGGGATGGGCCCCACTCTACACTACCTCTAGCACACAACCATGGTGCGCCAGTAGTATATATCTATTGTTGGTGCACCATGCTTCTGCGCTAGGGGTAGTCTAGAGTGGGCCCCATCTAGGTGACCCTAGATGCAGGCCCTACACCAATTATCCCTGGCGCACAAGCATGGGGGACCCAAAATTGTGGGACAGAATGTGGGACCCATAGTCATCTATCCCTAGTGCACCAGGTCTGGTGCACCAGGGACAGTTGAGGGTGGGTGCTACAGGCTGGCTCTGGAGGTGGGTCTAGTGAATTACCCCTGGCGCACCAGGATGTGGTGCACCAGGGGTAATTATCTAGACCCACCTTTGGAGCCAGCCTGCGGGACCCACACAATTTACTGCTGGCACACCATAATTGTGGTGTGCCATGGGTATTTTTACCACTGGAGCACCAAAATTGGTGTGCCAGTAGTAAGCTGGAGGCTATAAGACTTTTCCTACTGGTGTGCTGACATGGCCGTCAACATAGAGCAACTGGTTGGAGAAACACCCCAGCATCAGTATGAGCCTTCCACAAACACCAAGCCGTCTACTTCAGTGCCTCCGAAAGGGATGCAAACCTCTATGAAATGGGCCTACACAACCACACAAGTATAGGAAGCTGTTGATGGAACAGTTAGAGGGAGGCGCTATTGAGGATGGGTACATTCAACATGAATTTCAAGATTTAGGCTGGCAGATGGACGAGCTGCGCATGCTTCAAGGCACTGATAATTTAACGGTCAAGGTGCTGGAGTATTCCTACTTCATCACTACGGGCAGCTCCCAATGAAGTTTGATGTGAAATTTGTGCATATCAAAAACATGATTACCCAGAGTGACCTTGATGCCTCAATATTCACGCTTTGGGTGTTGTACCAGTCCATAACTATTAGACACCAAAAATCCTTATTTGTAGTCGGTGATCCATTCTGCTTCAACACAACCTAGTTGGAAACAGAAGAAGGCATGGCTACAATCATAGAGTTCCTCTCTAATGTAGTTTGAAATCATGCCGACAAGCAGTACCTGCTCATTCCCTACCATACACTATAAGTCCTTACTCTAAAGTTGAACTTCATTCTTCTCACTTGCATGCCCATATATGTACAAAATACAGAAACAACAACACTTCATTAATTATGCATTTTGACCTGTGACAATATAGCAAAAATAGGTGTGGTCGACTTAGTGCGCAGTCTGTCTAAATTGTCTATATCATGTAAGTGTTTAGCAAGCTATTTGTTGCTCTCATATCAAAATTCTATTATTCGGAATGCATTAATAGTTCATTACATGTGTCATCATAAAATGGAAAGTGATTGTACTCTACCATTTATTAAGTGTTATGTATGGTTAGTGCGTTAATGGTTTGCTTGCATGTTTGCCCAGCGACCACTAGATCCTAATAGTTCTTGTGCCCAAACAACAAAAGGCTTATTACTTGGACTCCATGAAAACCTTAGGAGAGTATGATATCAGGAATATCAACCAGGTTCTCACTAACGCTGCATTCATGCATTCAAGTTTTAGTAGGACATCGTCTATGACACGAGCAATGAAAAATGGAGAGAGAATCCAAATAAAAGCTGTAGGTTGTGTTCGGCAGAAGGATTTTATCTCAGCTGACTACTGCTTCTTGTGGCATATGGACATGATCATGCGGTTCCAATGGGATTTCAGCAGTACCAAGGACTTTGAAAAATATTGTTTGCACATAGAGAAGGGTAATTTTGACAAGAGTGTAGAGCTTGCTGAGGTAGGCTTCTTTGAGTGTGCACCTCATGAATCATTATAATCTGTCAATGATTGCATATAAAAGGCATCACTTGCCTTTGTTCATTGTATTTATGGTTAGAATTTGCATTGTGTTTTTCATAAGGCCAATACACACTGCTATTGTCGGAGAAACTAATGTTCGATAAGTTCTTAAGTCTATTATGGTCTATGCATCCATATCTAATGTCGTATATTCGCCATATTTTAGTTTTTATTATTTCAGGTATCACCGCACTGATGGTGTACTTCCTAGGTAATTTATGTTTTCTCATGTCTATAGTTTGTATTATTAACATGTTTTGTAGTTCATATGAATCATTTCTTCCTATTCAGATATTTCATGATGAATATTATCTATTGCAGGCCAGGCAGAGGCTCACTTTTGTCTAGAATAATATTTTTCTATTTGATACGACATTTGATTATACGTCATTTGATTATATCAGCCACTTGAAGATGAGCTGCAAACTTTGAAAAAGGTTATATTTGTTTTATCTTAGAGAAGCCGTTGTGCAATAGTGTAAATTGTTGTAATATGTGCGTGCCAGAAAACAATTTGTAAGAAATTGAGTGCATTTGTAGATACACCAGCCTGGGTATTGTATTAATACAACAATAAACTATTGTATCATGTAAATCGATTGCATTATTTTGTAAACCATCCGGGATTTTATTAATGCGGCATTTTTTATTTTGGATAAATATACCCATGACAAGCAAAAAAGTATGGATTATCACTGCTATGCCAGCAGGATTGACGGACATCAGTAATGTGTGCGTCGTTGCTCAATATGAAGATGTGAAAAAATATCCGCCAGCAATGACGTGATTGTTGTTATTTTGCTTGTCAGAGGTAAATGAGTAAACAATGGGCGATGTGCAAATTTGATAGCCGGTGATAATGTACCAGTGACGGACGGTTCTCTCAGAATATCACTTGTGAGTTATATATTACCGTATCGGACCAATATCCACATCACAACAACTCTAAAGTCGACAGGAAGGCTCACAATCCTCGTCGGATCTTACATAAAGTTGACACACATTATGATTCTGTGAAGCCCCACCTTATCAGTGTCTATTTTTGTGGTGACGATCCATACTTTATCTCAACATCGCTGTAAAAAAAATTAGCGCCGCTCGCTAGATTTAGCTAGTACCGTCAATAGGCGAATGCCCAAGTAAGCATCGATGCTGCTGATAAGGATGACAAGTGGGCTGGACATTAGGGGTACACAATACCACTGGCTGTAAGTCGGCGATGAATGCCTCTATCGTCAGTGTAGGGGAAAACACGCCCGTCACTGCTAGGCCTTTTTGGCGTAGTGAGCATTAGTTTAATTTATTGCATTATTATTTATTTTATTTTATTTCATTGTTATTTTATTTTACTTTCATTCAACACCTTATGCTTGACAACCACTCGGTGGAGTTGGGGACGCAAGACAAGGAGATTGTTTTGCAGGTTGCCTGACGAGAATGAAAAGAGCTTTTCGACTGTTCCCCGAGAGTTCGATATTAACCCCGAGTTATCCTCGTGGGGAAAACTACTCTTGCTACAATACTCTACACTTGGTGTAGCGTCCTACCTTTTACCAAATATAGCACAACTATGTAACTGCTATTCCCCGAATCACTGATAGCATCACAGCACAAAATATAGCATTCATTGCAGATAATGTAATTTATTACAACACAGATCCAGACTCACGAGTCTTTAAACTTACAATAATTGTTGTAGTCACTAAGACTATCAAATACCAGAGTTCAACACAAATAACACAACGGAAATAAAAGCAATTAGCCTTCATCTTCAGCAATATGCCACAGGCAGTCATGTTGGTATGCAGGCTCGAGACTCCTCCAATTACTCCTCATCTGAACAACCTACACGTTTGAATATGTAGCCCTAAAGGGGTCAGTACAACAACGTACTGGCAAATAACTCATATTTGGTGGCCGTTGTGAAATAACTATGCTACATGACAATTTGGCTTGGTGGATCTCATAGGCTAGTTTGCATAAAGCTAATTTTATCCTATACCCCTTTACAAAACCTTTTCTCAAAATGTTAATTCTTAAGGGTCAAAATAACCCCCAAATACTACATAGTTGCAAGTTATGTAGCACTGGCGCAACTCAACAAGGTTTGAAACACAAAAACCACCACCCTGGAGAGTGTATGGCCCTGAGCTTCTCCTGATTGTCTCTAGTCAAGTTTTAAAGCATTTAGAAATGGTGATGATATTCTTCCGAACATTCCATGACTAGACACTCAATTGTCCATAACCGAGGACACGGCTAAACGCTTAGATTTTGACACCTTGCAAGGGTTGTGCACTTTCACCTTAAGACTCATTTTACCCCCATAAATAAAATGAGACAAGACCTTTAAGAAAAAGCATTCAACCATATGGGTCTGACCGTGCCCCCTATATTTTGCTACCACCCTCTATCAGTACCCTATGGCTAAACCCTTAATCCTATTCAATCAAGACAGAGCCCATAATGTCATAAGGCTGCACTGGAAGTACTCTAAACATGGAAGACATATTAATCTCTTTAATCCTGAGTGGACATCCCAAGCAGTATCCTGAGTACACATCCTGTTATGAGGCATGTGCCCCAAAACCCACCTTCTCCAACCTCCACAACAAACCAATCCACCCAGGTAGTTCATTTTAGTTGAAGTTGTTAATTTATTCACAAAACAACTTTTCATGTGATCACAGCATGGCATCAATATTTTTCATAGTATTTAGCATCCTGTCAGGTGGGGTTCATGGATAGCTACTCACTACTAGGATCTAGCATTTGTAAAACAGTTGAATATTCCACCTATCATGCATACTACTGGAAAACACTAATGCAGTAGTAAAATAGGTAGAAGATATGTGTGTCACTTGCCTTGGTAGCAACAAGCACATTCACAACAGTCACAAGGATAATTCAGCTCCTCCTCACAATCTATACAAGCAATAAAGCACAAATATAAACACATAGTTCACAATAACATTCATAGACATGTATGTATGCATGCACATGGCCAATTAATTTCACTCAACATATGTTATGTGAAAATGTTGCAATTAGAGTTCAGATGATGAGTTTTGATAAAACAAAACCAATGCAAAAAGAACTACTCAAATAACATTTTTAGATTTTTAGTTATTGCAAAACAATGGCACAAGAGTAAATAAACTACACTAAGTTCATGCATGATTCAAAAGTGTGTGAGTTTGATTCAAAAACAATCTACAGGTTACAAGGAATCCATTGACTACTAAAATACCAAAATTGAACTAGTAGAATGAAAGATATAAAATAAACAATACCAGATTAGGGTTTAATTCAATCTGAATTTAGATTCATATTTGATTTAAAAACTTTGAAAATAAATAGTACTAATAAATTCTACATGTCATAAGCTTTCCAATGATATACTATTCATCAAAAATCAAGTTATAGATCTTTTTCTATAATTTCTGCAAGATTCAGGAGTTTTAAATCAATTTAAAACAAAATTCGAATTTTGGCTGGCCAGGGCGTGACACGCGTCGGCTCCTGATTGGCCGGTACCTCTTCGGGCGGATCAGCTTCCTGGGCCGTCAGATCTAATAAGATCTGAGCGGTCCAGATCTAACGTACCGATTCAGTTTTATAATCTAATCTCGTGCGTAGAAGTCAGATCTGACGGTCGAGATGAGGGAGAGGAGGAGGCTCACCGGTGGCGGCTAGGGTTCTGGCGAAACGGCTTGGGTCTGCACGTTCTCGTTTATGTGGAGCTCCTCGGTGAAAACTAAAGCGACGACAATAATCAGCGGGCGATGGCGGGCTTGATGGTGGTGGTGGCGAGGCGAATGGGTCGACGACAGCGAGCAATTGCTCAGCCGGAGCTTGCAGTATCTGCGGGCGTGCATGGAGCAATTTGGCGGCGTGGTCGCGAGATAGGGGTGGTGTTCGGGTGCGGAGAGAGAGGGTAGGGGGTATAAATAGGCGGGGTTGGTTGGGCTAGGGGTTAGGGTTGCGGGCGAAGGGAGGAGATCGGACGGTGGCGGCAAACTCCGTGTCCTAGGCGGACTCGTCGGGGACGAGGAGCACGCTGACAAGCGGGCCCCGCTATCAGCGGCTGGGTGGTGCACGGGTGTACCGCTTCAGGCACGGCGGCTTAGCAGGCTGGGCCGGCTTCTCGGCCTGGACCGAATAGGTCACCGCGGCCCGTTTTCTTTTTTTTTGAATTTGCTTTTTCCTTTTCTATTTGATTCAGAAATTAATTTAAAAGGCAAATAAAATGCATAATTTGAATAAATTCAAATTTGCATAAATTTTATAAAGGCCTAAGATTTTGAGATAGACTAAAACTGTAACCAAAAAGTCAACACAAAAATAAATCTTTTGGAACATGAATGTGACGCCCCAAATTCGGCACCTTGCGAATTATAGCAATCACGCCGCAATTCGCACGATGTCGCTTTGGAAACGCCCACCAAGCAAAATGTGCACGTCGAAACATACACATTATGCGGGTGGAATCAAGGTAGTAACATTACACAAGTTCACGATGGAACCCACAAAAGAATATATAATACAATCGCGAAGACTCCAACGAGTCAAGAATACAAATACATACAAAGATCCAAATTATACATAAAGCAAAATAGTATCTGAGTATGGACAAGAATACAAATGGGCCTAAGAGTCCTGAAGATAAACGATGGCGTCCAGAACCCTGCCCAGGCCAAGCCAGAAGGGTAACCTTGCTAACGTCGTCGCAGCAATAAGTACGAAGTACTTAGCAAGACTTCAAGACGTGTAAAGCGTAGTCAACAAGCTTCCTTTGTACGTGAGGTACGCAGACAAGCTTGAGAGACTCAAAAGGACGTCGACTGTATGGTGGGGTCAAGCGGCGGCGAGCAAGCACTAAAGAACCTATAGAGACACTCTACAACTTCCGTGTACTCAGAGTAAGATAAGAGAGCGCATAAAGTAAAGAACTAGAATACTACAACAAACATAACCCAGCCGATGAATCACCTCATCATGACCCCATGAAGAAGCAATGGCAAAGGCACTCACACGGTTAACAATTTTATAGCAAATTAATATTATAGTATAACTATTTACTACGCCACTTTATATCATCAATTAGGTGCAAGTTGTTCTATGATCGAGTAGAATGGCTCCAAGTCGTCCATAACCGCAGAGACGGCTTTTCAAAAAGATTTACCCTGCAGGGGTGCACCAATGTACCCATACACGCTCGATCAATCCAACCTAGACAAGGGCAGGATATCATGACAAGACTGTCGCTAGTTCTACGAGAGAGTTTAGGGGGGCCACCCTACTAACCTACCCGCAACGAAGTCGGCCGAGCTCCGAAGACGGACTCAGAAGTTTGCGAGAATGGAGAAGTCTGGCAGAGAGCCCATCCGAGAGGTCCGCCAGCTTCACAGAAAAACATACCGCAAGCAATAAACCTGCCAACCGTCCGAGGCGACACAACCACACCCTTTTGAGGGGGAATTAGAACCTTAAGCACCATCACTGGTAACTCAAACCAAATGCAGATCCAAATGTAAATACGGTGTTGTGGCCCCCAGTAAACTAACTTGAGAAAAAGTAGTAAGTCAAGGGAGACCCCATGGAATCTTCCGCGAGTGGTTAGCGCGCTCAGCTTGGAACAGTTCATGCGAACTCGGGGTCCTAGGGGACACAAGTGAGCCATCGTAAAACAGGCAAAATGACTCACCGATGCCTCTGCTTTAACAAGTGTAGTTGTAACATAATTAAATCATGTTTATCTCTAATATCTAGTATCCAACTTATCTCCAATTCATATCCATCTCATATATCAAGTAGATAATGTGATAAACTTCTCAACAACCCGATAAGATAAAACAACTTGAAACAACCTAAGCATGCCTACGACTCGCAAAGCCAACTCAAACAACAAGCAAATGGTAATAGGCGGGAGGTGGTGAGTATATAGTTTTGCTTTGGGGAAATAGGTGGATAGGATACGTGACTCGAACAAAGCATCGGAACACAAGGCTAGCATAAAGCATAAAGCATAAACACAAATAGGTAATAACTACCCCTATAGGTAGGTAAGGGGCGGAAAGCTGGCCTGGCAAGATTGTCGAGAAACACCCGAAGAACTGGTCGTTGCTCACAACATCACGAAGCATCCTATCCGATAAGAAGCAAAACACTACAACAAACAACGGATGCAACACTTACTACTACGGTAAAAGAATCGTCATGATCACATGCAAGCATGCATGACATGGCAATTATGATGCAATGCAACTTATCCAAATTAAGCAGAATCAAAATTCTGGCACACATATATATGGTTCAAGTTATTTTAATACACGGCAATTTAAATGTTGATTAGCATGGCAAACACAAGGCATAGGTGAGCTACTCAAAATTAAATGAAATGGGGTAACCATATTTGGTAATACCCAAATACTCCATATGTTATGTATTAGGTGATATGCAAACTACCACGTCATTATATGATATGAGATGCTAACAGGGATATGAATGTCATATTCAGATTCTTGACATTTTTCTGATAAACTTTCATATAAAATACTTTTTATTTCGAGTTATAGTTTGAAAGATATGAATTTTGCAAGTTTCAAACACTTGCAGCAATTTTCAGAAAAACGGATAAGAAGCGGGGACTTTTCTCACCAAACTGGTTTTAGCCCGGGTCACTGACCAACAGGGGGCGAAAAGCGGACTGGGCGCTGACGATGCGGGGAATGCTGAGGTGGCGCCGGCTGGAGCTGACGGTCGGGGCCTGCCTATCAGATCGAAATAGACATCAAAAATGGGGATATAAAAACCCAGCTCACAGCGATCAAACTCAGGACCTGTAGGTCGAGTGCAATGAATGGACCAGCTTGGCTAAGCATTGGATATTGATTGAAACTAGGTCACCGGATTATAAAACATGGCTAGGTTTGCATCGGTTTAACTGAAGCGAATGAAGACGAGGACGCACTGCTGCTTGCTGTTCGAAAAAGGAACGCTTCACGAGGATCGATTTCCAGATCGAAGAGATGGAGGCGCAAGGAATGTGGGGACCCCGGCTTACCATCCAGGATTCCCGTTATGCATACAATTCACGATCCCAGGAGACCGTCGTGAATCCACATAACAGAGTTGGCATTACAGATACATCATCCATTACATAAATAAGTCGTTAAGTCTTACATAGCCTCTTGGCTGAATACAAACGCCACACAGGGCCAGTTCAACAGACACGACTAACATAAGCAGCAGCGGATACACGTAGTGTAGTTACCCAAGTCAGGCCTACTACCCTACAGGCGACTGACCAGGAAACGAGTCCTAATTCGCACCGGTGTCGTCATACTCCTCATCATCTTCTTCATAGTCATCTCCAAAGTCTGGCCAAGTTAATAGCCAGGGACAAAGCCGTGAGTACATTTTAGAATTGTACTCGCAAACCATCTAAGAGAAAGAGAACATTCACATGCTATGTGGCTGTAGCAAGGGTTGGTTTAGTTTTCAGTGACTAACTTCTCGTGTTGATATAGCATGTTCCACGACATTTCTATATCCTTATTAAAGAAAACTTTTATAAGCTTTTAGTAAAATCTCTAGGAAAGGGGGAAACTCCTTTAAAGAATAGATCGGTGGTCAATCGAACATGACCACCCCAAAGCATCGGCAGTACCCTCCAAGTACTCCGATTCACTCCCGTGCCACGGCAGTTCCCTCCAAGTACTCCGTCCGGCACAAAACTCCATCTTTCCAGAAAACCATTTTATAAAACCAAAAACCTAACATTGGGCAATGTAGTGATCTCCACAACCGTCCATAACCGAGGACGCGGCTATTCGAATAGCTTTACACTCTGCAGAGGTTGTACACTTTACCCACACCAACCGATAAATCCGCCAGGATACCACCACGGACCGTCATACATAAGTATGCGGGGTTTGGATAATCGATCAAAGCCTCCATCTATCTCCCTTAGTACGGGTGCCTACCCTGTGGAGTTTACCTCCCCGGCACGCCCCGACAGTACCCCCTTCAGAGTGTCACTCCGGCGCCACGGCGGGAGAACCCAAGTGTCTTCCGGCCGGATAAATCCCGAAGGATCCCGATTTACTATTGCCCATAAACTAGCGGCAACCCGGATTCCGGAGTCCTGCAAACCCCTATATAGTATGAGGCTCCCCGCACTAAGGCAAATAAACTTCAAACTAAGCCCGTCCCATACCGGGTAATGTGGTTGCACGGTTTAATTGCTTCGAGCGACTACAAAGAAACACCGATGCCCTTTTTCTAAATCCACCAACTCCTTTCCTCCGTAACCCAGGTGTCCATTTGTCCCAAAATCATTTAGAAAACATTTCAGTGGAGTAGATACTACTCCAAGGCTTTTGTAACCATTTTCGAAAACTTTTCCGGAAGTTATCCCATCCTAGAGTTTTTGGCTCCACTACAAGTGTTTCCCAAAGACTTCGATGCTAATCATCGAGCCTCTACAATCAGGGGTAATGATAGGTGGTAAAGGAGTCATCCTCCATGGATGATTACAAAGTGACTCGTGGAGCTAAGGCACCATCTATTGCTACCTATTGATAAATAGCAATAAGAAAAACAATGCATAGTAGTAAGAGCAGAGTAGAATAATGCATAGTGCCACGATAGGATTCAGATATGAAACAAGTAGATGGCTTGCCTTGATTGGCTTGTCCCTGATCACCCTCCTCCTGGTACTCAAACACTTCTCCCTCTTCCGCACAGTCGTCGTTCGATTCTATCGCCGGAAAAGAAATGAAGACACACATACAATAAGTATTCATGCATACATGAAGTCCACTCAAACCACATCACACACTCAAGCATTTGAGTAACAGAAGCAAACAAGTTTAGATAACGGAACAAATATCTATTTTATAAATGAAAATAAACAACAACATTATATCAAGCAAATCCTAGTTGTATGGAACACTCATTCATAAGCAAACACTTGCATGCATCAAGATGCTTTATAACATGGCACCAACATATCTACTGGCAACCCACAATATAACAGAACCAATATCATTTGCATCAAATTTAAATAGTATAGAGGTAACTAAATAAAGATTTTCCCATCCTAGAAATCACTAGAATAGCAAACTAATTCTCTAAAACTTTCTGTAAGTCCTAAAATCCTAACAGAGACCATTTTGGAAAGCTAATCAAATGCACAACAGACCAGAAGTGGAATCATTTCAAAATAATAATTATTTTGAGCACAATAAACCAATTACTGCAGGACTTTGATATCATCAAATTAATTCCTACAAACAATTCACATCACCTAAAATAATGAAACCAGTTCCTATAAATCAACCTTGCAGTAAGGCATCAGGGAAAATTGGAAATACCACTTTTTAATAAACAAAAACATAGATTTGCCTAAATAGATGTAAATATATAGATCTACTTTATTTAACTCCCAGATAATATCTAGAAGCCTAAAAATCAAACATGCAGCACCAGGTGGTAGACAATATTGTACTGAACACAGCAAAATTGAAATCACCATTTTCTGAGGTCTGAAATAATTTCTATGCATTTTTATTTGCAGCAGGGATTAATTAAACACAAAATTCACAGGAAAAAAAATATGGAAGAGGCCGGATCTGGCCGGGCCTCGCCAGATCTGGGCCAGATCCGGCCCAGCCGGCTCGCCGGCCAGCCCGGGGTGAGGAGCGAACCGGTACGCTGCCTCGGCCGTTCGATTAGGCGGCGATCGACGGCCGGGGTGCGTCGTCCTCGCTGGAGCTGCATGCGCGGGAGGGGGCATAGCCCCAGCTAGGGTTTCGGGGAAGAAGGCTCACCGAGGGGTGGTTGGTGGTCGGTGGTGGCTAGCTCGGTGGCAGAGTGGTCCAGGAGGTGTGGGGTGGCTCGTAGACGTGCATGCAGAGGCGATGGAGATCTTGGCGGCGTTGACGCGATCGTGAAGGGCCTCGGCAGTAGCTCGGTGATGCCGACGTGCTCCTGCAACCCTGGGTTAAGCAAGAGGAAAGGGTGAGATCCAGGTGGTGGTCTACAAGCTAGATGACCCGCGACGGTCTCCATTGGGCATCGTGGGTGGCTGTGCGGGGCGGCATCGTGCACTGAGTGTAGGGAGCAGGGTTGGAGCGTCGGTGGCTGGCTGTTTCATGCGATAATGGGTCGGGTTCAGTCACGTGACTGGGAGAACGGCGCTCGGCGGGGTGGCTGTGGTGCACCGGAGGGCTGGGCAGGGGTGGCAGTGTGACCTGCGTGCGATGCCGTGCGGGTGTGTGTGTTGAGCAGGCCCGGGCGAGGAGTGTGCGCTCGGGAACGTGGTGCTCGCTCTGGGCGCGCTGGGCGGCCAGACGGCATAGCACTGACAAGGTTGGGCGGCGGCGTACGGTCACGTTCAAGGAAAACTGGCTCGGGGAATTGATCAGTGGGGTCAAGGCAAGGCTGGTGGCGAAGTGACGGGTCGGGTGGTGGTCGGTGGCGCGCTGGCTAGGCATGGCGTCCACCGATGGCAATGGCGATGGCGCAGGCGGCGTGGAGTGCTCAAGCTGTGCCTCTGCACGATGGGGTCGGGGTTTGGGTCTCTGCAAGGTGGAGGTCGACTACAGGGGGTCAAGGGCGGTGGCTGATCGAAGAAAAAGGGAGAGGGAAGAGGGTTCTGCAGGCTTGGTCTCGGGCTCCTCTCCCTACCTTCGATCCAACCAGATACGACAAGTAGTCGATCTCTGGCAAGATTTGATGCTGGGCTTTGTTTAGATTCGAAGGGGAAGCCCTTAGGTCGGTTTGCAAAAAGAATGAGAGGGGAAAGGTGAAAAGGCAAGGCTATGGCCTTCATGGCCGAGTTCAAATTCAAAATTTGAATCCAAAGGGGAAGGTTTGAAACCCTACCAATATTTGTCTCCAGAGTTTTCAAACTTAACTCAAAGTCAAGAGTAAAGTTTGGTTAATTTTTGAATGGCTAGGCTAGTGTTTTAGAGAAGTGTCCAATTTTCAAATAGACGTGCAAAAGAAATGAAAATAAAAAGGAGAAGAATTTAGATCATGCAAGGAACACAATGCTAGGCTTGATTGTGAGAACATGCTAGTCTAAGCCTAAAACTTCATGCATAAAATCATAGAACCAATCTAGTTCATAGAACTTAAGCATGGGAAAAATCTAGAATTAAGGCATGAAATAATGCCTACACATGCACACATAAAATCATGCACTCTCATAAGATTACACATGCTAGCACACACATGAAATCATGCATTCATAGAGTACACACACACATTGCTGAGCAAAAGTTTTATTTTACTCATAAAAAGGTACTTAAGTAAAGTCTTAACTTGGTTAACAAAAGTGGGGTGTTACAAGGAAGTGGACACCTGAGTGAGATTCTGTTCTTGTCAAGGCACGATGCACGTGCCCTTTCTGCTGGGGCTTGTACGCAGAGAAGAATGGTGAACAACGACCAAGATGTGGCAGCATCGTGCGCTGGGGCGCGAGGTGCGGTACATGCAAGCGCGGAGAGGAGAAGTAAAAGCGTCAGTGGGATGCAGCACAAGGAACAACAGAAGAGCAAGGGCTCACAGAAGAGCTCGGCCCGATCGATACCTTCATGGCGGAGACGAGCACGAGCGGTCGCGGGGCAGCGGTAGAGTCGAGCGTCGGCGCGAGCACGCGGCGAGAAAGTGAATGAGATCGGCTTCGTGCGGAGCTTTGATGGTTGCAGAGCTTGGGAAGTGGAGGAGCGCGGGCGCAACCAAAGTAGAGAAGCAGCCATGGCATTTGTCGATGTAGAGCCGGGCATCATAGATGGCTGCACGCCTGCATAGCCGAGGATGGCGGACGACCGTGTGCTTACTGAAGTGGATGCGGAGCCATGGACGTGGCTGACGCGTGCGGTAGACAAGTGGTCGGGGATGAGTTCGGGAAGGCAGCGCCCGGAGCAGAAGCTTGTGACGCACAGACGAAGGAGGAAAACAACAACCTCTGTGAAGAAGTTCTTGGTGACAAGGACACGAACATCTCGGAGAACCGGCGATGGCCAATGATGAGGTACCGGCTGGCGAGCAGAGGAGCGGGAGTACCGGGTCAGCGAGCGGGAGGGAGAAGCGAAGCAGGCAGGAGAGAGTGCAGCGGCGGACGGGGGAGTGGGTGAGCTAGGGTTAGGTTCCAGCCTAGAAGGGAGGATTTTATAAGAAGGAAAGGGAGTACCTTGGCCATCCCATCGCCAGGTCTTCGACGTGGCACCGGTCTGATGCGTGTCATACTACTAGAAGAAGAAGACAAGATAGAAAGATGGGCTTCGGTGGACTGGATCTAGAGTGGGCCGAAGAGACAGGAAAGCATGCCAGAATTAGGAAATTGACCTTTCAGAAAGAGCGATGGAGAGAAAAGAAGAGGGGTCTAAAATTTTTCAAAATAAAACTAAAACACAATTTCAAAACTTAATTTGTTCAAAGTTTGAAAATATTTGGACTTGTTAGTTTCCTTTAAAATTAAAAATAAAAGGGAGGGTTTATTATAAAACCATACTAGCAAATAATAAAATAGGTTTTAAGAAAAACAATTTAGATTGAGAAAAACATGCAGGTGATAATGCATGATGGTGCACAAAAATAAAAGAACAAACAAATCTAATAAAGGGGATTTTTCTGGGCCGTTACAATCGACACCACCAACAAGGGATCTCGCCCCGAGATCCACGCTTGTGTAGGGGAAGAGTTGGTTAGACTAACAGATCTTCCTTGTGTTGTACTTGTCGACACCACCAACAAGAGGTTTCTTCTTGACACCACCAACAAAGGATTGTTGCTCACATTGACGATGATGAGCTTCCATAGAACAGACCTATTAGGATAAATGCAAGAAATCGTCCACCCACGTAGGATCATAAAACTTGAAGAAGGTGAGAGAGAGAACTCAAAACTCGCAAAGGTAAGAGGGGAGAAGCACATAGGTAAGGAGTAAAATACAGACCTACTTAGAGCTATCCAACGAATTTTTAGCAAAGTAATTTTGACACTAGACACAACAACGACCATTGGCAAGGTTATCCTACAGGCAGAGTGGACCCGCGGGTATCGACAAAACCTGGGCTCTAATACCACTTGTGACGCCCCAAAATCGGCACCTTGCAAATTATAGCAATCACGCCACAATTCGCACGATGTCGCTTTGGAAATGCCCACCAAGCAAAATGTGCCCGTGGAAACATACACATTATGCGGGTGGAATCAAGGTAGTAACATTACACAAGTTCACGATTGAACCCACAAAAGAATATATAATACAATCGCGAAGACTCCAACGAGTCAAGAATACACATACATACAAAGATCCAAATCATACATAAAGCAAAATAGTATCCGAGTATGGACAAGAATACAAATGGGCCTAAGAGGCCTGAAGATAAACGATGGCATCCATAACCCTGCCCAGGCCAAGCCGGAAGGGTAACCTTGCTAACGTCGTCGCTTCCATGTACCTGTCTTCAAACCTGCTCCGGCGAGAAATCCGAGATGAGCAGCAATAAGTATGAAGTACTTAGCAAGACTTCAAGACGTGTAAAGCATAGTCAACAAGCCGCCTTTGTACGTGAGGTATGCAGACAAGCTTGAGAGACTCAAAAGTACATCGACTGTATGGTGGGGTTAAGAGGCGGCGAGCAAGCACTAAAGAACCTATAGAGACACTCTACAACTTCCGTTTAATCAGAGTAAGATAAGAGAGCTCATAAAGTAAAGAACTAGAATACTACAACAAACATAACCCAGTCGATGAATCACCTCATCGTGACCCCACGAAGAAGCAATGGCAAAGGCATTCACACGGTTAACAATTTTATAACAAATTAATATTATAGTATAACTATTTACTACGCCACTTTATATCATCAATTAGGTGCAAGTTGTTCTATGATCGAGTAGAACGGCTCCAAGTTGTCCATAACCGCGGACACGGCTTTTCAAAAAGATTTACCCTACAGGGGTGCACCAATGTACCCATACACGCTCGATCAATCCAACCTAGACAAGGGCAGGATATCACGACAAGACTGTTGCTAGTTCTACGAGAGAGTTTAGGGGGGCCACCCTACTAAGCTACCCGCAACGAAGTCGGCCGAGCTCCAAAGATGGACTCAGAAGTTTGCAAGAATGGAGAAGTTTAGCAGAGAGCCCATCCAAGAGGTCCGCCAGCTTCACAGAAAAACGTACCGCAAGCAATAAACCTGCCAACCGTCTGAGGCAACACAACCACACCCTTTTGAGGGGGAATTAGAACCTTAAGCACCATCACTGGTAACTCAAACCAAATGCAGATCCAAATGTAAATACGGTGTTGTGGCCCTCGGTAAACTAACTCGAGAAAAAGTAGTAAGTCAAGGGAGACCCCATGGAATCTTCCGCGAGTGGTTAGCGCGCTCAGCTTAGAACAGTTCATGCGAACTCTTGGTCCTAGGGGACACAAGTGAGCCATCATAAAATAGGCAAAATAACTCACTGATGCCTCTGCTTTAACAAGTGTAGTTGTAACATAATTAAATCATGTTTATCTCCAATATCTAGTATCCAACTTATCTCCAACTCATATCCATCTCATATATCAAGTAGATCATGTGATAAACTTCCCAACAACCCGATAAGATAAAACAACTTGAAACAACCTAAGCATGCCTACGACTCGCAAGGCCAACTCAAACAACAAGCAAAAGGTAATAGGCGGGAGGTGGCGAGTATATAGTTTTGCTTTGGGGAAACAGGTGGACAGGATACGTGACTCGAACAAAGCATCGGAACACAAGGCTAGCATAAAGCATAAAGCATAAACACAAATAGGTAATAAGTACCCCTATAGGTAGGTAAGGGGCAGAAAGCTTGCCTGGCAAAATTGTCGAGAAACACCCGAAGAACTTGTCGTTGCTCACAACATCAGGAAGCGACCTATCCGAGAAAAAACAAAACATTACAACAAACAACGGATGCAACACTTACTACTACGGTAAAAGAATCGGCACGATCATATGCAAGCATGCATGACATGGCAATTATGATGCAATGCAACTTATCCAAATTAAGTGGAATCGAAATTTTGGCACACATATATATGGTTCAAGTTATTTTGCTACACAGCAATTTAAATGTTGATTAGCATGGCAAAGACAAGGCATAGGTGAGCTACTCAAAATTAAATGAAGAGGGGTAACCATATTTGGTAATACCCAAATACTCCATATGTTATGTATTAGGTGATATGCAAACTACCACATCATTATATGATATGGGATGCTAACAGGGATATGAATGTCATATTCAGATTCTTTACATTTTTCTGATAAACTTTCATATAAAATACTTTTTATTTCGAGTTACAGTTTGAAAGATATGAATTTAGCAAGTTTCAAACACTTGCCGCAATTTTTAGAAAAACAGATAAGAAGCAGGGACTTTTCTCACCAAACTGGTTTTAGCCCGGGTCACTGACCAACAGGGGTGGAAAGCGGATTGGGCGCTGACGATGCAGGGAACGCTGAGGTGGCGCCGGCTAGAGCTGACGGTCAGGGCCCGCCTATCAGATCGGAATAGACATCAAAAATGGGGATATAAAAAGCCAGCTCACAGCGATCGAACTCAGGACCTGTAGGTCGAGTGCAAGGAACAGACCAGCTTGGCTAAGCATTGGATATTGATTGAAACCAGGTCACCAGATTATAAAACGTGGCTAGGTTTGCATCGGTTTAACTGAAGCGAACGAAGACGAGGACGCACTGCTGCTTGCTGTTCGAAAAAGGAACGCTTCACGAGGATCGATATCTAGATCGAAGAGATGGAGGCTCAAGGAAGTGGACACCTGAGTGAGCTTCTGTTCTTGTCAAGGCACGATGCACATGCCCTTTCTGCTGGGGCTTTGTACGTAGAGAAGAATGGTGAACAACGACCAAGATGTGGCAGCATCGTGCGCTGGGGCGCGAGGTGCGGTACATGCGAGCGCGGAGAGGAGAAGTAAAAGCGTCAGTAGGATGCAGCACGAGGAACAACAGAAGAGCAAGGGCTCATAGAAGAGCTCGGCCCGATCGATACCTTCATGGCGGAGACGAGCACGAGCGGTCGCGGGGCAGCGGTAGACTCGAGCGTCGGCGCGAGCACGCGGCGAGAAAGTGAATGAGATCGGCTTCGCGCGGAGCTTTGATGGTTGCAGAGTTTGGGAAGCGGAGGAGCGCGGGCGCGACCAAAGCAGAGAAGCAGCCATGGCATTTGTCGATGTAGAGCTGGGCGTCAGAGATGGCTGCATAGCCGAGGACGGCGGACGACGGTGTGCTTGCTGAAGTGGATGCGGAGCGACGGACGCGGCTGACGCGTGCGGAAGACAAGTAGTCGGGGACAAGTTCGGGAAGGCAGCGCCCGGAGTAGAAGCTTGTGACACGCAGACGAAGGAGGAAAACAACAACCTCTGCGAAGAAGTTCTTGGCGACGAGGACACGAACATCTCAGAGAACCCGCGACGGCCAATGCCGAGGTACCGGCTGGCGAGCAGAGCAGCGGGAGCACCGGATCAGCGAGCGGGAGGGAGAAGCAAAGTAGGCAGGGGAGAGTGCGGCGGCGGACAGGGGAGTGGGTGAGCTAGGGTTTTCCAGCCTAGAAGGGAGGATTTTATAAGAAGGAAAGGGAGTACCTCGGCCGTCCCATCGCCAGGCCTTCGATGTGGCACCGGTCTGATGCGTGCCGTACTACTAGAAGAAGAAGACAAGATAGAAAGATGGGCTTCATTGGACTGGACCTAGAGTGGGCCGAAGAGACAGGGATGCATGCCAGAATTAGGAAATTGACCTTTCAGAAAGAGCGATGGAGAGAAAAGAAGAGGGGTCTGAAGATTTTCAAAATAAAACTGAAACACAATTTCAAAACTTGATTTGTTCAAATTTTGAAAATATTTGGACTTGTTAGTTTCCTTTAAAAATAAAAATAAAAGGAAGGGTTTATTATAAAACCATACAAGCAAATAATAAAATAGGTTTTAAGAAAAACAATTTAGATTGAGAAAAACATGCAGGTGATAATGCATGATGATAAAAGAACAAACAAATCTAATAAAGGGGATTTTTCCGGGCCGTTACAATCGACACCACCAACAAGGGATCTCGCCCCGAGATCCACGCTTGTGTAGGGGAAGAGTTGGTTAGACTAACGGATCTTCCTCGTGTTGTACTTGTTGTTAATGGTGTAATTTGGCTAACTAGTTTTTATGATCAGCCAAATTAATTTAAATATATGTGATTCAGTTATTGGTTAACATATTATTTTGGACTTGTGATTTCGTTCAAATACGGGCTTGTGGTTATAGTCCAGAACAGATGGCACATCGGCAAATCAAGCGACACAAGTTATTTACCGAGACAAACTTATGCATTGCATGGACTGGGAGGACAAGGCGCAGATTCTACGATGCATTGAGCTAATCTGTCACTGCCTAGGACAAGTCCTTGCCTGCCTCGGCAAACTTCTCGTAAGCAAAAGTGCAACAAGAAGTCTACAGCTGCATAAGTGGTTATGCATGAGACGTGTTAAAGCTTCATTATTTGGTATGATTAGCAAAGTTGTCAGATAGTTTATTATTTTTCTTGTGGACCAAAACGTATTTGTACCTGAATATATTTAGACTTGAAACTGTTACGTGTTGGTACAAATTAGCAAGCAGATATGGTAGGTTAGGTACAGATTTATACTTGTAACCGAAGCAAAGGGATTAGTCCTATTCGGTTTGGATTCCATGTTTTGGTCATACAGGCCAATTCCTGCGTGCCCTGTATATAAGGGTCCTGGCCGATTGATGGAAGAGGACAATCGATCTATCAATATACGCATCTACTTTTTTACCTTTGTTTTTTTAATCTTTCTTTTATATCGTTCGTCTCTGCCGAGCCCTAGCAGCCCTAGGGTTTGGATCATCTTTGCCGCTTTGCGCTGAAAAGCGGTCGTCTCTCCTCCACGAAAGTGAGGGGATCCTTTGTTGCTTTGCTCGGAAAGCATCCGTTCGTCGTCACGAAAGCACGACAATTATCTCGGTGTTGCGCAGCAGTTTTTGCGTCCAACACAATTGGTGACTCCGCTGGGGACGAAGCATCGAGCGGTCTCTGGCCCATTCCTGCTACGTAGAGAGCGTCATCAAGAAGCTGCAGTCTACAAGGGTAACATGAATTCTCAATCTTCTTTTGTAGATGCAAACAATTCTTACGCTGAAGTTGCTAGATTCTTTAATATGAGTACTGTATCGGCTAGCCCTAATTCTTGCTATGTGCAAACGCCGATTCAAAATAATCTGTATCCTTCAAGTTGTTATAATTTTGACAATTTGCAGCACGTATATTCAAATTCTCATGCATCGGCAGCCCCAGAAGTTCATATGCCGATGAACAACGTGATGAATTTAGCTAACCAATATGAAGCACCTAATGTTATAAATTTTAATAATATGCAAAATAATGTTTCACCCTTTTATTCATTGGCAAATAACTTGCAATTTTTTGCTTCACCTTCGCACATGCCGATGGACAGCACGACTTGCTATGGTACTAGTAGCTATTTAGCCAATTATTCTGAACCATCATATGTTACACCTTATGTTACTAATTTTTTAGCACCATATGCAACTTCCGATATCCATAATTCGGCTACACACCTTTACACTGCTTGCAGCCGAATAAGTGAGAATTCAATAGGAGCTCATGTGGCTTCATCTGATACTGTAGCATGTGATACACCCCCTAAACAACTGTAGAATTTCGGTAACACCCAATTGTCATTGCCGAAAAATACTGAAAGATTCGAGGGGAGATCATCAGAGGAGTGGGCTGATTTATATAGGAAATCATGTGAAGATCTTGCAAAAAAGCTTGTCGAAGTCAGAACTATGGTAGCCAACCAACAGAAAAAGGTTGACTTGGTCAGTATGGCTAACTCGTCTAAGGCTGGGTTTGACAACACATGTGCCGAGTCAAATCAACAACAGATGATTGACATGTCTGTCATGACCGACTTAGTTGAAGGCAAAAATTTGGGTAAAGCTAAGTCGGACACACACACTGAGTTTGTCAACCCGATAGATACAAGCTTCGTTGAGCAAGAACATGGTGAACGTGAAACAACGGTGCTTGATTTTTCTGGATGTAAGGGAGCTTTCATGTTGCCCTCTGAATTCCATGCCAAAGAAATTGATGAACATCCAAAGGAAGAGAATATAGCCGAACCATCTTCGGTTGAGCATCATAGGTCTTCTTCTCGACCCGGGGGGCACAAACATTGGCAAGGAAACTCATATGATCGTCATGATTATTTTCCAATGAAGCCAACATATTGGGGTTGTTCACCTCATAGGCATTCTCAGTTTTCTTCATGGCGTTTTACTCCTTGGGTGCCATATCCTACAAGGCCAGTATGTTATCTTCAACCAGAGTGGGTTCCCTCGAGGCCTATGTTCAGAGAAAAATTTCATGAGAAAAGTGTTAAGTTCAATCAGGATGCAAGATCACGTGATATAACTGTTATTCAAGGAAACTGATCCCTGGTACGCAATAAAGTTGTCAAAAATTGTAAGGATGACATCAAACTCATGTGGGTGCCGGTGAAGCGTGTTGAACCTAATTGTGTAAGAAGTCCAGAAGATTTAGATGCTACTCATGGTTTCAAGGTTGGTGACCACCGACCAGCTGAAGCTTATGTTAATAATGTCAAAGCAGCTGACACTGATGGAGTTAGTTCTGGTTCAGTTCAAGGAAAGCTTGATAGTACAAAAGGGAAATGTGCAGAAAATACGTTTGATGTATCTACTAGTACAGGTAAAGGTGAAAAGTCTGAATCGGCCGTTAGGCATAACTATTTGGTCATGCAACGCATCAATTTGGGAACACATGAGAATATATCTTCAATGGGTAATGTTGTAAAACAACAGGAACGAGAGGCTGATCTGGTTGAAAAGGAGGTTAGTTTGGAGTTTAGCATGCAAAATGGTGGAGATAAAGTAACTCTTGTGTCCTCTAGCACAAGTCAGAAAACAGAATCGTCTAGCATGCAAACCAATCCAGCCATGAGAAGCACTAGCTCAGGAATGTCCACGTATTTGCAGCCAAAGGGTTGCAAGTCTAATACTAGTACATCTACCAGATGCTCGGATTGGAGCAATAGAACCAGTGAGAAAATTAAAGCTCTTACTGTATCTGATCAGCAAAGAGCGTTTTCAGCTGAGCATGGAATATTTGTCCCGCGAACAGCAGTACATCAGTGCAGGCTAAGAAACTTGGGGGGCAACATGATTAAGTCAGTTGCGCAGGGTACTAAACCAGAACCTCACTGGTGCCCGACGGGACTGACACATACTTAGAAACGGCGAGTGCAGCGGTTGCGAGCATTGGAAATAAAAGAAGAGATAGCTGAGAAAATTAATAATGTGTGGTTTAATAAACATAGACCTATGGTTCCTCCGAAGATGACTTGGAAGAAAAAGTGTGTTGTGACGGAGGAAAATATAAATGCTGATGACATGGTTGCTGATGGAATTTTAGAAAATACAGGAGATGCACCTAGTGATATGGATATTGATAAAGGCGGATAATCCTAGCCGCATCACGTTGGC
Source organism: Dactylis glomerata (assembly GCA_007115705.1). Lineage (NCBI taxonomy): Eukaryota > Viridiplantae > Streptophyta > Magnoliopsida > Poales > Poaceae > Dactylis > Dactylis glomerata. The sequence goes on from QXEO01000531.1 coordinate 9,659,320, forward strand.
AGAGGCATCGGTTAAGTTACAATATATTGAGATACTATGTTTGACCGATGCTATAGATAAATGGCTGCAAAGATGCACATGAGTATCATTCTAGAATGAGAGATATGCGAGAAAGAATTGATGAGTTTGATGGCATAAAAAAGCTTGGACAAGGATTAAGTATCATCGGCTGGCTCACTTCAAGTAATAATATTGGTGATGCAAGCATTCCAGTGTCTACATTTGTTAATGCTAATATGCAAGCTGATCAGAACAACAAATATAGAGTTATCAGCACAATCTTTGGCGTAAGAAGACAGAAGGAGTACATCATTGCATATCCAGGACGCCGCTTGCTCAAAGCCAAAAATCGATATGTGTTTATTAAACAGTAATGCATGTACAATATTTTTGCATTATTTACTTCCTAGTATGTGTACAACAACAGATTTTTAGCGATGGGATTGCATGAACATAGAATATCACTTTGCATAAGAATCGTTGCATGATATTAGGGGTATTGCCGATTTTATTGTTTTACTTTCAAGGTTGGTGACCACCGATCTGCTGAAGCTTATGTTAATAATGTCAAAGCAGCTGACACTGATGGAGTTAGTTCTGGTTCAGTTCAAGGAAAGCTTGATAGTACAAAAGGGAAATGTGCAGACAATACGTTTGATGTATCTACTAGTACAGGTAAAGGTGAAAAGTCTGAATCGGCTGTTAGGCATAACGATTTGGTCATGCAAAGCATCAATTTGGGAACACATGAGAATATATCTTCAATGGGTAATGTTGTAAAACAACAGGAATGAGAGGCTGATCTGGTTGAAAAGGAGGTTAGTTTGGAGTTTAACATGCAAAATGGTGGAGATAAAGTAACTCTTGTGTCCTCTAGCACAAGTCAGAAAACAGAATCGTCTAGCATGCAAACCAATCCAGCCATGAGAAGCACTAGCTCAGGAATGTCCACGTATTTGCAGCCAAAGGGTTGCAAGTCTAATACTAGTACATCTACCAGACGCTCAGATTGGAGCAATAGAACCAGTGAGAAAATTAAAGCTCTTACTGTATCTGATCAGCAAAGAGCGTTTTCAGCTGAGCATGGAATATTTGTCCCGCGAACAGCAGTACGTCAGTGCAGGCTAAGAAACTTGGGGGGCAACATGATTAAGTCAGTTGCGCAGGGTACTAAACCAGAACCTCACTGGTGTCCGACGGGACTGACACATACTTAGAAACGGCGAGTGCAGCGGTTGCGAGCATTGGAAATAAAAGAAGAGATAGCTGAGAAAATTAATAATGTGTGGTTTAATAAACATAGACCTATGGTTCCTCCGAAGATGACTTGGAAGAAAAAGTGTGTTGTGACGGAGGAAAATATAAATGCTGATGACATGGTTGCTGATGGAATTTTAGAAAATACAGGAGATGCACCTAGTGATATGGATATTGATAAAGGCGGATAATCCTAGCCGCATCACGTTGGCAGAGGCATCGGTTAAGTTACAATATATTGAGATACTATGTTTGACCGATGCTATAGATAAATGGCTGCAAAGATGCACATGAGTATCATTCTAGAATGAGCGATATGCGAGAAACAATTGATGAGTTTGATGGCATAAAAAAGCTTGGACAAGGATTAAGTATCATCGGCTGGCTCACTTCAAGTAATAATATTGGTGATGCAAGCATTCCAGTGTCTACATTTGTTAATGCTAATATGCAAGCTGATCAGAACAACAAATATAGAGTTATCAGCACAATCTTTGGCGTAAGAAGACAGAAGGAGTACATCATTGCATATCCAGGACGCCGCTTGCTCAAAGCCAAAAATCGATATGTGTTTATTAAACAGTAATGCATGTACAATATTTTTGCATTATTTACTTCCTAGTATGTGTACAACAACAGATTTTTAGCGATGGGATTGCATGAACATAGAATATCACTTTGCATAAGAATCGTTGCATGATATTAGGGGTATTGCTGATTTTATTGTTTTACTTTCAAGGTTGGTGACCACCGATCAGGTGAAGCTTATGTTAATAATGTCAAAGCAGCTGACACTGATGGAGTTAGTTCTGGTTCAGTTCAAGGAAAGCTTGATAGTACAAAAGGGAAATGTGCAGACAATACGTTTGATGTATCTACTAGTACAGGTAAAGGTGAAAAGTCTGAATCGGCTGTTAGGCATAACGATTTGGTCATGCAACGCATCAATTTGGGAACACATGAGAATATATCTTCAATGGGTAATGTTGTAAAACAACAGGAACGAGAGGCTGATCTGGTTGAAAAGGAGGTTAGTTTGGAGTTTAACATGCAAAATGGTGGAGATAAAGTAACTCTTGTGTCCTCTAGCACAAGTCAGAAAACAGAATCGTCTAGCATGCAAACCAATCCAGCCATGAGAAGCACTAGCTCAGGAATGTCCACGTATTTGCAGCCAAAGGGTTGCAAGTCTAATACTAGTACATCTACCAGACGCTCAGATTGGAGCAATAGAACCAGTGAGAAAATTAAAGCTCTTACTGTATCTGATCAGCAAAGAGCGTTTTCAGCTGAGCATGGAATATTTGTCCCGCGAACAGCAGTACGTCAGTGCAGGCTAAGAAACTTGGGGGGCAACATGATTAAGTCAGTTGCGCAGGGTACTAAACCAGAACCTCACTGGTGCCCGACGGGACTGACACATACTTAGAAACGGCGAGTGCAGCGGTTGCGAGCATTGGAAATAAAAGAAGAGATAGCTGAGAAAATTAATAATGTGTGGTTTAATAAACATAGACCTATGGTTCCTCCGAAGATGACTTGGAAGAAAAAGTGTGTTGTGACGGAGGAAAATATAAATGCTGATGACATGGTTGCTGATGGAATTTTAGAAAATACAGGAGATGCACCTAGTGATATGGATATTGATAAAGGCGGATAATCCTAGCCGCATCACGTTGGCAGAGGCATCGGTTAAGTTACAATATATTGAGATACTATGTTTGACCGATGCTATAGATAAATGGCTGCAAAGATGCACATGAGTATCATTCTAGAATGAGCGATATGCGAGAAACAATTGATGAGTTTGATGGCATAAAAAAGCTTGGACAAGGATTAAGTATCATCGGCTGGCTCACTTCAAGTAATAATATTGGTGATGCAAGCATTCCAGTGTCTACATTTGTTAATGCTAATATGCAAGCTGATCAGAACAACAAATATAGAGTTATCAGCACAATCTTTGGCGTAAGAAGACAGAAGGAGTACATCATTGCATATCCAGGACGCCACTTGCTCAAAGCCAAAAATCGATATGTGTTTATTAAACAGTAATGCATGTACAATATTTTTGCATTATTTACTTCCTAGTATGTGTACAACAACAGATTTTTAGCGATGGGATTGCATGAACATAGAATATCACTTTGCATAAGAATCGTTGCATGATATTAGGGGTATTGCTGATTTTATTGTTTTACTTTCAAGGTTGGTGACCACCGATCAGGTGAAGCTTATGTTAATCATGTCAAAGCAGCTGACACTGATGGAGTTAGTTCTGGTTCAGTTCAAGGAAAGCTTGATAGTACAAAAGGGAAATGTGCAGACAATACGTTTGATGTATCTACTAGTACAGGTAAAGGTGAAAAGTCTGAATCGGCTGTTAGGCATAACGATTTGGTCATGCAACGCATCAATTTGGGAACACATGAGAATATATCTTCAATGGGTAATGTTGTAAAACAACAGGAACGAGAGGCTGATCTGGTTGAAAAGGAGGTTAGTTTGGAGTTTAACATGCAAAATGGTGGAGATAAAGTAACTCTTGTGTCCTCTAGCACAAGTCAGAAAACAGAATCGTCTAGCATGCAAACCAATCCAGCCATGAGAAGCACTAGCTCAGGAATGTCCACGTATTTGCAGCCAAAGGGTTGCAAGTCTAATACTAGTACATCTACCAGATGCTCAGATTGGAGCAATAGAACCAGTGAGAAAATTAAAGCTCTTACTGTATCTGATCAGCAAAGAGCGTTTTCAGCTGAGCATGGAATATTTGTCCCGCGAACAGCAGTCCGTCAGTGCAGGCTAAGAAACTTGGGGGGCAACATGATTAAGTCAGTTGCGCAGGGTACTAAACCAGAACCTCACTGGTGCCCGACGGGACTGACACATACTTAGAAACGGTGAGTGCAGCGGTTGCGAGCATTGGAAATAAAAGAAGAGATAGCTGAGAAAATTAATAATGTGTGGTTTAATAAACATAGACCTATGGTTCCTCCGAAGATGACTTGGAAGAAAAAGTGTGTTGTGACGGAGGAAAATATAAATGCTGATGACATGGTTGCTGATGGAATTTTAGAAAATACAGGAGATGCACCTAGTGATATGGATATTGATAAAGGCGGATAATCCTAGCCGCATCACGTTGGCAGAGGCATCGGTTAAGTTACAATATATTGAGATACTATGTTTGACCGATGCTATAGATAAATGGCTGCAAAGATGCACATGAGTATCATTCTAGAATGAGCGATATGCGAGAAACAATTGATGAGTTTGATGGCATAAAAAAGCTTGGACAAGGATTAAGTATCATCGGCTGGCTCACTTCAAGTAATAATATTGGTGATGCAAGCATTCCAGTGTCTACATTTGTTAATGCTAATATGCAAGCTGATCAGAACAACAAATATAGAGTTATCAGCACAATCTTTGGCGTAAGAAGACAGAAGGAGTACATCATTGCATATCCAGGACGCCGCTTGCTCAAAGCCAAAAATCGATATGTGTTTATTAAACAGTAATGCATGTACAATATTTTTGCATTATTTACTTCCTAGTATGTGTACAACAACAGATTTTTAGCGATGGGATTGCATGAACATAGAATATCACTTTGCATAAGAATCGTTGCATGATATTAGGGGTATTGCCGATTTTATTGTTTTACTTTCAAGGTTGGTGACCACCGATCAGCTGAAGCTTATGTTAATAATGTCAAAGCAGCTGACACTGATGGAGTTAGTTCTGGTTCAGTTCAAGGAAAGCTTGATAGTACAAAAGGGAAATGTGCAGACAATACGTTTGATGTATCTACTAGTACAGGTAAAGGTGAAAAGTCTGAATCGGCTGTTAGGCATAACGATTTGGTCATGCAACGCATCAATTTGGGAACACATGAGAATATATCTTCAATGGGTAATGTTGTAAAACAACAGGAACGAGAGGCTGATCTGGTTGAAAAGGAGGTTAGTTTGGAGTTTAACATGCAAAATGGTGGAGATAAAGTAACTCTTGTGTCCTCTAGCACAAGTCAGAAAACAGAATCGTCTAGCATGCAAACCAATCCAGCCATGAGAAGCACTAGCTCAGGAATGTCCATGTATTTGCAGCCAAAGGGTTGCAAGTCTAATACTAGTACATCTACCAGACGCTCAGATTGGAGCAATAGAACCAGTGAGAAAATTAAAGCTCTTACTGTATCTGATCAGCAAAGAGCGTTTTCAGCTGAGCATGGAATATTTGTCCCGCGAACAGCAGTACGTCAGTGCAGGCTAAGAAACTTGGGGGGCAACATGATTAAGTCAGTTGCGCAGGGTACTAAACCAGAACCTCACTGGTGCCCGACGGGACTAACACATACTTAGAAACGACGAGTGCAGCGGTTGCGAGCATTGGAAATAAAAGAAGAGATAGCTGAGAAAATTAATAATGTGTGGTTTAATAAACATAGACCTATGGTTCCTCCGAAGATGACTTGGAAGAAAAAGTGTGTTGTGACGGAGGAAAATATAAATGCTGATGACATGGTTGCTGATGGAATTTTAGAAAATACAGGAGATGCACCTAGTGATATGGATATTGATAAAGGCGGATAATCCTAGCCGCATCACGTTGGCAGAGGCATCGGTTAAGTTACAATATATTGAGATACTATGTTTGACCGATGCTATAGATAAATGGCTGCAAAGATGCACATGAGTATCATTCTAGAATGAGCGATATGCGAGAAACAATTGATGAGTTTGATGGCATAAAAAAGCTTGGACAAGGATTAAGTATCATCGGCTGGCTCACTTCAAGTAATAATATTGGTGATGCAAGCATTCCAGTGTCTACATTTGTTAATGCTAATATGCAAGCTGATCAGAACAACAAATATAGAGTTATCAGCACAATCTTTGGCGTAAGAAGACAGAAGGAGTACATCATTGCATATCCAGGACGCCGCTTGCTCAAAGCCAAAAATCGATATGTGTTTATTAAACAGTAATGCATGTACAATATTTTTGCAATATTTACTTCCTTGTATGTGTACAACAACAGATTTTTAGCGATGGGATTGCATGAACATAGAATATCACTTTGCATAAGAATCGTTGCATGATATTAGGGGTATTGCCGATTTTATTGTTTTAATTTCACCCAACAATGCTGTTTATAAAACATCGGTCCGCTTAAAATATCCTTGTACATAGCCAAGCTGAGTATGAAGCTTTACAGTTTGATTTACAAAATTTGATAGGATGTAAAGGATATATATGCTTTTGGGATTCGCTTATGGTAAGTGCAACAAATTAAAAGCGAATTTCAGTGTTTTGTTGGTTTACTAAGTAGCTACTTGGACCGATGTTTAGTTATAGTTAAGTCTCCTGATATGGTCACTTTGCATCAAATAGCTAGAGGAGAAAATTCTAGAGCTAATTGCTTAGCCCAGCAAGCATCCGGTTACCACAATAGCAAATGAAGATTTTTTTACATTACAAAGGCCGATGCTAGCTGATTTAGAAAAAGAATACACATGTTTTAGTATTTTAGTTTCGTACAGCATGTAGAAGCAGTACTTTGTATAGAACGTTAAATGTATGGTGCAGCTCGTCATGGGGCAGCTAGCAACTAGTAGTACATGGCAATCATGATTCGGTACATGAGTTGCAAATAATCGAATCATAAGTAGTTTAGAACCAGCTGATTGGAGAGTACCTCTGATTAGTTTTTAGAAGGTTCCAAGTCTGATAGAGATAAGAACATTCGGCAATAATCTTTCAAATACACTTTGATGAATAAGTGAATTGTATCGCCGGATGATCGATACCTTATTTTAAATTGCTTGGATTATGATCAGTCTAGATTAGCTATGGATAAAGTGAATGAAGGAATGCACAGAACACATAAGTCGGCTCATGAGATACTTGGCTGTTTAAAAAGAGTGAGTTTTTATTAGCCGACTTTGAAGATTTCTTCCGGCACTAAAAGGAGTGTGACCTATTGAGGCTAAAGAAAAAAAAATTTGGCAAATGGTTGCCGAGTTAGGAAGGCCTATATAGAGTTGTAGAGATTCTTTCTTAAAATTCATATTTTATACAATCTTTGTAGGAGATAAATGTTCAAAAGTTCTCAATAAAATATTGAAGAAGTATTATTCTAGCATGTGGATGTAGGCTTGGTGATACTGTGGCCGTTATATTATTTGAAATATCACCCTAACAAAATCTAGTTGATGAATTATTTCAAAATCGCCACAAGAAAATTTTGGCCGATGTGTTCTTTGGACATCGCCCTAAGGAAAGGAATTGCCGATGAAGTGATTAAATCCTGCTAAAGCTAAAGTATTGCAAATGTGTTTTTGGTCAATTCAATCGTACCAAAAACAGGGGGGCATGTGTTAATGGTGTAATTTGGCTAACTAGTTTTTATGATCAGCCAAATTAATTTAAATATATGTGATTCAGTTATTCGTTAACATATTATTTTGGACTTGTGATTTCGTTCAAATACGGGCTTGTGGTTATAGTCCAGAACAGATGGCACATCGGCAAATCAAGCGACACAAGTTATTTACCGAGACAAACTTATGCATTGCATGGACTGGGAGGACAAGGCGCAGATTCTACGATGCATTGAGCTAATCTGTCACTGCCTAGGACAAGTCCTTGCCTGCCTCGGCAAACTTCTCGTAAGCAAAAGTGCAACAAGAAGTCTACAGCTGCATAAGTGGTTATGCATGAGACGTGTTAAAGCTTCATTATTTGGTATGATTAGCAAAGTTGTCAGATAGTTTATTATTTTTCTTGTGGACCAAAACGTATTTGTACCAGAATATATTTAGACTTGAAACTGTTACGTGTTGGTACAAATTAGCAAGCAGATATGGTAGGTTAGGTACAGATTTATACTTGTAACCGAAGCAAAGGGATTAGTCCTATTCGGTTTGGATTCCATGTTTTGGTCATACAGGCCAATTCCTGCGTGCCCTGTATATAAGGGTCCTGGCCGATTGATGGAAGAGGACAATCGATCTATCAATATACGCATCTACTTTTTTACCTTTGTTTTTTTAATCTTTCTTTTATATCGTTCGTCTCTGCCGAGCCCTAGCAGCCCTAGGGTTTGGATCATCTTTGCCGCTTTGCGCTGAAAAGCGGTCGTCTCTCCTCCACGAAAGTGAGGGGATCCTTTGTTGCTTTGCTCGGAAAGCACCCGTTCGTCGTCACGAAAGCACGACAATTATCTCGGTGTTGCGCAGCAGTTTTTGCGTCCAACACTTGTCGACACCATCAACAAGAGGTTTCTTCTCGACACCACCAACAAAGGATTGTTGCTCACGTTGACGATGATGAGCTTCCATAGAACGGACCTATTAGGATAAATGCAAGAAATCATCCACCCACGTAGGATCCTAAAACTTGAAGAAGGTGAGAGAGAGGACTCAAAACTCGCAAAGGTAAGAGGGGAGAAGCACATAGGTAAGGAGTAAAATGCAGACCTACTTAGAGCTATCCAACGCATTTTTAGCAAAGTAATTTTGACACTAGACACAACGATGACCATTGGCAAGGTTATCCTACAAGCAGAGCAGACCCGCGGGTATCGACAAAACCTGGGCTCTGATACCACTTTGACGCCCCAAAATTGGCACCTTGCGAATTATAGCAATCACGCCACAATTCGCACGATGTCGCTTTGGAAACGCCCACCAAGCAAAATGTGCACGTCGAAACATACACATTATGCGGGTGGAATCAAGGTAGTAACATTACACAAGTTCACGATGGAACCCATAAAATAATATATAATACAATCGCGAAGACTCCAACGAGTCAAGAATACAAATACATACAAAGATCCAAATTATACATAAAGCAAAATAGTATCCGAGTATGGACAAGAATACAAATGGGCCAAAGAGGCCTGAAGATAAACGATGGCGACCATAACCCTGCCCAGGCCAAGTCGGAAGGGTGACCTTGCTAACGTCGTCGCTTCCATGTACCTGTCTTCAAACCTGCTCCAGCGAGAAATCCAAGACGAGCAGCAATAAGTACGAAGTACTTAGCAAGACTTCAAGATGTATAAAGCATAGTCAACAAGCCGCCTTTGTACGTGAGGTACGCAGACAAGCTTGAGAGACTCAAAAGGACGTCGGCTATATGGTGGGGTCAAGCGGCAGCAAGTAAGCACTAAAGAACCTATAGAGACACTCTACAACTTCCGTCTAATCAGAGTAAGATAAGAGAGCGCATAAAGTAAAGAACTAGAATACTACAATAAACATAACCCAGCCGATGAATCACCTCATCGTGACCCCACGAAGAAGCAATGGCAAAGGTACTCACATGGTTAACAATTGTATAACAAATTAATATTGTAGTATAACTATTTACTACGCCACTTTATATCATCAATTAGGTGCAAGTTGTTCTATGATCGAGTAGAACGGCTCCAAGTCGTCCATAACCACGGACACGGCTTTTCAAAAAAAATTACCCTGCAGGGGTGCACCAATGTACCCATACACGCTCGATCAATCTAACCTAGACAAGGGCAGGATATCACGACAAGACTATTGCTAGTTCTACGAGAGAGTTTAGGGGGGCCACCCTACTAAGCTACCCGCAACGAAGTCGACCGAGCTCTGAAGACGGACTCAGAAGTTTGCGAGAATGGAGAAGTCTGGCAGAGAGCCCATCCGAGAGGTCCGCCAGCTTCACAGAAAAACGTACCGCAAACAATAAACCTGCCAACCGTCCAAGGCGACACAACCACACCCTTTTGAGGGGGCCTTAGAACCTTAAGCACCATCACTGGTAACTCAAACCAAATGCAGATCCAAATGTAAATACGGTGTTGTGGCCCCCGGTAAACTAACTCGAGAAAATGTAGTAAGTCAAGGGAGACCCCATGGAATCTTCCACGAGTGGTTAGCGCGCTCAGCTTAGAACAGTTCATGCGAACTCGGGGTCCTAGGGGACACAAGTGAGCCGTCGTAAAACAGGCAAAATGACTCACCGATGCCTCTGCTTTAACAAGTGTAGTTGTAACATAATTAAATCATGTTTATCTCCAATATCTAGTATCCAACTTATCTCCAATTCATATCCATCTCATATATCAAGTAGATCATGTCATAAACTTCCCAACAACTCGATAAGATAAAACAACTTGAAACAACCTAAGCATGCCTACGACTCGCAAGGCCAACTCAAACAACAAGCAAAAGGTAATAGGCGGGAGGTGGCGAGTATATAATTTTGCTTTGGGGAAACAGGTGGATAGGATACGTGACTCGAACAAAGCATCGGAACACAAGGCTAGCATAAAGCATAAAGCATAAACACAAATAGGTAATAAGTACCCATATAGGTAGGTAAGGGGCGGAAAGCTTGCCTGGCAAGATTGTCGAGAAACACCCGAAGAGCTTGTCGTTGCTCACAACATCACGAAGCGTCCTATCCGAGAAGAAGCAAAACACTACAACAAACAATGGATGCAACACTTACTACTACGGTAAAAGAATCGGCATGATCATATGCAAGCATGCATGACATGGCAATTATGATGCAATGCAACTTATCCAAATTAAGCGGAATCGAAATTCTGGCACACATATATATGGTTCAAGTTATTTTTCTACATGATAATTTAAATGTTGATTAGCATGGAAAAGACAAGGCATAGGTGAGCTACTCAAAATTAAATGAAGTGGAGTAACCATATTAGGTAATACCCAAATACTCCATATGTTATGTATTAGGTGATATGCAAACTACCACGTCATTATATGATACGAGATGCTAATAGGGATATGAATGTCATATTCAGATTTTCACATTTTTCTGATAAACTTTCATATAAAATACTTTTTATTTTGAGTTACAGTTTGAAAGATATGAATTTAGCAAGTTTCAAACACTTACAGCAATTTTCAGAAAAACAGATAACAAGCGAGGACTTTTCTCACCAAACTGGTTTTAGCCCGGGTCACTGACCAACAGGGGGCGGAAAGCGGACTGGGCGCTGATGATGCGGGGAACGCTGAGGTGGTGCCGGCTGGAGCTGACGGTTGGGTCCCGCCTGTCAGATCAGAATAGACATAAAAAATGGGGATATAAAAACCCAGCTCACAGCGATCGAACTCAGGACCTGTAGGTTGAGTGCAAGGAACAGACCAGCTTGGCTAAGCATTGGATATTGAATGAAACCAGGTCACTAAATTATAAAACGTGGCTAGGTTTGCATCGGTTTAACTGAAGCGAACGAAGACGAGGACGCACTGCTGCTTGCTGTTCGAAAAAGGAACGCTTCACAAGGATCGATTTCCAGATCGAAGAGATGGAGGCGCAAGGAAGTGGACACCTGAGTGAGCTTCTGTTCTTGTCAAGGCACGATGCACGCGCCCTTTCTGCTAGGGCTTGTACACAGAGAAGAATGGTGAACAACGACCAAGATGTGGCAGCGTCGTGCGCTGGCGCGCGAGGTGCGGTACATGCGAGCGCGGATAGGAGAAGTAAAAGCGTCAGTAGAATGCAGCACGAGGAACAACAGAAGAGCAAGGGCTCACAAAAGAGCTCGGCCCGATCGAGACCTTCATGGCGGAGACGAGCACGAGCGGTCGCGGGGCAGCGGTAGACTCGAGCGTCGGCGCGAGCACGCGGCGAGAAAGTGAATGAGATCGGCTTCGCGCGGAGCTTTGATGGTTGCAGAGTTTGGGAAGCGGAGGAGCGCGGGCGCGACCAAAGCAGAGAAGCAGCCATGGCATTTGTCGATGTAGAGCCGGGCGTCAGAGATGGCTGCATAGCCAAGGACGGCGGACGACGGTGTGCTTGCTGAAGTGGATGCGGAGCGACGGACGCGGCTGACGCGTGCGGAAGACAAGTAGTCGGGGACAAGTTCGGGAAGGCAGCGCCCGGAGTAGAAGCTTGTGACACGCAGACGAAGGAGGAAAACAACAACCTCTGCGAAGAAGTTCTTGGCGACGAGGACACGAACATCTCAGAGAACCCGCGACGGCCAATGCCGAGGTACCGGCTGGCGAGCAGAGCAGCGGGAGCACCGGATCAGCGAGCGGGAGGGAGAAGCAAAGCAGGCAGGGGAGAGTGCGGTGGCGGACAGGGGAGTGGGTGAGCTAGGGTTTTCCAGCCTAGAAGGGAGGATTTTATAAGAAGGAAAGGGAGTACCTCGGCCGTCCCATCGCCAGGCCTTCGATGTGGCACCGGTCTGATGCGTTCCGTACTACTAGAAGAAGAAGACAAGATAGAAAGATGGGCTTCGGTGGACTAGAGCTAGAGTGGGCCAAAGAGACAGGGAAGCATGCCAGAATTAGGAAATTGACCTTTCAGAAAGAGCGATGGAGAGAAAAGAAGAGGGGTCTGAAGATTTTCAAAAAACACTGAAACACAATTTCAAAACTTGATTTGTTCAAAGTTTGAAAATATTTGGACTTGTTAGTTTCCTTTAAAAATAAAAATAATAGGGAGGGTTTATTATAAAATCATACAAGCAAATAATAAAATAGGTTTTAAGAAAAACAATTTAGATAGAGAAAAACATGCAAGTGATAATGCATGATGATGCACAAAAATAAAAAAATAAACAAATCTAATAAAGGGGATTTTTCTGGGCCGTTACAATGAAGATAAAGGTTCACATGAAATGATAACCCACATGAGTTAATAAAAAGAAAGTTTTATTTGAAAACCCTATTTAAAATCAATATAAAGCAAGATTATTTAAAGAAATGCAATGATGCTCATGTATGCATGCTGATTTGAATTTTAGAAATCTAGGGATGTTACAGACTAACCCCCTTAAGATGAAGCTCGCCCTCAAGCTTCAGAATGGCTAGCAAATCGGTGAGGGTGATCTTCTCGAAGAGTATCTTCACGCTCCCAAGTGGGTTCTTCCTCAATGTGATGATTCCACTGTACTTTGCAAAACTTGATAGTCTTCGTGTGAGTATTCCTCTCTGCTGTCTCCAGTATCTTGATGAGCATCTCTTCGTATGTCAAATCACTTTGTAGTTTCACTTCCTCGAGTGGTATGGTGTCATTCAACGGTGTATTAGACATCTCGGGGTGACACTTCCTCGAGTGGTATGGTGTCATTCAATTTTGTACAGCTGAAAGAATTTCTGGTAGTTCCAACTCATAGGCCACTTCTCCTTTGCGAGATAGAACCTTAAAGGGGCCTATGAATCGTGGTGCTAACTTCCCTTTGATCCCAAATCTCTTGAGTCCTCGAAGTGCTGAAACTCTAAGATAAGATCTATCACCTACCTCATAGGTGACATCCCTACGCTTATTATCCGCATAGCTTTTCTGTCTGGATTGGGCTATCTTCAATCTGTCTTTGATTAATCTAACCTTCTCTTCTACTTCTTCTATAATATCTGGCCCAAAGAAACTACGTTCTCCTACACCACTCCATAGCAATGGTGTAGTACACTTCTTCCCATATAGAGCTTCAAATGGAGCCATCTCAATACTAGCTTGATAACTATTATTGTATGAGAACTCCGCGTATGGCAAGTTGTCATCCCAACTGGATCCATAGTCCAGAGCACATGCTCTCAACATATCTTCCAAAATTTGGTTAACCCTCTCGGTTTGTCCATCAGTTTGTGGATGAAATGTTGTGCTAAACTCGAATCCTGTTCCTAGAGATTCATGAAGTTGCTTCCAGAAATGCGAATTGAATTGAGTACTTCTATCCAATACAATACTCTTTGGGACTCCATGTAAGAACACAATTCTCTTCACATAGATATCTGCCAACTTGGCACTAGCGTAAGTTAAACGGTCAACCACTACCCAAATGGAATCATAACCAGATTTTGTTCTAGGTAACCCGGTAATCATATCCATACCAATCTGATCCCACTTCCAATCTGGCACCTTCAAAGGTTGTAGAAGTCCTTCAGGTTTCTGATGTTCTGCTTTCACTCTGCTGCACACATCACACTTTGCTATATATTCGGCGATGTCTCTTTTCATGTTGTTCCACCAGAACCTTTCCTTCAGGTACATGTACATCTTGGTGTTTCCAGGATGAATGGAATACGGTGTCTCATGGGCTTCTTGGAATATTACCTTCCTCAGATCGGGGTCCTTAGCAACACAAACATGCTTCTCGAACCATATAGTTCCTTGCTCATCTTCACTAAATCCTTTCGCTTTACCTTCCTTTAGGGTGCCTCTAATTTCCTCAATCTCTTTGTTTCCCTTCTGAGCTTCCCGTATTCTATCCATCAATGTTGGTTGTACGACCAGTGATGCTACAAATCCTGCTGGTACCACTTCTAAACTGAGATCTGTAAGTCCTCTTCATAAATCTTCTGGCAGCTCATTCATTGACAAATAGTTCACATAAGCCTTGCGGCTCAAGGCATCAGCGGCCACCTTTGCTTTACCAGGATGGTATTGCAAACTCTAATCATAGTCCGTGGTAAGTTCTATCCATCTTCTTTGCCTCATATTCAAGTCCTTCTGGGTGAATATGTACTTCAAACTCCTGTGGTCGGTGAAAACTTCACATCGCTAGGCATGCACTACCGATGCTAACTCTATATCATGAGTAGGGTAGTTGGTCTCATGTTTCTTGAGTTGCCTAGAGGCATAAGCTACTACTTTGCCTCCTTGCATCAAAACACTTCCCAGTCCTAGACGTGAAGCGTCACAGTACACCCGGAACTCTTTCTCTAGATCAAGCAGACACAAAATTGGGGCTGACACTACTCTCTTCTTTAGCTCTTGAAAACTTACTTTGCACTCATCAGTCCATTTAAATTTCTTCTCCTTCTTGAGCAATTCAGTCATGGGTTTAGCAATCTTGGAGAAGTTCTCGATGAACCTCCGGTAATATCCAGCCAAACCTAAGAAACTACGAATTTTTCCGACATTCTTGGGTGGTTCCCATTCTATTACTGTCATAACCTTGGAAGGATCAACAACAATACCTTCCTTGGATACGATCTGACCAAGAAATGCTACTTCACTGAGCCAAAATTCGCATTTACTAAACTTGGCATAAAGCTTGTGCTCTCGAAGCTTTTCCATTATCAGACGAAGATGTTTCTCATGCTCCTCGTTGCTCTTGGAATAGATTAGTATGTCGTCAATAAAGACCATGACAAACTTATCTAGAAATTCCATGAATACCTTGTTCATCATGTTCATGAAATATGATGGTGCATTAGTCAAACCAAATGACATTACCGTATACTCATATGAACCATACCTAGTGATAAAGGCTATCTTGGGTATATCGTACTCCCTAATCTTGAGTTGAAAGTAACCAGATCTAAGATCGATCTTGGAGAATACACTAGCTCCTTCGAACTGATCAAATAAGTCATTTATCCTTGGTAATGGGTATTTATTTTTGATTGTCACTGATACGTCTCAAACGTATCCATAATTTTTGATTCTCCATGCTTGTTTTTACACCATTTGCTTAGTGTTTCGTTACACTTCGTGGCATTTTTATGCATTTTCTAGAACTAACCAATTAACGAGATGCCACAGTGCCAGTTTCCTATTTTCTGCTGTTTTTATGTTTCAGAAAAGTTACACAGGAAATATTCTCGGAATTGGACAAACAAAAGCCAAACATCCGGAAATTTACCGAAGCTTCCAGAAAACCGAAGAGGAGACGGAGAAGGGCCACAGGGCGACCACCCCACCAGGGTGCGCGGCCTACCCCTGGCTCACGCCCACCTGTGGTGAGGGCCCCCTGGTCCACCTCTGGCGCCGCCCCTTCGCCTATAAAGACCCTCCGATGGGAAAAACCTAAACACCTGATCACTTTTCCAGAAACACATCGCGATCCGCCGCCGTCGTCGACCCGAGATCGGGAGGGTCCAGAAGCTCTTCCCAGCACCCTGCCGGAGAGGGGAATCACCACCGGAGGTCTTCTTCGTCGCCATGCTTGCCTCCGGCATGATGAGTGAGTAGTCTACCTTGGACTATGGGTCCATAGCAGTAGCTAGATGGTTGTCTTCTCCACCATGTGCTTCATTTTTAGATCTAGTGAGCTGCCTTACATGATCGAGATCACCATTATGTAATTCTACATGTTGTGTTTGTTGGGATCCGATGAATATTGGTGTTATGATTGAGTTGATGTGCTGAATTTTATCTTATGTTATCTCTATGTTGTTTATGATCTTGCATGCTCTCCATTGTTAGTAGCTATCTTGGCCGAGTAGTTGCTAGTGACTCCAAGAGGGGGTATTTATGCTCGATAGTGGGTTCATGCCTCTATTTAATCTGGGGGAGTGACAGAAACCTCTAAGGTTGTAGATGTGCTGTTGCCACTAGGGAGAAAACTACATTCATATGCTCAAGGGCATATGCTTTGTTTACATTACACACTTTGCTTAATGTAGTTATTTGTTGTTTGCAACTTAATACTTGTGGAGTTCTCGGATTGATTCGCCACAAGTGGATTATTAGTCATAGATGCAGTTGGATGGCGGTATATGTATCTTGTTGTAATGCCCAGAGTAAATCTCATAGTGATCCTATCGACGTATGCACGTTGTCTTTATTCTATCAATTGCCCAACTATAATTTGTTTACCCAGCATGTGTTATTTTATCTTATGGAGAGACACCACTAGTGAACTGTGGACCCCGGTCCTATTTCCATTATATTGCTATCACCTGTTTACTTTACTCGCATACTACTATTGCTTTCCACTCGATATGCTCATACCCTTTGTTTTAAGCAAACCGGTGAGATTGACAACCTCACCGTAAGTTGGGAGCAAAGTATTTGGTTGTGTTGTGTGCAGGTTCCGTGTTGCTACTAGTTGAAGACGCGTCAACAAAAATCGTAAACGGCGCCCTTGTTGGAGTGTTAGTTAGGCTAGCAAGCATCACCTTCTGGAGTTTGGCTTTTTCCTGGACTGACAAACCTTGGTTTGTTACTGAGGGAAAAACTTGCTGTTGTGCTCATCATACCTTCCTCTTGGGGTTCCCAACTGGACGGTGATTTACATCATCACCACCATAGCAATCAAGACTTTTTCTGGCGCCGTTGCCGAGCAAAAAGAAGACTTCTGCAAGGGGAGTTTCACACCCACATCCTTTACTTTGTTTTAAGTTTTGCTTTACTTTATTTTTACTTGCATCGTTTTATCAAAAATACAAAAAATTAGTTTCCTTTATAGTTGCTTTTATTTACTTGCTTTTAGTCTTGTTAGAATGAGTAATCCTGAAGTTCAAGTTCATACTTTTAAGCAACAAGGGGGAGAGAGCTTAAAAGATGCTTGGTACCGTATTATCAATTCTCATCATAGGTGTACAAAGAAGCATTCTACCATGATCCTCCTTAGAAATTTTTATGTTGGTATAACTAGTTGGTATAGGTACGTTCTTGACACTCTTGCAGGAGGTAATTTTCTGGGTACTCCCGCTCTTGAAGCATGCACTTTAATTGAAAGTTTAGTGGGAGTACCATCTATTCATGTTGTTAAAACTGAGGTCACTTTGGAGGAAGTTTTAGAAAAGCTTAGCTCTTTAGGAAAAAGTTTGCCAAATATCCTTGATAATGCTAGCCATGTTAATGAATTGATAGAAAGTATCGGTAAGAGAATCACCGTTTTAGAGGCTAGCACTACTCTTGATAGTCAAAACCTTAGGATTGGGAAACTGGAGGAATCCATGGAAACTTTAAGTTCAATTTTCTCTTCTATTAAGTTTAAGAAGGAGAAAGCTTTTGTTGGAAAAGAGCAAAAAAAATTGTATGTTCCCAAGGTGTCTGTGCCTAAACTGCAGCATGTTTTTAAGATTGGTAGGACTTTTAATTCAACTAAGAGTGACTTGCAGGTTGAATCATCTTCGGGAACCTCTAAAGTGCCTAGTGTGGTAAGTGGTGATCTTGAAGAAACAGTTGATCTTAATGCTTCTTTCGAAAATACATGATTCGCACTTTCTGCGCCTAGCTCAAAGGCGTTAAAGAAAAGCACTCTTGGGAGATAACCCAATATTTTTACTTTTAGTTATTTTTCTTTTATTTGAGTATTGGAAGTTATTACTACTGTAATGACCTCTCCTTATCCTTTTTATTTCGTTTTTGTGCCAAGAGAAGCCTCTAATTTGAGTGAGGTAAGATTTGGGGATGTTGCCGTCCTAAAACAGTTTTCGGTGCTGCACCGTAAAAATTCGTGAACATTCTCTGTATATATTTTGGACCTGAGATTTCTTGTGCATATGCCCGAGGTTATATCCAAACATTCAATAGTTGAACACTTTTTGATTTGAGGAACAGAAAAGCCTCTAAAAATTCAACCTTTGTCAGCTGTTCTGTTTTGACAGATTTCTGCCAATATTTGTGTTTGCCGCTTTATCGCTTTCTTTTTGAGTTCTTTTGATCACAGAACTTTTGGGGAAGTTGCTACAGTAGTATATCATTTATATGTGGTTGTTTTGAGTTGAAACCTGAAGCAAAAAGGGTTAATTCATTGTTATGCTTACACTAATGTTGCTAATAGATTTGTGTTTAGTTTTGTATGAAGGAAGTTTTCAAGTGTAGGGATTGGAGAATGATGAGATGAGTTGAAGAATGGACAAAAGCTCAAGCTTGGGGATGCCCACGCACCCCAAGAAATATCTAAGAATTACAAGCATCAAAGCTTGGGGATTCCCCCGAGGCACCCCTTCTTCATCGGCAAAAATTAGGTCACCTTTCAACACACTATATTTTTATTGCTTTATGCATTATGCGTTTTTCTTGGAGCGTCAGTTGTTTTAGTTTTCAGTTTCGTTTAGCTTTGTTTGCTGCAATAAATGGTTGGACCCCAACAAATTTCTTTTGGAGAAGTTGCCTTGCTTTTCATTTGCCAAGAACGCTCCGTTTTTCACTCTTATTGTTTCAACGAGTGTTCTCCTTTTCTAGAACTGCGTTTAGTTTTCGATTTTCACCTTGATTTGTGTTTAGATCTTGTTATATCTTTGTATCAAGGTGTATTTTTGCCTCTGGTCCATGTTGGTTTTCATCAAAAAAGAGTTGTTTAAAAAAGATCGAATGGTGTTGGAAAATAGAAAAAGCTTTATACAAAAAAGTGGTACAAGAAGGAGCTTGTGTAGACTGCGGCCTAGGCTTTTGCATGTCGTGCTTTATGTCTTTTTGATAGTATGCTTAGTGGATTTGCTGTAGCATGACTTGTCTCAAATGACTGAGATTTCTTAATGAGCCTTTGAAAAAATCATGCGTTGTTTTAATTATTTGGAAGCATTATTTTGGTTTTCTCCTTGATGCGTTATTTGGGTTGACTCGGCGCATGCTCACACATGTTTGACTCATACAAAGTCGCCATTGCCTCTATGATCATTTAGTTTTTGACTTTTGATGCCATCGTATGCTTCTTTTGATGTTGCTTTGTCGCTTTGCATGATTATGGCCATTATTGCTCTCTTAGTTCGTCGCTCCCAGTCTTTTGCTAGCCCTCATTTTGTACTGAGTATGAGCTCTACTCGTGCATCCAACTCCTAAAAACCAAGTTATTCCATTGTGTCCACCATACATACCTATTAGCAATTTGCTATTCCAAAGTACATTTGACTTGCTTTTATCTATCCTTCAAATTAAACTCTTTTTGGTGTTATGCGAAAATTGGTCAGTAAAGCTCTCACGAACCTGATGGCACACTTTACTTTTCTCGTTCTTAAAAATTTGACATTGTGGCTCTCTTATGTTGAGTTGTTATGCTTGCAAGTTGTAAGTTGGAAATTAGCCCAGCCATGCCGTCATGGGGCAAGCTTTCAACATTGCACTTTTTATTTGAGTTGATATCGTGATCTTTTGTTTATGGATACTCGCGATGTGAAATAATTTGGGAATCTTGCGGGATCATGGAGTTTGTATATGTGTTAGAGAAACGCCTGGGCCGCCAATCTAAGCCATGCATAATTCATGGTGGAAATTTACAGCATGCCCATAGTGAACATTCGACAACGCATCTCACAATAGAAAGTTGTACCAATGGTAAATAAAAGAGATGCCGAGGTATTCATTGTCTGTTTATCCTGTCATTTTGATGTGGGCTTGTTCCATATCATTGGGCACGGAGGTACCCCGTTGGCGGTTCTCGATGATACGTGTATACTTACAATGACAAGAGCTTGCTTGGGACTCTAAGTCGAGTAGCATGAGGTTTGGGTATTCATACTTCACGGGACACGAGGTTTTCAACTTATGATTTGTCAAGCATATGCATCATAAGTGTATTCGCATTAACTTTAACCATTCAAGATACCTATGATGGGGGCAATGAGAGCTCAAAGCTAGTAAGTACCATAATTTTTGAAGGTTTATAAAACTTGCAATCACTGCTTCCCTCCGCGAAGGGCCTTTCTTTTACTTTTATGTTGAGTCACCACCTTCTATCTTTATGCACCATCTAAGAGAGCAAAGTTGTCATTCTTACTATAATGTGCATTGTCCCAAAGTTTTCATTAATTGATTCATGATGTTGGTTTCACTTGTTCTCAAATTACTTGTATCTAGTCGCCCTCTTAAACTTGAAGGTGTCCTATGCATTTATGTTTTGCTCTCTCATGAAGGACAAGCTAAAAACCATTTGTATGTTTTTCCATATGATTTGAACACATGTTTGAATTTCATTGTTTCATTTTCATGATCTTTCGTTTGTGTTCTTTTTCATGTTATAACATGGTTGCTAAGTTTTTTCTATCAAGATTATATCTTTCATGCCCATGTTTTAAGTTCTTTTGATCCCAGCGCACAACGCTTACATATATGGTCAAGATTGTGTAGGTGCATGTCACCTCAAAAATTATTTCTTTTGTTATCACTTACCTACTCGAGGACGAGCAAGAGTTAAGCTTGGGGATGCTGATACGCCTCAAACGTATCCATAATTTTTGATGCTCCATGCTTGTTTTTACACCATTTGCTTAGTGTTTTGTTACGCTTCGTGGCATTTTTATGCATTTTCCGGAACTAACCTATTAACGAGATGCCACAGAGCTAGTTCCCTGTTTTCTGCTGTTTTTGTGTTTTAGAAAAGTTACACAGGAAATAGTCTCAGAATTGGACAAAACAAAAGCCGAACATCCGGAAATTTACCGAAGCTTCCAGAGAACCGAAGAGGAGACTGAGAAAGGCCACAGGGCGGCCACACCACCAGGGGGCGCGGCCTGCCCCTGGCCCACGCCCACCTGTGGTGAGGGCCCCCTGGTCCACCTCTGGCGCCGCCCCTTCGCCTATAAAGACCCCCCGACGGGAAAAACCTAAACAACCGATCACTTTTCCAGAAACACATCGCGATCCGCCGCCATCATCGACCAGAGACCGGGAGGGTCCAGAAGCTCTTCCCGGCACCCTGTCGGAGAGGGGAATCGCCACCGGAGGTCTTCTTCATCGCCATGCTTTCCTCCGGCGCGATGAGTGAGTAGTCTACCTTGGACTATGGGTCCATAGCAGTAGCTAGATGGTTGTCTTCTCCACCATGTGCTTCATGTTTAGATCTCGTGAGCTGCCTTACATGATCGAGATCACCGTTATGTAATTCTACATGTTGTGTTTATTGGGATCCGATGAATATTGGTGTTATGATTGAGTTGATGTGCTGAATTTTATCTTATGTTATCTCTATGTTGTTTATGATCTTGCATGCTCTCCGTTGTTAGTAGCTATCTTGGCCGAGTAGTTGCTAGTGACTCCAAGAGGGGGTATTTATGCTCGATAGTGGGTTCATGCCTCTATTTAATCTGGGGGAGTGACAGAAACCTCTAAGGTTGTAGATGTGCTATTGCCACTAGGGAGAAAACAACATTCATATGCTCAAGGGCATATGCTTTGTTTACATTACACACATTGCTTAATACAGTTATCTGTTGTTCGCAACTTAATACTTGTGGAGTTCTTGGATTGATTCGCCACAAGTGGATTATTAGTCATAGATGCAGTTGGATGGCGGTCTATGTATCTTGTTGTAATGCCCAGAGTAAATCTCATAGTGATCCTCTCGACGTATGCACGTTGTCTTTATTCTATCAATTGCCCAACGTGAATTTGTTTACCCAGCATGTGTTATTTTATCTTATGGAGAGACACCACTAGTGAACTGCGGACCCCGGTCCTATTTCCATTATATTCCAATCACCTGTTTACTTTACTCGCACTGTTTACTTTATGTCGTGGGGATGACTTATGGGGCATGCCACAGGCCGAGCTAACCAACGGCTGGCGTCCCAGGAGTCTCCACGGCTTGAAGACAAGAAGACCGGCTTCGCCTGGAGGGCCGGCTGTGAAAACTGCCAGCTGGCGTTTCCACTGTGGGAGGCCGGAGCCGGACGACGAAGATAAGAACCCACCAACGGCCGTTTTGCCGAAAGTGGGCTGGCTCCGACAAGAGCGACAGGGGCCAGGGACAGGAGTGACGAGCGCCACGACCAAGTCCAACCAATCGACGACCAGACCCTTCCCCACGATAGGATCCAAGGCAAAAGGGAGGGCATATGCCTCCCAGATGCCGGTCCCGGGGAAAAGGAACTTTATAAAGCGAAGCTGTCAGAGCAGGGCGAGGGGATCACGCTAAGGACGCCGCCGCCGAGGAGCCGGCAGCCAGCCGAATCGTTACCCAACCTGTAACCAGGCCCCTGCCTATATAAGGGGGCCTGGACCCTTAGCATAGGGGGGATCCGATCTTCTTCTTCCTCCTCTAGCCCGAACAGCTCGAGGAGCATTGTAATCGATACTATCCAGTCAATACGAAGCAGGCAGGAAGTAGGGGTTTACCTCCGCCCGGGAGGGCCCTGGACCTGGGTAAACCGTGGTGTCTCAGTAGGCATAATCCCGAGCCGGGCCCCTCATCTCCACCGTTGAGCCCCTCCGATAAGCCTACCCATGGCTACTGTCTCTAAATTCCCACGACAGTTGGCGCCCACCATGGGGCAAAGCACGGCGGCGAGCGGAGTCAAGTTCCGGCCGGGACCCTCCGGCGAGAAGGTCGCCTCCGGCCTCGTCTGGAGGTTCGGCACCTTCGACTGCATCGACGACAACTTGGCCTACTTCAAGAATGGCCTCGGTGACAGCGGCTCCTTCCTCGACGTCGGCAGCCACCGCTTCTACATCGCCAAGCCCTTCCCGGAGGAGGTAACCGATGTGCTTGACCCTCTCTGTGACGCAGATTCCGAAGACGGTGAAAGCAGCGACTTTTGCAGCATGGTTGAAGTGTTGGCGCTGGAGGAGGATGGTGGCGGCAGCCCATCGCGCTCCGCGCGCCCACCGCTCGAACGCTCACCTCCACCGGAACATGGTCTTCCACCTCCAGAGCGGGACGTGTTGGACGTAGCCATCACGGACCTGCGCGCTCCGCTCGACATCTCCGCGGATCCGGTCAAGGTCTCCGAGGATCTGGAACGGACGCGCCTCAACCTTCTCAAGGAAGCGGTCGACGTCGATGACACACGTCGACGCGTCCTCTCCACGATCAACGAGTACAACGTCGCACACGGCTTCACCCCGGCTGGAGACGGCCCAAGCCGGGCGGGGCAAGTTCATCAACGAGGCCGCGAGCTGGGCGCGGAGCTGAACCAGGCAGCGCCCTCGGCGAAGCTACCTCCGATCATCAATAAGCCGACCTACAGCACGCCCACGAAGAACCTCCACGCTGTGCGCTACATCACCTCTGAACTAGATGGACGGCAAGGCGAGGACTTGCGGGAGAAGTAAGCTCGGATCCAAGAACTCCTGAACGCTGCCGATCTACAGCAGCAGGCGATGGAGCCGCGTGGAGAGGCGAGCGGCGAACGATACGAGAACCGTATCGTCGTGGCCGGCCAGAACAAGTCGCATGGAGAACCTTCGTCACCAAACCATGGCCCGGCAGAGCACAGCCGGAGCAACCGAGCTCCTAGCAAGAGCGGTGGAAATCACCGCACCCAGCACTCTGGTCATCACAACCGGCAGCCCCGAGATCCAGCCGCGGTCACCAGCAAGCCTCGCTACCCCCCTCGGGCGGAGGCAGCGGAGCCGGCACACGGCTAGTCCGCGGCACCGGACCGGCCGGTTCGGGGAGCCGGCCAGGGCGCTCAAGGTCATCAGCCAGCCTGCTCACACATGAGCCAGAGGATCGGGGAACGTGTCGACCCGCCGAAGGACGACGCACGCCATCGGCTCAACCTGCTGGCGGACTCCAAGTTCGACGAGGAAGAATCCTCAGCGGGGCCGGTCTGTTTCGGCCCTCGCATCCGCAACGAGCCCTTCCCGGCCAAGTTTGCGCTCCCGCGTGACATGCCCAAGTACACCGGGGCGGTGAAGCCGGAGGACTGGCTGTCGGACTACGTCACCGCCGTCGACATCGCGGGCGGCAACAAGAGGACAGCGGTGCGCTACGCGCCGCTCATGCTGGCAGGATCTGCTCGGACGTGGCTCAACAGCCTGCTGGCTCTACAGATCAATTCCTGGCATGATTTCCAAGAGGCATTTATCAAGAACTTCACGGGAACCTATAAGCGACCGCCCCGCCCGCGACAGCTGGCCCTCTGCAAGCAAGGCCCCGATGAGCCAGATCGTGACTACCTCACGAGATGGTCCGAGCTGCGCAACTCATGCGAAGGAGTGGGCGAGGAGCAAGCCATCGGCTACTTCACGGACGGATGCAGAGAAGGAACCCTACTGAAGCACAAGCTCCACAGAGCCGAGCCGAAGTCAATGGCGAACTTCATGGCGATAGCGGACAAGTACGCTTCCGCCGACTCTGCTGCAAGGGTGTAGTGCGTTGAGCCAGCGCCAGCCGGAGTCCATATCCATCTACGTGCCTGAAGACCCATCCCCGGCTCAGGTACCGCCACCGGACCCGGGGGCTGCCGTCTCGGGGCTGAAGGAGGCGGCCGGCCAGCCCAGCGTGGCCGGCTCGATGAAGTACAAGGGGACTGCCGGCTCCACGCCCGCTCCCCCAGCCGGACAACCAGATGAAGCCGGCACAACGACAGACCCGGGGGCTGCTGATCCCCTGGTCGCCAGTGTCTTCCACATATGGGAGATACCTTCCTGGGCGGAGCCATTCTCCAACTACCTCATCACTGGGGACTTGCCGCAGGACGAAGCGGAAGCTAGGCGAATTCAACGTCGAGCTGGGGCGTACACCATCATCAACAACGAGCTGTACAAGCGCAGCGTGTCAGGCATCTTCCAGAAGTGCATCGAGCCGGAAGAAGAGACAGAGCTGCTAAGAGAGATACACCAAGGGGAGTGTGGGCATCACGCATCTTCCAGAGCCTTGGTGGCCAAGGCCTTCCGCCATGGCTTCTACTGGCCAACGGCCAAGCAGAATGCAGAGCAGTTGGTAAAACAGTGCAACGGCTGCCAGCGCTTCTCCAAGCACAGAAACACTCTGGCGGCAGCCCTCAAGACCATCCCGCTCACCTGGCCGTTCGCTGTCTGGGGCCTGGACATGGTAGGGCCATTCAAGACCGCACCCGGGGGCTTGACACATCTGTTGGTTGCTGTGGACAAGTTCACCAAGTGGATCGAAGCCAAGCCAATTAAGAAACTCAACGGCTCGTCCACAATCAAGTTCTTCAATGAGATCATCACAAGATATAGAGTTCCCCACAGCATCATCACCGACAACGGGACGAACTTTGCGAAGGGAGTCTTTGCTGATTACTGTGGCGGGAAGGGCATCCGGTTGGACTTAGCATCAGTGGCGCACCCTCAGACAAATGGGCAAGTGGAGAAGGCAAATGGGCTGATCCTGGCCGGCATCAAACCAAGGCTGATCGAGCCTCTCGAGCGCTCAGCCGGCTGTTGGGTCGAGGAGCTACCCTCAGTGCTCTAGAGCCTGCGCACAACCCCAAATCGTTCTATCGGCTTCACAACTTTCTTCCTGGTCTATGGAGCAGAAGCGGTGTTGCCCACGGATATCGAGTTCGATGCGCCCAGAATCGTCCAGTACACAGAGACGCAAGCAAAAGAGGCTCGTGAAGATGGTGTTGACCTCCTCGAGGAGGCACGAGAACAAGCTCTGGCCAGATCAGCGCTCTACCAGCAGCAGCTGCGACGATACCACAGCCGGAAGATTCGCCCACTCGCGTTTTGCGAAGGAGATCTCGTACTCCGGCTGGTCCAAAGCACCAAGGGCATGCACAAGTTGTTTCCTCCCAGGGAGGGACCATTCATTGTCAGCCGGGTGCTGGGCAATGGGGCATATTACCTCATCGACGCACAAGAGCCCAGAAAGAACAAGGCAGATAACTCTGACAAGGAGACCGAGCGTCCCTAGAATGTCAGTCTCCTAAGACCTTTCTTCTGCTAAGGCAAAAGCTTGTACCCCAAAAAACATGTCAATGAATAAAGGAAAACGGAGCGGCCAGTTATGACCGGCTCTGGGGAAAACACTTCGTGTATGTTTTGCTTCCTGCGTTATTCACTTGACCGGCAGCCAGCTCCAGGCACCGAGCCACAGCCGGGAGCCCCGAAAAAATCGATCTCTAGCCAGCCGAATGAGTACTACGTATGAAGAAGGTCTCGAGCCCAGCCTCCACCTTCCGGCTCCGCGCAGCCGGACGGATAGGAGCCGGCAGGCCACATACGAAGGAAAGCCGCAGAGCAGAACCGCAAACGATAGAAAAATTGCTCAACCAAGTGTTAGGAACAGTGTCTGTTAACTAAGCGTTGGCTAGCACGAGTCGGGGGCCCGATAGACCGAAGTACTACTTCTCACTCCGTGGCACGCTCCCACCCTAGGCCGCCATTCGGCTGCCGGCCCAAGGGAGACCAACCGGCACCAGGCTGCCGGTTGGGGGTAGAAGGGCCGAAGGGTGGGAAGATTAAGGAAAAAGTTGAGGGAACCGGATGAAGGCAAAGACAGCAAATAGTTGATAGCCACAGTCTCTCGACGCTTGGGATGAGAAGCCACGTCCAGGAGGTTCGAAGCTAGAGCTACCTCGCTTGGCGTCGGCATCGTTCGCGAAAAGTTAGTTTCGAGCTAGCTGTTAGTCCAGCTTCCCCAAAACTCGGGGGCTAGGGGGAAAGGGAATTGGCCCTCTGAAGCAGGCCGGCTCCAGTACCTCGCTGGCTGTCTGATCAGTTGGCGCTGCGACACGATCAGCAGACGAGCAACGAAATCAAAACCTAACACTCGCAAAGCAGGGGCTAGAGCCAGAAACCAAGGATTTACTCCAACTGCAGCAAGGAACGTGCGAAGGCCCGGGAAAGGAAACGTGCCGGCTCCGACCCTCGCCCGAGCCGGTACAAGACTCAGTCTCCATTCCGTCCGTGCTGGAGCCGGAGCTAGTCCATCCTTCCTAGAGCCGGCTGGCGGAAACACTGTTCCGTCCGCGCTGGAGCCGGAGCTAGTCCATCCTTCCCAGAGCCGGCCAGCAGAAGCACCGCTCCTTCTGCGCTAAGGCTGGAAGATCTTGCCCGAGGCGTTTGCGCAAACCAGTGACTAGCGTAGTCCCTATCTACGGATTCGCGTGACAGCGGCTTCGATTAAGAGAAGAATCATTGCATTACAATGGCGTCAAGCAGAAGACATTTGTGCAAAGACATTCACACAGCAAACAAGGAAAGACAAGTTTTCATTAAGCGAAAGTTTGAGGATTACAAAAGCTTCCTAAATTGCTACCCTAAGAGTGCCAAGCACTCCCAGCCCGGGGATGCTCGCCTCCCCCGGCCCAGCGCGAGCGCCGCATGGACTTCGCCCCGGAGAAGTCCACGTTGGAGGTCGACGAGGTCCACCCTTCACGGCTGGGCGGCGAAGGCACGGGCGGAGAGGGTGCCATCGAAGAGACAGATGGTGAAGTCCTCCTTCTCATCTTGGCGGGTGAGAAGGATGAACCAACCCTCGTGCACGCCGTAGTCGATGAAGAACTTCGACCACCCGTCGCGAAAGTAGCACACCCCCTGGCCGTCGTAATGGACCTCGACGCGATACGTGGGCTGGCCGCCGCTGCATTCCCGCAGCCTGGCGTAAGCCATCTCCTGGTCCTCCATCGAGCTTGTGAACTGGGTCGGAAGGCGGAGACGATCCCGGGCACCGGCAAGCACAGGGATGATGCAGGTGGACCATCCCTGGGCCGAGATATAGGCCGGCGGCTGGAGCGCCGGTTTCTCCAGCCAGGGTCGCGACGGGCCTAGCGGAGAAGGGGTCGCCGCGCAGGACCCCGCAGGAGTAGCGACGACCTTGAAGACAGCAGGGGCCTTCTTGTTTTTGCTGCCCGGCGGTCGCCCACGACGGCGAGACGACGAAGGAGCAGCAGCCGCCGCGGAGGCAGTGTTCTTCCCGCTCCCCTTCGGACGGTCGGGCCCCCGTTTCTCCGGGACGCCCGCGTCGCCGGGAGCTCCGGTCTCTTGGGGCGCGGCGGAGGTGGAGGCAGCGGCGACGGCCTTCGCCGCGAGGGCCTCCAAGGTGCTCTTGTTGCGGCTCCTTTTCGGGCAACCGCGTCTTCGGGATGTGGATGGCGCCGTCTCTGGCACCTTAACCTCCTCCTTGCTCCCCTCCGGGACCTTGTCATCGCTAGAAGTGGAACCGCTAGGGGATGACATGGTTAGGCTGGGCTCAAAAAGGGAAGGCTCGAGCTTAGAGGAGAAGTGGGGGATGCCCCGGGCAGTGAGCACGCTCGGTATTTAAAGAGGAGCGGCGAAGGGGTAACCCCCGACATTTTGGTAACCACTCCCGCATTGTGTGCCACTGCGGCGGTTGCCGCAGCGGATCGTGAGAGGAGTTGATGGGACACGTCGCTGACGTACGCCGGCCTGCTTCGCATGATGACCCGGGAAGTTATGACGGTGGTGATTCCGGAGTCAAAATGACAAGACTGGCCACTGGCGCGCTGCGCCGGCCGCCGCGTGGGAACAAGACCCGACGCGGTGCAAGTTCCCAGGAGGCAGCACGCCGGCTCGCTGCTCGCCGGCTCGCATCTTGGAACCGGCTCGTCTCGAGACGGCCGGGAGAACTCCGCAAGACTCAACCTCGCTGATTAGAGCGACCGAACCGGACCAGAAATCCTGGGACTTCGACGAGGATGAGCAAGACTTCGGCGAAAAGAGGAACCCGCCGAAGCCCCATGCTAGCCCATGAGACTTCGCCAGTTTCGGGGGCTAGTGTCGTGGGGATGACTTATGGGGCATGCCACATGCCGAGCTAACCAACGGCTGGCGTCCCAGGAGTCTCCATGGCTTGAAGACAAGAAGACCGGCTTCGCTTGGAGGGCCGGCTGCGCCAACAGCCGGCTGGCGTTTCCACCGTGGGAGGCCGGATCCGGACGACGAAGATAAGAACCCACCAACGGCCGTTTCGCCGAAAGTGGGCTGGCCCCGACAAGAGCGATAGGGGCCAGGGACAGGAGTGACGAGCGCCACGACCATGTCCAACCAATCGACGACCAAGGACCTTTCCCCACGATAGGATCCAAGGCAAAAGGGAGGGCATATGCCTCCCAGATGCCGGTCCCGTGGAAAAGGAACTTTATAAAGCGAAGCTGTCAGAGCAGGGCGAGGGGATCACGCTAAGGACGCCGCCGCCGAGGAGCCGGCAGCCGACCGAATCGTTACCCAACCTGTAACCAGGCCCCTGCCTATATAAGGGGGCCTGGACCCTTAGCATAGGGGAGATCCGATCTTCTTCTTCCTCCTCTAGCCCTAACAGCTCGAGGAGCATTGTAATCGATACTATCCAGTCAATACGAAGCAGGCAGGAAGTAGGGGTTTACCTCCGCCCGGGAGGGCCCTGAACCTGGGTAAACCGTGGTGTCTCAGTAGGCATAATCCCGAGCCGGGCCCCTCGTCTCCACCGTCGAGCCCCTCCGATAAACCTACCCATGGCTACTGTCTCTAAATTCCCACGACACTTTACTCGCATACTACTATTGCCTTCCACTCGATACGCTCATACCCTTTGTTTCAAGCAAACCGGTGAGATTGACAACCTCACCATAAGTTGGGAGCAATGTATTTGGTTGTATTGTGTGCAGGTTCCGCGTTGCTACTAGTTGAAGACGTGTCAACAAGAATCGTAAACGGCGCCCTTGTTGGAGTGTTAGTAGGCTAGCAAGCATCACCTTCTGGAGTTTGGCTTTTTCCTGGACTGACAAACCTTGGTTTCTTACTGAGGGAAAAACTTGCTGCTGTGCTCATCATACCTTCCTCTTGGGGTTCCCAACTGGACGGTGATTTACATCATCACCACCATAGCAATAAGTCACCTCGTTCAACGAACGATAATTCATAACCAAGCGGTGACTCAGATCTTTCTTCTATATAAACAGAACTGGTGCTCCCCACGGGGATGAACTCTCTCACTACAAGAAATGTGTTGACTAGTGACCCTCAAAATTCGTCACTGAATCGTCATAATGGTTGATCTGTGATGATTTTATGATGAAAAAATCATCGTCAAAAACGAGGCATCGTTGATGACTGAATGTGACGATCCTACTGAAATCGTCATAACCGTCTATGATGATATTGGACCGTCATAACGGTTATGATGATGTAATATCGTCATGGGCAGTTTGAGGATGCCACATCAGCAATCCGATGTGGCAGCAATGTGGCAGGCATTGTGATGATTTTGAATTGGTCGTAAAAGAAAATCAGCCCGGTCCATCTCAGTTATCTATATGGGCCAGGCCCAATAATTCCAGAATTCTTTCCTAGGCCTTCGTAATTTTTCCAGAGTTCTTTCCCAGGCCTTGGCATTTTTTGTTCCAATTCTCTTTAGGGCCTTAGCGTTTTTACGATCTTTTTGTATTTTGGGCCTTGGCCATTTTTAGTCCATTTCTTCTTGGGCTGGTCCCACTAGTCAGATGGGTCCCAATTGTCAGATTGATCAGCCTACTAGGACCCACTGTCAGTTTAATTTACTATTGGTCCCACTTGCCAGATTAATTTCCCAGGTTTGACAGTAATTAAACAACTGATATTTAATCATCAAAACGGATTGAATACATGAAATTCTTTTTTATTACAGTCATAATTACAACATTGCACGGTTCCAATCAAATATTTACATGCAATATCTGAGCTATCAAAATAAAACTAGCCCACAAAACTAACTAGCTACTCCAGTACTGCTTTCTTCCTATGTAAGGCTCCACGTGTGTTGGAGCTTCTTCAGCCTGGGGTACTTAAAAAGAAGATGACTGCTAGGAGCTCCTACAAAAGATCAGCCAATGAGAAAGATTAAAAGCAAAGCAATAATCTGGGATATGCAGAATATAAGGCAAAAACACAGGTGATCAATACAGGTAAAAACAATGGACAGGGAGCTAGTTAAGTGTGCAAACATAATAACCTCAAAAATAAGGAAATAGCAAAGAAAGCATCGGGACGAAACAAATTAATCAAAACATAGATTTTTTACAGAGAGCATCAGAAAGAATATTAGTTCAACTACAAAGTTGTCTTACAGAAGTTGTTTGACTATATTGTGTACAAGAAGAGGCTTAATTCTAGACATGTGCTGTAACTTACAACATGACAACCAGTCAGAGACTCCAACATGACTGACATATTTGTACAGGGCAATGGTAGAGCAACATAATTATTTTACATACAGAGAATAATTCATGCATTCCTTTGAAAAACAAACAATAACATCAAATCAACAGATTAAGTACCATAACTAGTTTTACTGCTGCGGATCTCTATCAAGGGCATAGAAAGTACTACAAATCTTTATTTGGACAAGCACTAATAAACATAAAGCACGTAGCATTACCATGCAAAACAACTCAGTCATCATGAACAAAATTATTTTTGATTTTCTTAAAGCCAAAAGTGGGCTTTTTGTGAAGCATCTACCAAAAGTATGTTTAAAAAATGGACCAACATAATTTTAGATAACATTATATCATATTTTATGCATAATTCACCAGTTCTTATGGCTAAGATCCATGCACACCCAGCACAGCAGGATCTTTCTGCTCCTCTCCGACACGACTCGATCCAGACCGTTGTGCTTCTTCTCTTCTCACTGCACGCAGGACACAGCACACGTTAATAGTGGCAGTTAGTTCATAGTACACATTGACATGAGTATTGCATCTAAAGAGCAAAATCAACAGAGGGAGTATTGCATCTACTACAATAATCAATGGAAAGGACAATACTACTGTTGTTAGTTAGCTATGACTTGCAAAAAGCAACAGAGAGCGCAAAAGATAGCCAGTTGTAATATAGAGTAACATGGTAGAAAATCTGGCAAGCAAGTTACATTACTACTCAATGAAGGAAGCATAGTAAAGTAAATCTACAGGAAAGAGAGCTAAAATTGTACAAATATTCAAGTTAACCTACAGATTACAAATAGCAGTGCTGCTACAGCCAGCTTAGCTCTGAAGTCAGTCCAATTTGTAGATTATGTACTCCCAGAACAAGATTTGAGATGGCTATATGAAAAGGAGAACAAAACAACTACAGCAAAATAAGAAAATAGACCGATCATGTTATGGGCTATTATAACAAAAGGAGTCAAAACTGGCATAACAAAAGGTTCCAATGAGCACTACTGAATTTTAGATAGTAGAACTAACAAGGTTTAGGAAGCGAACATGAATTTATCATCTTAATTTATAAGTAAACTGAACCGGTAATCTCCATTTTTTCTTGAAGCAAAACAGTATTGATCCCAAAGCCAACAGAGAGACAGTGTAAAATTCTAAATGAGGAGATTGGGATGAAATCACCATGACATCCAAGTGGCCAAGGAACCATGAGCACCTGCGAGTGGCCAATCTCACTGAGGTGGGCACTCACGGTGAACTCACCAGACAGCGGCCTCGCGACCCAAACCTGCGACCGCGCATGCTGACCTTGAACTCCTGCCCCACTACTAATGCCCTGTGAGCTTCCAGCAGCCTGTCACAGTTTGCAAAAGTATCAAAACATCAGATAGATTTAAATGCATCAAATGAATGGTATTATACATCTCACAATCTAATTAATTGGCAAGAGCTACATATCCCTCGCGCATAAACAGTATATACTGGTATATACTGTTTTGGTACACTACTAATGTCCCGCAATCTAATTGGCAAGAGGTACATATACCATCTCGCATAAAAATACACAGAATTACTTTGCTCTGAACTATGGAGTTACTTCACTGTTTGAAACATAGAATTACTTCGAACAAATACCTAATTTGATCAACACACAAAGTCACTTCACTGTAAGAACACATAGAATTAATTCAGCAAAAGTAAGAAAATCATATAATTACTTTGCTCGAGTATTTAATATTATACAGACTGTACAATGTCCAATAACTAGAACTTTTACTATATACTAATACAAAGCTATTCAGAACATAGATTCATAACATGCACGGCAGCATGGCCCATCAACCAGACAGGAGAATGGGATAAACCGACTTATCTAATCCAGAGAACATCATTGCTTCGGTTGCAGCGAGTGAGCTCAACAATGAAGATCTGCAACACAGACAAATAACCCAGATGAGACAGCCAACAGCGGCATAGATAATCGAATAACCATTTTGCTTCAAGTAAACAAGTGTATTATGTAGGTGGACATAATTGTCAATTCTGATTATGAAGTTCACATAAACTAAAAAGCAACTCGATAGTTTTTGCTGAAATGATATGGGAGAAGCTAAATGTTCAGTAAATATAGGCCAAATACACATATGCAATAGATAGCCGATATAAAACATAGCAGATTTTTAATTAAATATGTTGATGAGAAATAGCAGTTTTTGGTGGAAGTGTCAACACATGTTCCTGCCTCTAAACAACAGTGCATCCAAGAATTTTATAAATCTCAAATTACATGATAGATACCATAACTCCATAAGTCTCAACGATGTTCAGGGAGTATATATATCATTCAGCAAAATCCGGCGAGGTCGAGCGAAATGGAAGTACTAGTACTGCTTTTTGAAACATTACCAGTTTATGAAGTATTAGAAGGTTGTAGAAATTCGTTGTGAAATATGCATGCTCCCCTAGAGTGTAGTAGGGGAACTGAACACGAATATGTATCACCAGTAAATTCCCTATCATGTTAGCTGAGGAAAAGAGGCTATCTATGCTTTCACTTGCATGGAATCCACGCAAAGCAGGCGCAGGTGAAACATAGCAGGAACATCTCACCGTGTCAGGGAGTGGAGAGGTGTCCTCGAGGGTCTGCTTGTCGGCGCTGTCTTGGCCGTGCATCGGCTCATCGCCGCCGACGGCGTGTTCCGCCGGGAACTCAGTGGGCTTGATCTCCTCCTCCGCCGCCTCCTGCTACCTCTCTTCCTACGCCGCCGCGGCCGCCTCCTCACGGACGGCTCCCGCCTCCTCCTTCCTCCTCGGCGCCCTCACCGAATACTCAGATTTCCGCTGCCAGACAGCGGTACAGCCGCCGATCTCGAGGAGGGAGGGAGCGGGCGCGGCGATGCTCCGGTCGCGTCGTTCGCCCGATGGCGAGAGTACGGGCAGGTGAGGCTGGCGTCGGCGGCGCAGAATTGATGGAAGCCGACGCAGGCGGAGCCCTGCTTGACGGCTTCCATGGCGTACTCCACCGAGCTCCACATCGTCTCATCAACATCGATCGAGGAGATGGTGGAGAACAGAGGAGGAGGATGGTGTGGATCTAGATCGAGGTGTGGATCTGAACAGAGGAGGATTTACTCGGGGAGGCGGCGGCGCGAGGGAGAGGGGAGAGGGAAAGGGAATAGCTAGGGTTTGGATCCAGGGAGGCGCGATGCGGTCTTGTCTACTTTGTGTTTTCTCTGACAAAAGAGGGGCGTCGGATGATATAGTTTAACGGTTTAGATTGTCTGATAGATGGATCCGTGGGAGGTGGATCCTGGTTATTTGATTGGCTGGAGAGAGGGTAGCATCAAAAATGGCTTTTTTAATTCACCAATCAAAAATATGCTGCAAAAATGGTATAGTTTACTAAGATGACCCCATATTATGGACATGTGTGCATCTTAGTATCACAAATAAAGTTCATTTGAGAGTTTTAATTTTCTTTTCTTGGCATAAAAAGTTCATTTTTCATTTTTTAGTGCAAAAAATGGGTTTTTTGTGAAACATCTACCAAAAATATGTTTCAAAAATGGAACACCACAATTTTAGAAAATATTATATCATATTTTATGCACAATTCACTAGTTATTTGCGTGAAAAAAGTTTTATAGTCATCCCACAAGAAATTGACAAATATCTGCCGATTCAGCTGGAAACGGGTCAAATTTGAACTACAGGTGCTTCATAGTTTACTCATGTTTTTTTTCCAAAAATCATTTTTAGGTACACAACTATCTATTTCATCAGAGATCCATAAAGAGTTTGGCAGGATTCGATCCCGACCTAGGAGCGGTCATGCCCACCGTTTTGGCCGCATTTTGAAATGGGCACAAGAAATTCAAAAATAATCAAAACAATTCAAATCCTTCGCGCTGTGTCATGTTATGTGACCTAGTTTCTAGGAATATTAATAAACTTGGAATATTGCAACTTTTTTGAAAAAGTGTTCACAAAAAAGAGCTATCTCGTACGAACTTTCATGGCTTTCAAGCCAAATGAGATAGTTATGGCCACAACCACAGCATAGTTTGTTCAAACGACCCCATATTGTGCACATGTGTGCATATCGGGATGACAAACAATGTTAATTTGGGAAGTTTTAATTTTTGTTGCACAAAAAATCCATTTTTCATTTTCTTAGTGCAAAAAATGGGTTTTTTTGTGAAGCGTCTACCAAGCATATGTTGCAAAAATATAACAACCAAATTTTAAATGATATTATATCATATTTGATCCACAATTCACTAGTTGTTTGCATGTAAAACTTTTTCTAGCCACCCTTCAAAAAAAGACAAATATCTGTCGATTCAGCTGGAAGCGGGTCAAATTTAAACTACAGGTGCTTCATAGTTTGCTCATGTTTTTTTCAAAAA
The DNA here is from genome assembly GCA_007115705.1 of Dactylis glomerata. NCBI lineage: Eukaryota > Viridiplantae > Streptophyta > Magnoliopsida > Poales > Poaceae > Dactylis > Dactylis glomerata. Next base: position 9,695,467 of record QXEO01000531.1, read on the forward strand.
ATCATTTCTAGGTACACAACTATCTATTTCATCAGAGATCCATAAAGAGTTTGGCAGGATTCGATCCCGACCTAGCAGCGGTCACGCCCACCGTTTTGGCCGCATTTTGAAATGGGCACAAGAAATTCAAAAATAATCAAAACAATTCAAATGCTTCGCGCTGTGTCATGTTATGTGACCTAGTTTCTAGGAACATTAATAAACTTGGAATATTGCAACTTTTTTGAAAAACTGTTCACAAAAAAAAACTATCTCGTACGAACTTTCATGGCTTTCAAGCCAAATGAGATAGTTATGGCCACAACCACAGCATAGTTTGTTCAAACGACCCCATATTGCGCACATGTGTACATCTCGGGATGACAAACAATGTTGATTTGGGGAGTTTTAATTTTTGTTGCACAAAAAATCCATTTTTCATTTTCTTAGTGCAAAAATGGGTTTTTTTGTGAAGCATCTACCAAGCATATGTTGCAAAAATAGAACAACCAAATTTTAAATGATATTATATCATATTTGATCCACAATTCACCAGTTGTTTGTATGTAAAAAGTTTTCTAGCCACCCTTCAAAAAAAGACAAATATCTGTCGATTCAGCTGGAAGCGGGTCAAATTTAAACTACAGGTGCTTCATAGTTTGCTCATGTTTTTTTCAAAAAATCATTTTTAGGTACACAACTATCTATTTCATCAGGGATCCATAAAAAGTTTGGCAGGATTCGATCCCGACCTAGGAGCGGTCACGCCCACCGTTTTGGCCGTATTTTGAAATGGGCACAAGAAATTCAAAAATAATCAAAACAATTCAAATCCTTTGCGCTGTGTCATGTTATGTGACCTAGTTTCTAGGAAAATTAATAAACTTGGAATATTGCAACTTTTTTAAAAAAGTGTTCACAAAAAAGAGCTATCTCGTACGAACTTTCATGGCTTTCAAGCCAAATGGGAAAGTTATGGCCACAACCATAGTATAGTTTGTTCAAACGACCCCATATTGTGCACATATGTGTATCTCGGGATGACAAACAATGTTGATTTCGGAACTTTTAATTTTTGTTGCACAGAAAATCCATTTTTCATTTTATTAGCACCAAAATGGGTTTTTTTTGTGAAGGAAGTACAAAAAGTACATATTAAAATTGTACCTTTGCAATTTTACAAAATATCATACCTCATTTCATGTACAAAACACCAATTGTTTGTGTGTCCAAATATTTCCATCCACCTCTCACAAAAAAGATAAACTTTTGTCGATTTAGTTGGAAATCGGGTAAATTTGAACTACAACTACATGATAGCTTGCTCGTGAATTTTTGCAAAAATACTTTTAAGGTGTGAAAGTATATATTACATCATAGATTTAGTAAGAGTTTTGTAAGATTCAACACCTTGCTAAGAAGAATCATGCCCACCATTTTGACCCCATTTTAAATACACCATAATGGCATTCTAGTGATTAATTTTTGTTTTCTAAATTTGTTTTGTAAAAAAAGATTTAATGTTATTATATATATAATAAATAGAATTTACAAAGTTTATTTGAATTTATTTGGCCTTATTTTGAATCTTTTTCAAACATTTTATGTTAAAGTCATAAAAGAAATGGAAAAGCCATAGAGGAAAAAAAACATCATTGAGAGCCTTTAGCCACAGCGGCCCAAGTGTTGTCTACACCGGCCCAGGCCCAAGACACGGAAAGCTTATATTGAAAAGGATATAACGTGGGCTTCTATCACAACTTGTTCTTTACCTTGGTGGTTAAGAGAGCTTCACCCATGGGGGGAGGTCGCGGGTTCGATTCCTAGCCGCTGCGCGGCCTGATATATTTTGCTAATTCTTGTCGGACCGACGCGTGGGACCCGTGTGTTAGGCCAGACCAATGCGTGGGACCCGCGTGTCAGGCCGGTCGCATGCGACGGTCCCGTCTGTGGGACCCGTGCGTCAGGTCGGTCCACCCGTGGGACCCACGTGTTAGGTCCGTCTGTGGGACCCGTGCGTCAGTTCAGTCCGCCCATGGGACCCGCGTGTCAGGTCTACCCATGGGACCTGCATGTCAGGTTAGACCGATGCGTGGGACCCGCGTGTCAGGTCAGACCGACACGTGGGACCCGCATGTCAGGTCAGACCAACGCGTGGGGCCCACGTGTCAGGTCGGACCAACGCGTGGGACCCGTTTGTCAGGTTGGTCTGACAAAATTCAAGTGTATGACGGATAGGTCCTACACTCCACGTAAGAAAAATGGGTCCTACACTCCACATAAGAAAAATTGACACGTGGATATTACACATAGGCGTAAATATACACATAGACGACACGTTGGCAAAACCGCTGAGGTGGCAGTCCAAACATTTCAAATATATTTTAAATTAGCGATTATGACGATCTATTTTTGTCGTAAGCGGCTCCGGATAAGGTTTGAAGCTGCATGAGATAGGTTATGACGATTTTGTGTCCACTGGGTTATGACGTTTCTGGTTCAAATCGTCGTAATTTTTAGGGCTGGTGGCCTCCCCAATTAGGCCATGACGATCTGGCACAAAATCGTTACTACTTTATGACACTTTTCTCTAGGGTCATGATAAAAACGTCACTAGTCAACACATTTCTTGTAGTGTCTCTAATGAACCCTTTCCATAAATGCTCTCCTAGTTGTTTCTTAAGTTCCTTCAATTCATCTGTGGACATTGGGTAAGGTCTCTTTGCTATAGGGCCTATGCCCGGTAACAGTTCTATGAGGAACTCAATATCTCTGTCTGGTGGCATCCATGGTAACTCATCCGGGAAAACATCTGGGTATTCCCGTACTACTGCCACTTCTTCTAGGCTAACCCCCTTAAGGTGATTTAGCCTAATACTCTTAAAGTCCATGTTGGATTTATATCTAATCCTTCTTCCTTCTAGAGTGGTGAGTGTAATTGCTCTATTGACACAATCTATGACTCCCGCATAGTTGGTCATCCAATCCATACCCAAGATAACATCTAACCCTTGAGATTCCAAAACTACAAGATGAGTTGGAAACTTGTATTTATCTATTTCTAAGATCAAATTCTGGCATCCTACCTTGACTATCAATTCTCCAGCCGGTGAACTAACTTTAATAACCTTTCCTATGGTTTTGGTGGTAAAATCATGCTTGTTCACAAATGCACTTGATATGAATGAATGAGATGCTCCGGTATCAATTAAAACCAATGTTGTAAATGAGTTGAGTGGAAACATACCCATCATAGCATCAGGATCATTCATCACTTCCTCCACATTGAGGTGGTTCACCTCTCCCTTCTGGAATGGATTGGGCTTGGCAGCATCTTCTGGCTTGTTCTCTGGGCAAGAGGTGGAGTAGTGTCCGGGCTTCTTACACTTGTAGAATGTGATGTGGGAGAGATCCTTCTTGGCATCTGAGTTGGAACGGTGCTGACCATTTCCTCCGTTATGGTTTCCATTGTTCCCACTGCGGTGACCATTGGAGTAGTTTCCCCTGAATCCTCCATTGTGCCTGTGGCCATTGAAATTACCACCATTGCCTTTGATGAAGTGTCCTCCATGCCTGTGTGAACTTCCATTCCCACTGCCCTCGGAAGAGTGGTGCTTCTTGTGGAAGGGCTCAATGTGGTTCTTGCCATTGCTGAATTTCCTCTTGCGGTTCTCTTCCTTCCTGATGTTGTTATCCAGAGTGACAGCTTGATCAAGAAGGGCCTAGTAGTTTTGAGCATAGGACACTGACAGTGGTATCTTCAGTTCTCCCTTGAGTCCAGCGAGGAACTTATCCCTCCTCTTAACATTTGTATCCACATCATCTAGAGCATACCTTGACAAGGAGAAGAAGTCGTCCATATACTCCTTCAGACTTCTCCCGCCCTACCTCAGTGTGCAGAATTCCTCCTTCTTCAGATTCATAATGCCCGTAGAGATGTGAGAATTACGAAAACCTTCCCGGAAGGTGTCCCAGTCTAGGATGTCCACAGGGTATGTGACCTGATATGTTTCCCACCACATAGCAGCGGGTCCTTCTAGCAGATGAGCGGTGAATCTCGCCTTTTCAGCATCGGTACACTCGCAAGTAATGAAATCCTTGCGAATAGAATGCAGCCAGTCATCAGCCACTATTGGGTCTGTGGCAAATGAAAACTTATTGGGTCTGAGCCTCAGAAATCTTGCCAGTCTATCAACCTGGGGTGGGGGTGGCGGTGGTGGAGGTGGTTGATGTCTACGCACTTCTATTCTTGTAGACACTTGTTGGGCCTCCAAGTGCAGAGGTTTGTAGAGCAGCAGCAAGTTTCCCTTAAGTGGATCACCCAAGGTTTATCGAACTCAGGGAGGTTAGAGGTCAAAGCTATCCCTCTCAAGCAACCCTGCAATTACGATACAGAAAGTCTCTTGTGTCTCCAACACACCTAATACACTTGTCAGATGTATAGGTGCACTAGTTCGGCGAAGAGATAGTGAAATACAAGCGGTAGTGATGATTATAAGTAGTAACTGTGGTATGAAATAAATATTGCTGCGAGCAAACATGTAACAAAACAGCAAGTAAACGGTGTGCAAGCCTTGGAAACAAGGCCTAGGGATCATACTTTCACTCGTGGACACACTCCCAACAATATAACATGATTGAACAAATAAACAACTTCTCTCCACTATGGTACTCTGAATTACTCTCCTATTGAATAACACTAATCATTGTGTAGTGGCTACAGAAGCACCCCTTAAAGTTCATCAAGTACTTGACAAACACCACTCATAGAGACATCCAAATCAGATCACAATTCAAGATAGATATTATTGCAACTTAGACCAAGTACTAACACGGTGCACACACTGTCAACATTACACCATGAAAGGAGGAATAGATCACTTCAATACTATCATAGTAATAATTACTCTCATAATCCACAAGAGATCACAATCATAGCCTAAACCAAGTACCACCACGATGCACGCACTGTCACCGTTACACCATGGCAGGAGGAATAGATTACTTTAATAACACCACTAGAGTACACTATAATAATTAAGCATAGGAGTAGCATAATATCTGAATAATAACATCTACTTGTTCAACATGATACAAAGCTCACGATCACATAAAGATCACATCATGGGAGAGAGAGGTGAACCACATAGCTACCGGTAGAACCCTCAGCCCCGGGGATGAACTACTCCCTCCTCATCATAGGAGACAGCAAGGTTGATGGAGATGGCGGTGAGGTCGATGGAGACGGCGGAGACGGCGATGGAGACCGATGCAGGGTGCCGGAACAGAGACTTCTGTCCCCCGAAATTCGTCGGCGGCGGCGGCGGAGCTACGGAACTCTTTCTGGAAAATTGCCGATTCTCCTAGGGTTTTCCATCCCGAGGCTTCTTATAGGCGAAGGGGCGTCGTCAGAGGGGGAGCCAGGCGCCCTCACGTGGGGCCCTGGTGGCCCCCCTCCGACTCTTCTTCGGATCTCTGGAAGCTTCCGGGTAAAATAAGACTTCAGGAACTTGTTTCGTCCAATTCCGAGAATATTTCCTGTGTATCACTTCTGAAACACAAAAACAGCAGAAAACAGGAAACTGGCACTGTGGCAACTCGTTAATAGGTTAGTTCCGGAAAATGCATAAAAGTGCCACGAAGTGTAACGAAACATCGGGTAAATGGTGTAAAAACAAGCATGGAGCATCAAAAATTATAGATACGTTGGAGACGTATCAGTGGTGGTGGGTTGTTGTTGTTGTTATTGTTAGCACTGGCCTGGATGAATTGGGTTATCATCTGCATGAGGTGTTCCTGAGCTGTAGCTAATTGTTGGATGACATCGTTGTTGTTGTTGTCGTTGGAATTGTTGTTGTTGGTGTTCTCATGGCGAGGAGGCATCTGAAGGGTTTTAGCATGGGTGAGTAATTAGAGAGATAGAACTAAGGAAGAAAACTTTCCTACCCATGCACAAACACCACACCATACAACAAACAATCATAAAACAAACTTTGAAGATCTTTATTAATTAAAATTTGATAAAGTACGCTAAAGGTTTGACAAAACAACAAAGGTAGATGGTACTACCATACCAACAAGGGTAAGGCAATACAATGAGTACTTAAACTACTACAATAAATGGTAGTCTTCTAACGTCTCTTGATCCTGGTGAGGCATGCAAGTGGAACTATTTTACGGCGCTTCGACTCCAACCTTGCTGCTCTAGCTTCTTTCACCTTCCTGACTGCCCTTGCTTCCCACTCCTCAACTGTGATTTCTTGACCATCGGTGTTGTACAAGGTTAGTTCTTTGGGGTCTTCATCTGCTAAAGCTTTGGCCTCATATTCTGCTACCTTCTTCTTCAAGGCTTCATTCTCTTCCATTAACTCTGTCCTCTTGTCTCCCATTACTACAAGACATGACTTTGTAGTAATGATCTTTTGACTAGCAACTTCCATGGTTTCTCTAAACTTGTCCGTTAGCTTGATTTGTCTTGTCAGCATGTCCTCCATGTTCACGGCACTGTACTCCCTCTTGGTCAAGTCCGAAAGAGAGAATGGGTCTCCAAGCCTCTTCTGTCCATGGCGCAACCTTTCTCATTGCGCTCTCCAAACTGGTAATATGGTCTAGTTGAGAAGAAGCGGTGGTGGTACTTGTAGCAGATGCGTGCTATTGCTCCTTGCATGGCTATCTCCATAGAACCACTCTAGTCGATGTAGGCATTGGTGTACTCCATGGTTGAATCTTCAGGTTCTTCTTCACGGCCTCGGATGATGGTTTGTATCTCCCACTTCTCCATGTCGTTCTCCTTGTACATCCTTCTTCCTCGAAACTCTGGTGGTGGAATTCCAACAAAGTCAGACAACTCTAGCAAGGTCTTGCTGAAGGTGTAGTTTCCTAGTCCAGCAACAACTCTGTGATCATAGGGGTCCATCTAAAATTTTGAAAGGAAAGGACAAGGTTAGAATAAGGCAAGAATTTACAAGTATAGAAAAAAAAGAACAAGATAAGTTCAAGTATGAGATTAACAAAAGAAATGTAGTAAAGGTTTTTAAATTAAACTTTTGATTCCTATGGTTATCCATTTCTAGGTTCTCGATCCTACAGGCAACACTAGTGCTCTGATACCATTTTGTAGCATCCTACCTTTTACCAAAGGTAGCACAACTGTGTAACTGCTATTCCCTGGATCACTCATAGCATCACAACACAAAATATAGCATTCATTACAGATAATGTAATTTATTACAACGCACATCCAGGCTCACGAGTCTTTAAAATTACAAAAAATGTTGTAGTCACTAGGACTATCAAATACCAGAGTTCTACACAAATAACACAACAGAAATAAAAGCAATGAGCCTTCATTTTCAGCAATATGCCACAGGCAGTCAGGTTGGTATGTAGGCTCGAGACTCCTCCAATTACTCCTCATCTGAACAACCTACACATTTGAATATGTAGCCCCAAAGGGGTCAGTACAACAACGTACTTGCAAATGACACATATTTGGTGGCAGTTGTGAAATAACTATGCTACATGACAATTTGGCTTGGTGGATCTCATAGGCTAGTTTGCATAAAGCTAATTTTATCATATAGCCCTTTACAAAACCTTTTCTCAAACTTTTAATTCTTAAGGGTCGAATTAACCCCCAAATACTACATAGTTAAAAGTTATGTAGCACTGAGCGCAACTCAACAAGGTTTGAAACACAGAAACCACGACCCCGAAGAGTGTATGGCCCTGAGCTTCTCCTGATTGTCTCTAGTCAAGTTTTAAAGCATTCAGAAAACGGTGATGATATTCTTCCGAACATTCCATGACTAGAGACTCAATTGTCCATAACCGAGGACACGGCTAAACGCTTAGATTTTGACACCTTGCAAGGGTTGTGCACTTTCACCTTAAGACTCATTTTACCCCCATAAATGAAATGAGACAAGACCTTTCAGAAAAAGCATTCAACCATGTGGATCTGACCGTGCCCCCTATATTTTGCTACCACCCCCTGTCAGTACCCTATGGCTGAAACCTTAATCCTACTCAATCAAGACAGAGCCCATAATGTCATAAGGCTGCACTGAAAGTACTCTAAACATGGAAGACATATTAATCTCTTTAATTCTGAGTGGCCATCCCGAGCAGTATCCTGAGTACACATCCTGTTACGAGGCATGTGCCCTAGAACCCACCTTCTCCAACCTCCAGAACAAACCAATCCACCCAGGTAGTTCATTTTAGTTGAAGTTGTTAATTTATTCACATAACAACTTTTCATGTGATCACAACATGGCATCAAATTTTTTCATAGTATTTAGCATCCTATCAGGTGGGGTTCATGGATAACTCACTACTAGGATCTAGCATTTGTAAAATAGTTGAATATTCCACCTATCATGCATACTAATGGAAAACGCTAATGCAGTAGTAAAATAGGTAGAAGATATGTGTGTCACTTGCCTTGGTAGCAACCAGCACAGTCACAGCAGTCACAAGGATAATTCGGCTTCTCCTCACAATCTATACAAGCAACAAAGCACAAATATAAACACATAGTTCACAATAACATTCATAGACATGTATGCATGCATGCACATGGCCAATTCATTTCACTCAACATATGTTATGTGAAAATGTTGCAATTAGAGTTCAGATGATGAGTTTAGATAAAACAAAACCAATGCAAAAAAGAACTACTCAAATAGCATTTTTAGATTTTCAGTTATTGCAAAACAATGGCACAAGAGTAAATAAACTACACTAAGTTCATGCATGATTCAAAAGTGTGTGAGTTTGATTCAAAAACAATCTACAGGTTACAAGGAATCCATTGACTACAAAAATAGCAAAATTGAACTAGTAGAATGAAAGATATAAAATAAACGATACCAGATTAGGGTTTAATTCAATCTGAATTTAGATTTAGATTTGATTTAAAAACTTTGAAAATAAACAGTACTAATAAATTCTACATATCATAAGCTTTCCAACGATATATTATTCATCAAAAACCGAGTTATAGATCTTTTTCTATAATTTCTGCAAGATTCAGGAGTTTTAAATCAATTTAAAACAAAATTCGAATTTCGGCTGGCTAGGGAGTGACACGCGGTGGCTCCTGATTGGCCGGTACCACTTTGGGCGGATTAGCTTCCTGGGCTGTCAGATCTAATTAGATCTGAGCGGTCCAGATCTAATGTACTGATTCAGTTTTATAATCTAATCTCACGCGTAGAAGTCAGATCCGACGGTCGAGACGAGGAGAGGAGGAGGCTCACCGGCGGCGGTTAGGGTTCGGGAAAAATGGCTCGGGTCTGCACATTCTCGTCGAGGTGGAGCTCCTCGGTCAAAACTAAAGTGACGATGATGATCAGCGGGCGATGGCGGGCTTGATGGTTGTGGTGGCGAGGCGAATGGGTCGACGATGGCGAGCAATTGCTCGGTCAGAGCTTGCAGTATCTGCGGGCATGCGTGGAGCAATTTGGCGGCGTGGTCGCGAGATAGGGGTGGTGTTTGGGTGCGGAGAGAGAGGGTAGGGGGGTATAAATAGGCGGGTGGCTTGGGCTAGGGGTTAGGGTTGCGGGCGAGGGGAGGAGATCAGACAATGACAGCGAACTCCGTGTCCGGGGCGGACTCGTCGGGGACGGGGAGCACGCTGACAAGCGGGCCCTGCTATCAGTGGCTGGGCGGTGCGCGGGCGTACCGCTTCGGGCGCGGCGGCTTAGCGGGCTGGGCCGGCTTCTCGGCCTAGACTGAATAGGTCGCCGCGGCCCATTTTCTATTTTTTTTGAATTTGCTTTTTCCTTTTCTATTTGATTCAGAAATTAATTTAAAAGGCAAATAAAATGCATAATTTGAATAAATTCAAATTTGCATAAATTTTATAAAGGCCCGAGGTTTTGAGATAGACTAAAAGTGTAACGAAAAAGTGAACACAAAAATAAATCTTTTGGAACATGAAGATAAAGGTTCACATGAAATGATAAGCCACATGAGTTAATAAAAAGGAAGTTTTATTTGAAAACCCTATTTAAAATCAATATAAAGCAAGATTATTTAAAGAAATGCAATGATGCTCATGTATGCATGCTGATTTGAATTTTAGAACTCTAGGGATGTTACACTTGGAGTCCCAACAAAGTGGCACATTGCTTAGTGTCATCAGCGTGCGGACCCATGCCACCATGACGTGCTTTTTAGTGCGTCGTTTTGGTTTTGCACCGGTAACATTTTGATTTTCAGACGTGGGAAGACAAAAGGTCGTTCTAAAGTTAAATAAAAAGTTTGATTCAAATTTATAATTTCATTTAAATATACGCTATATATATAATTACAAAACGTACGGGTGGTCAAATTGCATAAAATAGAAAACTAAAGTGGAGCTTTGCCCTTCACGTCGGCGCTGGCACCACCGTCGTCGTTGATGACGATGATGTCAGCCTCTCCTTCTGACAACTGAAAAGTGGCGGTGTACCCCCACTCTCCGTCGATTGGGCACCGGTAGACTATAGGGATGGAGAACGCGGCCCTCCAAGGCTCCAGCGATGGTGTTTGCGGTGGCATTTCCGTCCACGCCCTCTTCGTTGGGCGGCTGGCTGGGAGATGGCCGCGGGGAGGAGATGGTGGCTGGTCCTTCACCTCCAGCATGACCTCCTGTGCCGCTTCCTGCTTCACCTCCATATTCACGACGGACACTGCCTCCTACTTGACCTCCTCCTTCACCATCACGTGCACGGCAGGAGTGCAAAAGCTCACACTCGCAGAGGAGGCGCGACATGAGGTTGCCGACCTTGAGGATGATGACAACGCAGCTCTCGTCGTTGTCGGCGCAGAAGAAGCTCTTGGCAGCGCGAAGTCACGAGGCGCTGGAACTTGGCGCCCAACGCGGAGGGCGGCAGTGACCTCCTAGTAGCTCCGGCCGGTCCACCAAGTGTGGCGGCCGACCCTGTGGCAGAGCGTAGGTGGATCCTCAAAAGTGTTGATTGCCGCCGGGCTCTCATCAAAGAGGAGGGCGGGCTAGAGTTCAAAATCTCCCGCGAAGTTGGGGTCATGGCGGTCCTCCTTCGAGAGGTCGTCGTGGTGGCGGTGGATGATGTTCTCGAGGTCCATGCCAACCGGCAGCGGTGGGATAGCGTTCCCGTCGGTGCTGATCTTCTAGCCTCTGGGAAGCCGGCAGTCTGGTGGCACAAGCAGACCGAATGCCGCCAGCTCGTACGCATCCGGTACCGTCTAGGAGCGCGGCCACAACACCGGCGGCAGACTCCATGCCTTATAGTCAAACGAGGTCTCCGACCTTTTTTGCTTCCAAAATCATCATGAAGGAAAAAGAATTATAACAGAGCATTTCATGGAGAAATTGACTTATGATGCTTATATTTAAATAGTGTTCCAACAAAGGGTAGAAACATGCAAAATACTGACTATTAAGAACACTAGATGAAAAGTTACTGGTGGTCTCTGCGCATGCATTTATTGAATGGACAAAGTATGAAAAGCATGCAAATAATTCAGAAATCAAAGTATGAAAAGCATGTAAAAAAATATTGGTACGAACAGCAATACGAAGCGCACCTATTTGACTTTGGAGCAATAAGAAGAAGCTAGAACCTGGAAGTACGGAAAGAAGCGCTCATCCATAGCAATCTTGTGATGCGGTTCAGCAATGTACAGAGGTCTCAAAACTTGGTTGATAAGGTGGGGATGATGCTAAAGAACTCTGTTATGTAGTCGTGGAAGGTCGAACCACTATGTTAAAACTTCAGTTGCAGGTCTTCAAACGACGCATTATGTGATAGCATATAAAGAAGGAAGGCCAACTTCGCTTCCACCTTGATTCTACTATCCACTATCAACCGTTCATTCCTAAGGTACGATGCCAACCACCTAAAAATTTCTGGCTCCATCCTAAAAGTTCTTCGACAGTTTTTAACATACCCATCTAGAATTTCCCTAACTCTTCTCTTGTCGTAGAGGATGGAGCTATGGCGTTTGGTTTTTTCCCTACTACCCAACAAATGGAACTACAGTGCTAGAAAGATAAAGAAGATCATCTCATCGTCATCATCGGCCTTCCTCTTCCTAACAATTTCTAAGCTTTGTTGATTCATTTCAACACTACAGAAAAGCAAGCAAGAAATAAAATTTAAAGCAAGCAAGCAATAAACAATAAGAGACATTTCATAAATCATAGCAAGCAATAGAAAAAGGAGCCAATGTACATACCAAAATCAGGTGTGCAGACAGGGTCCCACAATGGCGGCGGCTCACCAAACCCCACTAGAATGAAAGATGCAGGATCCTGTAAAAAAATAAAGGCATCTCAATAATATGATATAGAATTAGCATGGCAAATTTTGATTCAGCGAGACATGATAATACGATATAGAATTAGTGAAAAGTAGAAACATTAAAGGAATCCAATTATAAATCCCAAAAATCAGCTGAGTCTCAGTTCTATAATATCATTTCTAAGTACTTCCTCTGCCAAACATATGAAGCAACATAAAATACATAACCTGATTTCAGGCAACATAAAATACAGTACTACTATCTAGTCATTTCTTCTAGCAAGTTCGCTTCACACATATTAGTGGCTATATTAGCAGTTTTGGTACAACATAAATTCCTTCAAGAACATGTATGGATTAAACTAAACTGAATTATAAAGTAAATATTGTAGGTGCAGAACCTTTCCTAATATTGTTAACAGTATGATATGTATTCTGACTCCTGGCTGTAACATTACGTTTGTGTTCTCAGTACTAGAAAAAGGAAAAGCCCAGTAGAGATAACACGGCTCAGTAACTACAAAAACGGAATATATTTATCAGCGGATCGACTATGAGATCAACTCTACAAAATCTCTAACTTCTAGCAGGAAGATATTAGGCCATTAACACGATCAGGCTCAACAGAATCTAGCCCAGAGCTTTCCATGAAACTTCACCAAACTTATAAACACCAAAAACAAACAAATATTATACAACTCTGATTCATGGGGTCACATGGCATCCCCACAAATCCAGGATGACAACTAAAAATAGTGGTCACAAGATGGAAAACCCAGACCTGTCATCCTACTATGCAAGTACTACCAAACTGGTCATCACCACGAACAAAAAAATAGCATCATCACTAGCTCTAAGTAACAGATGGCCAACTCTACAGTTGCCCAGATCGCGATGGTCATGAACCCTAGGCCAGGAACAAGAACCCTACCCTAGTACAAGGACGAGACCATGGGGATGGAGCGAATAGGTCTTACTGCGAACAAATCCAGTGCCGGAGTAGAAGGGAGGAGCGATCTTGGCGTGGCGGTGGTCGGCGGTGTTTGGCGGCGTTGGAACGGAAAGATCTTGCGGCTGCGGGAAGGGCCGACGGAGGAGATGAAGATGGGGAGCTGCCGGCGTCATCAACGGATGGGTAGCGTCCGGCATCGTCGAGGGATGGGAAGCGGCTGCATCATCGGCGCCGTCCGTGAGCGGTGCCCAGAGGAGGACGAGCGCCGCCAGCCAGAAACGCGAGGGGGGAGGAGCGGTTCTGATCCCCCTTGACCCGGCGTGACCTGACGTGTATGATGCGGGTAGATGGGTTTCGGCCCGCCCAACACCGGCCTGCCGAAAGGCCTGTTAGGGTTTCGGGTGGTTTTAATCTGGGCTGGGCTAAACTACTACGAACCCATCTAAAACACTTGTGTCGAACAAGGCCTAAGGGGAAACTCTAGGGACTTATACACTTCCATAGAACTTTCTATATTAGACGTTGTGTTTTAATTCAACATGTTGTGACCGAGGTGTTCATAGTTTTTTTAATCATCATGCATTTTTAATTTGTCAACTGAAAGCAACAAATGGATCTCCCGTGCTCCAAGTCTAGCGAAACGACGCTAAGTTCATGCTACCAGATCGTGTGATACCCCACACTTACATTCATAAGGGGCAACTCCAGGAGAAATACAAAGGGGCTCCTGGGTGCTACACATCCTGATATTTAAAAAAATTAGAAATACTATTTAAATATTTTTTAAAAATATTAAAATAATTTACAAGAACTCATGCCACCTTAACACTTATCCGTGTAAATTTCCAAGAAACAATACTATGGTATGTGATCTACACAAAAAAGAGAACCTAAAACTTTGTTACACTGCGAACAGTGTATGTTCACTCCTCATGCTAGGAACAGTACGATTTGTCATTTTTGTATAGGTCACATATTTTTATATTCTAGGTTCAGATTTGGCATGCTCATACTTGGACATACTATCTCCAACCATGATTTATACCGAAATTTATTTTTAAACTAATTGAGTGCCCGTGCGTTGCCACGGTTTCTATAATTTGTTTGTTTATTATACATGTGGAATAGAATACCTGTGAAAATTCATGTGTATTAGAAAATAAATATAGAATATTGTAAGAGTACTAACAATGTGTTTGGATGTCTCCATTGGAGCTCGGAATTCGAAATTGTATTTGAGATTCATAAATTCCTTGGCTTGGGAATTAAGAGCTAGTATTGCACATGAATACCAAGCTAGAGTTATAACTAAATCGGCCCTCCTCCAAAACCGACCTCACACCCTCTGTATTGGGAGATATTCAACTCACAACTACTCCACAGCTCTGAACGAAGCTCACAGGCGTCCACTGCCGCCAGTCACCGCCACCGATGTCGGAAGCTCACTGGCGACCTGCGCTGCCGACCTCCGCTTCCCTTTGCACCCCCAACCTCTTCTTCCTCCACTTGACCACTAGTCTGGACCCTGTTCCAAGTTGTAAGTTGGAAATTAGCCCAGCCATGCCATCATGGGGCAAGCTTTCAACATTGCACTATCTTTCATTTGAGTTGATATCGTGATCTTTTGTTTATGGATACTCGCGATGTGAAATAAGTTGGGAATCTTGCGGGATCATGGAGTTTTTATATGTGTTAGGGAAACGCCTGGGCCACTAATCTAAGCCATGCATCATTCATGGTGGAAATTTACAGCATGCCCATAGTGGACATTCGATGACGCATCTCAAAATAAAAAGCTATACCAATGGTAAATAAAAGAGATGTCGAGGTGTTCATTGTCTATTTGTCTTGTCATTTTGATGTGGGCTTGTTCCATGTCATCGGGCAGGAGGTACCCCATTGGCGGTTCTCAATGATACACATATATTTACAATGAAAAGAGCTTGCTTGGGACTCTAAGTCGAGGACACGAGGTTTTCAACTTATGATTTATCAAGCATATGCATCATAAGTGTATTCGCATTAACTCTAACCATTCAAGATGACTATGATAGGGGCAATGAGAGCTCAAAGCCAGTAAGTACCATAATTTTTGAAGGTTTATAAAACTTGCAATCATTGCTTTCCTCCGCGAAGGGCCTTTCTGTCGTGGTTCTTACGACACGTATGCCATGAGTTGTACCTCAAGGCGATAGAAAGAGGGGATAGGCGATCTGGTGCCCGGGACGGTGATAGACAGGGATTACCCAGGTTCACGTCCCCGCGGTGGAGGATCGCTACATCCTGCTACAACTCACTATAATGGCACAATGTGTACAGGTTACAATGGTTGTGCTGGTCGCGATGCGATCTGCTATGTCTGAGCTATTCTAGCTATCTCATGGCTAAGTCGCTATGGCCTCAAGGGCTCCTCCACGCCGGCTTATAAAGGCGCCTGGCGTGGGCATCACAGTGGTTCCGGGGCGGATACAATATGCAGTCCTAGACTAAGTCCTATGCGTGTACTACAAGGCAACCTGCCATGGGCCTGTCTTCGGTGGTCCGCCATGGGCCTGTCTCCGGATCCGCCATAAGCTCCTGCGTCCAGTAATCCACCATGGCATGGCAGCGTGGAATCTGCCATAAGCTCCTGCCGTCTGGGAATCTGCCATGGCATGGCAGCGTGGAATCTGCCATAAGCTCCTGCCGTCTGGGAATCTGCCATGGCATGGCAGCGCGGAATCTGCCATGCCACCAGCAACTAGGCCGCCCGGTTGGCTATCCGCCATACCACTTCCATGGGCCACCCTGGTTTGCCGGTATGAGACTACGTCATTGGTATACCCATTTGGTATATCCACAACAGTAGCCCCCGGAGTTCTTTGAGATCTTCCCTTCTGTCTTCAAGATAGTCGCGTGAAAGATCTCGTAGAGCTCCCAAAGAATAAATTTTATCCGCGTAGAACTTTAGGCGGACCAGTGACGTCTCATACTTGCAGTGCAATTCTCCAGATACATGCTGGTATGCTACTGCGAACGAATCCAAGGCGCATAACTAGTAATTTTTCCGAGCTCAAGGAACGTTCTTTCCAGTATAAGATGTTGCCTCGAAGCTTACCAAACAGTGAGCGCAAAATTATCGCACTGCTTCTGCTTTTGAACTTCGATGCTTTTACACCATGTGTAGCCCCCGAGCGCCATGGCGGGTTCTCATAGAGAATCCATCAGGGTGCTGTTAGAGAAACTACTTAGAATATTTAGCCTGTAGCCCCCGAGCACCGCTATGCAATTTTCCTAGCGGTGCTCTTAGAAGACTTAGGATTTTTTGCTAGCTGTAGCCCCCGAGCGTTATGGCGGATTTCTATCCGGCACAATGCTCTAAGAGAACTACGTAGTTAAAATGCGATGAGTAGCCCCCGAGCGTTATGGCGGATTTTTATCCGGCGCAATGCTCTAAGAGAACTTCACAAAACTTAGCATTGGTGTAGCCCCCGAGTGTCAAGGTGGAATTTACTTGAAAATCCGGCTTGATGCTCTTAGAGAACTTCACTAGTTATTAGATCAACATACTGTGGCTACAGCCCCCGGGCGGCCAGCTCCATGGCGGCCGGCTCCAAGGTGACCTCAAGGCAGCCTGCTCCATGGTGGTCTGCTCCATGGCGGTCTCAAGGCATCTTGTTCCATGGCGGACTGCTCCAAGATGGCCGCTCCATGGCGGACTCAAGGCGGTCTGCTTCATGGCGGACTTCTCCAGGGTGCCGCTCCATGGCAGATTTGGGCTGCCATCGAAGTGACCGTTTCATGGAAGATTTGGGCTGCCATCAAAGGTGACTGCTGCATGGCAAATTTGGGCTGCTGTCGACAGTGACTGCTGCATGGCAGATTTGGGCTGCTGTCGACAGTGGCCGCTGCATGGCAAATTTGGGCTGCTGTCGACAGTGGCCGCTGCATGGCAAATTTGGGCTACTGTCGACAGTGACTGCTGCATGGCAGATTTGGGCTGCTGTCGACAGTGGCCGCTGCATGGCAGATTTGGGCTGCCATCGACGGTAGCCCCCGGGTATTTGAGCTGAGTGGCTCGAAAACACCTCAGATCGGGCACCAGCAAAGCATCCAAGCATCATATGTACCTGTGACATGAAAACAAAACACAATTGTATTAAATCGTTCTTGTGTCCAACGAACAAATGCAAGGCGGGTAAAACACGGCCATTGAACAAATGTTTTAAAGCTGAAACTATGCAGCAGTTTGAACAATATAAAACTGTCAAGGCGGAAAAACTCGACTATCTTGAACAGTTCATGTGCATATAATATAATTTTAGCAAGTGCTGGTTTATCCGTTCTTCCGGCTTATATGCTTGACTTTTCGTGAGATGGCAAACTTTTGCACGAACAATCCGCCAAGGCGATAGCGCTTAATAGCAGCCGTCCAAAACCTTGGAAACGGATGGCGGCTTTAAAGTGCCAAAATGTCACTACTCGGGAATCCACATATAAAACATCAGAAAACGTGTAGGCCAGAAAACTTAAGCTAACGCCGGATGGCGGATTTTTGCATGATACCAGCGCCTTTAGAGGCAAGCCAGTCAAAATTTTACTCACGAGCGCAAGGCAAATCGTGGAAAAGTTATGATCAAAAAGAAAGTGGTAAAAGACTCAGAATATGAGTGAACCAATCTTTATCTCATGATCATAAACAAATAATAAATATAAAATATAAATAGGGACTTAGCTGTTTAAACAAAGTCGATGTGGGTCGCGACAAAGTAGTCCGCGATGGCAGAAAAGCCGGCTATGGCGGAGAGCAATCCGTAGCAGCGACGAAGTTGATGATGGCGGAAACCAAAATCTTTAACACAAGAGGCTAGGCCGGCCTTTGTGAAGGATTATCTGCGACGGCGGCGAAGCCAGCGACGCCGAACATGTATTGAGACGTGGCGGATGGCGGTATTGTTCACGGCGGACTCAAAGTTGTAGCCCAGCGACGATGAAGTATTCTGCCTTCCAACAATGAAGTATAAATTCTGCCATAGCGGTGAAGCCGGCTGTGGCTAAATAAATCTGTGGCGACGGCAAAGCCAGCAGCACCTAGCAGATGTGGAGACGTGGCAGCTACGACGGCGGAAAACGGCTGCGCGGTAATCCGCAGCGATGCCGAAGCGAGCCGTAGCAGAGGTACATGGCAGCAACGGCAGGACAAAGTCAGAGCCGACCGCCAGTCCAAAGGGCCTTGAAGTAGTGGTTATCTGCGGCGGCGGCGGCGAGGCCAGCAACGTCGAGCAGAGGTAGTGATATGGCAGATCGACAATCAGATACAATCGGCGCCGCCTCGAACACAAGGGATCATGACAATCCGCCAGTGTGAGGGCTGTTACATCGAGCTCCCGATTGCCTAGCCTGCGGCGGTAGTGAACTTTCCGCCGGTGTTGCAGATGAAAGCGATCCGATCCGACCGCCATTGAAGATGGTGAGAAATCCGCCCGGATCGATTCCAGACGCCCTTGCCCCATGGTGGGCGCCAACTGTCGTGGTTCTTACGACACGTATGCCATGAGTTGTACCTCAAGGCGATAGAAAGAGGGGATAGGCGATCTGGTGCCCGGGACGGTGATAGACAGGGATTACCCAGGTTCACGTCCCCGCGGTGGAGGATCGCTACATCCTGCTACAACTCACTATAATGGCACAATGTGTACAGGTTACAATGGTTGTGCTGGTCGCGATGCGATCTGCTATGTCTTAGCTATTCTAGCTATCTCATGGCTAAGTCGCTATGGCCTCAAGGGCTCCTCCACGCCGGCTTATAAAGGCGCCTGGCGTGGGCATCACGGTGGTTCCGGGGCGGATACAATATGGAGTCCTAGACTAAGTCCTATGCGTGTACTACAAGGCAACCTGCCATGGGCCTGTCTTCGGTGGTCCGCCATGGGCCTGTCTCCGGATCCGCCATAAGCTCCTGCGTCCAGTAATCCACCATGGCATGGCAGCGTGGAATCTGCCATAAGCTCCTGCCGTCTGGGAATCTGCCATGGCATGGCAGCGTGGAATCTGCCATAAGCTCCTGCCGTCTGGGAATCTGCCATGGCATGGCAGCGCGGAATCTGCCATGCCACCAGCAACTAGGCCGCCCGGTTGGCTATCCGCCATACTACTTCCATGGGCCACCCTGGTTTGCCGGTATGAGACTACGTCATTGGTATACCCGTTTGGTATATCCACAACAGTAGCCCCCGGAGTTCTTTGAGATCTTCCCTTCTGTCTTCAAGATAGTCGCGTGAAAGATCTCGTAGAGCTCCCAAAGAATAAATTTTATCCGCGTAGAACTTTAGGCGGACCAGTGACGTCTCATACTTGCAGTGCAATTCTCCAGATACATGCTGGTATGCTACTGCGAACGAATCCAAGGCGGATAACTAGTAATTTTTCCGAGCTCAAGGAACGTTCTTTCCAGTATAAGATGTTGCCTCGAAGCTCACCAAACAGTGAGCGCAAAATTATCGCACTGCTTCAGCTTTTGAACTTCGATGCTTTTACACCATGTGTAGCCCCCGAGCGCCATGGCGGGTTCTCATAGAGAATCCATCAGGGTGCTCTTAGAGAAACTACTTAGAATATTTAGCCTATAGCCCCCGAGCACCGCTACGCAATTTTCCTAGCAGTGCTCTCAGAAGACTTAGGATTTTTTGCTAGCTGTAGCCCCCGAGCGTTATGGCGGATTTCTATCCGGCATAGGGCTCTTAAGAGAACTACGTAGTTAAAATGCGATGAGTAGCCCCCGAGCGTTATGGCGGATTTTTATCCTGCGCAATGCTCTAAGAGAACTTCACCAATTATTAGATCATATTATGGTCACAGCCCCCGGGCGGCCAGCTCTAAGGCGACCGGCTCCAAGGTGACCTCAAGGCATCCTGCTCCATGGCGGTCCCAAGGCATCCTTCTCCATGGCGGACTGCTCCGAGGCGGCCACTCCATGGCGGACTCATGGCGGTCTGCTCCATGGCGGACTACTCCAAGGCGTCCGCTCCATGGCAGATTTCGGATGCCATCGAAGGTGACAGCTTCATGGCAGATTTGGACTGCCATCGACGGTAGCCCCCGGGTATTTGAGCTGAGTGGCTCGAAAACACCTCAGATCGGGCACCAGCAAAGCGTCCAAGCATCATATGTACCTGTGACATGAAAACAAAACACAATTGTATTAAATCGTTCTTGTGTCCAACGAACAAATGCAAGGCGGGTAAAACACGGCCATTGAACAAATGTTTTAAAGCTGAAACTATGCAGCAGTTTGAACAACATAAAACTGTCAAGGCGGAAAAACTCGACTATCTTGAACAGTTCATGTGCATATAATATAATTTTAGCAAGTGCTGGTTTATCCGTTCTTCCGGCTTATATGCTTGACTTTTCGTGAGATGGCAAACTTTTGCACGAACAATCCGCCAAGGCGATAGCGCTTAATAGCAGCCGTCCAAAACCTTGGAAACGGATGGCGGCTTTAAAGTGCCAAAATGTCACTACTCGGGAATCCACATATAAAACATCAGAAAACGTGTAGGCCAGAAAACTTAAGCTAACGCCGGATGGCGGATTTTTGCATGATACCAGCGCCTTTAGAGGCAAGCCAGTCAAAATTTTACTCACGAGCGCAAGGCAAATCGTGGAAAAGTTATGATCAAAACGAAAGTGGTAAAAGACTCAGAATATGAGTGAACCAATCTTTATCTCATGATCATAAACAAATAATAAATATAAAATATAAATAGGGACTTAGCTGTTTAAACAAAGTCGATGTGGGTCGCGATGAAGTAGTCCGCGATGGCAGAAAAGCCGGCTATGGCGGAGAGCAATCCATAGCAGCGACGAAGTTGATGATGGCGGAAACCAAAATCTTTAACACAAGAGGCTAGGCCGGCCTTTGTGAAGGATTATCTGCGACGGCGGCGAAGCCAGCGATGCCGAACATGTATTGAGACGTGGCGGATGGCGGTATTGTTCACGGCGGACTCAAAGTTGTAGCCCAGCGACGATCAAGATTGTGTAGGTGCATGTCACAGCGCACAACGCTTACATATATGATCAAGATTGTGTAGGTGCATGTCACCTCAAAAATTACTTCTTTTGTTATCACTTACCTACTCGAGGACGAGCAGGAGTTAAGCTTGGGGATGCTGATACGTCTCCAACGTATCCATAATTTTTGATGCTCCATGCTTATTTTTACACCATTTGCTTAGTGTTTCGTTACACTTCGTGGCATTTTTATGCATTTTCCGGAACTAACCTATTAACGAGATGCCACAGTGCCAGTTCCCTGTTTTCTGCTGTTTTTGTGTTTCAGAAAAGTTACACAAGAAATATTCTCAGAATTGGATGAAACAAAAGCCAGACGTCCAGATATTTACCGAAGCTTCCAGAGAACTGAAGAGGAGAAGGAAAGGAGCCATAGGGCGGCCACACCACCAGGGGGCGCGGCCTGCCCCTGGCCCGTGTCGGCATGTGGTGTGGGCCGCCTGGTCCACTTCTGATGCTGCCCCTTCGCCTATAAAGACCCCCCGACGGGAAAAACCTAAATACCCGATCAATTTTCCAGAAACACATCGCGAACCGCCGCCATCGTCGACCCGAGATCGGGATGGTCCAGAAGCTCTTCCCGGCACCCAGCCAAAGAGGGGAATCGCTACCGAAGGTCTTCTTCATCGCCATGCTTGCTTCCGGCGCGATGAGTGAGTAGTCTACCTTGGACTATGGGTCCATAGCAGTAGCTAGATGGTTGTCTTCTCCACCATGTGCTTCATGTTTAGATCTCGTGAGCTGCCTTACATGATCGAGATCACCGTTATGTAATTCTACATGTTGTGTTTGTTGAGATCCAATGAATATTGGTGTTATGATTGAGTTGAAGTACTGAATTTTATCTTATGTTATCTCTATGTTGTTTATGATCTTGCATGCTCTCCGTTGTTTGTAGCTATCTTGGCCGAGTAGTTGCTAGTGACTCCAAGAGGGGGTATTTATGCTTGATAGTGGGTTCATGCCTCTATTTAATCTGGGGGAGTGACAGAAACCTCTAAGGTTGTAGATGTGCTGTTGCTACTAGGGGGAAAACAACATTCATATGCTCGAGGGCATATGCTTTGTTTACATTACACACTTTGCTTAATGCAGTTATCTATTGTTCGCACCTTAATACTTGTGGATTTCTCGGATTGATTCGCCACAAGTGGATTATTAGTCATAGATGCAGTTGGATGGCGGTCTATGTATCTTGTTGTAATGCCCAGAGTAAATCTCATAGTGATCCTCTTGACATATCACGTTGTCTTTATTCTATCAATTGCCCAACTGTAATTTGTTTACCCAGCATGTGTTATTTTATCTTATGGAGAGACACCACTAGTGAACTGTGGATCTCGGTCCTATTTCCATTATATTGCTTTCACTTGTTTACTTTACTCGCACTGTTTACTTTACTCGCATACTACTACTGCTTTCCACTCGATACGCTCATACCCTTTGTTTCAAGCAAACCGGTGAGATTTGACAACCTCATCGTAAGTTGGGAACAAAGTATTTGGTTGTGTTGTGTGCAGGTTCCACGTTGCTACTAGTTGAAGATGCGCTAACAATTTATCGTTAACGGCGCCCTTGCTGGAGTGTCACTAGGCTAGCAGGCATCACCTTCCGTTGTTTGGCTTTTTCCTACTGGATTGATTACCTTGGTTTCATAACTGAGGGAAAACTTGCTGCTATATTCATCAAACCTTCTCTTGGGGTTTCCAACTGGCCGGTCATTTACATTATCAACTACACGCCAGCAAAACATCACAAGTTTTCTGGTACCGTTACCGAGGACTGAAGAAGAAGCTCCCACATCAAGACCGCGCCATCAGTACCAGGTAAAAAGGTCATCTCAACGGAAATTGGAAAATCAATGATACAATAATACCAAAAGTTATTAAAGAAATGTTAAAGGATTCCGACAAACCACAAACGACATAATACTGCTAAGTCGATTCTGAACTAACGCGTGTACATTATGTACAAAAGATCACATTCCTTGTGGAAGAGTCAAGCAACTATTATGTTCTTTTGTTGGTAGGAAACACATAAATATTTCAGTAACAGCAAACATGAAGTGCATGAGAAATGTAGCTTAAGATCACTAACTTAAATATAAGACACTCACAATTAGTCTAAGATAATAGCCAAGTGGGTAAGAAGTAAGAACCAGAATTTGTTTAGCATATAATTAATAAGTACCTATTAGGAACTGCCATGTCTGCAATAGGAAAGAGCCGTATCACCACGCGCACACAGGTAGCTAGTAAGTGTAAGCCCAATTAGGTCTGTACATTCAGAGAGGTGCATATCAGTTTTTCCTGTGAACTAAAACGGGTCAGGTTTGATGAACAACATTTCACGTTCTTATTTCATTGATTGATATGGACAAAAAATGCACACCTATCGTTTCTTGCACAATGCTAAGAGTATGTAATTACCCAAGGCCTAAAATCTGGTATAATGCATGACCAAGTTCTTGTCTAGCTGTGCGTAGCTGCTGCTCCAAAGAAACATTAGACATTATAGAGCATCCCACTCATGCAATATCAGAGACCAAAATTCTCTCATTTTTTATTTTGTTCACTAAGCTCATTCCCACTCCATAGCAAGCCCATTTGCCGAAAGCTCATGTTCTCCATAGCACTTGCTTACGCCCATAATTTTAATTGATGTCGGTAAAGGTTGACCAAATTATTTCTAGAAATACAAAGCAGAGGATAAACCTGATATATCATTCAGATTTGTAAATCTTAATGATCAATTGCTTGAGATACCTCCTACGTTTGAATAGTTCCCTTGTCAAGCACCTGAATGTTTTTAGTGGTTGGCAAGAAGAGTATGATACGGAAACCATGGAGTTTATCTGAAAAGAAACAAAAAACCAAGAACACATGTTTGAAGCAATTCAGTATATCGGCTTGTTCTCAAATTCCTCCTATATGTGGCATAATCCACAATAGAAAGCCATTATTTTTACATCCGACGCCCAAGAAACAACATGAATCATGTGCTTCTGATATTTTCTTGATTGGAAATAATCGATAAAATCAGCTGTCTTTCTATCAAACCCAGTACCTTTCAGGTATATGAGCTTGTCCAATGTATCTTGCATTTTCTCGGTTGAGGTGTCTCTACCTTCATATCATACGTTAAATTCAGCCTGAAACAACATCAGGCCTATCAGATTGATTTAAAATAATAGTGACTTACGAGTGCATACCTAGGGGCCAAAGATCTCGAACGTGAGTAGGTGAGAGCAACGAAGAGGACGCCTGCAACAGCTCGTGTAGGATGCCCCCGATTCGACCCATCACTAGTGGAAAATGGGCCTTTGGCCTCGACCCTTTAGTCCCGGCCGTAATCTGGGCCGGGACTAAAGGCCCGGCCACGTCGCCCTAAATTCGCCCACCCGCCCGGGAGCCTTTAGTCCCGGCCCGTTACGAGCCTTTAGTCCCAGTTTGAGACACAAACCGGGACCAAAGGGCTATGCGGTGTGCAGCCCGCATGTGCGCCCCCTTTAGTCCCGGTTTGTGTCTCAAACCGGGACTAAAGGCTTCTGCCTATATATATGGCCACAGCCTCTCTCCCCTCTTCCTTGTATTTTTCTTGGATGGAGGAGTGTGGGCATATGCTAGTTCTCCATTTCATTCCTATGCACTAGAGGTGTTTGTTGAAATGTGTGTTAGAGCGATGCCGCTTCAGTTCACCGAACACAACTACGATATGAGGTGCCCGAGCCACGCTTAAGCCTCTTCCTCTTTGTTTCCACTTATTCTAAAAGGTTAGCAACTATATTTCCTCGTTTAGACCGTGCGGTACTAATTTTTAGGATCGTGATTGTGTTTGATATACTGTTGTATGACGCAGATGAGCCATCCATGAATGTACGGTGATCGACGCACAGCCGCTTACAGAGAAGGTGTGCATTCTTTTCGAGATGCGGCCGATGCGAACAAGCATGGTGTGACGACCTCAAATTTGATAACAAATTCGAAGTGCCCGTTATGTATTCCACCGCAATCCCAGAACCATTGTTGCGATATACATAACGTAGTTGGTAACCAGTTCCATAGACATTACAATACGGTGGTTCAAATACAATGGTCATATAGACCAAGTCATATTACAACACAATATAGCAGCGGAAATAACGTCTTCGGGTCCATGCCTTCACCCTACAGGCAATGGCGACTCATGGAGACGAGCTTAGTTCTGGTACTCTTCTTCATACCCTTCCTCCTGGTATTCTTCCCCATAGTCTGGCCAAGTTGATAGCCAGGGACATAGCCGTGAGTACATTGGATGCACTCGCAAACCATCTTATAAATGAAATGATGAAGTAGAAATGCAAGGTTGATATGGTGGACTAAGCACTAAGTTGTTTTGCAAAAGCTAGTTTTATTTCCCAAGAATATTCATTGGTAGAAAAGAAGTTTAGTTCTCTAAGTTCAATCTAAAGGAACTTCAAGTGTGTCAACATCATGGTCAAGTCAAGTCATTCACCAGGTTCACCATTGTGATTTTTATCTTTGACAAAAGTCAAGTACAGCTTGCCAACTGTCCATAACCGCGGACTCGGCTATTCGAATAGTTTGAAAACCTCTGCAGAGGGGTACACTTTACCCACAAGAATCGATACATCTGCCGGGAGAAGTCCACAGATCGACATACGCAAAGTATGCGAGGTTCAGATAATCAAACAAACTCTTTCACTTGTCTACTCTAGTATAGGATCCTTCCCTAGAGCCCGAGACACGGATTTCCCCGTTCTGGCGCCTCTAGTTTTGCCCACTCCGGAGTGCCGGACGGATGGAAATCTTCAGGAAGGAAAATTTCCAATAACCACTTGGTTCGGAAGCAACCACGTATGGAATACTTCTATAAAGGATGAAACAAGACCTCCCATACTAGAATAAACAAGCTAGGAATAAGCCCCTTCCCATTCAGGGGTAATGTGGTCGTACGGTATGGTTGGCTCCCATAGTACATCACTCGTTGTCATTGAGAAATACATTTCATAGTTCTTAGTCAAGATTGATTTCTTTCATAAAGCCATTATGTAGGAGCAATCTCCAATTCAAATTTCAAGTTCAAGTCACCACTTTTCCAATGGTTCCCCTTATAGATGGCCTCAATATTATTAGCGACTAAGCAACTACAGTGAGTGATGATACTCCTAACTATGGTTGGATAAACTCAGCTTGATGCTCTTGCTAAGCAAGACACCACTATACTTCTATCATTCTACTCTAGCAATTCAATCATGCGATTTACTTAAAACAAGTAGAATGCAATATTAAAACTAGGCAGTGGGAGTATGAATAAAAATATGGCTTGCCTTGGTTGGCAAAGGGTCCGGGGTATTCTTCTTCTTCTTGGTAATAATCCCCTCCAATATCCTCCTCGGCAACACTAGCGTCTAATAACGAATAAACACAAAGCACACAATCACTACACCATACTAACAACACACCAAGCACACATCTTTGTTTGCTAACAATAGCATTCATGTTGCATTTTATGGGGTTGGATTATAAGTTTTGCTTCTAAGTTTTCATCAAGTGTGCAAGTTAACGTTTCTACTAAGTGTCATATGTTGTTCCCTTTCTAAGCATTGGTATTGATTTAGGGTTAACTAAGACAAGTTCAAGTGGGAGGGATTAACTAAGTGAATTGGTAAGAGGGCAAATTAATTCTAAGTGTATGATATGGATCTATCATTTTATGCTACAAGATAGGATTAGGTTAGGGTCTAAGTGGTCACACTAACAAGGTTTTAGTTAGTTAGGGTTGACTAAACAGTAAGGAATGTCATTGGTGAGTTCACAAATTTAATTTCATGATTTATGGAGGTTTAAATAATTTTCTAGAAATATTTCATGATTAAACAAGCTATGGTCACACTATTCATACCTAATTAAATTCCTAACTTATTTTGGATTCTAACCAGTTCTATTGGGTAGAGTATTTCACAAGCTTTCCAACGACATCTTATTTGCTAAATTTGAACCTATGAAACTCCGGGAAAATTAAATATACGAAAGCATCTGAATAGGTTTTTCAAGAATCGGAAAAAAATCGATTTAGCCCTTTTTTTTCTAACTCGGGCCGGACACACAGCTGAACTGGGCCGGCCCGTTCGGCTGCAGCTGGGCGGTTGTAGGAAAAAAATAAAAGCTGACAACGGGCCCCGCTGGTCAGGTTTAGTGAATCGAATCGGTACGTGGCTTTCTTCCCCAGCTCGACGCGTACACGGCGAGCGCGAGCTACTGGGAAGAGGCGGTGGCTGGGGTGCTCACCGGCGGTGACGGGGAGCGGCGGCGAGGGTGCAGGGCGGATGCGGGGGTTCTCCTCCGCCACCTCCAGCAGGTACAGTGCCGGGGGCAGCTCCGCAACGCCGGGAACGTGCGGTGGCCTGCGGGGACGTCGAGGTCGGCGAGCTCGACTGAGAGCACGGGAGCGAGGGAAATGTTGTCTAGGGAGGTGCTGGGGATGGTGTGGTTCTTTTCAGGGAAGAAGGGCGGCCTTTTATAGGCGGGAGAGGGAGCACCGGCGACGTCCAGAGGCGGCCAGTACACCATGTGTGTCGGCCGTGGGAGGGGCAAGGCTTGGTTCTGGCGTGGGCGGCGGGCTGCTGCGTGCTATAGGAGTGTCCTGGCGTGATGGGAGGGGCTGAGATGGTCCGGTTCAGAGGAGGGCATGGTAGGGGTCCGGTGTGCTCTTCCTCCATGCCATCCATGTCTCACGGCCGGTGCCTGTGCAGGGGAGACAAGGAATCGACCAAGGAGTGTCCAGAGCACTGCTGGGAGGTCAGAGACTAGGGCTAGGGCTGCCACCCACTGTGGCAAACAGTTGATTCGATTTTGGTAGATTTCTGCCCACCAAGTGTTTGTTGAAATGCCCGCATGAAATAAAAATTTGAATTTTTGAAAATTTCCAATTGGGTTGGTCATTATATTGGATAGGGACTCTGAAACAATTTTTGTTAGGTCAAGAGGTGGTGTTTTGCTCCAGGGCTATTTTGAATTTGGGGTTGTCATATGATTTAGATTCAAACTTTGGTTGAAGTTTGAGTGATGCTCTGGTTTGAATTTTTAGTAGATTCTTGTTGGCTGAGTTAGTATGTAACTTGGTTAAGCTCAACTAACAGGCCAAACATGAAGGTGGGTTCTAGATTTCTTAATCCAAGGGCTCAAAGTGGTGTAGTCAATAACAATTTCTAGATCATCTTATTCTTTTCTTTTTCTTTGATATTTTCATTTCTGGTTTCTTTGGTTCCTAATATTCTTCTCAATTGTTTCTGTTGGTTTACTTAGAATTAACCAACCAATGCACACTCAAAAATAACACACATAAAATCATAGAATACATATAGTAGAAAATACATGTATGCATGAAATAATGGATAAAAGTTTTATTTGGGTCCAAAATTTGGTACTTTATTGAATAAGAAGTGGATTACAATTTCTGAGTTGTTACAATCTTCCCCCCTTAAAAAGAATCTCATCCCCGAGATTCACTAGTTAAGAGCTAAAAAGATTGGGAAACTCTTTCTGAAGGTAATCTTCTCGTTCCCAAGTGGCTTCATCTTCGGTGTGATTACTCCACTGAACCTTCAGAAACTTGATGCTTCGGGTTCGAGTGGTTCGATATGCTTCCTCGAGGATACGGGTAGGTACTTCACGATAGGTCAAATCCTTGTTGATATCCACAGAACGGTGGTCAATATTCTTGAAGATTTCTGGCTTCTCCGGAACTTCAAGACATTTCCGAAGTAAAGACACGTGAAAGACATCGTGTACTTCAGACAATTCCGGGGGCATTTCCAACTGATAAGACACTTCTCCTCTGCGGTCTAGTATCTTGAAGGGTCCAATATATCTTGGTGCAAGCTTTCCTTTTACTTGGAATCTCTGCATCCCCTTGAGAGGTGACACTCTAAGATACACGAAATCTCCACTCTGGAAGGTTAGTTCTCTACGCCTCTTATCTGCATAACTCTTCTGTCTAGACTGGGCTGCCTTGAGGTAGTCACGAATCATGCGAACTTTCTCCTCAGCTTCTTGCAGAATGTCCGGTCCAAATATCTGGCTATCTCCGGTTTCAGACCAATTCAAAGGGGTACGACACTTTCTTCCATACAAAGCTTCAAATGGGGCCATTTGCAAACTGGCTTGATAGCTGTTGTTGTAGGAAAACTCCGCGAAGGGCAGACAATCTTCCCACTTAGCTCCATAGGCTAGAACACAGGCTCTCAACATATCTTCAAGTATTTGATTCACTCTTTCAGTCTGTCCATCAGTCTGAGGGTGGTAAGCGGTGCTAAAGGCTAATTTGGTTCCCAAAGCTTGATGCAAACTTCTCCAAAATCTTGAGGTGAATTGGGTTCCTCGATCGGAAACTATGGTTTTAGGGACTCCATGCAAACTCAGAATTCTGGAGAGATACAGATCTGCTAGTTGTCCTGAGTTATAAGTGGTCTTGACAGGAATAAAGTGGGCTACTTTGGTCAGTCTATCCACAATGACCCAAATAGAGTCATTTCCACGGCTAGACCTTGGAAATCTAGTGATGAAATCCATTCCAACAGATTCCCACTTCCATTCCGGAACTTGCAAAGGTTGCAGCAATCCTGCAGGACGTTGATGTTCAGCCTTGACTCTTTGACAAATATCACACTTAGAGATGAACGATGCAATCTCACGCTTCATTCCATGCCACCAAAATTGTTCCTTCAAATCTTGGTACATCTTGGTTCCACCGGGGTGGATGGAGTAAGGTGTCTCATGAGCTTCCTTCATAATCACTTCCTTCAATTCTGAATCAGCAGGCACACAAATACGTCCTTTATACCAAAGAACTCCTTGATCATCTTCTTCAAATCCTGGCACCTTGCCGAAACCAATTCGGCGCTTAATTCCATCAATACTCTCATTTCCCTTCTGGGCTTCTTTGATTTGGCTCATCAAGGTGGGTGGAAACTCAAGGTTGGCTAAGAATCCTTGACTGACTAATTCCAATCCAAATCTTTCAAACTCTTCGTGCAACATAGGTTGCTCCTCTTTGATCCTCATATTCAACGAACACGGCTTCCTACTCAATGCATCGGCCACTACATTGGCCTTACCGGGGTGATAGTGAATTTCCAGATCATAATCCTTGATCAACTCTATCCATCTTCTCTGCCTCATGTTCAACTCCTTCTGGGTGAAGATATACTTCAAGCTCTTGTGATCAGTGTAGATCTCACAATGGTTGCCCATCAGATAGTGCCTCCAAGTCTTCAAAGCTAGAACCACGGCTGCTAACTCTAGATCATGGGTCGGATAATTTTCTTCATGAGGTCGAAGCTGCCGGGAAAGGTAAGCTATGACCTTGCCTTCTTGCATCAATACACAACCAAGTCCAAGTTTGGAAGCGTCGCAATAGACATCAAAGTTTTTAGTGATATCGGGCATGGTTAGGACGGGGGCGGTCACCAGTCGCTTCTTGAGCTCTTGAAAACTCTCTTCACACTTAGGGGTCCATTCAAACTTCTTGTCTTTCTTCAACAATTGGGTCATTGGCCGGGCAATGCTCGAAAATCCTTCAACAAACTTGCGGTAATATCCCGCTAATCCGAGAAAACCTCTAACTTCAGTCTGAGTGGTAGGGGCTTCCCATTCCATGACTGATTTGATCTTCTTTGGGTCCACGGATATTCCTCCTGCTGATAATACATGGCCTAAGAATCCAACTTCCTTCAACCAGAACTCACATTTACTGAACTTGGCATACAGCTGATGCTCCCTTAAGGTTTCTAGAATTAATCTCAAATGGGTTGCATGCTCTTCTTCAGATTTGGAGTAGATAAGAATATCATCAATGAAGACAACAACAAACTTATCCAAGAACTCCATAAAAACCTTATTCATGAGGTTCATGAAATAAGCAGGGGCATTGGTTAGTCCAAATGACATTACGGTGTACTCATACAATCCGTATCGGGTAGTGAAGGCTGTTTTGGGGATATCCGTTGCACGGATCTTCAGTTGGTGGTATCCGGTTCTAAGATCTATCTTCGAGAAGACTCTGGCTCCAGTCAATTGGTCAAACAAATCTTCAATCTTTGGGAGAGGATACTTGTTCTTGATGGTCACATCGTTTAGCTTGCGGTAGTCAGTGCACAGTCGGCTAGAACCGTCACTTTTATCCACAAACAGAACGGGTGATCTCCAAGCAGAAGAACTTGGCTGAATCAATCCTTTACTCAAAAGGTCATCCAATTGCTTCTTCAACTCAACTAGTTCTGCTGGGTTCATACGATAGGGTCGTTGGGCTATAGATCCAGTTCCGGGGATAAGCTCAATGATAAACTCAATATCCCGATCCGGTGGCATTCCGGGTAACTCATCGGGAAAAACATCCGGGTATTCACAGACGATGGGAACTTCCTTTATGGTTGGCCCGGAGATACTCTTATGATATCTGGGGCTTTGGGTGGGTTTAACTGACACATGTTTTACTAGGACTCCATGGCTACTCCTCATGGTGATGGTC
Source organism: Dactylis glomerata (assembly GCA_007115705.1). Taxonomy (NCBI): domain Eukaryota; kingdom Viridiplantae; phylum Streptophyta; class Magnoliopsida; order Poales; family Poaceae; genus Dactylis; species Dactylis glomerata. The sequence goes on from QXEO01000531.1 coordinate 9,727,255, forward strand.
TTTTTGGCACAATCTATCACTCCTTGATGAGCAGACATCCAATTCATACCGAGAACTACTTCCAAACCTTTGGTTCCCAACACTATCAAATTAGCTAAGAAAGCTATTCCATGAATTTCTATGGGTACTGCCAAGCAGGTACAACTGGCTTTGGTTACGGACCCGGGAATTTGCACAGACATGACCTCTTTCAAGGGTGTGGGTTGAAGTCCACTTTTATCCACGAATAATTGGGTAACAAAAGAGTGTGAAGCTCTAGAATCAAACATAACTATTGCAAGAACTGAGTTAACAGGGAACATACCAAGCACAACGTCGGTTGCTTCCTGAGCTTCTTCAACATTCATGTGATTCAGACGGCCGTGTGAATGAGGCTGGTTCCTTGGTGGATAGTTCTTGCCATTTCCCATACGGCGCTGTTGCTGAACAGGGGCAGTGGTCTTGGATGCATCATTCAGCTTCTTGGGGCACTCATTTGAGTAGTGCCCTTTTAGTCCACACTCATAACAGGTAACACCAGACTTGTCACCAGGCTTGGGTAACACAGGGGCGCCATTTGGCCTTGGAGTATTGGTGTTGAAGTGGTTGCCACTAGGTCTTGGGGGTGCACGGTTGAAGTTGTTTCCAGGCAGACGGTTGGGATAGTTGGGACGGGGAGCAGGTGCAGACGGCCTCATAGGTCTAGGGGCGAAACCCATAGGTGCATTTCCCCTTGGCTTCTGCGAGTTGCTCGAGTTGCCTTGATACATCATGCGGCGCTTGCGGTTCTCTGCAGCTTGCTTGAGTTTGCCTTCCATCTGAATGGCAGAGTCAACCAATGACTCCAGGTCGGCAAAGGGAATGCTGACCAAGACACATTGCATCTCATCATGAAGTCCATCCAGAAACCTTTCTTGCTTCTTTTCAGTGGTGTCGGTGTCATCTGGGGCATACCTAGACAAGGTAAGGAACTTGTCACGGTAATCCACCACGGATAGGGAACCTTGCTTCAGATTCCTGAACTCATCTCTCATGCTTTTAACCAATCCCATAGGGACATGGGCTTTGCTAAATTTGCTCTTGAACTCCTCCCAAGGCATCACATACCCTGGGGCTTGCATTGCACGGGTGCTATCCCACCAAGCTCTCGCTGGTCCAGCAAGATAGTGGGTGGTGTACAAAACCTTCTCATTTTCACCAACTTCGGCGACTGCCAAATTGTTCTCCATGGTACGAAGCCAGTCATCGGCATCTAAGGGCTCTTCAGACTTAGTGAATATAGGAGGGTTGGTGTTCTGGAAACTCCTCAACTTGGATCGGTGATCACCATTGCCATTGTTTTCTCCTTCACCATTGCCATGGCCATTGCCATTGTTGTGGTTCATTGCCATCTGGGTTATTTGCTGAAGAGTGGCCAAGTTAGCTTGGCGCTCAGCTCAGGCTGCTTCCCGGCCTTCCATGATCAACCTTAGCAGTTCGGCCATTTCCGGGTTCGGGGGTGGGGGTGCTCGCGGCATCTGAAGATAAGGTTTGTAAGACAAGAGGGAAAAGCTAATTTTTGCTAAGATTTAAAGGTAATATGGATGATGCAACTTGTGTTTTACTAAGGCCTTAAGGGCCAATTCATATTTCATTCAACACTCATCAAACATATCATACATACGAGTTCACACATTACAAATGGTTTACCTCAAACCATTGCGACTCGTCTACTAGAGAGGGGGATACAACTCACACCTACACGAAGTGAAAAATAAAGTGGAACTCGTAACTAGATAACACGTGGATCTCGGATCTAAACAGCGGGCTCCTCGGGGTCTTCCTCCTCATCACTCACAATGAATCCATTGTGCCCACCATCTTCCGGATCATCAAGGTCCTCCATGAAGTCATCCTCGTCACTAATGAGGGCATTATCCTCCTTGCGGAGATCAATGCCTTCCTCCTCACCAAGGTGATCCTCAAGACTCTCAATGTACTCCGTCAACTCCGCCACATTGGCCTTCAACTCCTCAAGGTCCTGCTCCTTCTCATCGCGCTGGCGACGAAGGCTCTTGCGCTCCTTCGCAAGAATCCTGATAGTGCTCCTTGCCTCCACCAGTGCGAAGTGCTCAAGGTTGGCCTTGGTACGGGCACGATCGGCCTCCTGCTGAGTGGAGTACAGCAAGAAGTCCATGTGATCGATGTAGGTACTCGGCTCATTCTGCCCGGGCATGTTTGCGGGACGTCCATCCGCATCACGCCGAGCAAAGTTCCTAAAGTGTCCTCCCTGAACCTCCTCAACATGCAGTCCGCACAAGCGGGCGTGCATCTCCTGCATCGCTCGGACCAAACCATCGGCCCAAGTGTTCTCCACAAGCTCAAACTTGACCCTTGGAGAACCCAATTTCCCCTTCTTGCCACGGCAACTGGCTCGGATAAGCCACCGTAGTTCTCCATCTGGGTGCTCATTGAGCACGGCTCCCTTGAACTCCGGATACAAACGATCCAAGAACAAGGTCAAGGTGGTGAGGTCGCGCTCGAAACAAAGGCTGCCACCATGGCCCAACTGGTACTGCTCAGTGAATACCGGGGCCATCTACAAAATTTTAGATTAGATTAAGTTAGTGATGAGCTCAAGTGTGCAAAATTTTAAGTAGGCAAAAACTGAAGTATGTATAAAACCTTGCAAACAGATAGGAAAAGACTAAGCAATTTTTGCAACCATTACTTATATCTTTTCTTTTATTAAAGGTTTTGATTTAACGCCCATTCTAACTAAGGTCTCCTATGGTCAGCCTAGGCTCTGATACCAACTTGTGACGACCTCAAATTTGATAACAAATTCGAAGTGCCCGTTATGTATTCCACCGCAATCCCAGAACCATTGTTGCGATATACATAACGTAGTTGGTAACCAGTTCCATAGACATTACAATACGGTGGTTCAAATACAATGGTCATATAGACCAAGTCATATTACAACACAATATAGCAGCGGAAATAACGTCTTCGGGTCCATGCCTTCACCCTACAGGCAATGGCGACTCATGGAGACGAGCTTAGTTCTGGTACTCTTCTTCATACCCTTCCTCCTGGTATTCTTCCCCATAGTCTGGCCAAGTTGATAGCCAGGGACACAGCCGTGAGTACATTGGATGCACTCGCAAACCATCTTATAAATGAAATGATGAAGTAGAAATGCAAGGTTGATATGGTGGACTAAGCACTAAGTTGTTTTGCAAAAGCTAGTTTTATTTCCCAAGAATGTTCATTCGTAGAAAAGAAGTTTAGTTCTCTAAGTTCAATCTAAAGGAACTTCAAGTGTGTCAACATCATGGTCAAGTCAAGTCATTCACCAGGTTCACCATTGTGATTTTTATCTTTGACAAAAGTCAAGTACAGCTTGCCAACTGTCCATAACCGCGGACTCGGCTATTTGAATAGTTTGAAAACCTCTGCAGAGGGGTACACTTTACCCACAAGAATCGATACATCTGCCGGGAGAAGTCCACGGATCGACATACGCAAAGTATGCGAGGTTCAGATAATCAAACAAACTCTTTCACTTGTCTACTCTAGTATAGGATCCTTCCCTAGAGCCCGAGACACGGATTTCCCCGTTCTGGCGCCTCTAGTTTTGCCCACTCCGGAGTGCCGGACGGATGGAAATCTTCAGGAAGGAAAATTTCCAATAACCACTTGGTTCGGAAGCAACCACGTATGGAGTACTTCTATAAAGGATGAAACAAGACCTCCCATACTAGAATAAACAAGCTAGGAATAAGCCCCTTCCCATTCAGGGGTAATGTGGTCGTACGGTATGGTTGGCTCCCATAGTACATCACTCGTTGTCATTGAGAAATACATTTCATAGTTCTTAGTCAAGATTGATTTCTTTCATAAAGCCATTATGTAGGAGCAATCTCCAATTCAAATTTCAAGTTCAAGTCACCACTTTTCCAATGGTTCCCCTTATAGATGGCCTCAATATTATTAGCGACTAAGCAACTACAGTGAGTGATGATACTCCTAACTATGGTTGGATAAACTCAGCTTGATGCTCTTGCTAAGCAAGACACCACTATACTTCTATCATTCTACTCTAGCAATTCAATCATGCGATTTACTTAAAACAAGTAGAATGCAATATTAAAACTAGGCAGTGGGAGTATGAATAAAAAGATGGCTTGCCTTGGTTGGCAAAGGGTCCGGGGTATTCTTCTTCTTCTTGGTAATAATCCCCTCCAATATCCTCCTCGGCAACACTAGCGTCTAATAACGAATAAACACAAAGCACACAATCACTACACCATACTAACAACACACCAAGCACACATCTTTGTTTGCTAACAATAGCATTCATGTTGCATTTTATGGGGTTGGATTATAAGTTTTGCTTCTAATTTTTCATCAAGTGTGCAAGTTAACGTTTCTACTAAGTGTCATATGTTGTTCCCTTTCTAAGCATTGGTATTGATTTAGGGTTAACTAAGACAAGTTCAAGTGGGAGGGATTAACTAAGTGAATTGGTAAGAGGGCAAATTAATTCTAAGTGTATGATATGGATCTATCATTTTATGCTACAAGATAGGATTAGGTTAGGGTCTAAGTGGTCACACTAACAAGGTTTTAGTTAGTTAGGGTTGACTAAACAGTAAGGAATGTCATTGGTGAGTTCACAAATTTAATTTCATGATTTATGGAGGTTTAAATAATTTTCTAGAAATCTTTCATGATTAAACAAGCTATGGTCACACTATTCATACCTAATTAAATTCCTAACTTATTTTGGATTCTAACCAGTTCTATTGGGTAGAGTATTTCACAAGCTTTCCAACGACATCTTATTTGCTAAATTTGAACCTATGAAACTCCGGGAAAATTAAATATACGAAAGCATCTGAATAGGTTTTTCAAGAATCGGAAAAAAATCGATTTAGCCCTTTTTTTCTAACTCGGGCCGGACACACAGCTGAACTGGGCCGGCCCGTTCGGCTGCAGCTGGGCGGTTGTAGGAAAAAAATAAAAGCTGACAACGGGCCCCGCTGGTCAGGTTTAGTGAATCGAATCGGTACGTGGCTTTCTTCCCCAGCTCGACGCGTACACGGCGAGCGCGAGCTACTGGG